>CM040240.1:142876622-144076622 GCA_022545495.1 Chrysanthemum lavandulifolium
TGGTACCTTTTAAAACCTTATCAAATATCTACACTTGTTTTGCTTGTCCTCACAAATTCCCAATTAATTTATAAGTTAGTCATGAAGATTAATTCAAAAGCGGTCCCAAACACATATAAGCCCCAAAAAGTCATAACAACGAATCTAGCACCTGCCGGGGTGTTTGGATACTCCTCTCTCGGGTTGTACATATGAAATATAACAAAAAAATGGAAGATAAACACTCATTAACGGTCCTGTACAAGTTACCATATTGAGAATAGATCAAACCCCCGCTTTGGGCGTAAGCACCTAGGAAAGACTATCAAAGAGGTCTTTTAAGGGTTGTAATGTTAGGCTTCGGGAGAAACAAGGGTTTGGTGGGATGGCTATTTAGTGGTGGCAAGTCAAAATCTCTATGTTAAATGCATATGAAGAATGGGGTTGCTAAGCAACTGAACCTCTAAACTTAATAAAAATAAATAAACATAAATTTAAAGATAATTAGGATGGTGCCCTATGTTTTTTTTTTTTTTTTTTTTTCTATTTTTCTTTTCTTTTTCTATTTTTTTCGATTTTTTTTTTTTTTTTTTTATACCTTTTCTTACCATCCTCAAGATAACATCAAAATACTAAGGTTTAAGGCATATCCACCTTGAGTTTTATTACTCTAACAAATTTGACCCGATTTGAAAAAAAACACTTGGGTACATTATTAAAAACAAAAATTTGAATTTTTAACGTTCCTTCCCTCTTTATAAACTTTAACTTTTCCAAATCCGTCCCAAGCGTATACAAAGGATATGACTCGACTTAGCAACTTATGCAAGCCTAGATAATTGAACTAAGGGTTTGGGGTGATAACAAACATTTCACTAAAGTGAGTGCATAAGGGGTAACTAAGGCGATTTGGGTGTATATTTGGGGGTGGTGTAAACAATGCTCTTCATTGATATTCCGGAAAAACAAACATCCGAACGAAAGGATAGGCTACGAGGGTTAACTAGGGGTATCGTGTACTAAAGATGAGTACAACGGAGTGGGGAATTACTCAACCGATGTGGAAGAAGTAATTATATTAGGTTCGAACAAGGGTTATCCTAATGCCTCTTATCATTTAGTTATTCCTAACTACACAAGTGTAGCCTCACTTGCGATCTCGGAATGCATCACAAAACAAGTTCTAGAATCTAATACTCTTAGGTTCACTCTAAGCATTAAGATGAATGCTTTAATTCCTACTAATCTAAGGCGATCCTGCATTTGGTGGAATTTGGGTGGTAAAGGGTTTTATGCTAGTCATATAACTTCCTATCCATTGAGGCAGCTTTTGTTAAGACTAATGGCCCCTCCTATGTCATAAAAATTTTAAATTTGGTGCCAAATTACCTACAGACATTCTCTCATGGTTTATTACACAATCACAATTGACAAGCAAATAGTCAGGATAAGCATAGTTTCAAAGTTCGTTTTATTTTCCTCCACACTTAAGCTGAACATTGTCCCCAATGTTCCCGAAAATATCAAAGTTATGATAAAGAGGTAATTAAGCGAAGAACTAATACTCCCGATTATCTCGGTAGGATCCGTGTAAAGTGGTGGTTAAATCCTTTTCAAGAAGAATTATTGTGAAAGCTCCTTCCAAGCTTATGTAATTTCTTGACAAACTAAACATGCACTGAAGAAAACAGCGAAACGTAAAATCGTAGTAATAATATATAAGACTCGATTTAAACTAAGATATAATGCTTGTGGAATGGATGTTCTGAATTTCTAAGAAAATTAAGACACGGAAAATTCCAAAATTTATAAGTAGCTGAGAAAATGAGAAAAAGTAATCGATGTTTTACTCCTTCACAGTGTGAATTGCAATCTGGCCGTCAGTTATCTGACAAAAGCGTGCGATTTTACGGAAAAATTACGGAAAATTTACATCTTTAGAATACGGAAAATTTACGCAAAACATTCATTATGACTTGATACAAGCATTTGACTCGAACAAACAAACATAAATATCTTTTAGTTAATTGTTATTCTCATGTTTCGTTTCTTTTGGCGTGTGTAATCCTCCTCACTTATCCCTATGTAAAATACCTTTATATGCAATTAAGGCGAGGTTAAAAACAAAATAAAGCATTTTACAAATTTAAACATGAGGATAAACAATTAATAAAAGATATATGATACTAACAAGCAAACAATTAAGCATGGGTTGCCTCCCGCGCTTTTCTTTATTTAAGAGTCTTGTAGCTAGACTCGTGATGGTATCTCGTTTTCTCATTATAGCCCTCTTGGCGGTTTCTAATGGGGATTCCATGTTGTAGAAGTGCCTAAAATCGCTTCTCTAGAGTTCATCCTCTCCCCAATCGGTACTATATGGTCCTAGGCTCAAGCAATCCTTATAGAATCCAAAATCTTAGCCATAACATAATCAACACCTTTTCCTATCCTCATCATTCCTATAATAAACCGACAGTTTAAGTTCCTTTTCATCATTGAGAGGATGAAAACTTCTCAATCTTAAGCGGCATTTGGTAAGCTATGTCATCGGTCTCATTCTTGAATCTTTTCTCTAACGAGGGGTCATAGGTCATCCGGTGCTTTCTATGAAAGGTTTTCCTAGAATAACATGGGATAAGCTAGGGTCTATGGCGTTAATATCATCCACAATTATGAAGTCCGTGAAATGTGAAACTACCTACATAAGCAGGCAATCCCTTAATTCTTCGAGAAAATTGCAACTAACATTAGGATCATTGGGGTCTTGCCCTAATTGGAATAGGCTTTTCAATATCCAATTGTAGTAGGTGCTAGTCATTATGTTGATTGGGACTTTCGATCAATGTAGGCTTTTGCCACAAAAGGTGTCCTATGACACATGGTATGTTAAGATTCCAAGGGTTCCCAAACTTGATTCGAGGACTTTTCTAACATACATGTGGCGGAGGTCACGCACTAAATGAGTGTGGCGAGATAGTTCTTCTTGTAGGAAATTTGTTGAAATAGTCAATGTCTACTTCATCTACTTCCTCGGGTATTTCATCATCCACAAGTGTATAGTCCTCTTGTCATCTGTTCATTAGGTTCACTAAGGCGATGGTATTGTGAATTGGACATGCTTAGTTAACTTGCGGATCCTTAATCTCTATACAAGGCTCGGGGTTGAGATAGCACTAACTTCTTATCACTATTAGTTATGGCTTTCAAGGTTGTCTATTTTCCTATCCATCTCGGCTTGTTGATGGTTAAAGCGGTCCGAGAGCTTAGCCATTTGGGTTTCTTAGGATGCAACTAGGTTTTGCAACATCCTTGACGTTTTGTTGGTTAGGACCGTTGGTGGGGGCCATGTTGGAGGTGAATTCATTGGTTTGTCCCAGTAGAAGTCGGGCTTGCCTCTCGGGTTTCTTGAAATTCCTAGGTCCGGTATTGTAGGAATCTTCCTCCGCTCCATGTCTGAGGATCGTAGTCAACGAGCGTGTTCGGGATCGGGTTTTGCTAGCGTGTTATGAGGATCACTAAGCGGCTCCACGGGAGAAGCTTTGTTCATGGTGTGAAGGCTTAGGATTTTCGTAGGAACTCATGAGAATTTAACTTGATCTTCAAGTTCGATCATCCTCGGTCGGAAGGTTGTGAGTTGATGGAAGGCAAGGAGATTGCCTTGCGGTTTGGCGCTCAGGGGTCATCCAACTTCGTTGTCATAGGCGAGGTCCTATTATTTCCATGATTCTTACGGTGAGATCACTAAGTTTTCCATGGCGCTTGGTCAATGGATCGCTTAGTGGGGAAGTTGACATGATCATAAAGATTTGGACTTGGGCCAAGATCAATGCCGTGATGAGGGACTTTATGAGTAAGTCCTTGAATCGGGTCCATGCTTCAGTAGAGATTACCTTAGCGTTGTTGGAACATCAAGATGTCATTCCTAAGCTTAGTGGTTCTCCCGGTGGGAAAATTGAGCAAGGGAGAGGTAAGATCATCCCAACTTGAGATGGGCCGGGGAAGTCGCTCGAGCCAATTACTAGCTTGGTCCGTAGAGGGTGGAAGAGAGCAGTAGCGTGGTCTCCCAGTAGTAGCATCAGTCGATGGAATCGGCGATTTTGAGAAATCCTCGAGATCTTGATTTGGATCTTGAATGAAGTCCATGGAATGCACATCCGTTTGCACCAACGGATGGTTTCGGATCGCGGGCGTAGTTTGGGCTTGGTCGGGAAGCTCAATGGTGTTCTATAGCCTAGGTGGCTTGTCTCAGTATTCACCAAAATGCGGGCTCTTGGTGGGTTAATGGTGGTGGGTTGATGAATGGTGGGTGGTTATCACCTTTCATGATGAAAAGTGATGGGGTTACGAACAAAGGTCACGAAGAAGGGGATAGACTGAAAGCTAAAAATGAGAAAAAGTTACTTGATAGGAATCAAGCAAGAACCTAAGCAGGTGGACTACTCAACTATTCTATTCCGGCGTGGCGTAAAAACTTGATAACGCTACGCGTCGTTGGGTCAAGGAAACTTCCTTTTCTTGAGCAAGTTTATAACACCGGGATGAACCTAATCATTGTAGTGTAGTAATTAGGGTAAGCCACGGTATTGATATGGTTCTCTGGGAATAGGAATGCTAGTAAGGAGTTACTACGCTAAGGTTAAGGTTGAGGAAGATTATTTTTATCTTTTTATGTTTTATGAAAATGGAAAGTCGAATCTCGGGTTTGGATTTGGGGGTTGGTATTTCTACCGATTACTCTACTATTATCTAATTATCTAAACTAAGGTTGTGGTCTATGTCTAATTGTGTGCTCGTATGATAGTTTAAAGATGTGTTTACTTAGGGTGTACTCTTAATTATCTCCTATTGATGGTTGAGTTGTCGTCTTATTCTTATTGCGTTGTGTTCAAGTTGTAGGGGTTCGTTTCTAACTCTTTGAACTTACCAAAGGTGTCGTCTACAAACCCACTGGGATGATAAACTCCTACTCTAAGGCTCTTTGGATGGTTTAGCCTACAACTACTCAGATAATTATATTCTAAGGTTCACAAGATGAATCAAGCATTAAGTACAGAATGACATATCGCATTACTAGATCATTAATCAACTAAGATAGAAACAACCAATCAATATTCAATAATTAAGTTTCATACTTCTAAGCAAACACACAAATAAATTAGCGGACATGGAGAACATGCAAGCATACATACAAATAATCAAAGACATAATTGAATTAATGAGTAAAGACTTATCTTGATGTAAGATAGGGTTTAAAACCCTAAAATCTTGTACAAGACACCTTAGGTTCGGTTTAGGTTTTACTCCAAAGACTCTCCACTAAAGGCGAAAAAATTCGGATTCTATATATAAGATTACACATGCGGCGTCCCTTATGTTTAGTAATGACGTCGTGTGCCGTCATTAGGGTTTCGTCTTGGCACGTTAACCTTGCGATGCGCTTTTCGTGGCGCGTCCTCTTGACCGGCGTCGTCTGGATTGCATCTGGCCGTGCGAGTAGCGACGACCTACTTTTTACAACTAGGCGTCGTGGTTTGAAAATCTGAGTTTTGGGTTCTCGAGTCGCAATAATTTTGGGACGGCGTCGCGTCTTTTGGCCGTCGCCTTCTAATTTCACAACGTGAGTGTCTCGATTTTGACTTTGGCCATTTTCTTCACATATTCGCCTTTTCGTCCAAATAAGTGCCATTCCGGCATTTTGCCTTCAAGAGACCTAAAAAGTGAAAAGGCGATATTAAGCAATAACGGATACAAAAGTGATCAAATAAGGACTTAAACGACCCCTCAAAATGGTACCTTTTAAAACCTTATCAGTTATAAAGGCGGTTTGACCAATTTTAATATGCGTTTTAACAAAACCAAAAATGATGCATTTTGTCACAAAATTATCAGGTGCGGTTTGACATGTAAAAGTGATGCATACCCAACTCAAGTTACATCAAGCCATAATCACAATCAAACAATATCTTATACCAACAAATCAAGTTCAAACAAATATCGGGGTTAAATTATAAAGACCAACAACATCATATGACCCAACTCATTCAAAACAAAATCAAAGTCTTAAAACTCAAGACTATTCATCAACTCATATAAATCTCGGAACAAAATTGTGCTAAGTAGTATCATCAAAACCATCAAGGGTCTGCACCAAAACATATTGTTCATCATTGATCTTAGAGAAAAATTTTTTTTTCAATAAAAAAGGTGGGGTTTTTAATTGGGTTTTAAAAAGGGGGAAAGGTTTAAATTAAAAATTTATTCATTTGGGTTTTTAAAAAACAGGGTTGTTTAAATTTTAAAACCTTTGGAAATTTTTGGGGAAATGGAAAAAATTTTCTTAAAATTTGGTTTTCTTTTTTTAAAACCAAAAGAACTTTTTTTGGGAAATTTAAAATGTTTAAAAACCCCAAAATTTGGTTTTGGTCTTCCTTTTTTTTTACAAAAGGGTTTTTTTAAATAATTGGTATTTTGGTATCTTTTCCGGGTTTTTTGGATTTATAGTTTAAATTTTTGAAAAATTTAAGGTTTTTTAAGAAAGGTTTATTTAAACTTGGGGTTTTGTTTTCTTTTAGGTTAAATTTTAAACAAAGGGGGTTTTCCCAAATCAAAAAAAGGGGTTTAATTTGGTTTTAAAAAGTTTTTGGAAAGGGGTTTTAAAAAAAAGATTCGGGTTTGAACAATTTTTATTTTTAAAAAGGATGGTTGGTTTTTTTGGGAAGAAAGAAAAATTTTTTTCTTTTAAGTTTGTTAACAAAACCATTTTAAGTCGGGTTTTAGAAATTCTTGGGTTTTAATTTATTTTTTAAAAATTTTTTAAAAGATTTTAAATATGGGTTATCGTTTTTAAAAGGGTTTTTGTGAAACAAAGGGTTGGGGTTTTTTATTTTTTCTAATTTTGGAACACTCAAGTTTTTAAAAGTTTTGCCGGGGTAAAAAACTTTAAAAGAACCTCTTCAAAAAAAGGGGGGGTTTTATTTTTTAAAAATTTTGAGTTTAAAAACGGAAAATTTTAAAGAAAAGAAAGTTCCGGGATTTTAAGAAATTTTTTAAGAAATTTTAAACTTTTCCAGTTTTTAAATAAGAAAAGGTTAGGGCTATTTCTTTTAAAAAATTTTCCTTTTTCCCTTAGGATTTTTAAGAATTTGGGTAATTATTTTAAAAAGGGATTTGGGTGAAATTTTTGGGAAAAATTTTTTCTTGGGAATTTAAAAGGGATTTTTTTTGGGCCATTTAAAAAGAATTAATTTTTAAATTAAAACTTAAAATTTTGGACCCTTTTCTTTAAAGGAAAAAAGGGGGAAAATTTTTTTGGGGAAAATTTTGTTTTAAAAATTTTAAAAATTTTCAGTTTAATTTTTCCAAATTTTTAAATTTAAGTAATATTCTTTCCAATTTGGGAAATTTCGGTTTGCTTCAAAAGGCGGGAAAGAAACCCAAAAGGGGAAAAAAATTAAAACATATTTGGGATTTTGATTAACATTTTCTAAAATGATCATCATCACTTCCCAATCAATTTGAGTAGATTAAGCATTTTGAGGAAGGATGAGGTTTTCAAATGTTTGCTCCCCTCAATATGTGCCTCAAAGTTTGAAAGCGTTTTGCACATATTAGAGGAACCCGCACTTAGAGACAATTCAATCACGCTTCAATGGTTTGAGATTTAAAATAGATGCTCCCCTTAACATGTGCATGGAAAATTTGAAATCGTTTGTCACATACGTGGAGGAAAACTTGTACATCCTTATAAAACCATTTACCGACTTATCGCTTTAAACCAATTTAAATCACAAATTCTCCCCGATCACAATTATCAAATCATTTGAGATTTGTGATCTCTGAGATTTAAATTGATTTTGAAAGCTTTAAGGAGAATTGTGACTTGATTATGAAAATGTTTTAACCGATAAGGATCGGATTTTGAGACTTTAAACTCCATTGATTGAACAAGCATAGATTATCTTTTGAAAACATAATAATAATCAAGGTCCGTACCATTGTTTGAAAAATACACTTTTGATTTAATTGAAAATCATTATCCCCTCAATCAATGACATAAGTTGTTGATTGAGAGTTAGATATTTTGACAATCGTTAAGTCCGTATTATTTTCAAAAATAGAGTCCGAGCTATTTTCAAAGCAATTAGTTTTCATTAGATAGTAAGTAATTGTTATATAGAATCGAGCATGAGATTTGAAAAAACAAGATAAAGCATGACTCGTTCTTTCTTTGAAAAGCTTGATTCTTGCACGAAATGACAATAAGCCATAAATTTCACTCTCTCCCAAAATATTTTTGATTTTTTAAACGAATATGTACATTCGACCAACATCTAAAGACCCGTGTCACTCTTTGACTGACAGCACAAAGACCGTAGATATTAATCGAATCAAGAAAGATATGACAAAAAAACAATAATTTTTGAAATTTTTCGAGTTTTTTAGATTTTTATGGATTTTATGAAAGATTTTATATTTTTCTATTTTCTTTTTGTAGGTTTTGTAATTTTGTATTTTGCTTTTTGAGTAAATATGTACACAGAGATGGATGAAGAAAGACCTTTACTCCTCGACTTCCTCCTGAAGACGTTTGAGTGTTTCTAGTTGAAGGCTTTTCAAGCCAAGTCGTAGAAGAATAAACTCAAATCGTTCTCTTGGAAGAGCTTTGGTGAAGATGTCTGCTAACTGGTATTCAGACTTCACAAAATAGAGTTCCACCACACCGTTTTCTACTTGTTCCCTGATGAAATGATGTCGAATATCGATGTTCTTTGCTCTTGAGTGTTGAACATTGTTGCAAGAGAGAGCAATAGCACTTTTATTATCACAGTACAAAGGGATTTTGTTGAATTCAAAGCCATAGTCAGATAATTGGTATCTCATCCAAAGGATTTGAGCACAACAAGATGACATGGCTATGTATTCACCTCCGAGAGGAAATAGAAGTACTCATTTGCTTCTTTGAAGACCAACTCACAAGCTTATCACCCAAAATCGAGCACCTCCCGACGTGCTTGACGTGTATCTTGACATCCCGCATGATCAAGATCTGCATAGGTCGTTAGTGACATACCGGTGTCCTTCTCGGTACCAAAGTCCCATGTTGATGGTTCCTTGGAGATACCGAAGACCCGCTTAACCGCTTCAAGGTGCTTTTAGTAGGCTTAGCACGATATCTAGCACACATGCACACAAATGAACAAGATGTCCGGTCTACTAGTCATGAGGTACTTGTGGATCCAATCATACTACGATATTTTGTTTGATCTACCATGATCCCCGAGTGGTCCTCATCCAACTTGGTACGCTCAATCATGGGAGTGTCAACGTGTCACATGAAACAAATCCAAATTTCTTTAAGATCTCATTTTCATATTTAGATTGATTTATAAAATGCCTCCGGACTTTGTGAAATTTGTAATCCCAAGAAAATGACATTTGTCCCATCATTGACATTTGAAATTTGGAACCCATTTCTTTTGAAAACGATCACATTCATTGGGGTCGATCGAGGCAAAGATAATATCATCAACATAAATCGAACATGATTAAAATGTTTTCCCGACTTTCTAGTGAACAATGTTGGATCAACTTCTCCCTTGTCAATCCAAGAGATAGAAGAAACTTTGACAACAGATCATACCATGCTCTAGGAGCTTGCTTCAAACCGTAAAGGGCCTTTTTCAAGCGATAGACATGAGTAGGATGCTCGATTCACAAAACCCTTTGGTGGTGGACGAAACCACCTCTTTCAAATCACCATTAAGAAAGGCGCTTTTCACATCCATCCGATATACGACCATGTTCTTACTAGCCGCATTAGCCAAGAAGATTCGATAGCTCGATACGAGCAACAGAGCAAAAGATTCCTCAAAGTCAATACCTTCTTCTTGACGATATCCTTTAGCCACTAACCTAGCCTTATTTTTCAAAGACATCACCATGCTTATCAAGCTTCACTTTGAAGATCCACTTTAGAGCAATGATTATAGCACGATGCGGAGTAGGTACTAATTCCCATACATCTAATCGATCAAACTCATGAATTCTTCTTGCATGGCATTGAACCAAATTGCCTTCATTCATCACGCTTTAACATCTTTAGGTTCGATCTTAGAGTACGGAGTTGAAGAAGCACCATAAGGCATCGGTAGCAAGTTGTTTACGAGTGGATACAGGATGAGAAAGGGTTTCAATGATGTTGTCCAAAGGGTGATCATGTGTCCATTTTCTAAGGTGTTCATGTGGTTGTTGTTGTGGAACCGAAGTAGCAGTCGATGTCTCCGATGAAGATGGTTCGATGATGATTCAGGAGCAAATATGTTTTCAAATGGAGCATCTTCGTGAGTAGCAAAGGATTAACTTCATCATTGATGCGAAACAATTCCATGATGTACATTAGATGATTGATGATTTGTTGATGAGACAGAGTGATCGGCAGCTTCTTGACTTAATGATATTGAGACTCAAGGGTTGACTTCATTGATGGGGCTAGAAGCGACCTCGTTGTTGGAATTGATGATCATTGGCATTTGGCTCAAAATGTTCATCAAACATTGGATCAAACAATTTCTTTAAATCATCTTCGGATGGAGGTACATATGGAGTTGTTGGAGAGGAGTTTGGTACAAGGGATGAACCAATGGGACTATTTTGAGGAGCGGGTCCAGAATGGATTGTCCGGAGCCATTTGACCGGTCACCATCGAACGTAACGTGAATTGTTTCCATAATATTTCGGTTCTCTTGTTGTAGATTCGTATCCTTTTCTCATTTGGTGCATATCCTACAAATACTCCAATGTCCGCTTTAGCTTTCGGTTTACCTAAATCTTGACCATCATTAGTTGGGTAACATAATGCACCAAACACTCAAGGTATGATAGATCGGGTTTTCGATTGTGGACAAGTTCATAAGGAGTCTTTTCATGAGATGTGTGGATAAGGGATCGATTTTGAGTGTAACATGCAAGTGGCAATAGCTTCACCATAGAAACATTGGAACCTTTGAGTAAATCAAGATTGTTCTTGCGGCTTCCACAAGAGTTCAATTTAGCCTTTCAACTACACCGCTCATTGAAGAGTTCGTGGAACACTTCTTTGAGGACCGATTCCAACACTTTCATAAAATTCATTGAGTTCTTTATTAACAAACTCGGTTCCATTGTCGATTCGGACGATTCGAACCATTTTGTTGAGTCGGATCCGAAGTTGTTTAATGAGTTTAATGATGACATCCGAGTTTCATCCTTTGTCCTCAAAAACTTAACCCAAGTGAATCGGGAGAAGTCATCAACCACTACTAGAATGTATTTCTTCCTATTTATCGTTTGCACTCTCATTGGTTCGCATGCATCCATATGAAGGGTATGAAGAACTTCCATTCTTCGAGTTTGTGGGTTTTGGTTTGTGGGCATATTTCATGCTTTTTCCTAATTGGCAAGTGAACAAAGATGATCTTTTCATATTTTAACTGGGTAAGCCTCGACAAGATCCTTTCTCGAAAGGTTATTAATGGTGCCAAAGTTCAAGTGATTGAGACGATGATGCCATAACCATGACTTTGTTTTAGAAGCCTTTGAAGAAGCGATTGGAGAAGACTTCATCATGTCTTCGATAGAGATGGTGTATAGGTTAGAACCACGAGTACCTCTTAATAATTCCACACCATCAAGTTCTCTAACGAAGAAAGTATGTTTTCTAAAGGTCACCTCTAGATTGGAATCACATAATTGACCAATAGAGAACAAATTATGACCAAGACCTTCCACATAATATACCCTGGAGATTACACATTTGCCGACTACATAATCACCATAACCCATAATTGCTCCAAAATGGTCGTTCCCAAATCTAAAAGTCCTGATAAATTTACTCACGAAGTTCATGAGCATGACCGGTCTCCAAATCATATGCTTGGAACGGCTGAGTCCGTGTACCACAAAACGATTTGAACGATCTGCGGCTTAACACAGACAAGAATGGATAATCGGATAATTGGGATCCCCATGCAAGAATGGGTTCCATTTGGTTAGTAACAGTGATTGGAGCTCCCACATCGTAAATAGAAGCAATGGAAACATTAGAAATAGATGCAGTGCTAGTATCCGTATTTGACCTATTCAAAGTATGTTCACTTCTTAAGGGAATAATTCTACCAAGAGGCATCCATTTTCTAGTGGGCATTGCCTAATTAACCTTATGGCCAAAAGGTATCCATTGATAACCTATCTTACTAAATGTTCTACCTGTGGGTTTCCACTGTTTTCTAACTTTCTTTCGCTTTTGCCTTTTAGCCTTCTTAGCTTGATTTTTAACATTAACAGTTTTAACTGGGCATTTGAAAGCTTTAGACAAATCATTCAAACCACATTCAAGATTAGTAACAGAAACCATGCAATCATCGTTACATATTTTGCCAAAAGTAGTAGAATTCGCATTAATTACAGTATGCTTAGAGCTAACACTAGAATCAACACGATTCGTTTTATTCAAATTCTCCCTACGGTGATCTTCTACTTTCTTCCAATGCACATTCTTAGCTTGAGGTCCTATTATTCCTTGTATTGCCTTGAGACTTTGACCGCTTTCGCTTTAATGTCACCGGTTACTCTGTAGAGGAACGGAACATTAGTTGGTTTTGCTACTTTTTGCCTTTCCTGTTTTGATGTGCTGGGATGTGAACTATTCGAAGGCACACTGAGGTTCACTTTCTTAACACTGGAGGTGTTGGGATGACTTGCTCACCTAGGGATTTAGGGCATATTGTAATTAAGGCCTACTAAAGTTCACATTCATAACATTGGGCATTGAATGACTTGTATACTTGGCATTAGGCATAAAACATGGTATCAAGGGATTGACTTGCTCACCTAGGGATTTAGGGCATATTGTAATTAAGCATTCTAGAAGTTCTTGAGATCGTTTGGCATATAAGCATGCATGGCCAATTGCATTATCAAGTGGTTTCTCTAACTTATCCTCTTCTACAATCTCACGGAGACATTCTAGACTATCCTTAAGGTATGAGAAATATGTTTGAATGGCAAGTTTGTTATTCCTAAGATGAGGAGGAACATATTTCACAGACAAAGCATATTTATTACACCCATGCACCTTTGATGCACCGCTCTCCCATTGGTCATTGGCGTTTCCCTTACTCCGACTCTTCGATTCTCAATTTCCTTTGCAACGGTTATTTGTTCATTATTTTTATTAGTAGTGACTTTTATTCACTCAAATAACTCATTGAAATGACGTTTAACCTTTTCATTTTCTTCTAAAAACTCTCATTTTCCTTTTGTAAAGCATTAACCAAGTTTTGAAGATTAAAATTTTGAGAATTCCGAGAATCTAACGGAGGAGGCATTTGGGAGCCAATCACATTGTTCATTTCACCCTTTAATTGAGAAATTTGGGCTTTCAACTTTCGATCGTGTTACAATGAGCTCGAATCTGCTCATCACGTTTGCTAATTTCAAAAGCGCATCAAATTCGGGAACATCCAAGGATGTCTTGATATTTGAGGTTTTAACATTTTCTTCGAGATGTTGATATTTTAATTGCAAAGCAAGATGCTCAACTTCCAATTTAGAAAGCTGTTTTACCAGAGTTATCATGATCATCCTGTTCAACCTTATTATGCGCTTTAGAGTTAGTTTTTTCAAGCTCAATGACACGATCATGGAGACTTTCGAGCAACAGATAATTCATGAAATTAAGAAGCATTAATGGAACAATTTGTAGCGATGTAAAACACATCCCGAGCAATACATTCGAAATAAGATTCTCATTCAAGGTATGAAAGTTCTTCCTCTCAATCTCATTATATTTTAGTTCTCGCATAGTCACTAACTTCAACAATCATCGCATCAAATTCCTTTTCCATTTCTTTAATATCTAAGTCCATCCCTTTTTAAGACTCTCAAATTGACCTTTTAATTGTTTAAAGAAAGGCATGACCTCGCTTAAATAGCATTCTTAGTTTGCTCAAAACCCTTTCCCTTCGCTTATCCCATGGGTGTGATCCTTTTCTTACAAGTTTTCTCAAAATCAACAAATAATTGAAATATGACATATTGACTGATTAAGGTCTTGCTTTTAGTGGAAATAGTTCTAGGAACTAGATGCATTGGTGTATTTGGAGGATACACATCGTTTGAAGGCATTTTCCTAAGGGAGGGTTTGTAACAACAAGATTCTCTCGCTTTTGCTTATCTAAATCCTTTTCCGAACACTTGTTCGAGAGTTAACAACGTTTGAGGTTTAAACATGTTCAAGGAAATCCAGTTTTCCTTCTTGTAATCATGGGGTTTGATCGTTATGTTATTCTTTTTACATTCAGGATCTTCTAGCTTCTTATTCATTTTCTCCCTAGATGCATTATCTAATTTTCTATCTTCATCAGTGCACTCAACGCAACTAGGTTTCTGTCTAGGTTTAAGAATCTCATTGCCATCATAGATTACATTTTGAGTTGCCTTTGCTATCTTACCGTACTTAGGGTTGGGTTTATCTATAATGGGAACACTATGCTTATCACTAAAACTCTATGCTTAGTGACCATGTGAGCGATGCAATGGTATTCCTTGTACGCACAACTTATTTTCAAGCTTGTTCTTCAAAGTTTTAGATTGGAAAAATCATACAAAGTTTTGATTCCTTAGCATGAAATTCTCGCTTAAGCACTTTAACATTTTCTTGAAGTTCTTGTTTTTGCTTAGCAGTTTTAGAAAGCTTTTCTTGTAAGGAGTTTAACTCTTGTTTTAACACTTCTTCTCTAAAATTACTTTTTCTAATAATTGTACGCATTTGGTTATCCAACTCCTGCTCACGAGTAGTTAACTCAAACTTAGCACGTTGTTCATAAATGGCAACTCGTTCTTTATAGGCATTAAGTTCAGAGATAACAGTAATCACCAGGGCACATGCGTTGTATTCATCAAAAACATAGTCATCATTGATCGCAAAGATGCATCACTTGGTACGACCTCACTTTCACTATGTTTCACATATTGATCATATGGGACAACATTGATATTACCCATATTTTCAATATCTGACTCAATAGTTTTAGTTGATTGTACTTTGTCATGCATCTTTTGCACATTAGCATCATCGTATAGTTTTAATACCTCAGAAATGATTGGATGAACCAACTTGTGGAGATGAAGGGACTTTAGGAGGGATCATTGGAGAAATGCTAGCCATGAAAATGGTTTGTGCAATAGGTTCATCATCAACGTTAGAGTCGTATGCATCACAATCAGCGACTTGAAAGACATTCTGATGATTGTGGCCTATCTCCTGAATTGGCTGCTCATCCACATCCGCATCTTATGTCTTAGCATTTCCTCGAAGAAACAACAACTCCTTCATCCAAAGTCGCACCATTATCCCGAGCTTGCACAAGCAACATCTTATCCACAAGTACTGTGCATTCGAGGTCGTTTTGGCGATGTCGGTTCCTTGCAATATCTCCATCACCACCACGGTTGTAACACTTGATCGGCTTTACTTGTCCTTGATTTCCATTCTTTCCCTATTCGATTTGCCACATATCCTCTATCAACTCTACCTCTTCCTTGTTCATACGCCTTTCTTGAACTGGTTGTACTGTAACCTTCCCATCTCGACAATGGCACGATTGTGTGGATTAGATGTTGTTCGAGGTTGTTGTTGGTGTGTGGAGAGTTCATGTTTTGACCGATCATGAGAGCCGCTTGATTAATGAAGTTTCCCACGTGTGCATCAAGATCGCCTTGTTTGAACATTGGATCGGAATGAGTTTGTGATTACCATTACCCATGGGTATAACTTGAGATGCTTTGGTGGTAATTCCAATGTTTGAGTAGAAGGCGCTTGAATCATTTGATGAGTTTATCTCTCCCGGTTGGTTTTGAACCGATTAAGAATCCTTTTTCAAACATAGCATGTCTCTCATTCTCAAAGAAGGAAGGCATAGAGTTGCTCATAGTTTGTATTCTTCAATCCTTTGGTTAGCTTCACGAGGGTGACAAACTTGTGCCATTCGGGATTCATGTTGTTCACAAACTTTGAGTTCAAATTGAATGTTTGGCATAGTCATTCGATGTTCCTCATATCATTAACAAGCTTGTGGAATCTCACTTAATACTCATAGACACTCTCATCCGGTTTCATCTTGAAGTGCTCAAATTCATCATAGAGTTGTGATTCTCATCTTCCATAGTTAATTCGTAACCCGAGAAGCATCTTGACATTATCCCACACCGCCTTGGCTTCGTGTTGTGATTGATAAGCTTGTAGATATCCTTTGAAGACCTTGAAGTACGATGTTAAAGCCCCGATATCAAGATCGAATCTCTTTTTCTCCTTATCATTGAGCTCATCATATGTCTTTGGTCTATCTATTCCATAGATCATTGTTCCATCTGCAATTGTATCAATTAAGTCTCTTGTAGTCTCAATCGATAAGGTCCTTCATCAATTGATTTGAGAATGTTGACCTCATTATCCTTTCCAAGACAAGACAATCGATTCTTTGAGCCCAAGAGTCGTAGTCGATTCCATCAAGCATGGGTGGACGGGTATCTCGAACCACCGCTTGAACATCCTCGGCAACAGTGGAGATGAGTGTAGGTATGTTGGTAGACATGTTTAAAGATTACACGGGATTTTATAACTCAATGATTAAACCGGGAAATAGATTCTTTCACGGGATTTTACTAAATCAAGAGAAAACCGTATTACACACAAGAGTCAACCAAGTCGCTAAGAATCCTTGAACTAAGCCGCTAGGCACTAAGTTGCTAAGTAATTTGAAGACAAGTTGCTAAGTTTCCAAATCGCTACGAATTTTGACAGCAAGTCGCTATGCACCAAGTCTCTAAGATGTCAAGTCGCTAAATAACAACTCGCTAAGGACCAAATCTCTACCACCAAGTCGCTAAGAAACTTAAAGAACAAGTCGCTATCAAAGTTGAAAGCAAGTCGCTACCTTACCAAGTCGCTACCCGTAGTGGAGAATCCACTAAGTGTACTGTTTGTCGGCTTGTCTCAAATGGCAAGTCGCTACGTCCAAGTCGCCACCAAGCAACACTACAACTCGCTAATTTTTTCTGAAGCAAGTCGCTAACAAGAAAGTTACACCGAGAGTCAAGTCGCTAACATGAAAAACTTCCAAAAAACACTTTTCAATCCAAAACAAGCTCAACCACAGTGATTCAAGCTTACCAAAACAAAACCCAAGCACATACAATGATCCTAAACACAAAAGTACACCCAAAATTCAAACTTTAACACTAGAGATGAACCAAATGATGCAAAAACCACTAAACTTTTTCACACTCAAAAACCATCTAAAAACCACTAGAAATCCAAAGATATGTTAGAGATGATCTAACCATGGATCTTGATACCATTTGTAACATATTGGATTTCACATACACATCAAACCATAAACAAATTAGGCGTACAAGATGAGTTCTAGAGAGAGAAAGTTAGAGGTTTAGGGAACTTTAGTGAGAGAAAGAAAATTTTTATTATGAGCTCCAACTCTCTACCTTGGAAGGTAGAGAGTATTTATAGTCTTACAATAAAACGCCACCGACGGGCATGGATCGTGCATACAAGGGTAAAGACCGTCCGTCCTCCACGGTGTTACATAACTAAATACTACTTAATATTAAATAACTATGACTACGAGCTTTCTAACGAATACATATAATTGAGGTGACCGATACTTTAACTCATCGATTTTCCAAATCTAACAAAACCAACAACCATCTCCTCACTCCTATTTTAAGAAACCATAATGGATTAATCTCGTAAAGTTTGAACGAGTCTTATCAAACCGTTTCAAGATCTGCTTCGTGAACCTTTTCATCATCGATCTATATTCATAAAGTCTATTTCAATTAACATGTACGAATCATAAAAAAAGAGAACTTAACAATGTTGTTACTTCTTTTCACTAGATCGAGTTTTTCCGAAAACAAATCAACAAATCATTTCATCATATATGTTTTCGAACACTCAAAGACATGGAAGATAACAAGAGTGTTATTTCCTATATCTAGGTTTGTTCAATCTATTACATAATCAAAACCTACCCGGTTCTTAACGAATGATCTCGAACCAAATCATAACTCTAGCCATCCCCATGGCGAGTTAGTGGTAATTGGAAAGTGTAACCTATCCGATATGAAGCGCCTTCTTGAACTGATGTGATGCATTTGATATGTGAGATGAGATGGGCGTCTGATGAATTTTAGGTTTAAGGTGAGAGAGATTAGGAGGGGCGGATGAGATATGATTAGGGTTTGTGGTTTGAGAAATATTAGGATTTTAAGTGATATATGTGCTTTATATAACCGTATTTAGGGTAGAATTATTGTGGACGGGGTAATTTATTGGGCTATTGTGTTGGTTTTTCGCTTTCTCTTGGGCCATGAGCTGTTCTCAATTAGTGTTCTTCATAGATGGGCCGAGAAGTGTTAACTATTATTGAATTTGATACATGGGCCAAGTTTATGATATGATATGAATTTGACATTCAATGGTGGACGTGTATGTTGTTGTTTATGAGTTGTTAAGTTTATGTGATGAAGTGTTAGGTCGTGAAATTATTGAATATGGAATTAATTTTATGGACATGAGAGATTTTTTAAGCCATTTACTGTGACCGGGTTTTGGACATTGGATAATGATCTTTCTAACTCATGGATCATACTTTAAGTCGTGGGCTGAACTTGGAATTGATTCTGATACGGGCTTAAGTTGGATCCAGTGTACATTTTGTGTGTCGATGAGATTTGCGTGCTATGAGATTAAATGTGATTTGAGACTTGATGATGAGAATTGATTATGAGACTTAGATTATGATATGTGATGTTGAGATTTATTGTGTTGTGCGGGTTGATACTTTGGTTATACTGTTTCAAGGCTTGATTGATATTTGAACCTAGTTGACTACGGGGTTATTTGTATGGTATCTTTTATTTGGTTTTGAAGTGAAGTTTTCCGGGCACGTTTACTTATTTCGTCTTCTTTCTTTCTACCTTTTCGTGAAG
The DNA here is from genome assembly GCA_022545495.1 of Chrysanthemum lavandulifolium. NCBI lineage: Eukaryota > Viridiplantae > Streptophyta > Magnoliopsida > Asterales > Asteraceae > Chrysanthemum > Chrysanthemum lavandulifolium. The sequence goes on from CM040240.1 coordinate 142,895,649, forward strand.
ATGACTTGTTTGGGCATTTATAGAGTGTGATAAAGACTTGGCTATTTAGTTACTTTTGTGATTCTTTCTCGCTTAATCCACAACGTAACTATCACTTCGGTGTCTCACGCAGTTGAGGATATGTCAAGAGGTTTTGTACATTGGGTACACCATTTATTTTTCACAAGGATTAGTACAAGCTTAAGTAACAAATCTGGGGAATTTTACGTCATGTTCAAGTTTGGTATATCGGGCTTATTTCTCCATGTGGTCATTGCTATAGCCGATTGAATACGTGAATGGTATGTTTACCAAATTTTCAAAGGATGAGATGTGATCAACAATTATCGTGAATATTCGACGCTACTGATCGTCTATGATACTTCACGCCTAAGCAAAGTCTTTCAAGAATCTTTAGCGTCGTTGATAACGCTACACGTCGTTCGGGGTCAAAGGAACTTCCTTTTCTTCGAGCAAGTTTTATAACACCCTAGGCAAAGAACCTAATCGTTGTAGTGTAGTAATTAGGGTAAGCCACGGGTATTGATATCGTTCTCTAGGGAATAGGAATGCTAGTAGGAGTTACTACGCTAAGGTTAAGGTTGAGGAAGATTATTTTTTATCTTTTATATTTTATGAAAATGGAAAGGTACGAATCTCGGTATTGGATTTGGGGGTTGGTATTTCACCGATTACTCTACTATTATCTAATTATCTAAACTAGGGTTGTGGGAGTCTATGTCTAATTAATGTGTGCTCGTATGATAGTTTAAAGATGTGTTTACTTAAGTTGTATTACTCCTTAATTATCTCCTATTGATGGTTGAGTGTCACGTCTTATTCCTAGTTGCGTTGTGTGTCTAAAGTTGTAGGGTATGCGTTTCTCCCTAACTCTTTGAACTTACCAAAGGGTCTTGTCTACAAACCCACTAGAGATTATAGACTCCTACTCTAAGGCGCTCTTTGGATGGTTTAGCCTACAATTACTCGTGTAATTATACTCTAAGGTTCACAAAGATGAATCAAGCATTAAGTACTGCGAATGACCTATCGCATTACTAGATCATAAATCAACTAAGATAAGAAACAACCAATCAATATTCAATAATTAAGTTTCATACTTCCTAAGAAAACACACAAATAAATTAGCCGGACATGGAGAACATGCAAGCATACACAAATAATCAAAGACATAATTGAATTAATGAAGTAAAGACTTATCTTGGTGTAAGATAGGGTTTAAAACCCTAAAATATTGTACAAGACACCTTATGTTCGGTTTTAGGTTTTTACTCCAAAGACTCTCCACCAAAGACCTAAAAATTGGATTCTATATATAAGATTACAATTGCGACGCGTCACCTTATGTTTAGTGACGCCATCGTGTCGCCGCCATTAGGGTTTCGTCTTGGCCACGTTAACCTTGCGACGGCGTCACCTTATGTCCGTGACGCCGTCCTCTTCAGACTTCCGGCGTCGTCTATATTGCATCTAGGCCGTGCGAGTAGCGACGGCCTACTCTTTCACCACTAGACGCCGTCTCTTGAAAATACGAGTTTTGGGTTACGGCCCGTCACAATAATTTTGGGACGGCGTCGCCAATCACCCGACGCCGCCGCCTTCTAACCCGACAGCTGTGAGTGCCTCGATTTCGACTTTGGCCATTTTCTTCATATATTCGCCTTTTCATCCAAATAAGTGCCATTCCAGCATTTTGCCTTCACGAGACCTAAAAGTGAAAAGGAACGATATTAAGCAATAACGGATACAAAAGTGATCAAATAAGGACTTAAACGACCCTCAAAATGGTACCTTTTAAAACCTTATCGATCGGTCATGATATTTGAGATTTTGCTTATGACAAGAACCTTTCGTGCAAATGGTCGTACACGTTAATGATGCTTCGAAAGTTCGAAACCATCATGGGGAGAAATGTATACTTTGATGTTTTACGGTCAACCTCGGGGAAAGTAGTGTATACTACTCGACTTAGTATGGTTTGTGAAATTATCTACATATGGGCAAAGAATTGTTGATGATATTGTTGTGGATGGAGAATGAACCATTGATGAACATTGCATGTTCCTCTAAAACAGATATTCACGAAACCAAATTTGTCATAACACATTCAAACTAACATTTTTACGGTTTAGTCTTGGTTTTGTAAAATCCATAAAAGAATCCATTTCTGGTTTAAATCATAGACTTGTAAAATCCGTGACAATGGAAACATCCCAGTAATTGTAAAGTGCATTTCGGATCTATCTTACGGTTTATTCTTGGTTTTGTAAAATCCCACGAAAGAATCTATTTCTCGGTATAAACCATAGAATTGTAAAATCCGTGATGATAAAACCATCCTGGAGAAAGTAAAGTGTATTTCTGGATCTTATCTGATGCTGGTGCTACGGTTTCTACTTTGAAGAAGGGATAAAAGGGTGTACTTCATGAATTAGGTGATTGATTGGATTATCTTCTTGGCAGTTTGGTTATTTCAAAGTTTTACGGGTTATGTGTTTTAACCATGGTGGGGATGAAACCATTATCATAGTTCACTTAAAACGTCTAAGGAGGCTAGATTTGAGCTTTTAACCACAAGATGTGACAACGCGTTAATTCAAGATTATCTATTTGAGGTTGAAGCTAAATGTCACGGGAAAGTGTACTTAGTATCTGAAGGTATCGGGGATGGTTGGATGAAGATTCTTGAAGATCCTTGTTCGAGCTTCTAATATTTTCAAAAACGAAGACTTGGAAATCTAGTTATTTTTGGGTGACTTTTCCTTTTCTTTTACCACTTGGGGGAATTGGGCTCTTACCACCACAAAATAACTATCACTTTAAGGAGTTACGTTGTAGTGCTCAATGTCACATTGAATTGTGGATTTTCAAGAGGTGATGTACTTTTAATACTTGATGGTTGGTTGGTTGAAGAGTATAGAGTACTTAGAGATTCAAATGGGCATGAATTCTCGGCACGCTCTTTGTTACACATGTGCAAGTTTAAGTCACGAGTTCGGGTTAGTTTACTTCAAGGTCAAATTCATCATATTGGGTTTTCTCCATCACCATCACGACAAAGAGCCTCTTGAATGATAATGGGGTTGATTACAAGTTTTGCCAAGAGAGGTAGAAAAGAGAGAGATTATGACGTTTGAACACAACAGTTCAAGCCTCATTCTCTAAAGAAAAGAAAAGTGTACGTCTCGAGGCGCTTTATCTTGGAAGAAGAGAAATCTTCTTATGATGTTTGAACACAACAGTTCAAGCCTCGTTCCTTAAAGAAAAGAAAAGTGTACGCTTCAGTGCGCTTTATGTTCTGAAGAAGAGAAATCTTCTCAATTATGACCATTCTCATCAACATGCTTCATGCTTTTTCCATGCGCTTTTAGTCATCAAGTGAACCGGACTCATTGATTGTTCTCCTATTCCACTTGCTCAATTATAATGACGATTGTGACATCATATGCTACCGTTGAGGGGAGAAGTGTGAATAGACTACATTTGGATAATGTTCACTTATTCAATCAAGAATGGCAACTCCGTATGCAATTATTGAGGAGGAGAAAAGTGTGAAACTTTTGCATGATGATTGATATATGAGAATAAATGGTCAAACGGCTCCAACTCATATAAGAACCGAGCTTCTTATCGGGTCATCTTTACATGGAGTTTCTTCTAAGAGCCGTGGGTTGACATCTTCTCACGGATGATGAGTTTAACGACAACGTGCTTCCAGTTGTGGGGTGATTTCTTTGATGAACATCTTTCGTTCTTGTTTCATTGGGAGGATTATAGTTAAGGAGATTTGCTACATGTAAGTTAATTGGAACGCATTTGGTGTGAAATAGATGTTAACTGCCTATTTCCCATTCGGAAAATCTTGAAGAAGGTCGAGTCTGATCATTCTACATTTTCTGCTACATGTTAGAAGACTAAAGACGAATTACATTTAACGATCTAAAGACTTCTTATTATTTCAGGCACTCATCATAAAGATTGTCGGTTTAGGAGAGAGAACTAATTGGGGGAGAGTGAAATGTCAAGATTCAATCCCTAATTATATTTGCTCATGTAATTCTTCAGCAAGTTGATTCTCACAGATACATCTGAGCTTACGATGTTCTTTTCAATAGATTTCGTGTATATGGGCTTACAATGTGTTGCTGATTCTGAAGTATCAAAACCAGCAAGGGGGAAGGAGACACACATCTAAACGCGAGTAATCTTGATGAACTTAATAATTCTAAGTGATTGAAGATATCCCAGGAAAACAAATGTCATTACCGCAGAGAAACTCAAGGTTTGCCTCATGGCGTTTAGTGTTCTTATTCCAACTATGTGGGGGAAGAGATGGAAGAGTTAGTTTCTGAAGATAAAAGAGGTACACAAGTGTGTGATGATTTTGATGTTATCGCAATAATTAGGGGAGAGATTGTGAACATTGGGGACGCCACCGTTTCACTTGAGAGCTTAATCGTTGATTCGATGATATAATCACTTATTCGGAGTTGACATCCGCATAGATAATCAATGATTCGACTGCTACTTCAATGTTATCGGTTATTCTTTCTTTGGGCATTCGGTACTTTGGGTTCTTGAGCTTTATACACTTTCTTGGGGAGAAAAGTATACATCGGGTTTATTCTTTGGATATTGGACTTAATCGATAATTCGATGTTATAAGTTTCTCCGTCTTTGAAGTTCATCCATATGTGTATTCGGGTTCATGAGCTTCATTCAAAGAGACTAACGCATAAATTCATCTACTTGGTCGAAGTAGTCTCTTGAAAACTTTTGGTATGGATCACTTGGACTTCATGGAAAAGGAATTTGAGAAGATTACTTAAATGTGGGATGATACGTTGTTGTTCTTCCATTGGATGATATAACCTCGAGCGAAGAATCACGATGATTATTCTAAAAGATCAAGAAGATCGATGATAATGGTGTGCTTCTTTGTGCACCTAGCTAAGGCAAGCTTGAAATAGAGCTTCAATCGATCAACAAAAGAATTTTCGGTTTGGGGAAGTCGCCAAAGTCTCACTTTCGATGGTTCAATTTCTCTCAATTCAGAGCCTCGAAAGCTTTGGTGGTGAATGTTTAAGAGATGATGACTTCTATCTTCTACAACGGGTCTGCTCGATATCCTTATCTCGGTACTCGTATCATCATCTTCTTAAACTTTATCATCTAAAATATCTGTAAATATTTATCAAAACCAAATACAAAATATAAAACCAACAAAAGAAAATAGAAAATTATAAAACCAACAAAACCCATAAAAATCGAAAAATTTGAAAATACCAAAAATATGTTTTCTCAAGACATGTCTTCGGTATCGATAACATCTACGGTCTTAGAAATGTCATTCAATAATGGCACGGACCATAGATGAAGTTCGACGAGGAGGTGTAAATATTGTTTTCACATGTCTAAAACTATGGCTAGCGATTATTTCGCACCGTAACCTGTGGTTAAACTATGGTTTGCTATTATTTTGGATAGCAACCCGTTCTTCAAAAAGCAAAGTCTTTGCGCTAAACCAATTTTCAAATGTTTTGTGCACTTATCCTAATACAAAATGAGGAAAGTATGTCGAAGGATCATTGTTCCTACTCAAATATTTTCCTTCTAAAATTCTTGAGAAAATATTTGTTTTAACAAAATAATGGTAAATGAGTTGTTTGAAAATCAATCGAATCGAGAATATTCATAAATTTTCAAAACCCAATTAATGACTTCAGCATGGTTAAAACTTTTTATGAAATGAGTCATTGATTGAGGGGGAGAATGTTTTTCAAAATAACATCATCTAACGGGCTTTCTTAATCATCATGCGTGCTTATCAGAAAAAGATATTTACCTATGTTGAAGGACTAGGAATTCAGGATATGATTGTTAGGTTTAGATGATTAGAGTTTGATGAACACATAATCCCATGCTTTGTATGATCTGATTGATATGTTGAGTTGACTTTTATTAGTTGATTGATGTTTGGGTGTTGTCGACCACCATATATCTGTATGTATGTTCACTAACATATGAAGATATCATGGGTTTAAAAGAATGTTCCCCATCCGGATCCCACAATTGAAGATGATTGGATGCCAATAGGAAAGGGTAACTATTTATTAGGTCGACAAAAGAAGAAACGGAGCTTAATTGGATCTCTCCATGGATAGTTGGCACGATAGATGCAACTTCATAGGTCTCACCGCATCGCCAGATGGTTTTCTTCAAGCCTTACGGCAACATGTAAGCGACTCAACCACTTAACATATCTTTGTGCGGGAAAAAGTAGTGGATGATACCATTTTTCTTAAAACAATTTTGAAAATGTTGTTTTGAAAATGGAAAAATATTGTTTTGAAAATAAATTGGACTTAATTTTGGAAATCAACGGACTTCATTTTATCAAAACTTAAGTCACTCAATCAACGACTACGGTCATCGATTGAGGGGGAGAGTGATTTAAAATAAAATATTTTCAATCGATATTTCATCTATCAAGTCCGTTTGTACAAAATAAGTGGTGATCTAAAGATTTAATGTTATGTCATGGTATGATTTTGTTTGATTGTGAAATTGTTTTATTTTACTTAAAGATCTCTTAAAACTATCATACCTGACACTAACAATCTTTAATGTCTAAAATTGATCTTATCAGTCATTTTTCAAAAATAAATTTTGCCACGTCTTTCCCCAAAATTTTCTAAATGATTTAAATCAATTGGGATCCAAAATCTCAATTGGTTTGAAATTTTTGATCGGGGGAGAGATCATGATTTAAATCTCAAATCGGTTTTAAAGGGTAATTGTTTCAAAAGCACTCCTTCCTTCATGTGCCAAACGATTTTGAAATACATAATGCACATGATTGTGGAGGAGCATTTAACCATAAACCAGAAGAGCTTTTAAATCAGACACATTTTCTCCCATGTTTTCTAAACCTTATTAAATCATTTGGGATCCAAAATCTCAAAGGGTTTGATATTTTTGATCGGGGGAGAATTTGTGATTTAATAATGAAATTTGATAAAAGGTGATCATTTTGATTCAAATGTGCATATTGCTCTCCCATATGTGCTAAACGTTTTCGAATCTCGAAGCACATATTGAGGGGGAGCTTTTCAAAAAGAAAATAAACTTTCAAGGTAGAATGACTTCTATGTTTCAACATAAAGTACCTTGATTGATTTTCTAATGGTTTCTTAATGGCTTTTGTGATCGTGGATGTACTTCAAAAGAACTCTTTCCTCTATGTGATAAAATGATTTAAAATATCCTACGCACATATTGAGGGGGAGAATTTACCAAAGAAATTCAAATGGCTTTTTCTAAGGAAATTGTGATCAAGAAATCATTTCAAAGAACTCTTGCCTCCATGTGCTAAACAATTTCAAAATCATATGCACATGTTGAGGGGGAGCATTTCTAAATGATCAAAACAATTAAGGTACAAAATGCTTTGATATTATATCACAAGTACCTTGATTGATTTTCCAAATAATTTTTCAATTGGTTTCGAGAAGAAAAGAACAATACCAAAAGACCAACCAATTTACTTTATGCATGGTGTTATAAGGATGGTTAGGTTAGGTATTCGTTTCCACGATCCTGCTAGAGCCGGAGGGATCTACCCAGGGACAATCCACTAGATAGTGTAGAAGTCCTTAGGTATGATGAAAAAAGGAGAAAAGTGAGAAATGGGAAGAGTGAGGACCGAGGCAGAGCTAGTCTTGGAATAAACCCAACAAGGTTCTAGTTATGAAGTCTCGGTAAGCATCAGGGGTTGAAGAATGAAAAGAATTGAATGTGAAAGGGTGAAAAGAAATGGCCTCCATTAATTCAACCTTAGAGGCGAAACCGGTTCAATACATATACTCTTGGTGGTTACCAAGGTAACACCGGTATTGAAGACAAGACGTCATGGACCCGATGCATGCGCACTAAACTTCCCAAGCTACTCAAGTTCCTCTTAAAATGGCTTGTTTCATTCTCACGGGGAACCTACCTAATCTATCGACTTTCTCTTAAAGATTGTTGATATTGAAGAAGGAGACCCTCTCCCTAGTCTCCGGCATAGGAAACCAAATATGCACAATTGAGTCTAGAGCCAAGAGATCATCTACAATATCTCATTAGGGCACTAAATTAATGAAGACTTGCTGTTTCACACAATGTGGAAAGTAAGAATATATTTTGAGAGTCCTACGCATTATCTTTGTGGTATTGCCAGAACATCCGAGTGATATGTAAAATATTCACAATGAAGATGGAAATCCTTCTAGAGCCAATGATACGCTTACGCAGTGCGTTCGGGGTTAAAGGAACTTCCTTTTCGTCGAGCAAGTTTTTCAACACCCTAGGCAGTGAACCTAATCGTTGTAGTGTAGTATTAGGGTAAGCCACGGGTATTGATATCGTTCTCTAGGGGAATAGGAATGATAGTGAGAAGTTACTATGCTAAGGTTAAGGTTGAGGAAGATTATTTTTTTATCTTTTTTATGTTTTTTTGGAAATTGAAAAGTACGAATCTCGGGTATTGGATTTGGGGGTTGGTATTTCTACCGATTACTCTACTATTATCTAATTATCTAAACTAAGGTGGTGGTAGTCTATGTCTAATTAATGTGTGCTCGTATGATAGTTTAAAGATGTGTTTACTTAGGTTTTACTACTCCTTAATTATCTCCTATTGATGGTTGAGTTGTCACGTCTTATTCTTAGTTGCGTTGTGTGTCTAAAGTTGTAGGGTATGCGTTTCTCCTAACTCTTTGAACTTACCAAAGGGTCTCATCTACAAAACCCACTAGGGATAATAAACTCTTACTCTAAGGCACTCTTTGGATGGTTTAGCTTACAACTACTCGTAATTATATTCTAAGGTTCACAAAGATGAATCAAGCATTAAGTACACAACGAATGACCTATCGCATTACTAGATCATTAATCAACTAAGATAAGAAACAACCAATCAATATTCAATAATTAAGTTTCATACTCCCTAAGCAAACACACAAATAAATTAGCCGGACATGGAGAACATGCAAGCATACACACAAATAATCAAAGACATAATTAAATTGATGAAGTAAATACTTATCTTGATGTAAGATAGGGTTTGGAACCCTAAAATATTGTACAAGACACCCTTGGTTCGGTTTTAGGTTTTTACTCCAAAAAGACTCTCTTAAAACTGAAAAATTCGGATTCTATATATAATATTACATATGCGACGGCGTCACCTTATGTTTTGTGTCGCCGTCATTAAGGTTTCGTCTTGGCCACGTTAACCTTGCGACGGTGTCACCTTGTGTCTGTGGCGCCGTCCTCTTCAGCTTCTGACGTCGTCTGGGTTGCATCTAGGCCGTCTGAGTAGCAACGGCCTACTCTTATAAAGCCCGACGTCGTCACTTGAAAATAGGGTTTTTGGCTTCTGTATCGTCACAAAAATCCTCCGACGGCGTCATAATTAACACTGACGCCGTCGCCTTCATTTCAATGACTTTGAGTGTCTCGATTCGACTTTGGCCATTTTCTTCAGATATTCGCGCTTTTCGTCCAAATAAGAGCCATTCCAAGATTTTGCCTTCAAGAGACCTAAAAAGTAAAAGGAACGATATTAAGCAATAACGGATACAAAGTGATCAAATAAGGGCTTAAACGACCCTCAAAATGGTACCTTTAAAACCTTATCAAATATCCCTACACTTGTTATTTGCTTGTTCTCAAGCAAATGTACTTTAGCCAATTAATTTATAAGTTAGGGGTCATGAAGCATTGATTTAAAACGGTCTACAACACATATAAGCCCATAAAAGTCATAACAAGCACGGAATTACATACTAGCACCTCACATGGGGTGTTTGGATACTCACATCTCTCTCGGGTGTATATATGAAATATAACAAATAGGAAATGGAAGATAAACACTCATTAACCGGTCCTAGTACATAGATTACCATAGGCTTGAGAATAGATCAAACCTCCATCGCTTTGGCGTAAGCACCTAGGAAAGACTATCAAAGAGGTCTTTTAAAGGGTTGTAATGTTAGGCTTACGGTAGGGAAACAAGGGTTTGGTGGGATAGGCTATTTAGTGGTGGCAAGTCAAAAATCTCTATGTTAAATGCATACGAAGAATGGCGTTGCTAAGCCAAGACTCGACACTCTAAAACTCTAGGTAACGGAAATAAACAAACATAAATTTAAATGATAGATGTAGAATGGTAGCCCGTATGTTTTTTTTTCTTACCCTCTATTTTTTTCTTTTTCTCTTTTCTATTTTTTCGATTTTTTTTTTTTTCATACACTTTTACTCTACCATCCTTTACGGTAACATCAAAATGATAGGGTTTATAGGCACATCCCTACACTTGAGTTTTATTACTCTAACACTAATTTGACCCGAATTGAAAAGATCAAAACACTTGGGGTACATTATTACGCAAACAAAGGGAATTTGAATTTAACGTTCCTTCCGTTATTTCATAAACTTTAACTTTTCCATGAATCCCAATCGTCCCAAAGCTGTATACAAAGGATATGACTCGACTTAGCAACTCATGCAAGCAACGGATAATTGAACTTAAGGGTTTAGGGTGATAACAAACATTTGCACTAAAAGTGAGTGCATAAGGGTAGGCTAAGGCGATTTGGGTGTATATTTGGGGTGGGGTGTAAACAATGCTCTTCATTGATATTCGGAAAAACCGAAACATCACGAGAACCGCGAAAAGGATAGGCTACGAGGGGTTAACTAGGGTATCGTGTACTAAAGATGAGTACAACGCAAAGGGTGTGGGAGAATTACTCAACCGATGTGGAAGAAGTAATTATATTACGGGTATCAAACAAGGGTTATCCTAATGCCTCTTATCATTTAGTTATTCCTAACTACACAAGTGTAGTCTCACTTGCGATCTCGGAATGCATCACAAAACAAGTTCTAGAATCTAATATACTACGGTTCACACTCTAAGCATTGAAGATGAATGCTTTTAATTCCTACTAATCTAAGGGCGATCCTCACATTTTGGGTGGAATTTGGGTGGTAAAGGGTTTTTTGTGCTAGTCATGCAACTTCCTATCCGTGAGACGCTTTTGTTAAGACTAATGGCCCACTCCTATATGTCATGAAAAAATTTAAATTTGGTGCCAAAATTACCCTAACCGACATTTTCTCATGGTTTATTACACAAATACAATTGGACAAAGCAAATAATCAAGGATAAGTATAGCTTCAAAGTTCCGTTTATTTTCCCTCCACACTTAAACTAAACATTGTCCCCAATGTTCCCAGAAAGTATCAAAGTTATGATAAAAGAAGGTAATCAAAAGCGAAGAAACTAATACTCCCCGATTAGCTCGGTAGGATCCGTGTAAAGTGGTGGTTAAATCCTTTCCAAGAAGAATTATTAGTGAAAAGCTCCTTCCAATCTTGTGTAACTTCTTCTTGACAAACTAAACCTGCACACTTGAAGAAAACAAACGAAACCTTCGCGTAAAATCGGCGGTAATAATATATATATAAGACTCGATTTAAACTAGGATATAAGACACGGAAAATTCCAAAATTTATAAGTAGCTCGAAAACGAGAAAAATGATCGATGTTTTACTCCTTCACGACGCCGTCAGTTGCAATCTGACGCCGTCGGTTATCCTGAAAAAAGCTGTTCGCGATTTTACGAAAAAATTCGGAAAATTTACATCTTTAGAATCGGAAAAATTTAAAAACATCCATTATGACTCGATACAAGCATTTGACTCGAACAAACAAACATACATATCTTTTAGTTAATTGTTATTCTCATGTTTACGTTTCTTTTGAAAACGTGTAATCCTCCTACACTTATCCCTTATGTAAAATACCTTTATATGCAATTAAGACAAGGTTAAAACAAAATAAAGCATTTTTACAAATTTAAACATGAGGATAAACAATTAATAAAAGATATATGACACTAACAAGCAAACAAATAAGCATGGGTTGCCTCCCGAAGCGCTTTTCTTTATTTAAGAGTCTTGTAGCTAGACTCGTAGTCGCACTCCTCGTTTTCTCATTACCGCCCTCTTGACGGTCTCTCCGGGATTCCATGTTGTAGAAGTGTCCTATGATGCACCTCTCAAAGAGTTCGTCCTCTCCCACTCGGTCCTATATTTGGGTCCTAAGTTCAAACAATCCTTATAGAACCCGAAAATCTTAGTCATAACATAATCTACTCCTTTTCCCTATCCTTATCATTCTGTAATAGACCGACAACTTAAGTTCCTTTTCATCATTAGAGTGATGAAAACTTCTCAATCTTAAGCGGCATTTGGTAAGCTATGTCGTCGTTCTCATCCTTGAATAGCACTACTCCTAACGAGGGTCATAGGTCATCCGGTGCTTTCTATGAAAGGTTTTCCTAGAATAATGTGGGATAAGCTAGAGTCTATGGCGTGCTAATATCATCCACAATTATGAATTCCGTGAGGGCGTGAAACTACCTACATAGATGGGCAATCCCTTAACTCTACCAAGAAATTGCACTTATCCCTAGGATTATCGGGGTCTTGCCTAGTTGGGATAGGCTTCTTCATTATCCAATTGTAGTAGGTGCTAGTCATTATGTTGATTAGGGATTTGCGATCAATGTAGGCCTTTGCCACAAAAAGGTGTCCTATGCAACATGGTATGTTAAGATTCCAAGGGTTCCCAAACTTGATTATAGGGCTTTTCCTAACATACATGTGACGGAGGTCACGTACTAAGTGAGGGTGGCGAGATAGTTCTTCTTCCGTAGGAAATTTGTTGAAATAGTCAATGTCTACTTCATCTACTTCCTCGGGTGTTTCATTATTCACAAGCGTATGGTCTTCTTCGTCATCTGTTCTATCAGGTTTCACTAAGGCGATGGTATTGACGAATTGAACGTGCTTAGTTAGCTTGCTTGGATCCTTAATCTCTATACTTGAAGGTTCGGGAGTTGAGATAGCACTAACCTTCCTATCACTATTGGCTATGGCTTTCAAAAGGTTGTCTATCTTTCTATCCATCACGGCTTGTTGATGGTTAAAGCGGTCCGAGAGCTTAGCCATTTGGGTTTCTTGGGATGCAACTAGGATTGCAACATCCCTTTGATGTTTTGTTGGTTAGGACCAGTTAGGTGGGGCCATGAGAAATCATTAGAGGTGAATTCTTTGGTTTGTCCCCGTGAAGTCGGGCTTGCTTTTCCATGCCTCACGGGTTTCATTGAAATTCCTAGGTCCGGTGTGTTGTAGGAATCTTCCTCCCGTTCCATTGCTAGTCGAGGATGCGTAGTCACGGGAAGCGTGTTCGGGATCGGTGCTAGTCTTGCGTGTTATGAGGATCATAAAAGCGGCTCGCACGAGGAAGAAACTTTCGTTGTTCACATGGTGTGAAGACTTAGGATTTTCGTGGAACTCATGAGGAATTTAACTTGATCTTCAAGTTCGATCATCCTATGGTCGGAAGGATGTGAGTTGATGGAAAATTTTTGGAATTTTCGGGTCTTAATTTTCTCGAAGACTTAGGCGTGGTCTCCAAGCAAAGAACCTCGAGGGACTCAAAGGAACTTCCTTTTTCGCGGTAGCGAAATCAAAGAGCAAGTTTTTCAACACCCTAGGCGGTGAACCTAATTGTTGTAGTGTAGTATTAGGGTAAGCCACGGTATTGATATCATTCTCTGGGGAATAGGAATGCTAGTGAGAAGTTACTATGCTAAGGTTAAGGTTGAGGAAGATTATTTTTATCTTTTTATGTTTTTTGGAAATTGAAAATACTGAATCTCGGGTATTGGATTTGGGGGTTGGTATTTCTACCGATTACTCTACTATTATCTAATTATCTAAACTAAGGTGGTGGTAGTCTATGTCTAATTAATGTGTGCTCGTATGATAGTTTAAAGATGTGTTTACTTAGGTTTTACTACTCCTTAATTATCTCCTATTGATGGTTGAGTTGTCACGTCTTATTCTTAGTTGCGTTGTGTGTCTAAAGTTGTAGGGTATCGTTTCTCCCAACTCTTTGAACTTACCAAAGGGTCTCGTCTACAAAACCCACTAGGGATAATAAACTCTTACTCTAAGGCACTCTTTGGATGGTTTAGCTTACAACTACTCGGTAATTATATTCTAAGGTTCACAAAGATGAATCAAGCATTAAGTACACAGCGAATGACCTATCGCATTACTAGATCATTAATCAACTAAGATAAAAACAACCAATCAATATTCAATAATTAAGTTTCATACTCCCTAAGCAAACACACAAATAAATTAGCGGACATGGAGAACATGCAAGCATACACACAAATAATCAAAGACATAATTAAATTGATGAAGTAAATACTTATCTTGATGTAAGATAGGGTTTGGAACCCTAAAATCTTGTACAAGACACCCTTGGTTCGGTTTTAGGTTTTACTCCAAAAGACTCTCTTAAAGCGAAAAATTGATTCTATATATAATATTACATATCGACGGCGTCACCTTATGTTTTGTGACACCGTCGTGTCGCCGTCATTAGGGTTTCGTCTTGGCCACGTTAACCTTGACGGCGTCACCTTGTGTCTTTGACGCCGTCCTCTTGACCGACGTCGTGCGGGTTGCATCTAGGCCGTCGAGTAGCAGCGGCCTACTCTTATAAAGCCCGACGTCGTCACTTGAAAATAGGGTTTTGGCTTCGTATCATCACAAAATCCTCCGGCGTCGCCGCAATTAACACTGACGCCGTCGCTTACATTTCGCAGACTTTGAGTGTCTCGATTCGACTTTGGCCATTTTCTTCAGATATTCGCCTTTTCGTCCAAATAAGTGCCATTCCAGCATTTTGCCTTCAAGAGACCTAAAAAGTAAAAAGGAGCGATATTAAGCAATAACGGATACAAAAGTGATCAAATAAGGGCTTAAACGACCCTCAAAATGGTACCTTTAAAACCTTATCGACCAACATCAAACAAGCTCTTGGTGGGTGACATGTGAGATCTATCCAATAGATCAAGCTTGTGACAACCGGACAGAAGCGATGGGGTGATTCACTCTTGAATCAACCTTGGTCCAGAAATGAATTGACGAATACTTTTGGAAAAATATTTCGATGTGCAAATCTTACTTTCTAGCACATCGAATGTGTATTCATATTTCAAACTCAAAAAGTATCTCTGATTGAAAAAAATACTTTTGGAAAAACCGTTCGATGTGCAAATTTCTTCTTTTCTCTAGCACATCAAATGTGTATTCTCTTTCAAATACAAAAGGTATTGTTGATTAAAAATTGGTCTTTCTCATAAAACCTTCGTCGTATTGCAAAACTCTTTCTTCTAAGCAATACGCGATTGTTTTTCAAATCAAATTTTCATCAATCAGTGAATCTCAATTCGCTGGTTCACTCACACCGTCTTGTCTTCTTTGAGACGCTCTGGTTTGAGAACGGCTAGAGCAGCTGCGAAACCCTGTCAAGGAGATTCTTGAATTATACACGATCACAGGCGGTACTTGTCTTGATCAACGGGAACCGTGGGCCGTGTACCTCAATTCAACGAAAGTGATCAAAGACACTTTCGTGTGTTTTATTGCTAACTGTTGTTTGTAGGTACATTTGGACGGTTGCGGCTGATCGTTATTGAGAAGTCAATTCATAGCCGCATGCTTACAACATACACGCTTAAATGAAGAACATCATGACAAGTGCATATCTACATAACCTGGCTCTGATAGCTGCAAATATCATGAACCAGTAAAAGCTTCCGCTACTCTGATGAAAAGATGTCATGATCCAGAAAGTGTGAGCATGTTGGTCCGAAAAGTCACAACATCACATGAAGGCAACACTACAAAGGGTGATCCAGATATTTATTGTGGCTGATGATCTCGAAAGCTCAAAGATCATCAAAGATGTGGATCGGTTCAAAGACCTCCACTTAGAGTACAAAACAATCAGACTATGAAGAGTCACTACTTAAGCACAAAGATGCGGAAGTTGAAGAATTAAAGTCTACGAGCTCAAGACTGAAGATAAAATAGAATGCTAGGATTCGAAATGTAAATCATGGGGTGACCTCCTGTAGGGGGAGATTGTTAGGAATTAGAAATTCCATGTGAAGTGTCGGCCACCCCAACTATAGACTAGCACAAGTTAGCTCGTAGACATATCGTTATTTACTATTTATTATATTAGTTATTTGCTTAGTTTAGCTTAGTGTAACACCGTGGAGGAAGGACGGGTCTTTACCCACTGTATGCACGATCCACGATCCGAAGCGGAGGGCGAGTAGTATGTAACTATAAATACCCTTCCATCCTTGGAAGGGTGGTGCTCTTTGATAATCTAACATTTTCTCTTTTGTTTATCTCTAGAATCACCCTCTACTCTCTTCATCTCTCTAAACATGGCATACTTGTTTAATCATCTCCTAGACCACCCGAATCATCAAACAACATAAAATATACGATCCTACAAATACCCAAATAGCGGCTAATATTCTTTTATAAACCGACATTCAAAATGCAAAGAACAAGTCCACGAAAAGATTAGTTCAACATACATAAAAAGAACTAATAGTTGTTATAATTAACGGGTTTTATCATAAGATTACCGATATAATCAAGAACCTCAAAGTATCATTAAAGAACCATTAAAGAATTTATAGAGAGATAAGAAGTATAAGTTACCTCAAATGGTTAACTTGGTGCATCTTATTCATGGTATAAGGGGAGTATTTATACTACTACAAAACACTATATGTTTCTGATGAGGTGTAATTTTGTACGTTTTTAAAGAGTCATTTAGCCTCTAAACTAGTATATATTTGATCATTTATTGCTCTAAATCATTTCTATTTGCATTTTAGGTACTTGGGAAGAAAATAATAGAAATCATGATGTTTTAGGCCCGATTGGACGAGAAAATGAAGAAAATGACAAATTGACAAAATAAGCTGGAAAAGGAGTTGGGAAGGCGTCACAAACATAAGGTGACGCCGTCACTTGTTATTAACGAAAGTTTTCAAGAATTTTCCAGCGGCGACTTAGGTCAGGAGACGGCCTTGACATGATGGTGTCAACACCAGAAAAACAAAGAGCGACAACGTCACAACCCTTAAGGTGTCGCTGTCACAATAAAGTCGGCGCGATTCAAAAAACCCTAATGAAGACGAGCTGACGGCATCACCCTTGTAAAGTGACATCGTCACAATTGTAAATCTATATAAATTTTTGTAGGATTTCCATTATAAGTGTGACATCTTAGAGAGGTATTGGTAAGACTTTCGAGTGTACAATTTTGACAGCTTTTGTAAGGGTTTTTAGCCCTAAGACTTCCATGTTTTATTGAAGATAAGTTATTTAATCCATTAATCATTACAATATGCCTTTGTGCTGTGTGATTATTTGTTTATCTTCTTTTCTCTTTAACATGCTAGGCTAAACCCATCAGTGTTTGCTTAGGATTACATGAAATCTAGTTATTGATTATTGATTTTTATCTCTTGTTTAATTGGTTGTTGTTGCGTTAAGAGTTAAAAACTAGCTTGATCTTAGGATACTTGCATAGATGTCTAACAAACGCCCACTATAGTGCAATAGATGGTTTATTCCTTGTATTTATTGCGTGAATTTCGATCGCAGACATTAAGGATTCCTAACGAGAACAATACATTCATTGAATTGTGTTCGCCGACATTAGGGTTCTTAACGAGTTATACACATTCATAGAGTTAGGGGCAATTGGCACCTCCTTAAGACCAATACTAAGGAATACAATGCGTTAATTAAAACAAGGACGTGACAATTTGACTAATCAATAGGATATAACTAGAGAGTAATAAGATTCTAAGTAAACACATCTTCCTATCATACGAGTTCACCAATTTACTTTTCCGCATAGTAGTTAATTTAGTTCAATTAATAGTTATAAAAACCAAACTCTTCAAACCCCGAGAATTTGATTTCTTTCTAAAAAACATAAAAACACGAAAATAATCATCCCTCAACCTTTGGAATTATTTGACATACACTTCGACCTTCACAAAAATATTTCCCTAAAGAACGATATCCCCCGTGTCTTATCTATAGTACACTACAATGGTTAGGTACACTACTAGAAGGATGTAAAACTTCGGTGTTGCAATATGCCGCATCAAGTTTTTGATGCCGCAACCAGAGAATAGTTTAGGTTTCAATTTCTATCTCGTTTAGGTCTACTCACCCTAGATACCTATCAAGTGAGATTTTTCTTTTTTATTTTATTAGCTATCTCTTAGTCTATCTTTTCTTTTTTTGTTCATCAAACCTATCATTCGCCATCATGGTGGATGATAATCCTTTTATCCAAAACCCACCACCACAAGACCCACCAATTCAAAACCAACCAAACCAAAACCCACCACACCAAGACCCACCTAGAGCACGTACTCTTGGTGAGTACTCCAAACCAAGCCACAAGGCTATTGAAACACCTTTGAAATTCTACAAAAGCCAATGTAAATCCCTTGCGATCCGACATCATCCGATTGGTGCAAAATGGATGTTCATTCCATGGACTTCATTCCGAAGATCCAAACCAACATCTCAAGAATTTCTTTAAAATTGTTGACTCAATTGATCTCGATGTTGGCACTCAGGAGATGACGCACTTGAGCGTCTACCCGCAGGATCTATCTCGACTTATGATGATCTCAATTCTCGTTTCCTCGCTCAATTTTTCCCACCTCGGAGAACTACTAAGTTAAGGAATAACATTTTGATGTTCCAACAACGTCAAGGTGAAACTCTTTACGAACCGTGGACCCATTTCAAGGACTTACTCCAAAAATTCCCTCATCATAGCAATGATCTTTGTCTCCAAGTCCAAATTTTCTATGATCATGTCAATCACTCCACAAGGCAAGCCATTGACCATGCGGTCGGTGGTAAGCTTCGTGGCCAGAATGCAGAAGAATCGTGGGGTATTATAGAGGATCTCGCCCTCTATGACAATGAATGTTGGAACGGCCCTCACGAATTGAGCAAAACCATCAAGGCAATATCCTTTCTTTCTAATGTCTCAAGCATTCCCGATCGTAGGATCATTGAACATGAAGATCAAGTTAAATTCTTGATGATTAAAGATACCTCCTCGAGACTCAAAATATCACTTTATCTGTGATAATTTTTAAAGTTGATTTTAACAATACACAAGAGATTAATGAATATAATTATCACATTTCATACACAAGACAATACATAAGACATTTATTATTATTAACTTAATATTTAATTACTAAAAGTTTTCAAGAACTATAAGTTTAAAGTTTTATTACATTTTTCTGATAGCCTGTTTGATTTGACATTTGTATTTTATTACGAAAAATATAATGTTAGAAAGAGACACATAATATCACTGTAAAATATATCTGATAGCCTGTTTTTGAGTAGGGTAAGATTAGACTATACATAAAATGATGTTTTCAAATGTCAATTTATAAATTTTAAAGTTTTACATTTAATTTTATTATAGTCTTAATATCAGATAAAAAAATTTTGCACATTTAATTTAAAACTTAAATAATAAAGAATATCGGATTAAATATTGCCTTTTAACACTTAAAGTAAAGGTTTTTTCATTAATATTGATTTTTTTAATTCATGTTGTTTTTTTATTAATATCTGTTTTAAGTAAATGTTGTTTATTTTTAAATTACTAAATAATTTTAGTTGAGTTATGTTATTTAAATTAAAATGATTTAATTTCTCACTCAGTTGTGAAAAATTAATATGATGTTTATTTTTCAATAAAATGTGTTATTTTAAAAAATTTTATATCAAAAGTCCTCAGTAGTACTAACTTTTCTTCTAGCAGCATTAACTTTTCTTCTAGCAGCCCTAACTACTTGGTGTATTTCCTTTGAAGTTCCCAAAGCATATTAATTTTGATTGTATCCACTAGCGATATTAAAATGAGTAATCTAAACCATATGAGCAGGAATGATTATGCGAAAGAAAATATTAATATTGTCTTAATATCAGAGTTAGTTGTTTAATATATGATATTAAACTATCAAATAAAATTTAATATCTGCACGTTCTATTTAAAAACAAAATCAAAGAAAATTTAATATTTGCATGTTCTAATTAATTACTATTATAGTTTATTTAAATGTTTTATTTTGGCCTATGACATATACATATTTAAGTTTAAAAAGAGTTAAAATAAAATTATAATTGGCCTATGACGTATACATATTTGAGTATCTGTTTACATTTATTAATTTTAAACTGGCATATATGTCAGATATTATTTATAGTGGTTAAAGATACCTCCTCGAACCTCAAAATATCACTTTATCCGTGATAATCTTTAAAGTTGATTTTGACAATACACAAGACATTAATGAATATAAGTATCACATTTCATACACATAGTTATTTAAAAAGTTAAATATAACACTTATTATTTTTAACTTAATATTTAATTACTAAATGTTTTTAACAAATGTAAGTTTAAAATTTAACATTTATTATGTTAATATAGTCTTAATATCAGTTTAAAGTTTAACATTTATTAAGTTTTACATTTAATTTAATATAGTCTTAATATCAGATTAAAATTTCTTTTGCACGTTTAATTTAAAACCTAAATAATAAAGTATATCTGATTTAATATTGCCTTAAAGATAATAATTTTAATGTATTATTTAAAAAAATATGATATTAATTTTGGTATATTTATTTTAATAAATATGTTTAATTTTGATTTTTTAAAATATTTCACTATATAAACAACTTTGTTGTACTCTGATATTAGACTTTTTTAAATATTTTTAGCTTCATATTTTAATCAGTTTACATTTCATGTGATTCTTAAGTTTAAATATTATAATAGTATGAAAATATTATAATAGTATGAAAATTACAAATCATATTTCATCTCTTAATATTATCATAGTATGTAAATTACGAATCATATTTAATCAATTTCACAGTTTAAATATCATGATACTATGTAAATTTTGAATCATATTTAAAAATTATTTATAATAAGTAATCTCTTAATATTAGATAAATCTAATTTTAATATAAGGACTATTGAATTTAATATCATAGTAACTTAATATGACATCAATTTTATTGTCTTAATATCATAGTAACTTAATTACAAAAAAATAGTATCGTTTATTGTCTTAATATCCAAGTTGATCTGACATTTATTTTTTTATCATGTAAAAAATAATGTCAGAAAGAGACACATAATATAATTGTAAAATATATCTGATAGTCTTTCTTTGAGTTGCGTAAGATTAGACTATACACGAAATGATGTTATCAAATGTTAGTTTATAACTCGTATTTAATATAAATTTTAATATTTCGTCCTTTTTAGTTTTTAAACATACCTATCAAATTTCAGTTTATATTTAATTGTTTTGAAATAAATTTGAACAACAACCTTTATCCTTATTGCTATATAAACTTGATCATTCCCACTTCAAAAATTGCATCTGTTTTTTAAGAAAAAGTATTTTTTAGAAGTTTTTATCTAAGGAAGCTCTTTTTAACAAAAAGGTTAGTGTTTTTCTTTAAACATTTATAATTAATGTTTATTTAATTCTTTAGGCGATTATATCTTTTTCCACGAGATGCTTGTTTTAATTACTTATGAAGGCGAGTTTATTTTTATACCTCTTATTGTTGATCCTGGAGGAATTATTATTTATTTAAATTCTAATTAAAACCTAAATATTTTACTGAATTTTATCAAATCTAAGCAGCTGAAATGTCAACTGGTATGTCAATCTCTCTAGAAGATGATGTACACGAGAAAGACATTGCTTATTGAATTCCTTACAGTTCAGATTTGATAATAGTACAATGATGCATTCTTGGCGCATCTACCATCGCCATCAAAATGAGAATCAGTCTATCAATTCCTTTGGCATTCTCGGACATGGTCTTTAATACACTATGAAGAATATTATACTTGATTCTTTTTGAAAAAAATTGAACGAGCATCCGTGACGAGTGCGTAAAGTAATCGAGATCGTTATGAAGAATATATATATCGATTCTCGGATATAATTCTTAATACACTATGAAGAATATTATTCATTATGCAGCTAGTATTATTTTTATTTTTTTTTCGTTACTTTTGTATCTAATTATGTTTTTTTATCGTTTATGAAATATGAATTTTTGATGATTTAATGATTTAATTCAATATCACCATTTTAATTTAAGTAAATTGTATGTGTGACATATACCAATAAAAAAATTAGGTCTCCAATCATAACTGTATATAGTACAAACAAATTTATTATTTTGCTCTATATATATGACCATTTATCATTTCACAAAACAGTCATTTTAATTGAAATTTATTTTTTTGCTTCGTTTTTATATGAAATCTAGATATTCTTCCGAATATTGAAAGTGAAATAACTTACACATAAACAATTGCTCTTACAAATCACCAAGTTGACTCACTACGAGATCTATAAAACCCTAAACCCAAAACCCTTAAGTATTCCATCTTCAAGTATAATCAATGGTGTAGGTCACAATAAACCATCATTCATTCTGAAAAGAAACCTAAATATTTTACCGAATATTCTATTTTATCTAATAAGGTTTTTAAAATGCAATATGTTACTTTTTAAACCTTATTCTCTAAAAATCATATGCCGTTGGTCATTTTGATTTTCCAAAGATAATCAATGGTGGGTATATGATGGTGCATATAAAGTCGCATCTTTGTATTTATGTTGCTTTTAAACCTTATTCTATGAAAATCATATGCCATTGTTCATTTTGATTTTCCGGTTCATCAACAAAACTTAAAAATGATGGTATATGATGATGCTTTGCAGTAATCTTAAAGGAGACGGTAATTCCTTATTTTCTAGATGAGGAAGTTGGAAGTTATGAATTTATATACATGAAGATTCTCAAAAAAAGACTTAAAAAGAAGATGAAGATTCTCAACAAGACTTGAAATGAACACTGCCACTGGAATTATATGTCTAAATAAAATATTTTGTATATTTATTGTGATTGCTTATATATATTTTTTAAATGTTTTGAATAGAGATATTAGATATTGCAAATAGTATATTGAATGATAATATAATAGTATCAGTATCAATTACATTGATAATAACAATAGTGTTAATATCAGAATAAGTATGTGAAATGCAGATTAAGAAAACATTGCTTATAAATTAAAGATCAGAATATGAATAAGAGTATTATTATCATAATAAATATTATAAAAGCATAATAGAAAAGAAAATAAAATAAATATCAAACACTTTTAACCTGGCACTAAATGCCATTTACTCTAAACTGCTCTTTAAAAACACATCAATATAACCCTAAAACACAACTGTAACTTTTCAAAAATCTCAAGCATGAGTTCCAACAATCCAGGTCGACCTTGGCATAACTGGACAGAATTAATTTACATTTCATCTGATTCTTCAAGTTTACCATACTTTACTGATTCAAGCAACTCAGATGACAGTTCCATTTCAAGCTATGTTAGTAGCTATCATTCAAGCTCCTCTGATGATAAAGCTAGGTCAAACAAGGGTAAAAGAACTGTCATTGATCCTCTTGCTCTTGTACAAGCTATTCTGTACAAGGTACCCCTGGTAAAAGGATTCAAGTCTTGGGGCTTGCAAATAAGTTGACTTTGAAAGCAATCAAAGAGAAGAGGTTTGGGGTAAAGGGAGAGGGATCAAGGAATGTGGCTAAAGGGAAAGGGAAGAGGACCATCAAGTAGCTGCTAATGTCTTTATCTTTTGATGTCTTTTATGTATGACTTTCAACCATGAACAACTGCTATATAATGTAAGATGCAGCTATGCATATATCTTTTCAATAACTCATAATATTCTGATATTAGTATGTTTTGACTATCTATGCATATGGCTTGATATTAAACTAATTCTCATCAAAATCAATCATAATTTAAATTCATTAGGCCCATTCATATTTTGATATCACCGTCACATTTAAAATATCAAAATCGCTTTTACACTTATAATGTCATAACTTGAGCGATACTAATCTCATAATCTACCTATTCTATACTAGCACTAGCGATAACTTTTGGTTCATTAGTAGAAACAACGGAGCAACTTTTTCATCAACAGATAGAATCGGTAGAAATATTCTCGGCGGTAGAAACATTTGTTGCGACATGGTAATATTTGGTGCAGCATCAACATTTCCTTCAACAGTTTTAATGGTTTTAAAACGCGGAATATCATACAAGGATAGTTATTCTGATATTAACACTGGGAGTATCATACAGTTTACGATTATTTATAAGAATAATTGTTATTAAAATATCACAGTGACTCTTATAATGTCATAAATAATAGGGAAAATTAGTCAAATAGACCGGCATACGAGGGCTTATCACTTTATGGACCACGCCTTTTAAAATTCGAAAATAGACAGGTTGCCCACCGCTTTTCTTGGACCCAACGAGGGCGCCATGTGTCCGACAACTTATGACACAAGTACGTATTTTGAAGGTATATGTCATGTATTGTAACGTATTGTTTTTGGGCAACTTGTATTATTTTTGGGCATCTTTATGTTTTTAGGCAACTTGTATTTATACACGAGGATAGTTTTGTCATTTCACATTTAAAAAAAAACAAAAAACAAACGCCCACACAAAACACAGATTCACGGTACATGTCCTTTAATGTCTTTTGTTCCCAATCACTTTCTTCTTTCTTCAATACAATTTGTTTAACAAAATCTTTCTTTCTTCTTTTGGTCTATTGACTTCATATCTTGATTGGTGCAAAACCGTCAAGGTTTCTCACGCGAGCTGATCACTTGTGAATGACCAGCCGTAAGGAACTTAAAACAGCTCAAACACGAATGCAATGAAGATCAGGAGAGTATAGTGTTTCCCCAGGTCGTTAAGTCCCAACGAGCTGTGCGAGAATAGTCAAACGTAAAGTGATCGAGAGATTTGAACGGGAAAAGAGATTTGAATGTGATATTATAACTACAGAAAAAGCCAACAAATTACAACGGCTTAAATGCAAATTAAAGGAAATTAAAAAGATAAAATCTATTAAATAAACGCTATCACTATATTTAAAATGATGTTTTTGTTTTTATGTTTTTACAAAACTGATATTAAAAACTACGCGACGTACAAATAAAAACGTGAAACTTACACAATATAAATCCTAAAAATATGAAAAATACATTTTTACAATCCTAATGATAAAATAAAATTTATAGAAAAAGAAAATTATTTTTTATAACTAATTATCTAATTATTATTAATTAAAAACTATTTTTAACTATTAATTAATTACCTAAAATACAAGAAATTAGGAAATAAAACTAGAAAAATAAAATTAAGACTTAGAAAAATCTAAAATATCAAAATAGAATTTTCAAAACTATTTTTGTATTTTTCAGATTAATTTCCTATTTTCTACTAATTTAAAACTAATTTAATCTAATTTAAATTGTGAAAATACAAAATAAAAGGGAAAAATATGGAAAATCTTTTTATGCTTTTATATTTTTCTTAAACTGAGAAAATGAAAAACTATTTTTTTGAACTTTTTCTTAATTAATTGCAATAAAACCTATTTAAAAGTGATTAAAATCTATTTTAATTAATAAAAATACTAAATGGTGACCAAAATTAATGAAAAATTCAGGAAAACTCTGAAATTATATGAGGAATAAAGGAAAATGGAAAACAAAGGCTTATGGAGGAATTTGCAATCGATGTGGAAAGTGCTTAAAATAAGCACTATGAATAAGCAAATGGGAACCAATAAGCACCAAACCAAAACAGGAACTCTAATAAGCTAAAGGAACATAAATGGAACAAGTTTCAACAAGCCCTATCCACTGAAATAGCAAATTACTCAGGTTTGATGAAATGAGATTATGGGCTAAAACAGTTGAGGGGGTGGCTACTTTGGACAGGGAAATAAGCACCCAAATAAGCTAGAAACAGAAAATAAACAAATGGGACTTAGAGTAGACCTGGTTGAGAGCTTATAAACCAAATATCGGACCTAGTGGAGCTATGATAAGCTCGCACAAGCTCAGAAACTCGCCAAGCATCGCAGGCTTGATGCCGCAGTGGCATTAAGTACCATTTTAACAAGCTAGTTTGAGGCTTCTAGAAATTTGATAAAAATCGAAAATTACTAATAAGAAACAAGACCACCGAGGTTTTAAACATACAATTTTCACTTGCATTGACCCGTAAATGAGTGAATGAAAAATACTCCTATGTTGGCAAAACTTAGTTTTCGATGTTGACTTTTGATAAAAAAACATGGATGATTGACTTTCATGAACTTTGATCTTGATTTATAGACTAGAAATGATGTATTATGATGAAATAAACTTAAGGAAAGCTAGTTCTATGAATTTAAGACACAAAACAAGTTTTTGATTTGCAAAAATTCCAACAGTGAACCTGTTGAGGACCAATTAGATGGATTTTGACTTTTGGTGATTAGCAGGCAAAAGTAATGACTCAAATGAGTTTATTTGGACTATTCAAACATTAACCAACAACTAATTTCCATGGCATAAACCTGTAGGACAGATTAAGATATAAAACCAAACACTACTTTAATCTACTGATTTGCACTATTTATGAAACAAACTACTGATCTAGCTAATCTAACTGATTGAACTGAGTTTAATATACCTAATCACAACTTAATAAACAGTTTAAACAGTCCTTAACCACAAATGAGATACAACACTTTTTTTTGCAAACTAAGATGAAAATTGTAAATAGGACGAGATGCTTATAAATGTCCAAATGGTGTCTGAGCCAAACCAAAACCAATACTACTCTAAATGAAACTATTCCAACCAAATTCAATGATCCGCAATACCCAAGATCACCATTTTCCGCTTTTAGCTCCCAGGTTGACTTTTGTTGACCATCAACCAAACTTGCTTGAAAATGTTATCCAAGCTACCTAAAGCTCTAATAAGCTTGTGAGCTTATTGAACCGAACAAAAAGCTAATTGAAGCTTGAATGCAAGATTTTGAAATTAAATTTCTTAACAAGGTATTTTAAAACATGAAATGTAAGTGAAACCCGAAATTGAGATTTGAAATGTATTATGTTGACAAAGTAGCTCAATTAGAGTACAATAAAGCTTAAGTTTACAGTCTAAAACATTAATTAAGATAACTTGCTAAAAAACGATACAAAGAAATTAAAACTAAAACTACTACTTGTTTCCTCTTTCTTCTTCCTCTTTATACCTCAAGTAGCTTTCCACGTGTCCTCTGGTCACTTCCCACCTTTCTTGAGAGCCAATGGGAGAGTAGAAGTCAATTTGGCCGTTTTATGATTTTTGGCGGGCAAGGCATATTTTGACCTCTGTTGACTTAGGCTGCAACTAGGGGGGGTGGACAGGTGTGATGATGAGGGGGTTGATGTGGAAGAGATAAGGAGTGTGATGGGAGATGTGTTGGGAGTTGCAGAGGAGGGGAAGAAGATAAGGTGTGCGCGGCAAAAGGTGGAGGTGTTTGACTGAGTGTTTGACCAAAGGGTCAAAAAGGGAAGGGTCAAGGTTATTGGCAGGGTTCATAATGGGTAAAGGCAGGGTCAATCAGTTTGACAAGTCTAGGTTTAGTAATTATGACAAGGACTTGATTGTAATTTCGATATCTTGAGGACCAATCCTGTAATTTTCCAAAGTTGTTACAAGGGACCAATATTGACAAGTTCCAATAGTACAAGGACCGGTTTGTCATTTTCAAATTTCAAGGACCAAACTTGACATTTTATGAAAGTTCGTGGACCTTTTCGCCATTTACAAAAGATTTATTCAAGGACCATTTTGACAAATTAGAATATTTCGTGGACCTTGAATAACATTTTCTTTATTTAGATTTACTGTGACCTGCTTTTTGACAACTTTTGAAACTTGGGGGACTAAACGCCAATTATGCAAATTTTATACGCTTTTCACCAAATTTTGATATTTTTGCATTTAAAACACATAAAACACTTATTTGTGATATTTTTATCATTTTGATGCATTTCGAGTGTTTTCGATGTTTTGCAGTTTAAATAACAAAAATGATGAGTATTTAGACACTCATCAATCCCCACACTAAGATATTGCTAGTCCCTAGCAATGTTTTGAAAAATTAATGGATTTTATCTCTTTACCAAAAGCCATTACTTCGAGTAGCTAAATGTTTCATTCAAGTAAGAACCTTGGTACACCGATAACCAAATGAAATGATTTTGAGCAAATCACCGACTTTCAACGGATTTGATTTGTCTTTACCAAAAGCCGCTTGCTTCGGACTAGCCAACTCTTAGATAAATTATCAATATTATCTTTGGTGAGCCGATTACCAATTATGGTTTTTCCATCGCTTTACCACAAGCCATAAACTTGCGGGCTAGCCAACTCTTCACTTTTAAGGATATGGTGAATGAATACCATACAATTTGGGCAATTGCAAGCGTCAACGGATTTGAGATATCTTTACCAAGAGCCGCTTGCTCTCTGGATTAGCCAATCCTTATGTGGGTTAGACATGGTGGACTTATTACCATTTGTTGTGTTTAGTACATAGTACTTCCACTAAAAAAATTTTAAATTTGGCCATTTTGGGGAAAAAGGGACTAAAAGGTACATTTATGATCAAAATTAGCGAATTTCCTCCCACACTTAGAAATGAATATTGTCCTCAATATTCAAAGTACCTACTGTTATGCCGAACTTAGAACGTAAAAGATAATAAACCTAGCTAAGTGTAGAAACACAACAATTATTCTCTTTTTAGTATTCACATTTTCATTCATTTTTAGATCTATATACAACATGTGGGCATTTCCACACTAGGGTGGTACACACGGTGAAAACCCATGCTAAGCTCTTGTTTTTGATTACCGAGTCGCTAGCTTGACTCGACCCCAATTAATTGGTTCATGGGGAAGTAAGTGGAATAGACAATCTCCATCGGACTTTCATTCAAGATGTTTGGATAAACATTGAAGCACGTGAAAGTTCCACAATCGATGAGATCTGAGAGACAGACCCGGCTCCAAATGGTACATGGAAATGCCGGGGTCAAAGATAATGTCTTCATTCCGAAGGAGTGAAGAACAGGGAGAAGCTACGGATAGGTGAAGAGAGAAGAAAATCATGATAAACATCATGACTAACTCATCTTCATCCATGTGAGGATCCATAATTTCGTGATTATGAATCTCATCATTTAAGCTTATGTGATCAAGACAAATCTCGGTGTGTCATGATCAATTGAAATTATCATACTCGCGGAGATATGATATGAGTGAGTTCATCGGCGAACTCCTCGTGAAGAGAATCAATCACAAGATGTAAATCTGTGGATTCTTGTTCCATCAGATTCATCACTATCCTCAATCCGAGTATCAAAGAGTGGATTCTCGAAATTAAAGTGAATTCAGAGTCGAATTCAAATAGAGGATTAGTTGTGATTCTTGTTCCATCAGAGACTCATCACTATCCTCAATCGAGTATCAAAGAGTGGATTCTCAGAATTAAAGTGAATTCATAGTCGAATTCAAATAGAGGACTAGTGAAAGTAGTTTTGAATGTTTCGGGAACAAAGTGATTAACATTCTCAATTGATTGTCGGGATAAGAAGTGAGTGAACGATCATTATCAAGGAGACTTTCGGTCTCCCGGATCGGCTTTGAAATCGAAAGACTATCATTACTTTCCGATGAAAGTGGATTGATGTGAGTGAGTTCATCGGTGAACTCCTCAAGATGATGATCGACACTGCATCGCGGAGTGGTGCCTCAACATACTCGATGTTTCCATGAGAAGTACAATCGTCGCTAACATCGGAGAAAGTTTCAAAATGATCTTTGAACACTCAAGAGGGAAATAGAATCACACATGATCAAAGTTCCCTGTGACTCTCTCGGATTGGGACAAGGTTCTCAACACTAGACTTTATGAATTCGTCCGACTCCTTTTCGTGAGCAAAGTGTCAAGATGCTCGTCCCCATTGTCGAGAGTGAGTGGAATATCGGTGTGATACCGCTTGTTTGAGATGGAATCTCAACCGGGATATCAATGATCGAGGGAGTTTAGAAGGACTAGCATACATATGTTTTATACATTCCATTTGTTCTTACGCTAGTAATTCCATCATAGTCTTTTCTCCCCGATTCTTCATGGAAGGAATTTCAACCGATGAACTTGATGAATCTGCACAAAGTTGACTAATATCAAGGGTAACTTCATCATCATCGCCATCGGGAATGAAACGGAATCGAGAGCTAGATTTGGTGCTTTTCTTTGCAATTGATTCCCTAATAGATTTTTCAAAGGCAATCCGGGAATCTAATTTAGCGATCCGTTCTTGACTAACAAAACTTCCATGGATTTTTCATTTGGATTATCTTGGGGTGCTTACATTCCTTCAAATCTTTCACTAAATCCAAAAGATCAAGGAGAAGATTTTGAGGAAGTGGCTCAGCCGAGGTGGTGCCCGATTCACTGGTATTGTAGAGGTTGGTCATGATATGAAGAGTCGTAATTGTTACAAGGAAATGGATTCCTTGTTTGACAATCGTAGCTTGAGTGAGGACCTCACAATATTCACAACAAAGAAACCGATGTGGCGTGAGTCATATGTGTTGTAGTCATAATTGTTATCGTGAACCCGCTCATGACAAGCGTGTTTCCGATTGACAATCGAACGTAGTGTGAACCACCACAGACTACAACAAGAAATCTGCGAGTCTCACAAAGGTGGTAGTGATGGAATGAATCGGTTGTGTTATGGTAGGAATAGGATCACGGTTATATGCAGGACCCGCTTCCCGATTCCACCATGCTACAACCTGGGGCAATTGCCACCATTATAAGGACCACCACACCATTGACAACCAAGAGGGTGAGGATAAGACATAGAAAGAATCAAAGGTTTACTGAGAGGGTATGGATGAAGAATCAAAGATATGAGAGGTAAAGATGGATATTTTTGGATTTTTGAATAAACATTTTGTAAAAATAAGAAAGAAAATCTTTTGGGTTTTGTGTTTGTTGAAATCGATTTTAAAATGTTTTGGGTTTTTGGATATAAGAAAATATAAAGATGGTATAAACAAGGAGTGATTATTCAAATCACTAATCGCTAAACGTAAGACTATTAGCATGCTCCCGTGCCGCGCCAAAATTTGATCCTGTCAACAGTCAAGGTTTCTCACGCGAGTTGATCACTTGTGAATGACCAAATGTAAGGAACTTAAAACAAATTTCAAACACGAATGCAATGAAGATCGGGAGAGTATAGTGTTTCCCAGTCGTTAAGTCCCAACGAATCGTGCGAGAATAGTCAAACGTAAAGTGATCGAGAGATTTGAGCGGGAAAAGAGATTTGAATGTGATATTATAACTACGTAAAAGCCAACAAATTACAACGGCTTAAATGCAAATTAAAGGAAATTAAAAGATAAAATCTATTAAATAAACGCTTATCACTATATTTAAAATGATGTTTTGTTTTTATGTTTTACAAACCGATATTAAAAACTACGCGACGTATAAATAAAAGCGTGAAACTTACACAATATAAATCCTAAAAATATGAAAATACATTTTACAATCCTAATGATAAAATAAAATTTATAGAAAAGAAAATTATTTTTATAACTAATTATCTAATTATTATTAATTAAAACTATTTTAACTATTAATTAATTACCTAAAATACAAGAAATTAGGAAATAAAACTAGAAAAATAAAATTAAGACTTAGAAAAATCTAAAATATCAAAATAGAATTTTCAAAACTATTTTGTATTTTTCAGATTAATTTCTATTTTCTACTAATTTAAAACTAATTTAATCTAATTTAAATTGTGAAAATACAAAATAAAAGGGAAAAATATGGAAAAATCTTTTTTATGCTTTTTATATTTTTCTTAAACTGAGAAAAATGAAAAACTATTTTTTTGAACTTTTTCTTAATTAATTGCAATAAAACCTATTTAAAAGTGATTAAAATCTATTTTTAATTAATAAAAATACTAAATGGTGACCAAAATTAATGAAAAATTCAGGAAAACTCTGAAATTATATGAGGAATAAAGGAAAAATGGAAAAACAAAGGCTTATGTGGAGGAATTTGCAACTGATGTGGAAAGTGCTTAAAAATAAGCACTATGAATAAGCAAATGGGAACCAATAAGCACCAAACCAAAACAGGAACTCTAATAAGCTAAAGGAACATAAATGGAACAAGTTTCAACAAGCCCTATCCACTGAAATAGCAAATTACTCAGGTTTGATGAAATGAGATTATGGGCTAAAACAGTTGAGGGTGGCTACTTTGGACGGGAAATAAGCACCCAAATAAGCTAGAAGCGAGAAAATAAACAAATGGGACTTAGAGTAGACCTGGTTGAGAGCTTATAAACCAAATATCAGACCTAGTGGAGCTATGATAAGCTCTGCACAAGCTCTCAAAACCGCTCAAGCCTCGCGGGCAGATTGATGCCTGAGGCATTAAGTACCATTTTAACAAGCTAGTTTGAGGCTTCTAGAAATTTGATAAAATCGGAAAATTACTAATAAGAAACAAGACCGGTGAGGTTTTAAACATACAATTTTCACTTGCATTGACCCAGAAATGAGTGAATGAAAAATACTCCTATGTTGGCCAAAACTTAGTTTTCAGTATTTGACTTTTGATAAAAAAAACATGGACAGTTGACTTTCATGAACTTTGATCTTGATTTATAGACTAGAAATGATGTATTATGATGAAATAAACTTAAGGAAAGCTAGTTCTATGAATTTAAGACACAAAACAAGTTTTTGATTTGTAAAAATTCCAACAAGGAACTGTTGAGGACCAATTAGATGGATTTTGACTTTTGGTGATTAGCAGGCAAAAGTAATGACTCAAATGAGTTTATTTGGACTATTCAAACATTAACCAACAACTAATTTCCATGGCATAAACCTGTAGGACAGATTAAGATATAAAACCAAACACTACTTTAATCTACTGATTTGCACTATTTATGAAACAAACTACTGATCTAGCTAATCTAACTGATTGAACTGAGTTTAATATACCTAATCACAACTTAATAAACAGGTTTAAACAGTCCTTAACCACAAATGCAGATACAACACTTTTTTTTTTGCAAACTAAGATGAAAATTGTAAATAGGACAGATGCTTACAAATGTCCAGCTGGTGTTGCAGGCCAAAACCAGAACCAATACTACTCTAAATGAAACTATTCCAACCAAATTCAATGATCTGCAATACCCAAGATCACCATTTTCCAGTTTTAGCTCCCCAGTTGACTTTTGTTGACCATCAACCAAACTTGCTTGAAAATGTTATCCAAGCTTACCTAAAGCTCTAATAAGCTTAAGTGAGCTTATTGGGCCGAACAAAAGCTAATTGAAGCTTGAATGCAAGATTTTAAAATTAAATTTCTTAACAGTGTATTTTAAAACATGAAATGTAAGTGAAACCTGAAATTGAGATTTGAAATGTATTACAGTGACAAAGTAGCTCAATTAGAGTACAATAAAGCTTAAGTTTACATTCTAAAACATTAATTAAGATAACTTGCTAAAAAAACGACATACAAAGAAATTAAAACTAAAACTACTACTTGTTTCCTCTTTCTTCTTCCTCTTTTATACCTCAAGTAGCTTTCCACGTGTCCTCGGTCACTTCCCACCTTCTTGAGAGCCAATGGGAGTAGAAGTCAATTTGGCGCTTTATGATTTTGGCGGAAAGGCATATTTTGACCTCTGTTGACTTAGGCTGCAACTAGGGGGGGTGGACAGGTGTGATGATGAGGGGGTTGATGTGGAAGAGATAAAGAGTGTGATGGGAGATGTGTTGGGAGTTGCAGAGGACGGGAAGAAGATAAGGTGTGGGCGGCAAAAGGTGGAGGTGTTTGACTGAGTGTTTGACCAAAGGGTCAAAAAGGGAAGGGTCAAGGTTATTGGCAGGGTTCATAATGGGTAAAGGCAGGGGTCAATTCAGTTTTGACAAGTCTAGGTTTAGTAATTATGACAAGGACTTGATTGTAATTTCTGATATCTTGAGGGACCAATCCTGTAATTTTCCAAAGTTGTTACAAGGGACCAATATTGACAAGTTCCAATAGTACAAGGACCAGTTTTGTAATTTCAAATTTCGAGGGACCAAACTTGACATTTTATGAAAGTTCGAGGACCTTTTTCGCCATTTTACAAAAGATTTATTCAAGGACCATTTTGACAAATTAGAATATTTCGGGACCTTGAATAACATTTTTCTTTATTTAGATTTACGTGGACTTGTTTTGACAACTTTTGAAACTTGGGGACTAAAGCGCCAATTATGCAAATTTTATCGTTTTTCACAGATTTTGATATTTTGCATTTAAAACACATAAAACACTTATTTGTGATATTTTATCATTTTGATGCATTTCGAGTGTTTTCGGATGTTTTTGCGGTTTAAAGAAGATAAAATGATGAGTATTTAGACACTCATCATATCTTTATCCCAATATTTTTGCTTTTGTTTAGAAAATATGTCTAACAATATCCCACTGGATGTTCAACTAGATATCATCCGTAGGCTACCTCCTAAGTCTATACTCTAGCATCGTAGTGTTTGCAAGTTATGGAAGGTTAGTATAGATTGTAGAAGCTTCATCTTTAATTACGGTGTTCGTCGTAATGATGAGTGTTTATTTACGCTAACATTCGATATGGGTGACCAAGGTTTTGTGTTAGCTTTAGATGAACAGCTAGTCGCTATGCCACTTAATACAGATTTAAGGCTTTCATCTATGATTCTGATTGGTAATTCTAATGGTCATTGGTGTTTTGTCTATGGTTCTAATCTAATGATCGTAATTTGGAACCCGCAATCAAAAATCACTTGCGATGTTGTCGGTTTACGCATCAAATCGAGCGTCAAAGATTTGTTTTGGTTTTGCCGTCCGTCCGGACACTCTTGACCCGACGATCGTGAAGGTCTCCTATCCTGTTTTCGAAAGTGGTTTCTGGTATGTCTCTGTCTTTTCTTTGAACTCGTTAAGGTGGACAATCCTTGAAAATTTCCACCCCCTCGTGAAACTATCAAATTGAAACGTAAAAGTCATGCAGTTGTAGGTCGTTTTCTCTATTGGACTGGGAGTGAAAAGTTAACTAATGAGGATGGTGTTATCTATAAGATTTATATGTTGATTTCTTTTGATTTGGTAACCAACCAATTTAAAGTTATAGACCTACCACAGATTTAAAAAAATGAACTCCCAGTTCCATTCAATGTTTTCGATCTTGTAACCTCTCTAGTGATTTCTGGGACG
Source organism: Chrysanthemum lavandulifolium (assembly GCA_022545495.1). NCBI lineage: Eukaryota > Viridiplantae > Streptophyta > Magnoliopsida > Asterales > Asteraceae > Chrysanthemum > Chrysanthemum lavandulifolium. Next base: position 142,930,992 of record CM040240.1, read on the forward strand.
ATCATTGGTGAAGATATTCCATTTTTTTGCGGATGGTTGTTGGACGTCAATGGTTCTTCCATAACATCATTTAGAAGCCTGTTGGATCGATTTACTCTAACCAAACTAACTTAAATAGCTTGTTAAGGTTTAATAACCTCGGATAAATCCTAAGTTATTAACAAAGAAACACTGAGCAAACTCTATTAAGTATGCGGAATTTACTTAACAAAGCTAAGAAGAATAACTTTAACTTAGAACGATTTTATTAATAACTCTAACTCTGCTTATTATGCAGATCTTTAACAACTCTAATAATATCGAACTTCTCTCTAAAACTCTAATAAAATCACGTACATCTTATGCCAATCTAGGGGTCCTTTTATAGGCTCAAGGATACCCTAGTCGGTTGACAAATTGTATCCTTGTACGTCAAGTAATCTAACATAGAATATTCTAGAATTACAAGACTTTCTATAAACAAATAAAATAGTTATTTGATCTTGCAGTACTTTGACTTCGTATGCGGTGCTTTGACTTCATCATTTAGCGATACTTTGATTAATCTTGACACTTTAACTGCTCAAGATTTTCATATCCCAACAATCCTCCCTAACTTGAATTCTACTTGTTTGACTTCAAGTTCCTTTGTGAATATATCTTTATCGACTTCATCTTTAAGGAAAATTATGTCTTTGTCTCGGATTGTATCTTTGTAGTTTCGTGCATAGTCAAAGTATCTTTAGAAATATTCTTTTACAACATCATCCAAAGAAGCTCCACCTTTTCGACAACACGACAACACATGACAATTTGTACATTAATTCGGTTTAAGTTGCGATCTATTCTCATCACTTCGGTGTGTTAACTCCATGAGAGGTGAATCATTGAAATTTTAATGGATTTAGATCTCTTTACCAAAGCCATTAACTCGTAGTAGCCAAATGTTTTGGTGTGTAAGACCATGGTACATGATAACCATATGATTTTAGCAAATCATCGACTATCAACATTTGTTTTGTCTTTACCAAAAGTCGTGCCCTTACGGACTAGTTAGTTTTTTCATCTAATGGTGAACTAATTACCAATAATGGTTTTCCACGCCTTTACCACAAGCCATTTTCTTGTGGGCTAGCCAACTCTTCACATTCTTGATATGGTGAGTTGATAACCATCCAACTTATTAGCAAGTTGTCAACTAAAATGGATTTGATATATCTTTACGAGCCGTTTGCTCATGGATTAGCCAATCCTTTTGTAACCATGGTGGATTGATAACCTATTGATGTTATCATCTCAAAACCATTTATTCAACCTTTGTTTCAAAATATTTGTTACTTAACAAAGTTTTCTTCAAAAATCACTTAATCGGTTAAAAGTCATAAGCGATACTTTGATTAAAGTCTTGTTTGATCGCGATACTTTGAATAAAGTACTGTTTTATCAAAAATAATTTATTCAATAAAATTCATACTAGTTATTCATTATCATCAGCAATAGTAGTCCAGTTGATAAACAAATTGATGACCATACAAGCAATTTCATTGTCTTCTTCAACTTCCATTCCATGCTCTAGCATCCTCCTCATAAGATCTACTGTAAGAGGATATCTTCTATCTGCAAACATGTGAATCATTGTACCAGTTTCTAGCTCTAGAACATGAACTCCAGATTCTTCAAAGAATCTCCAGCAAACAATTTCCCAGTTCTCTTGATTCTTCCAAATTTCATCATTTTCTGTTCTTGATTTCCCATGCGGTTGTGAGATCTCCAAGTAAAACTAAACCAATTCCTTCGATGGATGATGTTCAAAATAATCTTTCACCACATGATATAAATAGAATAGATCCACTCTATCTATGATATGCAATAAATCCCATAGTCTATTGAACACTCTGAAGCTTTCATCTTCTCTATGAAACATCGGATAGCTTCCATCTTTAGATTCCACAACTTCAAAAGCAATAATCGAGATCTGTTCATCTTCATGTCAACATCTTCTTTGGAATATTCAAAATCTACTATTACGAGATAATTTCTTAGTTCATCCCTAGTTTGGATCTTAACTCAACTTTTCTTTCTTTGAAAACTGTATATCTTCAACTTCGTTTTCCTTTTTCTTTTAAACTTTTCTTTCTTTACGCTTGGTCCAAGTAGCTTCATCTTTATAATCTTTGATACTTGCAACATCCTTCTTATAAGCCTCATCTTAGCATCATATAATCTTTTCATATCAACATGCTTCAACTTTTGCAATCCTTTATATCCTCGACTTTTCAAATAAGCCATCATTGCATTCCTTTCTTTAGCAAGATTTGGTTTCTAGGCATAAAAGAAACAGGAGCAGGTGACTCTAATTGTTCACTAGCTTGACATTCAATTCCTCTTGCAACTTCTTAGTTCTTCTCTATTACGAGCTTCTTCAACTTCCTTAGCTTCTCTATCTTTAGCATTTAATTCCTCTTGAATTTTTCTAGTTGCTTGTTCATTTAAAGCATCTTGAGCGACTCTTATCCGTGCTAAAGTTGGTTTCTTCTTCTTTACTTCTACCAAAACACCTTTTCCTTTATCCTTAGGATCAATAGCGAGTTGAGAAACTCTTGGTTGTTCCTCTGCAACTTGAAATAATAATGACCCTTGGCTTTGATAAATCATGCAATATAGTTGCAATAAATTCATCATCACTTGCGGTTCTTACGGGTTTGGGTATATCGACTTTTACGGTATGGCGGTTGTTGAGGACCGACTTCTTCTTTTAACACAATAGTTGAAGGACCGACTTCCTCTTCAAAGTCTAATACTCTTGGTGTAACCAATTCTTGTCTGTGAGTTCCATGAAAGCGATACTTTGTTGTTCGATACCTTGATCTTGAGACCTTTCTTCTTTAGTACTTTCAATGACAACATGCTCTTCGGTATCTTGAGGTTCTTTCTCCTTAACAACATCTTCTTTCAAATTCTTTTCTTCTAAATTCCTCCCCAATTGGACAGAAGATTATTTGTGAACCTTTTTGCCTTTGTTTTTCTTCTTAAATTGCCTTCGGCTCTTGTTTTCTTCCTTAACCCATAAGCGATAACGTTTGATAAAAGGCGTAACAAAATTCTTTAACCTTTTATACTTGAGCATCAACCTCTTAATCTGTTTTGCTTGAGCCTCAGTAGTCTTTTTCAACTTGACTAACTCCCTTGTCAAAACATAATTATCCAACGTTAAACCTTCAGGTGATATAGTATGTGAATCATCTCCTTGAATTGGTGAATGTTCCTCTGGTTGAGAATCAAGAACAGAATGTTGTGGAGATGGAGAAGGTGAACCTGCAACATCTTCTTGAACTTCAATGCCAGGAAGCGGTACCTTGAGATGCGATACCCTCTTGAGATGCGACACTTTGAGAATCAGGACTTTCAGATGCAGTACTTGCAGGTGCAGTACCTTCACTTTCTTCATCATCTTCAGCATCAGCTCTAATAGCTTGAACAACTTCCATCATAGAAGTAGTTAAAGGAGTATCTTGAGCTCTGAATAAGTCACTTCTTCTCGCCATAAAGGTAAAAATCTTTGCTTGTTGTACAATAACAGGTAGTAAGTCTGTAGGCTTTGGTACATCAGCAAGTTGTTTGTTCAATAAAACTTGTATAAACCTAGGATACATTAACCATTTTGATCCATGAGAGATGCGGGAAAGCATGCCATCTAGAATAAGCCTTGAAAAATTGAAATAAAAAAATAGTACTTATCCAAATTCCTCTGTATAAGCTAAGTATACATAAATATCCTCCTCTCAAACAATGCACATGACTATACTAATACTAAATAGTCCTCCCCTTAAATGTAGCTCAGTAGTTAATCATGCCTATGCTCACCACCAAGTGATTGAATCTTGAAACATCAAAGCCTTTGGTGAGTAAGTCAGCTACATTATCATCCGTGTGAACCTTGACCACATTTATGAGTCTGTGCTCATAACAATCTCTGATAAAGTGATGCCTAATTTGAATGTGCTTGGTCTTGGAATGATAGACTGGATTCTTCACAATATAGATAGTACTCTCATTATCAATATTGATAGGAGTATTCTTGAAGTTGAACCCATAATCCAAGAGTTGATTCTGCATCCACAAAACTTGTCCACAACAACTTGCAGCAGCTACATATTCAGCTTCAGTTGAGGATGTTCTGCAATTGTCTGTTCTTACATTGCCGAGAGACTAATCTTCTTCCAAGATATTGACATCCTCCGGTTGTTGATCTTCATCATAATTATCACCGCATAGTCACTATCTAAAAAGCCTCCAAGTGAAAAGGTGAATCCTTAGGATACCACAACCCTAACTTAGGTTGTTGTTTCAAATAACGAAAAATTCTCTTCTTTGCATTCATATGAGAAATCTTTGGTGAGACTTGATATCTTGCACATAAACAAGCGCAAACATGATATCGGGCCTAGATGCGATAAGATACATAAGACGACCAATCATTGATCTGTATAACTTGACTTCAACTGGGTGTCCATCTTCATCCTTGCCCAATGAGTTAATTGATTTAATAGGTGTAGTGTGGACTTCATGTCATCAAATGGAACTTCTTAAGTATGTCGATACATACTTGTCTTGACTTATGAAAATCCTTCCTTTGATGCGCTTAACTTGAAGTCCCAAAAGAAATTTAACTCACCCATTGAACTCATTTGAAATTCTTTCTGCATCAGCTGCTCAAAAATCCTTAACCATAGACTGTTTGGTAGCTCCAAAGATGATATCATCAACATTGACTTGAACTAACATGATATCCTTCATATCTCTTTTGATGAACAAAGTCTTATCAATAGCTCCCCTCCTGTAACCATGTTGTAATAAGAATGTGGAGAGCCTCTCATACCAAGCTCTAGGTGCCTGATGAAGGCCATAGAGAGCCTTAACCACCTTATAGACTTTGTTAGGATGTTTAGGATCTTCAAAACCAGGAGGTTGTTTCACATAAACTTCTTACATTATAGTGCCATAGAAAAGCACTCTTGACATCCATCTGGTAAACTTGAAATCCCATATATGAAGCAAATGCAAGAAATAATCAAATAGCTTCAATCCTTGCTACGAGAGCAAATACTTCATCATAATCTACTCCTTCTTCTTGTCATTAGCCTTGAGCTACTAACCTTGCCTTGTTCTTGATAACATTACCTCTTTCATCTCTCTTGACTCGAAAACCCATCGGTTCCAATAACTTTCTTCCCATATGGAAGATCACATAATACCCAAACTTCTTGAAGTTTGAATTGTATGATTCTTCTTGCATAGCTTCAACCCAACTTTCTTTTGTCAATGCTTGAGCAATATTCTTGGGTTCCTCTTGAGAAATAAAGCAAGTAAGCAGACATGTTTGATGGTCCTTATGATTCACTGTTACATTTATAGACAAAGCTAAGTAAAGCATTATGAGGTTTAGTAAAACTCTTAGCTTTGTGTCTTGTCATCACTCCAGTAGAAGGACCAATGATTTGATCGGTGGGATGATTCTTATGAATTCTTAAGATTGGAGACTGTGGAACTCCATAAGTATCATCCAAATTAGTTAAATCGACATCTTCATTGGAATCGAGAAAATACCTTCATCTTCAAACTCATCATCGGTTTCTTCTAAACCGGGCATGGTAGGATCATCTAAATCATCTAAAGTCTTCATCAAGCTGGTGCGGCGATGCTTTGTTCAAAATCTTGTCAAAATCTTGTGAGAATACTCTGCGGTCTTATTCTTTTCTTTGCTTCTTCATAAGCTCTTATTTGTTCATCGAATAAGAATGTGCCATTACATCTTGTAAAAGCATCTGATTAAGTGTCTCTTGAATATCTTGATCCTCGTGAGATAGTGAAGATGTTGGTATATCAATACTTTCTTATTTGGTGCATCGATTACTTTGCTTTGGAGCATCGATGCTTTGTTTTGGATCTTTATCGGGAACAACATCGGTCTAATGTGAACTCCATGAACAACATATTGTGAATCTTCTCCATGATACACAAAAGTTAATTTTCTTCTCTAGCGGTACATAATTCATAGAAGGAGTTAAAACTTCAAGATCAAACATCCAATCGGGACCTTTACCCTTCTTATTGTCTTGATCTTCTAAAAATTCAACATGAAGACAATCTTGAACCTTCTTAGTGACTCATTGTACACTCTAAATCCCTTCTTGTTGGTACAATAACCCAATAAATATCCTTCTTCGGACTTGCCATCAAACTTTCCCAGTTATCAATTATGTTTAAAATAGTGAGAGGGCATCCAAAAGGCTTCATAAAATGAATGTTGGGTTTGTTGCCCATCGACAACTCATAGGGTGTCTTCATACGTGGTTTTGTGGTGATACTCATGTTAAGTACATAGCAAGCGTTCTTACGACTTTACCCGAATTGAATAGGTAGTTGTGAATCGCAAGCATAGTTACATTTGCTTCAATCAAAGTCCTATTCTTCCTTTCGCAACACCATTCTGCTGTGGTGTTCTTGCAATCTTGAACTCCCTCTTGATTCCTTTGTTAGCACAAAATTCATCCATAAGCTTGTTCTTGAATTCGGTTCCATTGTCACATCTAATACCTCGACCTTGAGTCTCAATTGGTTTTCAAGTGCTATTATTAGTGTCGAATACCATCAAAAGTATCATCTTTAAATCCCAAGAAAATACCCAACCGAATCTCTGCAATCATCTCAGTAACAACTAAGCGAGTACTTTTCTTGTTTAAACTTGCCACGAAAACAGTCCAAACAAATCCATATGTAATGACTCCAAAGGTTCTCTAATTGTCTTCTCCTCAAGCTTCTTGCATGAAGCTTTGTGTTGTTACCCTTCTTACACGTCAAACAAGAGTGATCATTCTTGTAAGTCTTTGAAGGTAAACCTCTAACTAAATTGCCTTTGACCGGTTTGTTAATATTCTTGAAATTTACATGGCCCAATCTTCTATGCCAGCGATGTGCTTCTTGAGTTGTTGCTTTTGCCACTAAGCAGTGGCTCTTCCAAAAGAGTGAAGACTCTTCATGTCCGGACTATACACATCATTGGTTCTTGGTACTCAAGTACTACCAAGTTATCATCAACGAGCTTAAATTCGGAGGAAAGAATGAGACATTACGTGTCGATGAATAACACGGGATGCTTTTATCACAGTTTGAGAGGCGATAATAAGTTGAACTTGAGCTCCTTCACATATCTAACATTCTCAAAATCTATCGTCCCCGCTTTGATAGTTCCTTTCCCAAGTAATTCTTCCTCCATTGGGATCATTCCCAAATGCAACTCTTCTTCCACTAATAGATCTAAAATCGAATGAATATCCTTGTCTCATGTCATACTTCGGAGCAACCACTATCCACAATAAGATGATCTTTAAGCTCCTCTTACGGGTTGCCACGCACAAAGATTTAGAGAGTTAGTTTCTTTTAGGAACCCAAGCCATTCTTGACTTGTGTTCCCCTTGTGGAGTTACAAACTCAAATTCTTTGAGTATGTAATTTCCTTTTTTTTCAAAACATGATCCGAATTATCTTTTGATTTTTAGCATGTGGATTTTCAAAACTTTACGGATTTTCAACGAAACTCTCTTTTGCAAATTCATTCTCTTTTTCTTGTATTATAAAATATCGATTCACTTTTTTTGAAAGTCTTGTTTGTCCCTCGTGATACTTTCCTCTTAACCCATTCTGTTTTAACACTTGGTTCTGTGATCTAGATCCCTATGTGAATTGTAATACCTTCTAGGTTGATAGTAATGAGATCTCCTAGGATTTACATTCCAAGTGATATTCGTGGGACCTTGGTTTGGTGAGCGATACTTTGAGAAGGTCTTGCTTGTGAAGGTCTTGGTGGTTTAGAAAAGGTCTTCTCGGTGGGGTACCTATGATCCGGTGAGAAATTTCGTGATTAACTCTATTAGAATGATTCCGACTGGTTTTTTCTCTCTAGGTTTACGGTTAGCGACTGTTCTTTGGAAATTTCCTAAGGTATTACGAGTGATGTTCACAATCCTTGATTAAATGAGTAGGACTAAAACACACAAAACACAGTTTTTCACCCATACTCCCAAAGTGACTTCTTCTATGTCTATGACCAAAACTATTGTGCCTTCTAGGTGAATGATTAAATATGCTTTGACCAAAATTATCCCAAAAGGTTTAGCGATCTTGTTTTGAAAAGGTTTTCCTAAGGTAATGCTTGTGGAGCGATACTTTGAGTAGAAAGGTCTTGCTTGACTTTGAAAATTTGTTTCAACAGTTTCTTTTGGGGTTTCAGACCTAGATTGACCAATAAGCTTCTTCCTAAACTCTAGACTGTCTACACCAAAACGTGAAACATCAGGTCTTATGGGTTGATGACTACCAACTGGATGTGGAACAGCATGATAACCTTTGTCTTTCTTATACTCAGGAGGTGAATCACTAACTGAATCCTCATTACTAGATGTGTCAACATAATTAATGAGTTCATCATCACTAGTGGTTATATCTTCTAAGTCATCCTGATCACTAGATGTGTTTTCTTCTATGTTATCAAAGTCCATACCAAAACCTAAGCCAGTTCTAATGTATGCTCTTCTTTGTTTTTGAACATAAGTAACATGTGATGCACGATTCTTTCCGGGCATCAAACTTTGCTAACAGATCATCTCTCTCCTTAGTTAGTTTCTCAATTTGATAATTTTACAGTTTAATTTCCATTCACTCGGTTTTAACGGTAATCCTATTGTTCATATTTTTCATTGAAGCCATTTCATTATTTTCATGTGTTATAATTTTAGCTTCCATAGACTCGAAGTTATTTGATAACCGACTACCTCGAGACCTAGCCTTAATACAATTGGTAATCTTGTTCATATCTTTCAATCACATAACTATTTAGTAGTTTTTGATAGAAATCATGACAATTTTAGCATACCTCAGAGATAGGGGTTGAACTTGGTGAAGTAGCTACCATTGCAAGGAGAACAGGATCATCTTCACACTCCAAGCTCCAATCAAATCCTCCATACCCATCTCCAGATTCCAAAGCAGCATGATCAACTTCCTCATCAAATACAGTGCTCCAGTCCAAATCTTCTACCGAATCTTCAACTGCTTCTTCCACTGCTACCATACAATAAGTCACTGGTTCATCATCAAACTCTTCACTCCAGTCAACTTTTGATAAATTCTCTTGAGCAACCAAAGCCTTTGTTTGATAATGGGGATTTCTTTTAGCTCGACTTTGGTTTCTCGGTCATCATGTTTGCTTGATACTTAGCAAACTGCACTCCTTGCAAAGTGTCCGGTCTTTTGACAATTGAAGCATTCAATTTTGGATTTGTCAAAAGTTATCCCTGTTTTGGTTTAAAATCAATGCTCTTTCCTGTTTTCTTCATGTACTTCTTGATCCTTGCGTTGATCAAAGCAACTTGCCACGATATCAATCTCTTCTAAAGCATCCTCGTCAATGCTGGAGATCTTCTTCATAAACTACAGGTAAACTAGCTTCTTGAGCAAAGAAGGAGCACACAACTTCATCCGAGTGCATAGTAGTAGGTGGTGGGGTTTCTTTGAGCATAGGTGGGAGCGACATACGAGGCAGATGCTTTGAGTCACAGTGCTTTGAGTTGGAGAAGCGATACTTTTAGTGGAAGTCACCCCTCTTTCGAGATGATAGAAAAGCAATCTTGTGAGACTTAGAACTTGGTTGACCATTCATCTCATGCTCATATACCTTGAGATGATTATAGAGATCATCAAAGTCCATGACATCCAAACTGGTTGACCTCTAATCATTGTAGCTATCACATGCCATGTGGATGGCAAACTCCTTAGAAACTTGATTAGCATCTTCAATGAAACTTCACTGGTATAACTCCAACATATTGAGGAGATTTTGAAACCTATCATATGCGACATCAAGACTCTCTCTTTCACCTACGGTGAAAGTTTCAAGCTGTTGCTTGATTTACGTGCATCTTCTTAGAAGCTTCATTCCTCCAAATCTGGTCTTGAGAGCGACCCATAGTTGCTTTGCATCTTTAGCATCATGGAATTTCGGTAGATGTCCATACGGAATGGCACACAAGAGAATATTGAGTGCCTTCTCTTGATTCCTTAAGGTTCTTCTTGGTAAGGCGCCTTAGGTGCTTTAGGTTGTCCAGGAATCTCTGAGTTTGGAACTACTTCATTACCATTGACAATTACATTCCATAGAGCATGGTGCATAATGGCAATGTCTTGCCTCATCTTCATACACCATAGATCGTATTCGCCCTTCTTGATGACGGAATCCTCATTGAGGTGATGGAAGGTGGTGGAGCAGAATCGATCGACATCTTTAGGTTTTAGGGTTTCTTCTTAGTCGGAGTTTCCACACAAGCTCGATACCACTTGTTGGATCGATGTACTCTAACCAAACTAACTTAAATAGCTTGTTAAGGTTTAATAACCTCGGATAAATCCTAAGTTATTAACAAAGCTAAGAAGAATAACTTTAATTTGAACGATTTTATTAATAACTCTAACTCGATTATTATGCGGATCTTTAACAACTTTAATAATATCGAACTTCTCTAAAACTCTAATAAAATCACGTACATCTTATGCCAATCTAGGGGTCCTTTATAGGCTCAAGGATACCTAGTCGGTTTACAAATTGTATCCTTGTATGTCAAGTAATCTAATATAGAATATTCTAGAATTACAAGACTTTCTATAAACAAATAAAATAGTTATTTGATCTTGCGATACTTTGACTTCGTATGCGATGCTTTGACTTTATCATTTAGCGATACTTTGATTAATCTTGACACTTTAAGCTGCTCAAAGACTTTCATATCCCAACAAAGCCTATTCGCCATCCCTACCCAATATTCGGTTCGTTTGCTTGGGTTTACAAAGGATCAAGCTCCAATAGTGGAAGCGTACAGCGGCAATCATTTAGGTCAATCGGTATTTGTGTACAACAAAGAACTTGAATTATTTGTCTGCATGGAAATGTTAGGAGATGCGGGATCTTTCTACATCATCCCATACAAATAATCTCTTCTTTTGTTAAATCGGCCAGACCATGCTGTTTATAGTATGTTTTATTTTTAACTTACCATTCTATTAATGTTTTATTTTTAACTTACACCATTGTATTCATATTCAACAGGTTTGTTCGGCAGAAGTTAGGGATCATGCTCAATGGGAATGAAGCTTGTGGTTTTAGTATGATGTCTGTATGTGAATGAAGCATGGAGTGGTTAGATTTTTCTGCGTACTTGCTGAATTTTATAAATCAAGTGGTTATATATTATGTAACCATTAAACTCATAATTATGTAGTAATCGTAATATGTAGTAGGTTGTTTGTATGAAACATTGTATGTCAACGTATTTACTATTTCCTAGGTTCTTTAATCCCATTATACATCTTTGTTTAATCTTGGGAACTAGCAGTTGTTTCCAATAAACAATGTGGCAACTAACTGTTCTACGTAGGGCAACTTCTTTTCCTTATTGACTACTTTTATAAACCAAGGAGTCCTTCTAGTTGTTACAATTCGTATTCTACAATCAACTAATAACTACCAACTAGTGACTATGCACACTTGAAATTAATAGATTTACCATTCAACACTAGAACAATTTAACTAGTAGTTGTAAGTTTAATACTAGCAGCACTAAACCAATATGTCTCTATTCAGGCCCCGAGTAGTAAGACCAACACCTACACAAGGGCACCATAATGGTATCAGCAGCACCTACACACGGGCAACACAAACACGGCCATACACAACAGTATTAACGACTGTGGCATCATTTAGTTGATGTGTTCTATCACAAGCAGTGGTTAAAATAGCTAGCAGTAGTAATCTGTATACTGGCAGTTGTAAGTATACAACCAATTCAGTTTTACTAGCGGTAGTAAAAATAACTATAGCGGTAGTAAAAATGACTAGCAGTTGTAAGTCTACAACCACTTCAGTGTTACTAGCGGTAGTAAAAATAACTATAGCGGTAGTAAAAATAACTAGCAGTTGTAAGTATACAACCAATTCATTTTATAATTTGAGGTATTTAATTTAAGTAATCGTGCATAAAAGCAGTGTAGCATTTTTTTTACGCTTAGAAATGTCGCATATACCTCAAAATAGTCAACTCAAATGAATGTTACTCTACACATCTGATAACATGATGCCGTTATGTGCTTACGTCTAACTGAAGACTTCGTCGTTTTTAGAATAAGTGATGCTCACAGCACATTGATTGTGTAATACGTCCGCCATATAACCATGGCTTACTAAAATATACCATTTCGTTTACGAACCAAATTTGAAAAGCTTGTATCCTGGGCGCGTGATTCAATGAACCAACCCAACAACCACATATAATGATCATAACACACCCTCGTTCTGACCATCAATTGCAAATCAACAACCCTCATCTAAAGCCTCCTGTCGAGAATTAAAAAAACCAACAAAATTTCCTTGATAACCATGTCGTTTCGAGCTAATGTTATCACCATTATGAGAGATTATATTAGCAACATGCCAGATACAGTGACCGGTAACATTTTGAATTGGTTGCCAATAACAGAAGCGGTGAGCACCTCTATTTTATCTACAAATTGGAGGTTTAAGTGGACCTTGCTCACCGAAGTCATAATTGACGAGGATTTCTTTTATTATTTAACATATAAGTTTGATGGGAGCCATGTTACTAGACTTTTAAATCAGCTTACGGGTCCCATAAAAAAGTTTGTCTTCTCTGTAGATCCCAAACCGTTGTCTGGAATGGAAGACTTGAATTATGAAGAGATTCGTAATTGGCTTGTGTTTTTGGCACTGCAAGGAATTGAGGACCTGACAATTAGAAACTGGTATGGACAACCAGTTACATTGCCAATCCAACTTTACGGGCGTATTGAATTGAAACATCTTGAAATTCATTGTTGTGATTTTCCTAGTTTGGTGTTTTGATAAGGTTTTAAAATGTACCTTTTTGAGAGGTCGTTTAAGCCCTTATTTGATCACTTTGTATCCGTTATTACTTAATATCGTTCCTTTTCACTTTTAGGTCTCTTGAAGGCAAATTCTTGGAATGGCACTTATTTGGACGAAAAGGCGCGGATATCTGAAGAAAATGGCCAAAGTCAAGAATCGAGACACTCAGTCTTTGAAACACAAGGGGCGGCGTCGGTGTTATCTGCGACGCCGTCGGAGCACATGTTGTGACGATCAATAGCCAAATTGCTTATTTTCAAGTGACGGTGTCGGGCTTTAAAAGAGTAGGTCGTCGCAACTCGACGGCCTAGTTTTGATCGAGGCAGCGTCGAGAGGTTGAAGACGGCGTCACAAGCATAAGGTGGCGCCGTCACAAGACTAACGTGGCCAAGATGAAACCCTAATGACGGCGACCAAGGCGTCACAAATCATAAGGTGGCGCCGTCGCGAATGTAATCTTATATATAGAATCCGAATTTTTCGGTTTTGATGTATAGTCTTTTGGGTAAAACCTAAACCGAACCAAGGCTGTCTTGTATAGTATTTTAGGGTTCTAAACCCTATCTTACACCAAGATAAGTGTTTTACTTCATAAATTCAATTATGTCTTCATTTATTTGTGTGTATGCTTGCATGTTCTCCATGTCCGGCTAATTTACTTGTGTGTTTGCTTAGTGAATATGAAACTTAACTATTGAATATTGATTGGTTGTCTCTTATCTTAATTGTTAATGATCTAGTAATGCGATAGGTCATTCGTTGTGTAGTTAATGCTTGATTAATCTTTGTGAACCTTAGACTATAACACCTAGAGTAGTTGTAGGCTAAACCATCCAAAGAGTACCTTAGAGTTAGAGTTTATAAATCCTAGAGATTTTGTAGACAAGACCCTTTTGTAGTTTCAAAGAGTTAGGGATAAACGCATACCCTACGACCTTAGACACACAACGCGATTAAGAATAAGGACGTGACAATTCAACCATCAATAGGAGATAATTAAGGAGTAATAAAACCTAAGTAAACACATCTTTAAATCATCATACGAGCACACAATAATTAGACATAGACTACCCTCACCTTAGTTAATTAGATAATTAGATAGTAGAGTAATCGGTAGAAATACCAACCCCCCAAATCCAAACCCCGAGATTTGTACTTTTCCATTTCCTAAAAATCATAAAAAAGATAAAAAAATAATCTTCCTCAACCCCAACCTTTGCATAGTAACTCCTCACTAGCCTTCCTATTCCTTAGAGAAAGATATCAATTCTTGTGGCTTACCCTAATACTACACTACAACGATTAGGTTCACTGCCTAGGGTGTTGAAAAACTTGCTCGACGAAAAGGAAGTTCCTTTGACCCCAAACGACGCGTGTAGCGTTATCAAGTTTTTGGCGCCACTGCCGGGGAATAGAATAGCTAGTTAGTATTCCACCTCGTTTAGGTTTCTTTACTTGATTACTATCAATTAAACGTTTTCTCATTTTTAGCTTCCTCATAGTCTATCCCCCTTCTTCGTGACCTTTGTTTGTAACCCCATCACTTTTTATCATGGAAGGTGATAACCAACCACCATTCATCAACCTACCACCAAATGACCCGCCAAGAGGCCGTACTCTTGGTGAATACTCCAAACCTAGCCACCAAGGTTATAGGAACACCATTGAGCTTCCCGACCAAGACCAAACTACGGCCCTGCGATCCGACACCATCGGGTTGGTGCAAAACGGATGTGCATTCCATGGACTTCTTTCCGAAGATCCTAATCAGCATCTTAAGGATTTCCTTAAAATTGTCGATTCCATCGACCTTGATGCTACTACTTGGGAGACCACGCGTCCGCGTCTCTTCCAATTCTCTCTACGGGACCAAGCTAGTAATTGGCTTGAGCGACTTCCATGGCTCCATCTCAAGTTGGGATGATCTCACCTCTCGCTTCCTTGCTCAATTTTTCCCACGGGAGAACCACTAAACTTAGACAAGACATCTTGGCGTTTCAACAACTTCAAGGCGAATCTCTCTACAAAGCATGGACTCGATTCAAGGACCTACTCCATAAACTCCTCATCATGGCATTGATCTTTGGCTTCAAATCCAAATATTCTATGACCATATCGATTTCATCACTCGACGATCCATTGATCAAGCCACGGAGTAAGGCTCGGCGACTTTAATGCGAGAAATCTTGGGATATTATAGAAGAGCTTCTTTGCTCAAAGCTACGAAGATTGGAATGAATCTCCACGAAACCCCTGTTAAAGTGGTTAATGCCATATCAACTCCTCTTGAATCTTCCGACATCACCGAGGAGCAAATGAGTGCTATTGAGAGGAGGATTGATTATCTGATGGAAAGGTATTGAAGAGCTCCTGTATAAATCCCTCGAGAAGCAGTCAATCCCGCCAATTCCACCAACCACCCAACACCCTTTTCGGAATCCCAAGTCATGAGCAAAACCCCAATTCCGAAAGGCGCTTCCGTTCTACTTCCCCAATACCACTGATAACGCTACACGCGTCGTTCGGGGTCAAAGGAACTTCCTTTTCTTCGAGCAAGTTTTATAACACCCTAGGCAGTGAACCTAATCGTTGTAGTGTAGTAATTAGGGTAAGCCACGGTATTGATATCGTTCTCTAGGGAATAGGAATGCTAGTAGGGAGTTACTACGCTAAGGTTAAGGTTGAGGAAGATTATTTTTATCTTTTTATATTTTATGAAAATGGAAAGGTGCGAATCTCGGGTATTGGATTTGGGGGTTGGTATTTCTACCGATTACTCTACTATTATCTAATTATCTAAACTAAGGTTGTGGGAGTCTATGTCTAATTAATGTGTGCTCGTATGATAGTTTAAAGATGTGTTTACTTAGTTTGTATTACTCTTAATTATCTCCTATTGATGGTTGAGTGTCACGCCTTATTCCTAGTTGCGTTGTGTTTCTAAAGTTGTAGGGTATGCGTTTCTCCTAACTCTTTGAACTTACCAAAGGGTCTTGTCTACAAATCCACGTAGAGATTATAGACTCCTACTCTAAGGCACTCTTCGGATGTTTTAGACTACAATCACTCGTAATCATACTCTAGGGTTCACAAAGATGAATCAAGCATTAAGTTCACAACGAATGACCCATCGCATTACTAGATCATTAATCAACTAAGATAAGAAACAACCAATCAATATTTAATAATTAAGTTTCATACTTCCTAAGCAAACACACAAATAAATTAGCTTGGACATGGAGAACATGCAAGCATACACACAAATAATCAAAGACATAATTGAATTAATGAAGCAAAGACTTATCTTGGTGTAAGATAGGGTTAAAACCCTAAAATCTCGTACAAGACACCTTAGGTTCGGTTTTAGGTTTCTACTCCAAAGACTCTCCACACAAAGACCGAAAAATTCGGATTCTATATAAGATTACAATTGCGACGGCGTCACCTTATGTTTAGTGGCGCCGCCGTGTCGCCGCCATTGGGGTTTCGTCTTGGCCACGTTAACCTTGCGACGGCGTCACCTTATGTCCGTGACGCCGTCCTCTTCGACCGACGTCGTGCGGATCGCATCTAGGCCGTCGAGTAGCGACGGCCTACTCTTTCACACTAGACGCCGTCTCTTGAAAACACGAGTTTTGAGTTCGACCCGTCACAACAATTCTCGACGGCGTCGCACATAGAACTGACGCCGCCGCCTTCTACATTCGGCGATCAGTGAGTGTCGATTTCGACTTTGGCCATTTTCTTCATATATTCGCGTTTTCGTCCAAATAAGTGTCATTCCAAGATTTTGCTTTCACGAGACCTAAAAAGTGAAAAGGAACGATATTAAGCAATAACGGATACAAAGTGATCAAATAAGGACTTAAACGACCCCTCAAAATGGTACCTTTAAAACCTTATCAAATATCCCTACACTTGTTATTTGCTTGTCCTCAAGCAAATGTGCTTTTAGCCAATTAATTTGTAAGTTGGGGGTCATTCGAAGATTAATTCAAAATGGTCCACAACACATATAAGCCCCTCAAAGTCATAACAAGCACGGAATACATACTAGCACCTCACATGGGGTGTTTGGATACTCACATCTCTCTCGTGTATAAATGAAATATAACAATATAGGAAATGGAAGATAAACACTCATTAACCGGTCCTAGTACATAGATTACCATAGGCTTGAGAATAGATCAAACCTCCATCGCTTTGGCGTAAGCACCTAGGAAAGACTATCAAAGAGGTCTTTAAAGGGTTGTAACGTTAGGCTTACGGTAGGGAAATAAGGGTTTGGTGGGATAGGCTATTAAGTGGTGGCAAGTCAAAAATCTCTATGTTAAATGCATATGAAGAATGGCGTTGCTAAGCCAAGACTCGACACTCTAAACTCTAGATAACTGAAATAAACAAACATAAATTAAAAGATAGATGTAGGATGGTAGCCCGTATTTTTTTTTTTTTTTTTTTTTTAACTCTATTTTTTTTCTTTTCTATTTTTTTTTTCGATTTTTTTTTTTTTTTCATACACTTTTACTCTACCATCCTCTAGGATAACATCAAAATACTAGGGATTTCTGGGCATATCCCTACACTTGAGTTTTATTACTCTAACACTAATTTGACCCGAATTGAAAAGATCAAAACACTTGGGGTACATTATTATGTAAACAAAGGAATTTGAATTTAACGTTCCCTTCCGTCATTTCATAAACTTTAACTTTTCCCATGAATCCCAATCATCCCAAAATCATACAAAGGATATGACTCGACTTAGCAACTTATGCAAGTAACTAGATAATTGAACTAAGGGTTTGGGGTGATAACAAATAATTTCACTAAAAGTGAGTGCATAAGGGGTAGGCTAAGGCGATTTGGGTGTATATTTGGGGTGGGGTAAACAATGCTCTTCATTGATATTCCGAAAACCAAATATCACGAGAACCGCGAAAAGGATAGGCTCGAGGGTTAACTAGGGTATCGTGTACTAAAGATGAGTACAACGCAAAGGGTGTGGGGAATTACTCAACCAATGTGGAAGAAGTAATTATATTACGGTATCAAACAAGGGTTTATCCTAATGCCTCTTATCATTTAGTTATTCCTAACTACACAAGTGTAGCCTCACTTGCGATCTCGGAATGCATCACAAAACAAGTTCTAGAATCTAATACACTACCGGTTCACACTCTAAGCATTAAAGATGAATGCTTTAATTCCTACTAATCTAAGGCGATCCTCACATTTTGGGTGGAATTTGGGTGGTAAAGGGTTTTGTGCTAGTCATATAACTTCCTATCCATGAGACGCTTTTGTTAAGACTAATGGCCCACTCTTATATGTCATAAAAATTTTAAATTTGGTGCCAAAATTACCCTAACCGACATTTCTCATGGTTTATTACACAATCACAATTGGACAAAGCAAATAGTCAAGGATAAGCATAGTTTCAAAGTTCCGCTTTATTTTCCTCCCTACACTTAAACCGAACATTGTCCCCAATGTTCCCCGAAAGTATCAAAGTTATGATAAAAGAAGGTAATCAAAAACGAAGAAACTAATACTCCCCGATTAGCTCGGTAGGATCCGTGTAAAGTGGTGGTTAAATTCTTTTCAAGAAGAATTTATGCGTGAAAAGCTCCTTCCAATCTTATGTAACTTCTTCTTGACAAACTAAACTCGCACACTTGAAGAAAACAAACGAAACCTTCACAGAAATCGGCGGTAATAATATATATAAGACTCGATTTAAACTAGGATATAATGCTTGTGGAATGGATGTTTACTGAATTTCTAAGAAAATTAAGGCCTGAAAATTCCAAAAATTTATAAGTAGCTCGAAAACGAGAAAAGTAATCGACGTTTTACTCCTTCTCGACGCCGTCGGTTGCAATCTCGACGCCAGTTATCCCGACAAAAAGCGGTCTGCGATTTTCCGGAAAAATTTCGGAAAATTTATATCTTTAGAATCGGAAAATTTTCGCAAAACATCCATTATGACTCGATACAAGCATTTGACTCGAACAAACAAACATATATATCTTTTAGTTAATTGTTATTCTCATGTTTACGTTTCTTTTGAAAACGTGTGTAATCCTCCCTACACTTATCCCTTATGTAAAATACCTTTATATGCAATTAAGACGAGGTTAAAAACAAAATAAAGCATTTTTTACAAATTTAAACATGAGGATAAACAATTAATAAAAGATATATGACACAAACAAGCAAACAATTAAGCATGGGTTGCCTCCCACGAAGCGCTTTTCTTTATTTAAGAGTCTTGTAGCTAGACTCATAGTCGTGCTCCTACGTTTTCTCACCACCGCCCTCGTCTTCTAAAACAATATCCTCATCGTTCACTATTTCAATATTATCCAATTGATAATGCTTCACCCGCTTCCCATTAACTGTGAATTCTCTTCCATCATGGTCTAGAAGTACTACCGCCCATTGCTCATCCGTTCTTTCTTGAAAAGGGTCCATACCACCTAGATTTGAGTTTTCCGAATAATCTTAGTCTCGAATTATACAAGAGCACTTTATCCCTTCCAAAACTCTTTAGGATTCTTTATTCGCTGATCGTGCCATCTTTTGCCCTTTCTTTATAAGTGATTGACGATTCAGTATGCTTCCGACCTCGGCTCATCCAATTCTTGAAGTTGTAAGAACCGATTTGACCACGCTTGAGATAATCCATATTACAGCCTTAAGGGCCCAATATGCTTCTGCTCAAGTTCGATAGGGAGGTGGCAAGCTTTTCCGTATACCGTGCGAAAAGGGGTTGTCCCGATAGGTGTTTTATGTGATTACGAATGCCCAAAGTGCTTCATCCAATTTGAATGCCCAATCTTTCTGCTTTGGTGAACCGTTTTTCAAGTATCCTCTTTAATGCCCTGCTTGTGTTTTCTACTTGTCCGCTTGTCTCGAGGATGATATGCGAGAGAAAATCTATGTGGGACGCCATACTTCTTCATCACCTTTTCCATTTGAGCATTGCAAAGTGAGTCCTCTATCATCGACTACGCTTGGGAATCCCAAATCGTATGAAGAGCTTTTAAGAAAGTGAATAACTACCTTGCATCATTAGTTCTAAGGGCTTGAGCTTCTACCCATTTGGATACATAGTCGATAGCTACGAATGTATTCATTTCCTCCTAAGATGGAAAGGGTCCCATGAAGTCTATTCCCCAAACGTCGAATATTTCGCAGACTTGGATATAGTTCGGGGTGACTCATCCCGTCGTGAAATATTCCCCGATCGCTGGCATGCATCACACATTTGAACTAATCTCTTAACGCCTCGAAAAACAAGAGGCCAATAGAATCCGGCATCGAAAACCTTTCGTGCCGTGATATTCACACCGTGATGTCCCCGGATGGTCTGCGCATGACATTCTTTTAGAACTCGATCAATCTCTCTACCAACAACGCAACGTCGTATGATTTGATCGGGACATATACGGAAAAGGAAGGGTTCATCCCGAGTAATGTTTTAGCTCGTTGAAGAACTTCTTTTATCTTGTCCGGTCATGTAATTTGGCAAAACTCTCTTCGACGGTAGTTAGCATAATCAAGATACCATGGCTCACTCTCTTTAATCGCCATTAGCCGTTCTTCGAAAAGAGTCACGAATATCGGCGTGATCGACTTCTCAAGATCGGGGTTCTCCAAACGTGATAGATGATCGTGACGAGATTTTCACCCTTTTTATCTCGAATTTCAATGTCGAATTCTTGAAGTAATAGGATCCATCTAATCAAGCACGGTTTAGCATCTTTTTGAAAACAGATAACGTAAGGCGGAGTGATCTGTGAAGACGATAGTTTAGAGAGAACGAGATATTGCCTCGAATTTGTCGAAGGCAAATACAACGGCTAAGTTCTTTCTCGGTGGTTGTATAGTTCTCTTGTGCTACATTCATGGTTTTGCTAGCATAGTAGATTGGTTGAAAATGCTTTTCCTTCCTTTGACCGAGCACCTGCCGACAAAGATAATCACTAGCATCACACATGATTTCGAACTACCGAGACCAATCGGGGTGACCATTATAGGTTCTTGAGTGAGATCTTTCTTCATCGGTTAAATGCTTCCTTGCATTCTCCGAAAAATCAAAGGGGCATCCTAATAAGAAGTCTGCGTCATAGGCCGGCAATTTTGAAAAATCTTTAATAAACCTTCGATAAAACCGCATGACCAAGAAAGTCTGCGAATGGCTTTAATCGTAGTAGGATAAGGGAGTTTGAAATTGCTTGATTTTCGCTCTATCGACCTCAATTCCATTCCCCGAGACTCTATGTCCTAAAACAATTCCTTCTTTACCATGAAATGGCATTTTCCCAATTTAAAACCAAATTAGTTTCCTCGCATCGCTTCAACATCTTTTAAGGTTGGAAAGACAAAGGTCGAAAGAATTTCCAAACACCGAGAAATCATCCATGAAAACTTCCATGCCGCCCTCAATTAACTCGTGGAATATGGCCATCATACATCGTTGAAAAGTTGCGGTGCGTTACATAACCCGAAGGCATTCGCTTGTACGCGAACGTTCCGTAAGGACATGTAATGTAGTTTTCTCCCGATCTTCGTGAGCAATTGGAATTTGAAAGTAACTAAAAGCCATCAAGGAAACAAGAGTATTCGTGCTCACTAATCTTTCAAGCATTTGGTCAATAAATGGTAGAGGAAAATGATCTTTCGGGTGGCATCATTCAATTTTCTCGTAGTCAATACATACACGCCACCCAAGAACTGCTCTTTGTGGCACCAACTCACCCTTCTCATTTTTACAACCGCATCCCTCCCTTTTTGGAACCACTTGGACTGGGGTGACCCATGGGCTATCCGATATGGGGTAGATGAGACCGCATCCGTGCTTAATGACCTCCTTTTTACTACCTCTTTGATGTTAGGGTTAACCCGCCTTTGCGTTGAACAGCTTGGTTTGTAATCTTCTTCCATGAGGATTTTGTGAGTACGAGAATGTAGAATCGATTCCCTTAATGTCGGCAACACTCCACGCAATCACCCTTTATATTCTTTTAAACTTCTAAGAGCTTCTCTTTCCGAATAGTGGTTAGCGAGGAGCTTATTATGACAGGAGTTGGTCCTCCCTTGAAGAAAGGCGTATTCCAAGTGACTCGGGAGATCTTTCGGTTCTAAGGTAGGAGGCTCTTTGATCGATGGTTTTAGCCGGTTTCCGACCTCTCAAGCTCAATAGGTTCAATTTCATCCCGACGAGGATAAACGACACCGCTCCAACCATCTCAATTTCATGATTGTCGATATTACATTGTTATCATTATTCATGAATTCGTTTAATAGATACTCGTCAATGCAGCCGTCTATGTCATCAACAAATTCATCAACTTCTTCAACTAAATATACGGGATGACCGCAGGAAGAAGAATGTCTCATAGAATCCTTAATGTCGAAGGTTACGCTCTCGGATCCTACTCGTAAAGTGAGTTTTCCATCATGAACATCAATAATGGCACGAGCCATAGCCAAGAAGGGTCTTCCAAGGATTATTGGGACGGAATTATCTTCCTCCATCTCTAAAATTACGAAATCGACTGGAAATTTGAATTCCCCCACCCTTACAAGAACGTTCTCACAAACTCCAATGGGATATTTGATTGATCGATCATTAATTGGATACTCATCCTAGTTGGTTTAAGCCCCGAATATCCGAGCTTAAGAAACAGGAGTGAGGCATCAAGTTAATGCTTGCCCAAGATCTCGCTAAGGCGTTTTCATAAAAGCGCCTATATAGAGCAAGGAATAGTAAACCGCCGGATCTTCCTTCTTCTTGGGCATGCTCTTTTGGATGATAGTGAACATTCTTCTCCTAATAATATCAATCCCTCAAGCTTTTTCGATTAGATATCGACCTCTTGAAGTATCTACTATATTTAGGGATATGATAGAATACATCAAGGAGTGGTATGTTGACGGATGTTTGTTTCAAGTAAGACAATATTTTTCATTGTCTTCTTCACCTTTTGATTTTTAAACGAGAGGATAAGGAATCCGTGAGAAAGTTGGATGGGTGAAATTTGTCGGTGTTTGTGGGGAGGATCGTGAGGAGTTGGAAGAGGTGTGGGAATCGCCTCATTTCCTAACTCGGGTTCCCTTGTGATGGGGTCCCGGTTGGGATGTGGGGATCCTTGGTAGTAGTTCCCGATCGAGTAGTGATTGCGCAAGTTGGATCGTGAAGTGCTATGCCAGTCCACTCATTCTTTCGTGGAGATTGGTGAACCGACTTTCTAATTCACTTTGTCGCTCTCGGATAAACTCCTCAAGACCTTTCAAGATTGCGCCCCTTCCATGGTGAATCGCCCAAGTTTTTCTTCAAAGGATCACGGATGGAGTACTCAGTCCGTCCTTACCTTCCGTTATCCATTTCGATTGCCCCAAGGATCACATTCATCGGTTTGATAAAATGCGAGGAGTGAAGGGTCATCATAAATATCATGACCGGAGAGGAAGACGCTTTCGCGGTGTGTGTCATCGCACTCATCGCTCTCATGCGATCCTCCACATATGTCGATATGAGATATGGGTTAGTCACCTTTTTGGTTCGGTGATTTTATGAGGTAAGCTAGTTTCTTTTGTGCTTTCTCAATCCGATAATCTAAGGATAACCCTTCATTTGAGAAAGTGGAAATGCTTGACGCTTTTCCTGCTCATTCCAATGGTCGTCTTGATATTGGATATATTCCTCTATTCGGTTCCATCCTTCTTCCGCAGTGAGATTTGCGATTCTCGGCCGGTTGAGAAATCAATCCTTTTGATCCTTTCGGAGACATTGTCGTAAAAGATTTGAACAAGCAACCAAAGGTTAATACCGTGGTGTGGAGCTTGTTGAATAAGATCTTTGTAACGACTCTAGGAGTTGGTGATAGATTCTCCATTGGGTTGGTGAAAGTGCGAAATTTTGCTCCTACATGCCGCAGCTTCTTCCAGGAGGAAAGAACTTTTGGTGAACTTAGTTGTGAGTTGTTCCCATGTGAAATGGACCTTGGAGGGAGCTTATCGAGCCACTCCTTGGCTTGCCCTTGAAGAGAAAATGGGAAAACCGGAGTCTAGATGTCTCCTTAGATGCTCCGTCGGCATAGATAGCATCAACAATTTTTAGAAACTGTTTGATGTGGTGAATTGGGTTTTCACCGTGGAATCCATGGAATTGACATGCCTTTTGGATTAGCCAAATATCGATGCATGCAATACCTCATTGATCCGTTCCGAGGATAGACAATGGCATTGGTGAATCCAGACGCAGAGGATAGGAGTGTTCCCAAGAGTTTTCGCCTTAGAGGATTTATGGGGCTATTGCACTCGAGTGGTAAGGACTTCCTCGCCATTTGGCTCGGATCGCCAATGATAATGGTTTGAAGATTGTGGTGAATGAGGAGATTCTTCATCGATGTAACTTCATCAAAATTGATTGAAGTGCCTTGAAGTTCGAATCATGGAGAGCTTTTTTCGCTTATCGAGCTCTCTTTCGGTTCGCAAATGGTTCAAGAAGAGTTTTGGTGGAACTGCGGGTTCTAAGTTGCTTAAGGGGTTTGTATGGGGATGTGGTTGTTGATTATCACCTTCCATGATGAAAAGTGATGGGTTACGAACAAAGGTTACGAAGAAGGGGATAGACTAAGAGAAATCTAAAATGAGAAAAAGTTTACTTGATAGGAATCAAGCAAAGAAACCTAAACGAGGTGGACTACTAACTAGCTATTCTATTCCCAGTGCGCCAAAAACTTGATAACGCTTCACGCGTCGTTCGGGGTCAAAGGAACTTCCTTTTCTTGAGCAAGTTTTATAACACCCTAGGCGATGAACCTAATCGTTGTAGTGTAGTAATTAGGGTAAGCCACGGGTATTGATATCGTTCTCTAGGGGAATAGGAATGCTAGTAGGGAGTTACTACGCTAAGGTTAAGGTTGAGGAAGATTATTTTTATCTTTTATATTTTATGAAAATGGAAAGGTACGAATCTCGGGTATTGGATTTGGGGTTGGTATTTCACCGATTACTCTACTATTATCTAATTATCTAAACTAAGGTTGTGGAGTCTATGTCTAATTAATGTGTGCTCGTATGATAGTTTAAAGATGTGTTTACTTAGTTTGTATTACTCCTTAATTATCTCCTATTGATGGTTGAGTGTCACGTCTTATTCCTAGTCATGTTGTGTTTCTAAAGTTGTAGGGTATGCATTTCTCCCTAACTCTTTGAACTTACCAAAGGGTCTTGTCTACAAATCCACGTAGAGATTATAGACTCCTACTCTAAGGCACTCTTCGGATGTTTTAGACTACAATCACTCAGGTAATCATACTCTAGGGTTCACAAAGATGAATCAAGCATTAAGTTCACAACGAATGACCTATCGCATTACTAGATCATTAATCAACTAAGATAAGAAACAACCAATCAATATTTAATAATTAAGTTTCATACTTCCTAAGCAAACACACAAATAAATTAGCCGGACATGGAGAACATGCAAGCATACACACAAATAATCAAAGACATAATTGAATTAATGAAGCAAAGACTTATCTTGGTGTAAGATAGGGTTAAAACCCTAAAATATTGTATAAGACACCTTAGGTTCGGTTTTAGGTTTTACTCCAAAGACTCTCCACACAAAGACCTAAAAATTCGGATTCTATATATAAGATTACAATTGCGACGACGCCACCTTATGTTTAGTGGCGCCGGTGTCGCCGCCATTGTGGTTTCGCTTGCCACGTTAACCTTGCGACGGCGCCACCTTATGTCCGTGACGCCGTCCTCTTCGACTTCGGACGTCGCGGATCGCATCTAGGCCGTGCGAGTAGCGACGGCCTACTCTTTCACACTAGACGCCGTCTCTGAAAACACGAGTTTTGAGTTCGACCCGTCACAACAATTCTCTGACGGCGCGCACACATAGAACTCCGACGCCGCCTTCTACATTCAATGATCGTGAGTGTCGATTTCGACTTTGGCCATTTTCTTCATATATTCGCTTTCGTCCAAATAAGTGTCATTCCAGATTTTGCTTTCACGAGACCTAAAAAGTGAAAAGGAACGATATTAAGCAATAACGGATACAAAAGTGATCAAATAAGGACTTAAACGACCCCTCAAAATGGTACCTTTTAAAACCTTATCAACCACTCTCACCAAGCTTTAAGGAACAAATGAGGGAGTACATGGCAGCTCATACGGAGAGATTAGCCAAATTTGAAGAGGAGGTTTATAGGCAAAGAGAGGAAATGCAAGCAAAAATGACGGAAATGATAAACCTGGTAAAAGAATATACCAAGACAAAAGTTCCCGAAAAGGTACTAGTAAGAAGCAACGATTATCCTCCCACTTCGCTTGTTAACGCCATTTCTATTATGCCCGAGGATGGAAAGGTTGAGGTGAAGAAAACCGAGGAAAGCAAGAGGAGGAGTCTCGAACCTAATAATGAGCCCGAGACCATTGAGTACTACCTTAAGCACGAAATTAACAAAAACCATTGCAAACCAAGTAAACAACTTTAGGTACAATGAGGTTCTTAGGAAGCCCTTGAAGGAAAAATAATCAAGAAGAGTATGACGCCCGCCTATGGGACCTTCAGATAAGCCGGTTCTAAAAACCAAGAAAAAAAAACGAGACACCGGCCAATATAAATGCCTTAGGCGATCGAGGGTCCGATGTGAACATAATGCCATTATCAATCTATAATAAGTTGACTAGGAGAAGCCGGTAAAGACCGATCTTAGACTTTCCTTAGCTAATCACACCTATGTTTACCCCATAGGAATCGCGGTGGATGTTTTAATAGAGGTGGCTAATATCGTTTACCCGGTAGATTTTATGATCATAGATGTTGAGGAAGATAGAAACATGCCACTCATTCTTGGGACACTATTTCTGGCCACCGCCAAAGCAACCATCAAATGCGGGGAGGGCATCATGATACTGAAAAGCGGAAAAGGGTACGCTAGAATACCCATTGTTCCAAGGTATCCTCTTAAGATCATGGAAAGGATCACGGGTGAGAGTCCACAAGTCCCTAGCAATGTGTTTAAGAAGAAAATGAACGATTGGGAAAAAGGGCTTAGAGATTTTATGGTTCAAGGATTGCATGCAACATTGTGGAAGCTCGATAAAAAGTTAGGAAGTAATCCCACTTCGATACCAAAAACACAAAGGAACCCTAAGGAATTTCTGAAGGGAGAAAAAGTACTCTTATACAAATCATGGATAAGGGCATTACAAGGTAGAAACAAACCAAGATGGTTTGGGCCTTTTTCGGTAAAGGAAACCAATCTAAAGGATAAAACCGTCACCATAATAGATGACGTTGGCAAGGAGTCCACGGTAAGCATACAACGTCTACGCCCTTTTGACGAAGGGAGAGCGAAGGAAAGAGGTGACGGTAATGAAGTCACGTAGGAGCACGACTACGAGTCTAGCTACAAGACTCATAAATAAAGAAAAGCGCTTCGTGGGAGGCAACCCATGCTTAATTGTTTGCTTGTTTGTGTCATATATCTTTTATTGATTGTTTATTCTCATGTTTAAATTTGTAAAAATGCTTTATTTTGTTTTTAACCTCATCTTAATTACATATAAAGGTATTTTACATAAATGATAAGTGTAGGGAGGATTACACATGTTTTCAAAAGAAACGTAAACATGAGAATTGAAATTAATTAAAAGATATACATGTGTGTTTGTTCGAGTCAAATGCGTGTATCGAGTCATAATGGATGTTTTGCAGAAAAATTTTCCAGTTTTAAAGATGTAAATTTTCCGAATTTTTCCAAAATCGCACCCGCTTTTTGTCGGGATAACTGTGCGTCGAGATCGCAACTTGACGGCGTCGAAGGAGTAAAACAACTCGATTACTTTTTTCTCGTTTTTACGAGCTACTTATAAATTTTGGAATTTTCGTGTCTTAATTTTCTAGAAATTCTGTAAACATCCATTCCACAAGCATTATATCCTAGTTTAGTAGAGTCTTATATATATTATTACTGCCGATTTTATGCGAAGGTTTCGTTTGTTTTCTTCAAGTGTGCAGGTTTTATTTATCAAGAAGAAGATACATAAGGTTGGAAGGAGCTTTTCACGCATACATTCTTCTTGGAAAGGATTTAACCAATACTTCACACACAGATCCTACCGAGCTAATCAGGGGAGTATTAGTTTCTTTCATTTTTTATTACCTTCTATTATCATAACTTTAATACTTTTGGGGAACATTGGGGACAATGTTAAGTTTAAGTGTAGGGAGGGAAAATAAAAGGGAACTTTGAAACTATGCTTATCCTTGATTATTTGCTTTGTCCAATTGTATTTGTGTAATAAAGCATGAGAAAATGTCGGTTAAGGTAATTTTGGCACCAAATTTAAAAATTTTCATGACATATAGGAATGGGCCATTAGTCTTAACAAAAGCGTCTCACGGATAGGAAGTTACATGACTAGCACAAAAACCCTTTACCACCTAAATTCCACCCAAAATGTGAGGATCACCCTTAGATTAGTAGGAATTAAAGCATTCATCTTTAATGCTTAGTGTGAACCGGTAGTATAATAGATTCTAGAACTTGTTTTGTGATGCATCCCGAGATCGCTAGTAAGACTACACTTGTGTAGTTAGGAATAACTAAATGATAAGAGGCATTAGGATAACCCTTGTTTGATACCCGTAATATAAATACTTCTTCCACATCGGTTGAGTAATTCCCCACACCCCTGCGTTGTACTCATCTTTAGTACACGATACCCTAGTTAACCCTCGAGCCTCTCCTTTTCGCGGTTCTCGTGATGTTTTGGTTTTCGAATATCAATGAAGAGCATTGTTTACACCCCACCCCAAATGTACACCCAAATCGCCTTAGCCTACCTTGTATGCACTCACTTTTAGTGCATTATTGTTATCACCCTAAAACCCTTAGTTCAATTATCTAGTTGCTTGCATAAGTTGCTAAGTCGAGTCATATCCTTTTATACAGTTTTGGGACGATTGGGACTCATGGGAAAAGTTAAAGTTTATGAAATGACGGAAGGAACGTTAAATTCAAATTCCCTTTATTTGCGTAATAATGTACTCCAAGTGTTTTGATCTTTTCAATTCGGGTCAAATTAGTGTTAGAGTAATAAAAAATCAAGTGTAGGGATGTGCCTATAAATCCCTATTATTTTGATGTTACCGTAGAGGATGGTAGAGTAAAAGTGTATGAAAAAAAAATCAAAAAAATATAGAAAAAAAGAGAAAAAGAAAAAAATAGAGTGAAAAAAAAATAAATAAATACGGGCTACCATCCTACATCTATCCTTTAAATTTATGTTTGTTTGTTTCAGTTATCTAGAGTTTAGAGTGTCGAGTCTTGGCTTAGCAACGCCATTCTTCGTATGCTTGTAACATAAAGATTTTTGACTTGCCACCACTAAATCGCCTATCCCACCAAACCCTTTGTTTCCCTACCGTAAGCCTAACATTACAACCCTTTAAAAGACCTCTTGGATAGTCTTTCCTAGGTGCTTACGCCAAAGCGATGGAGGTTTGATCTAGTCTCAAGCCTATGGTAATCTATGTACTAGGGCGGTTAATGAGTGTTTATCTTCCATTCCCAACTTGTTATATTTCATATACACCGAGAGATGTGAGTATCCAAACACCCAATGTGAGGTGCTAGTATGTAATTTCCGTGCATGTTATGACTTTTATGGGCTTATATGTGTTGTGGATTGTTCTAAACCAATGCTTCATGACCCCTAACTTATAAATGCCTTAGGCGATCGTGGGTGCGATGTGAACATAATGCCATTATCAATCTATATTAAGTTGACTAGGAAAAGCCACCAAGACCGATCTTAGACTTTCCTTAGTCTTTGAAACACAAGGGGCGGCGTCGGTGTTATCCGAGGCGCCGTCGGAGCACATGTTGTGACGATCGGTAGCCAAATTGCTTATTTTCAAGTGGCGGTGTCGGGCTTTAAAAGAGTAGGTCGTCGCAACCCGACGGCCTAGTTTTGATCCGAGGCGGCGTCGAGGTCAAGAGGGCGGTGTCACAAGCATAAGGTGACGTTGTTGCAAGACTAACGTGGCCAAGACGAAACCCTAATGATGGCGACCCGACGGCGTCACAAATCATAAGGTGATGTCGTCGCGAATGTAATCTTATATATAGAATCCGAATTTTTCAGTTTTCAGTGTGTAGTCTTTTGGAGTAAAAACCTAAACCGAACCAAGACTGTCTTGTACAGTATTTTAGGGTTCTAAACCCTATCTTACACCAAGATAAGTGTTTTACTTCATTAATTCAATTATGTCTTCAATTATTTATGTGTATGCTTGCATGTTCTCCATGTCCGGCTAATTTACTTGTGTGTTTGCTTAGGGAATATGAAACTTAACTATTGAATATTGATTGGTTGTCTCTTATCTTAATTGTTAATGATCTAGTAATGCGATAGGTCATTCGTTGTGTAGTTAATGCTTGATTAATCTTTGTGAACCTTAGACTATAACACCTAGAGTAGTTGTAGGCTAAACCATCCAAAGAGTACCTTAGAGTTAGAGTT
This sequence comes from Chrysanthemum lavandulifolium, assembly GCA_022545495.1. Lineage (NCBI taxonomy): Eukaryota > Viridiplantae > Streptophyta > Magnoliopsida > Asterales > Asteraceae > Chrysanthemum > Chrysanthemum lavandulifolium. The sequence continues at coordinate 142,961,533 of CM040240.1, forward strand.
TATAAATCCTAGAGATTTTGTAGACAAGACCCTTTTGTAGTTTCAAAGAGTTAGGGATAAACGCATACCCTACGACCTTAGACACACAACGCGATTAAGAATAAGGACGTGACAATTCAACCATCAATAGGAGATAATTAAGGAGTAATAAAACCTAAGTAAACACATCTTTAAATCATCATACGAGAACACAATAATTAGACATAGACTACCCTCACCTTAGTTAATTAGATAATTAGATAGTAGAGTAATCGGTAGAAATACCAACCCCAATCCAAACCCGAGATTCGTACTTTTCCATTTCCTAAAAACATAAAAAGATAAAAAAATAATCTTCCTCAACCCCAACCTTAGCGTAGTAACTCCTCACTAGCATTCCTATTCCCTAGAGAACGATATCAATTCCGTGGCTTACCCTAATACTACACTACAACGATTAGGTTCATTTGCTAGGGTGTTGAAAAACTTGCTCGACGAAAAGGAAGTTCCTTTGACCCCGAACGACGCGTGTAGCGTTATCATGTTTTTCACTAGTTTTCCAAATTTATTGAGCTTAGAATTGTGTTTAGTAAAATTTCTTACCGGTACAGTTTGGGATTTAATTGCTGGTTTCCCTTACTTGAGTCTCTTTCATTGGATGCTGAGAGTACAAACGGGATGAAACAACGGAATCTTGCAAGTCTTAGGAATTTGAAGAAGTTACATTTGTCATTCGGTATTTCGAATGCTGTCATGACAATCATAGCATCCAATATCTTTCACCTGACAAGACTTCCATCTCTTGAGACCCTTACATTGGATTTTGACTATTGCACGGTAAGACCGTTTTGAGATTTAAACTTCTAATTTTACAATGTTAAATATATGTGTAACTGTAACGACATTTAATCTTTGAAACTAACCCAAATGTCGACCTGTTGTAGTTGATGCGTGATGGTAATTCTAGGATGAATGTCCCTTTGCCGTTTGTATCCCTCGTTAATCTGAATCTAAAAGGAGTTGATTTTGGCGAGACTGTTATCGTGTCACTCATCGTCCAAATGATTCGCGGATCTCCAAACTTGAAAAAGCTGGAAACCAGAGTAAGTGTAATACTTCATTACTCTATTTCATACGTATCAAATAAACATCCGTAAACTACCATGTTTTTCTATCTCAATACTATTTGATTTTCCAGGATGCACACACGCTTAGTGTTTTACCTTTGGAACAACGTTCATTAGATTTAGACAAAACCACATTCAGTCATGGGCAGATTCAGACAGTGATTTTTCGATCCTTTCCTATATCACATAATGAATTACACATAATAAAGTTTATACTTGCTTGTTCCACGTCGTTAAAGAAAATGTATATCAGGGCCAGCGATTTGATGGACGATGGTTATGATAATATCAAGACGAATTGGGAGTGATGAGTGTGTAAATACTCATCATTTTTGGTTAAATCTGGACTGCAAAACGTTTAAAAATGCTCAGAAATGCATCAAAATACTGAAAATATCTCAAAATTGCATTTTATATGTTTCAGATGCAAAATGTTCAAAATCAGATGAAAAATGAGCTAAGTTTGCATAATTGGCGCTTTGATCCCCAAGTTTCTAAAATTGTCGAAATAGTCCACGAGCCCTAATTTCAAAGAAAAATCACCAAAGGTCCTTTTAAATCATAACTTGTCAAAATTAGTCCTTTGGTGAAAAATGTCAAAAGTTTTGAGAAATTACAAAATTGGTCCTTGAAGTTTGAAAATTGGCAAAAATGGTCCTCGAAAATTGGAAAATGTCAAGTTTGGTCCTTGTACTATGGAAACTTGTCATTTGTGGTCCCTTGAAATAACTTTGCAAATTGGCGACCTAGGTCCCTTGAATTTCAGAAATTACAATAGAGGTCCTTGTCATTAAAAACCTTTAGCACCTTTTGGCCTGGTCAAAACCCCTTGTGACCCCCTTGTCATATGCATTTTGGACCCCTTCCAATATTTAACACCCGGTCAACCAAATGGTCAAACAAGCCAAGCGCGCCAAAAGTCCATCTTCTCAACTGCTTCTCTGCAACAAGCTAACACCCATCCCCCCTCCTCACCTCCACTCATTCTTGTTCCCTCCACCTCAACTACCTTCCAAACTGCATTTAATGTATCTCCTCCCCCTCACTCAAGCCCCAACTGGCAAATACTAATTTTGGCGCCAAAACTGATTGAATGGCCATGATCACTCTTAGACATCCAAAGGTCCAGAAAATTGCTGGGAACTATTCAGAAGAGAGAGAAAAGAAGCTTGGATTATAAAAGAGAGCAGAAGGATGAGAAGAAAAGGAGGCTAGTAGTTTTTAAGTTTTATTAATGTCGATTTTAACTTAAAAGTTTTAGTTAAATGTAATATCTGTAATATTTTGTTTCTATGTAACAAACTAAGGTTATTGTATCAGTTTAATCAACTTTTAAGTATCAATTCAAGTTATTGTTCACATTTCAAATTTTTATACCACTGTTGAAAATTTCAATTTCTAATTCTTACACCCAAGCTTCAAAAAGCTTTTTCTCAGTTTCTATAAGCTTATGTAAGCTGATTATAGCTTTTTGTAAGCTTAAGTTTAAGTTTCAAGTCATTTTGGAAATTGGTCAAAGAAAGTCAAACAGGGTTCATTTGGTCTTGGATATGGTCAACGGGTGAAGCAGTGCTAGCTTTGGGTTGATTCAGAGATATTGGGTTGGATAATTAGGCTAGTGGATCATTGGTTTGATAGGTTTCAAGCCATAGTGGCTAAGGACCCTTGTAAGTGATTTTTAAGGTTTTATTGCATAATCTTCATTTGTAGTTATAACTAGTTCATACCTATTGGATTAGTTGTTATTAAGTTAGGTAAGCTTAGTTTGATCATTAATTTTACCCAGTTAAGTTTTTAGCTTGTTGTTAATTGCAAATCAGTCTTTGAAGGTGTGTTTGGATTTGTAGCTTAACCTGTCTTAGAGGCCTATTCAGTGGGTAACTCTTGTTGTTTTTAGCTTGTCTAGTTCTAGTATACTCATATCTGTCATAGTTTTGAGCCTGCACAAGCTCTGAGTCAAAATCTCAATAAATCTGTCTTATATGCTTCACTGTTGGAATTTTAATAAAGCAAACTCTTGTTTTGTGTCTCAAATTCATAGATTTAGCTTGCATTAAGTTCAATTCATCTATTAACATTAATCTCAGTCCTTAAATCAAGATCAAAGTTCAAGAAAATCAACTTTTCAATTTTTGTCAAAAAGTCAAATACTTGCATAACTCAGTTTTGGCCAAACTAGAGGGATTTTTCATGAATTCATTTCTGGGTCAATGCCAGTGAAATTTGTGGTTTCTAAAACTTCTCTTGGTCTATTTCATTATTACCATTTTTACAGATTTTTGTGAATTTTTTATAAGCTCTATTTGAGCTTGTCAAAAAGGCCCTACTTCCCTTGTGCACAAGCTCAATATTGACTGAGTGTGCACAGGATTTTTGCAGCCCTTGCAACAAGCTCATTTGAGCTTGTCCAAGTCTCTGCTTTGGATTACAGATAGCCAACCAGGTCTAGATTAAGTTCCAACTTTTGTTTTCATTCTCGACTTATTAAGTAGTTTGTGTTTAAGTCGCAACTTGGTACCTAAAGCTGTTTTCAAGCAATAAACTCAAATAAGCCAAGTCTTAGCAACTTGCAAATCAGAGGTCAAGGCTTGTGAAAACTTGTTGCATTTGGGTTCTTTAGCATAATATTGCTTCATTTCATTGGGTGGCCTTGGGTGTTCACTTGCTTATTTTAAGAGCTTATTTTAAGCCCTTGGCATAGCATTGCAATTTCTCACACACAAGCACCTGTTTTCCATTTTCCTAGATTCCTAATATTATTTTAGAGTTTTCCTGAATTTTCAGATTTTTCCAAGTCGGTTTGCTATTTTCTTAATTTAAACTAGTTTTTAAGTCTTTTAATTAGCATTAAATACAAATAATTAAGAAAAGTTTCAAAAAATAATTTTCATTTTTCTTAAGTTAAGATAAATATAAAAAGCCAAAAATATTTTCCAAATTTTTCTTAGTTAAATTTGTATTTTTAAGCAATTTAATTTGTCTTAAGTAGTTTTAATTAATAGAAAATAGAAAATAATCGAGAAAAATATAAAAATAGTTTTGAAAATTCTATTTTGTTATTTTAGATTTTTCCAAGTCATAATTTTATTTTTCTAGCTTTATTTCCTATTTTCTTGTATTTTAGGCTTTTATTAAATAGTTAAAAATAGTTTTTATTTAATAATAATTAGATAAATAGTTTTAAAAATAATTTTATTTTTCCAATAATTTTCTAGTATAATTAGGATTGTAAAAATGTATTTTTCATATCCGTAGGTATTTTCTTTCTTTATTCTCACGTTTTATTTAAATGCGTTACGTAGTTTTTATTTAAACGTGCGTTTTAAGTTTTAAACGTTCATCATTTTAAATATAGTGATACCGTTTATTTAATATATTTTATCTTTTAATTTCCTTAATTTGCATTTAAGCCTCGTAATTTATTTCCTTTTCCTTAGTTATAATTGTTCAATCAATCTATCTTTCTTGATCACTATCCTTAGTGATCATTCTATCGTCTGAAAGTGTTTACACACCATTGAGTCTCCGTGGGACATAACGACCGGAACTCATTATATTCTCGAGACTTCATTGTATTTGTGTTTTAAGCGGTTTTAAGCTTCTTACGGTTAGCCATTCACAGTGGCTAGCTTGTGTGAGTAGCTTGATTGTTTCGACCTGCATCGGGGAGTTCGCTAGGAAGTCGTTGAAACTCCCGATCTTCCGTCACATTTGTTGTAAAATTGTTCTAGTGGTTGTAGTTTTATGTATGGTTTGAATACCCGTGTCAATTAAATTTGTGTACGAGAAAGTTTGGTGTGTCATTTTATCAAGGGTTTATGTAGTAATCGTAATATGTAGTAGGTTGTCGTGCAGTATGAAGCGTTGTATGTCAACGTATTTAGTATTTCCTCTGTTGCCATTATCCATTTTATTTCATCTCGCCAACTAGCGATTGTTTCCAAATATCAATTTGGCAACTAACTCGTTGAGCGTAGGAAACTTCTATCACTAGTAGTAGTTATAATAACTAGCGGTTGTGCGTATAATACTAGCGATTGTAAGTATACAACCTATTCAGTTTACTAGCGATGGTCGGTATAACTAGCGATAGTAAAATTAACTAGCGATTGTAAGTATACAATCAATTCATTTTATAATTACGGATATTTAATTTAAGTAATCAAGCATAAAAGCATTGTACCCTTTTTGGCGTTTACAAAAGTCGCATAAACCTCAAAATAATCAACTCACTCTACACATCTAATAACATGAGCGTTATGTGCTTCGTCAAGCGATGATGTTGATGTTTTACAATGGGACTTTAATTGGTCAAAGGCTAAAGTTGTTTGGCACCGCATGATAAATATTTTCGTCTTTCCTGTTGCATGTTTATCGTTTTCATTTCTAATTTCACAAGAAGCTTATACTAAAATAATAATCAACCAATTATGGGCATAAACTCTTTAAATATGATCTCGTAAAAAAATAAAATAAATAATAATAACAAATTTAGATGAAATAATAAATACGTAAGTAAACAAGGTAATATTTGTTTTGTGTTGCTCTTTATAACAATTTTGTGGTATTTTTAAAATCCGTGACCTAACAAAAATTATGTAACATTTTTTAAATCTAACTTGTTATAATACATCGACATTTCCGTACAGAAAGTTTATGTATGGTTTGAATACCCAGTGTCAATTAAATTTGTGTACAGAAAGTTTGGTGTGTCTGTTTATCAAGGGTTTATGTAGTAATCGTAATATGTAGTAGGTTGTCGTCTGTATGAAACGTTGTATGTCAACGTATTTAGTATTTCCTCTGTTGCCATTATCCATTTTTATTTCATCTAGCCAACTAGCGCTTGTTTCCAAATATCAATTTGGCAACTAACTGCTGAGCGTAGGGAAACTTCTATCACTAGCGATAGTTATAATAACTAGCGATTGTGCGTATAATACTAGCGAGTTGTAAGTATACAACCTATTGGTTTACTAGCGATGAGTCGGTATAACTAGCGATAGTAAAATTAACTAGCAATTGTAAGTATACAATCAATTCATTTTATAATTACGGATATTTAATTTAAGTAATCAAGCATAAAAGCATTGTACCCTTTTTGGCGTTTACAAAAGTCGCATAAACCTCAAAATAATCAACTCACTCTACACATCTAATAACATGAGCGTTATGTGCTTACGTCAAACTAATGATGTTGATGTTTTACAATGGGACTTTAATTGGTCAAAGGCTAAAGTCGTTTGGCACCGCATGATAAATATTTTCGTCTTTCTGTTGCGTGTTTACCGTTTTCATTTCTAATTTCACAAGAAGCTTATACTAAAATAATAATCAACCAATTAGGGGCATAAACTCTTTAAATATGATCTCGTAAAAAAATAAAATAAATAATAATAACAAATTTAGATGAAATAATAAATACGTAAGTAAACAAGGTAATATTTGTTTTGTGTTGCTCTTTATAACAATTTTGTGGTATTTTTAAAATCCGTGACCTAACAAAAATTATGTAACATTTTTTTAATCTAACTAGTTATAATACATCGACATTTCCGTTTCATCAGTGTTCACTTGAATAGTATGTTTGAAAACAAATATTAATGTTAACAAATTAAATTCACACCAATAAGTTATGATCTATAAAAGACCTACATATTATATTATTAATACACGAATACTCTGAATAGTATTACCGATTACAACCTTGGAGTGTATCGACTCTAGCTTGGACCTCCTTTTATAGGCTAAGGAGTCCTTTACAATATACAGGATAATTATACTTAGCATACTTATCTAATACAAAACATCCTACCCAAGAAATTCAAGAATGTTACATTTTAAACCGACACAATCATACTAGCGGTGAAAACTACATTAGCGATGGTTTGCTCTTTATTTTATCCGGCGCCCGCAAGCTCGTCATTTTACCTTGACCTCGGTCTATCCAACCCGATCTGCCGAGTTGGTAGACGTACACTTGCTTCGAGAAACGGGCGCAATCAACGGAGGATGAGACCATAATTTTCGACCTCTCTTTGCATATTCTATCACTCCTTCGACCCAATACCCATTATATACTTCCTTCTTCCGCTCGGGTAGAGCGAGGTTAAAAGTAATGGTGAAATTTGAACATCCCAAATGGCTAATGAGAGTCTAATCGGTTTAAACTCTCACCTTTGGTACGCCATATGGTGCAGGCATGCTTCCACAAACTTCAAAGGACACGGGTTTTGGGTGAAGGAATGTTGTGAATAGTCGCGGGGATGTGTTATTAGTCGTCATTCTCGAAAATTTAGAAATGACTAATTGTTATTAGTAGTCATCTAAGAACATGTTTCGGTTGTCGCAAAGACATCGCTTAGCGCTATGTTTTTGTTTTGGGGTAAAGGTTTAGGCTATGTATGGGCTTTTGGAACCGACGGTGCGTGGGCAGCGGGTTAACATCTTCAACTTCTCTTTGGTGTTTTTGTTGGTGGAGGAATGGTTGTTTTTATGTGCTTTCCTTTATTTACCTCGCGTATTTAAAGCGAGGATTTAACTATTCTTGCAGCGGTATAATTAATTTCCAATTCTTGTTTTGTGAGTAGGCACGTGCCTAGGCTCCTACCCTTCTATTTTTCTACTTGGTTGTCCCAAAATTTCTAGGAAGGAACGTGAATATTTACTTGCGATTTGTTCACCTTTTTGGTATTTGGATAAGCCTTATCCGTAATTACAAACCGTTTGAATTTATCGAGTTTATTATGCTTTTTGTCTTGAAAGTTTGCTAGGTCCGTATATAATTTTTTGGAAAAATATAGCTTCCACAATTGTTGTTGGTTTTGGAAATGTTGCTTATGCACGTTTGACAAATGAAGTAAATCATTCATATCGGTAGCTTTAAATTTCACTTTTAAAATTTGAACTTCAACTAGTCAACCTTTTAATTATAAAAAAACCATATTGTACTTGGTACTTTTTTATTATAAGCGATTTGGAAAAAGAAACAAAGTTGATATTTGCGTCGACACTAGCGGTGGTTTGAGCGAACCTAGCGATGGTTTGTTAAACTGTAGCGATGGTTGCGTATTCACATATGTAGCCTCCTTTGGTTTTTCCAAAAGCGCAACCATGTTGTGAGTTGCGGCGAAGAGTTGGGCACCATTGATGTTTATTTGAAATTGATTGCAGCAGTTGTTGGGTGTTGCGAATTATGATGTATGTGGGTCTAAACTATGTTTTGCCCTAGCGAGTTGTAACTCTATTTTTTATCCCCAATTGAATCAAAATTAATCATACTTTCAAAACAACTGTTTTAACTCTTGTAGCAGCTTGTTAGTATTTTTGGACGTATTTATCCCCAAATGTGCTATTCAAATAAGCAAACGCAACCGTTATCGTCATCTACTATCTAGACACGATACCATTTTTGGCGCTTAGAAAAGTCGCATAAACCTCAAAATAATCAACTCACTCTACACATCTAATAACACAGCGTTATGTACTTACATCAAAGTGAAGATGTTGATGTTTTACAATAAATTATGGTCTATAAAACACACGGATGTAATATTAATACGAATACTACGAATAGTATTAGCGATTACAACCTTGAAGTGTATCGACTCTAAATATGCCGAAAAGTTATATCAAACTCTAGCACGGACCTCCTTTTATAGGCTAAGGAGTCCTTTACAATATACATGATAATTATACTTAGCATACTTATCTAATACAAAACATCCTACCCAAGAAATTCTAGAATGTTACATATTAAACCGAGACAATGATACTAGCGGTGAAAAACTACATTAGCGATTGGTACGCGACTTAATTGTGAGTGTGGATTCCTTCTTGTTTGCTATCATTTTCTTGAAGGATTTCCGTCTCTTGGTTCCTCCGGGCGGCCGTATTTTCATATGGGATTCCCAGAGAAGTTCGATAGGCTTCTCAACGGGTTTCCGTGTAAATCCGCCCTCTGCGCGGTACTAGAAGAGCTTTTAGTGGGGTTGCTTTTCCATCCGCGCACTTTTATTTTAGAGCAATGGTAGAACCACAAATAATTCGAAAAAATACATCCACGCGGCGTGATAGGTTTGAATTGGAGTGAGGAGAGAGAACGGTCACAAAATACACCAATCATCCCCTACACGATAGCATGGGATTTTGTTTATGAGTTCTTTATGTGGTTTGCTCTAAAATTAATCCCATGCCCATAAGCTCGTCATTTTACCTTTAAACCGGTCTATCCAACCCGATATGCCGGATTAGTAGACGTATACTTGCTTCGGAGGCGGGCTGCAATCAACAGAGGGCCGAGACCGAAATTTCACCGTGTGTTGTTTGCCTCTCTTTGCACATTCTACCACTCCTTGACCCAATACCCATGATATACATCCTTCTTCCGCTCGGGAAGAGCGAGGTTAAGAAAGAACTGCTGAACTTTGAACATCCCAAATGGCTAATGAGAGTCTAATCGGTTTAAACTCCAACCTTTGGTACGCCATATGGTCGTATGTGCTTCCACAAACCTCAAAGGACACGGGTTTTGGTTGAAGGAATGTTGTGAATGGTCGCGGAGATTGGTCAATTTTGTCGTCTTAGAAATGACTAATTGTTTTTAGTAGTCATTTAAGAACATGTTTCGGTTGTCGCAACAACTGCTTTGCGCTTATGTTTTTGTTTTGGGGGGTAAAGGTTTAGGCTATGTATGGGCTTTTTGGAACCGACGGTGCATGGGCAACGGGTTGTTAACATCTTCAACTTCTCTTTGGGGTTTTTTGTTGGTGGATTAATGGTTTTTTTTTATGTGCTTTAAATTTATTTACCTCGCGTCTTTATAGCGAGGATTTTACTGTTCTTGCACACGGTATCATTATATTCCATTTACTGTTTTGTGGGTAGGCACGTGCCTAGGCTCCTGGGCATCTATTTTTCCTGCTGGATTTGTCATAAAATTTCTAGGGAAGGAACGTGAATATTTACTTGCAGATTTTCTCTCCTTTTTTGGTATTTGGATAAAACTTATTCGTAATTACAAACCGTTTGAATTTATCGGTTTATTATCCTTTTTTGTACTGAAAGTTTGCTATGTCTGTATATACTTTTTTTTGGTAAACTGTAGCTTCCACATCTATTGTTGGTTTTGAAAATGTTGCTTAAGCACGTTTGACAAACTGAAGTAAATCATTCATATCCGCGCTTTAAATTTCACTTTTAAAATTTGAACTTCAACTAGTCATTTGGAAAACATAAACAAAGTTGATATTTGCGTCGACACTAGCGGTGGTTTGAGCGACCCTAGCAGTGGTTTGTTAAACTGTAGCAGTGGTTGCATATTCACATATGCATATAATTGAGAATTTGTTCAAACCATGTAGCCTCCTTTGGTTTTTCTAAAACGCAACCATGTTGTGAGTTGCGTAAGAAGAGTTGGGCACCATTGATGTTTATTTGAAATTGATTGCAATGATTGTTAGTTGTAACTCTATTTTTTATCCCCAATTTAATCAAAATTAATTTGTACTTTCAAAACAACTGTTTTAACTCTTGTAGCGAGTTGTTAGTATTTTTAAATGTTATCCCCAATTGTGCTATTCTAATGAGCAAGCATAACCGTTATCGTCATCTAGTATCTAGACACGAAAATTCTGACAATCAAGTTTAAGTTATTGGGCAATTTTGTTTGAACCTTAGGCCACCTTCCAATTTGCAATCTGGGCAACTAAATGCCATAATTGGGCAATACTTGTTGTACGATCGGGCAACCATAATTCTTAACCATATGATCATAAAGGATAGACTTAACAGCATAAACCTAACAAGACTAAGTTTGGCATAGAAGCACTATGGCATGGTTGGCGACATAAACTCATAATTATTTTTAAAGGCAACAAACATTCATAACATGTGGAACCATTCCTTGTGCACTAGCCCTTTTTTCTATGATCTCGAACCCTCTTTCGGTTTCGTGATAGAAACATGCTTAGTTAGCTTCCTTCTTTTGAAAGGTGTTGCACTACCGCATCGCATGCCGTCCTCTTCCCGCCATACCATATTTTGAAATAAAATTGTGACAAAGGTTGTAGCTCGTGCACAATGTAGACGCCCATGCATCCACTCTCATCAAGAAGGTCATACATTCGTCAAACATCATTGTCTCGTGTGCAACAATGTTAAACCATCTTCTAGTGCCTTATTTGGTGCGAAGATAAAATAAAGCCCATTTTCCCCTCAATATCATTCAAAACATGATCAAGCACCACGGTAAATGCAACCTGGTGGAGCTAAAACACCGGACATCGACAAAGCGACCGCCTACATAGCGGAGTGGTGAAATTCAAATTTCCGTTGTGGTGCACTTTAAATATGACTTCTTTGGTTTCGCCATGTCCTATAAAACATAAACCCTAATAACAATTTCAATAACTTTTAATTAAATAAATATTTAATAATAGAATATAAAATATAAAGCTGCACAATTATTTATATTCATGTACTCTATAAATATATGAACGAATAAGGTAACAAAGTACATACGGGGGAGTACAACAAACCTGGATTTGTTTATAAAAAAGAAGAAAAGGACAACGATTTTTTTATTTGGATTCTTCGATGAAAGTCAGCCAGGGTAAGCATCCGCAATGGCAACTTGGTGAAAGACTTTTTTACTATTCTAATAAGATATTCAAATGACTTGTTCCATTGTGGCAATAACTTTGAAGAAGACTTTTTACAAAAACACTTGTAAAGACTTCAAGCGTTTGAAGCTATTGTCAAAAAGCTTTTGTATTTATAAAATTTCATTTTCACCCAACATTAAATATGCAAAAGCTTTTGCGATGGAGTAGTTGGTTTTGCAAAAGCTTTTACCTCAACCATTTAATTGTGTTCAATGCATCAAGTCTCTTATGACTTGATGCATTGGTAATGCTCGAGGAATGTGTGGATGTTGATAGTTGAAGATCATTAAATTGATTTAAAAATACAAAACCATTTCCCAAAAATCAATCGACATCCTTACCAAGAAATTGTGAAAAGTGAAGAAAAAAATAGCCAAATGCTAGAGTTCACAAAAAGTCAAAAAGTAAAATCAGAGGCCATCGATACTCTAACTCTTAGTGACCACAAAAACCCATTTGCAAACACCGGATTATTCACACTATACACCAATTCAAATTGTCAATAAATAATACAAATTGTCTACACAAAACTAAAAACACCTTTTCATTTGTGCAATTTACCTTTCACTTCTACTGTGATATTTTAGTCAATTAACATTTAGATCAATTAGATTATCAATCATCACAATCATTTACGAAATGCCGTGTTCTTTGTCTCAAGATGGTACATGCACTCCGAATTGTACTAATTTGCACGATTCTTTATTTAAAGACATGATAGACCGTTTCAAGAGAATGGTAATTGCTTGTGAGCCTGGAAAGATTTTCCCAATAGAAGGAAATTTTAGAGAGAAACAAGAGCTGATTGATAAGAGGAAGAGAATGATTGAACAACTTCCAGAGTATGAATGTGAGTATGAAGATATGTTAGGAATTGGAAATTCCATGTTAAAGTGTCGGTCACCCCAATTATGGTCTAGCATAAGTTAGCTCGTAGACGTTTCGTTATTTACGTTATTTAGTAGTTTATTAGTTAGTTTGTAGCGTAGCTTAGTCTAGTGTAACACCGTGGAGGAAGGACGGGTCTTTACCCACTGTATGCCCGATCCACAGCCGATAGGAGGTCGTTATGTTCAGAACTATAAATACCCTTTCATCCATGGAAGGGTGGTGCTTCATTCAATCTAACATTTCCTTTGTTTAAACCTCTAGCAAGAACACCCTCTCTCTCTATCTTTCTCTCTCTAAATATGGCAAACATGTATTTTGATCATCCAAGACCACCCGAATCATCAACACAATAAATATTGGATCCTAAAATTGGTACCAGAGCCAAGGTTTTTGTGTTTTTGATGATTTTTGTGGTTTTAATTCATGTTTTTGACTGTTTGTTTAACCTTATTTGTGGTCGAAAAAATAAAAGTTTTTTCTATTATGTTCTGAAATACAGTTAATAATATGGTTTATTATCCATTTGGTCTATGAAGTCCTTTCTTGCTGTATTGGTTGTCTCACTCAATTCATGTGGTCATTTTTATTCATTTGTGGTTTTGATTACTTTTAGTGTTTCTGTGAACTTTTTGGTACAATACTATGTAAAAGTGGTCATCTTGTTTTGGTCTAAATGGGTAAAAATGATGCATGTTTTCTGGGTTCTTGCAACTTGGTCGAAATAATCTTGTCTAAACTAGTCCTTTTTTCTCTTCATAGCGACTTGTGGTTAACCTTGGTAGCGAGTTGGGTTTGCATTTTTGAATGCAACTTGATATGTTGTCCAGGTTCATCCTCTGTCTTAGCGAGTTGAGGTTGTATTACTTTAACGACTTAATTATTTGACTATTGAGTCAAATAAATATGCTAGCGACTTGGTGTTTAGCAGTTATGCTAGCGACTTGGTGAAGATACTAGCGACTTGTGAAGAAAAACCTAGCACCTTGTTTTGAAAATCTTTGGTTAGCGACTTATATTGATAAGTTAGCGACTTGAGTCTAAAGACTTAACGACTTGACAACCATTTAGAAACTTGGTAGCGAGTTGTGTGCTGAAAGATATAGCAACTTGGACTCATGACTTAAAGAAGGTAGCAACTTGTCTCTCAAGTATAGCAACTTGACCACAAAAACATTCAATACCAGTTATCATCTACTCATAAGACCTCAGTATTATTACATCATTGGTCCATGATTCTACCAGAATACGTGAAGATTAGAAGAGGTTCATTCAGTTCCAAATACCACTTTCATCAACATCATACTACAATCATATTCTAACTTCAATCCCATCTCAAACACAAAACTAAACCAAGACTCGACTCATATCAAAACAAGATCTCAGTTTTTTTTGTGGCACTCAAAGGCAACATCAAGACCACTAGGGTCAAATACACGAATAAAAACATACATCACAGATCTCACTTTATATATACTTTTGTTTGTTTGTTGTTCGAAAAATCAAAGCAAGATTAAAACAAGTAATGTTTTATCTTGTCTTTCTTTCGGTGGAAACAAAAAAACTTGAATGAAAATAATACCTACCTTGAACAATTGAACTCGTGGCTGTATCTAAACAATCATGCCATCCCTGTGGCTGTGACATCACGCACCTCATGCCAACCCTGTGGCGAGGTAATTATGAACTTCAAAGGAAAAAGGGACCGTTTCAAGGATATAACCAGTTAGGTTTGAGATCGATGGTATTTGTGGTGTGATAATTTCAAGTTTGTTTATCACTTGTATTCGAAGTTAAACGTTCCAGAGGTGATTTGTTAGGGCTTGTTTTGATTTGAGTTTAGTTGATGATATTCGAAGTTATTGGGTGTGTTTGAAGAGAGCGTTATTTTTTGATGAGGGCGGACAAAATGAGAAGTGATTAGGTTTAGGGTTAATATGAGAAATCTTAGGGTACCTTGTTACTTATATATTCGGTTATGTAGTATTTAATGGATCAGTTAAAATGGGCTTTGGTATTCGGATCCAATGAATGTGATTGTGCAATGTGATTGTGCAAAAATGCTCTATACGTATCAAAGTGACATGATCCAAATATGATTGGACCGAATGATTCATTGGGCTGAAGTAAATTGTTCCCTATAGGCCAAACGGACTATTAACATGCTGGTGAACGTGTATGGTGTATGGAGAATTTTTAAGACATATCTTTGATGATACTTAACAATCGAGTGGCAAATTTTTTTCAACGATATCTTGTGATTATGTCTTGGAGAGGATGTATTGTTGTTTCGTGGGATGAACTCGAATTTGTTTTGCAATGTATATGGTAATTGTTCGGATTAGTGTTTGAATGCATGAGATGACCATTGCAAGATTCTACATGGACCGATCAAGTTGATCGATTATTTGGACCGGGCTTGATATTATATGTGTTAACTTGGATTTGGAAGATGAACCGATGGGCTTCTCATGATGAGTGATAATGAGATTTGCTATGATGATGATTAATGTTGTGATATGAGGGTTGATACTTTGGTCTACGTATTTTCACAAAGAATATTTTGTTTCGACTTGAATTGGTTATTGTACAAAACTGACTACGGGGTTGTTTGGACGATATTTCTTATTTGAATTTGAAGTGAGGTGTTCTGGGCGCATTTGCTTATTTCATCTTCTTTCTTTCTACTCTTCCACGAAGATGACTTGTTTGGGCGTTTATAGAGGGTGATAAAGACTTGGCTATTTAGTTACGGTTGTAATTCTTTCTCACTTAACCCACAACGTAGCTATCACTTCGGTGTCTCACGCAGTTGAGGATATGTCAAGAGGTTTTGTACATTGGGTACACCGTTTCTTTTTCACGAGGATTAGTACAAGTTTAAGGAACAAATCTGGGGAATTTCACTTCATGATCAAGTTTGGCATATCGGGTTTACTTCTCCATGTGGTCACAGCAACAGCCGACTGAATGCGTGAATGATGTGTTTACCAAAGTGTTTATTGGATGGTTGATGATATTGTTGATTTTGGATAATGAACCGTTGATGAACCACTGCATGTTCCCATAAAGCAGATATTCACCGAAACCAATGTTGTCATAACTCATTCAAGCTAACATTGTTTACGGTTTAGTCTTGATTTTGTAAAATCCCGCGAAAGAATCTATTTCTCGGTTTAAATCATAGACTTGTAAAATCCCGTGACAATGGAAACATCCTGATAATTGTAAAGTGCATTCCCAGATCTTTCTTACGTTTTATTCTTGGTTTTGTAAAATCCATGAAAAAACTATTTCTCGGTTTAAACCATTGAATTGTAAAATCCCGTATTGAAGGATTCATCACGGAGAAAGGAAAGTGTATGTCGGGATCTCTTTTGATCTTGGTGCTACGATTTACGCTTGAAGAAGGATAAAGGGTGTACTTCATGAATTGGATGTGTATTTGAATTTTCATCATGGCGGTTTAGTTATTACATGGTTTTACGGGTTACGTGCTTTTACCATGGTCGGATGAAACCATTATCAAAGTTCATTCAAATTTCAAAGAAGGCTAGATTTGAGCGATTCGGAAGATGTGACAACGGCGTTAATTCACTATTATTTATTTGAGGTTGAAGTGAATTATCACGGGCGAGTGTACTTAGTATCCGAAGGTATCGGGATGGATGGATGAAGATTCTTCATGATCCTTGTTCGAGCTTATTATCAAAATGAAGACTTGGAAATCTAGTTATTGTTGGGTGTCTTTTACCTTTTCTTTTACCACTTGGGGAATTGGGCTCATACCACCACAAAATAACTATCACTTTAAGGAGTTACGTTGTAGTGCTCGAAGTCACATTCAATTGTGGATTTTCAAGAGGTAATGTCGTCTTATACTTGATGGTTGGTTGGTTGATATCAAATATCCCCTACTTGAACACTACTTGCCCTCAAGTAGACCTTATTAGAAAGATTCCTAAAAGATATCTCCCAAAACCCGGAAAATATAAGTTTACAAATCCCTTATGCTAGAATAAAATAAAGCGAACACCTCACAAAATGGGAACAAGCAATCAAATCTCTCAACTATTCTAAGTGTCAATTTCGGGTGATCACTCAATCGCATACCATAGCATGTATTCTATCATAAGCTTGGCGGTTACACAAATCTCCACCACTAGAGTTAAGGGCTAAACAATTCTCGAAGGCAATATGGGTAGACACTACAAAGGTTAAGGGGTGACTCGTCATTACTAACATGTCACGATGAAGTGGACAAAATCAATGATACATGACTAAATCCATAGCCAAGACACCAAAGATTGCTCGCTGCATCACCTAGACACGCTTCATGACTATAGGGTAGGATAAGACATGGGAAATATAAATGGTGTAAAATAAAAATCAAGCAGGTAGTCTAAATCTATAACCGAGTCATCACCACTTACCGTCCGCCCAAAGTTAAAGCTTTGAAGTCAAGAAACCGGATCATGAAATACTAGGTAGATGAGTCATTAGAGGACGTCATGATGGGTACACTACCTTTTCTCCAACTGTTGGCATAATTACCAACTCCAATCTTCGAATGTGACCGAGGTGGCCTCCTCGATACTAAATCTATAAAGCTCATAACATAGTGCTTATAACATTGCATTTTACAATAACTAAATAACATAACTTTTTTTTTTCCGAATCATCATATATTTTTTTTAACATAACAGTAACAACTAAACATAATATCCCCCCACATGAGATGAACAACGGGAATTTGGGGGGTCTTCAATGATCTTCAGGAATATGTCATTGACGAAAGCGTGATTTCCGAACCTCTCCACTTGAACCTTGAACTTAGGCAAATGATGACTTCCCAATCACAAATAAAGACTACAGGGTAGGCTAGGGTGTATAGGTGTAACAAAATAATATATTGGGTTAACAAAATGAAAGGAATGGCTCAGATGGGTGTATCTAGGGGTATCTTGCACTAAAGGTGAGTGCAACAAAAGGGTTTCACATGGGGGTCGAGAAGTCTAGGTGACTAATCGATAGACACACAATGGTAGGCTATTTGGGTGATAATCCTATAATATTGCCTTCTTAAACTGAAAAGTCCAAATACATCGAGCTAACTCAACACACCTCGTCTATGGTCTCGAAATGATGCAAAGGCCAAGTTCTAAAGTTTACAAGCTACCCAAGACTCTCATAATTTGGTGGATTTGGGGTAAAATATTGGAAATGGATAAGGCTAATCTCACCATATAATATCAAGGGTTGTATGTGCTCGACTAAGGTCTAATCTAGTTAGGTTAAGAAAAACATGTCAAATTTTTAAAAATGGCATAATTTTTCAAAATAAACTAGAAAAACGAGGGCAAAATAAAGTTCAAGAGATAATTCTACTCCCTTCCCCCCACTTGAATTGTACAAAGTCCTTTTTGTACTAAGCGTTAAATAAAGGTGAAGAGAAAAGTAGAATTAGAGTGAGAACTTCCCTGAAATTTGCTCCACAAAGAAAGAAGGCCCACGAAAAGAAACGTGCCTTCGTGTAAGCATCCATGAGCAAACTTCAATCCTCAAATCATACTACCGACAAGCATAATTCTAAAAGAAAAATAAAAATAAAAACAAACCTAACTCACTTTCAGGAATCACGGTTGCATTTAGCATATGCAACAAGCCTTTTAAACCACTTGGTGTCCCAAGTGGACGAGTGAAGTCTCGTGAGGGTTTCTGAGGAACACACCCACAAAGTTCATTTAAAATACTAATACAAGGTTATTGTGTTTTAAAGCGAAAAAGTAAGCGAGAGGAAGGTTACGTCATAACTCTTTGAGGATTTACGCCAGAATCGCAAAACGACATAAGTCGCAAAGCGAGTGGCTCTGGCGTAACCACCGAGATGGTATTACGCCGTAATTGGTAATGCGTCTAAAATTACTGCGCAAAAGGTTGGTTACTGGCGTAATCACAAAGATGAGTTCTGCAGTAACTATGGTCGATCGACAATCGCAGACAATTACTTCCTCGTTTCTCGCAAAAATGGTTAGAAAACACAAAACCCTATAGAAATGGAAATAAAACAAAAGAAAGGGATAATTCGGGTTGTCTCCGAAAGAGCACTTTATTATTCTGAGTCTTTAAGTTAGACTCGAACAGCGGGGCTTTATGGGGCCTTTGGGCTTGGCGACTTCCTCCATTCGTTGGCGGCACTCATCCATCCATTTGTTAAATCCCTTTTTCTTGCGGTATTACGGATGCCAACTGTTCCAACTCCATCCATTTGTTAAATCCCTTTTTCTTGCGATATTACGGATGCCAACTGTTCCAACTTTCATAGAAGCCATTCATCACATGATTTTCCCGGTCATCATCTTGACAATAAAACTACTTGTTATACTTATGCTTGATCTCTCACCGTTAGTTGTATTAGTAAGACGATTGTACTTGTCTTGCTTAACGATCCCTTATTGATTTTTGAGTTCCCAAATATTATTTTGTACCAATCTTCACATGCTAATTCGATATCATGTCTTTCACCCTTGTGAGGGTATATCCATTCTTTTGCCTTTCTTTCAAATTCTAGAAAAGGACTACACGAGGGCCATGCCGTCATCGATTCGTTATCCTTGGTTAATATCGGGTTCCAGAAATATTTATTTGGAATCGGAACTTCCTTAATGCCCTGGATAATCTTTCCCTGTTCCTGTTTGCCATTATCAATATTCTCTCCACCAGGATCATGATGTAGAGGTGGATCTTGTGATTGAACATTAACAATATCAACATTATTTGAAATTTCAAATTTTGGTGTTAAATCATCTTTCATACTGAAAGTTATTCGTTCATTTTCAGTTCCCAAAGAAATTTGTTTTTCAAAAACCTTAATTTGAGCCCTACAAGTGGCCAGGAAAGGTCTTCCAACAATTAAGTTGTAAGCCTCCCGCTTCCCCATGTGAAATTACCACAAAATCAGTGGGGAAAAAGAAATTTCCAATTTTTAAAAGCACATTATTCACTACTCCCCTTGGTACAGCTTAAGAGGAATCAGCCATTTCTATCATCATTGTTGTTTCTTTAAATTGGTAAGTTTTATTTTATCAAAAAAAGTGGTAGAGATAAGGTTTACCCTGGCCCCCAAATTAGCTAATGCAGGAATCTTAATATTACCAATAGTGCATTGAATGTTAGGATTTAGAAAATCCAACGTATGTTTAGCATGTTATAGCTTGTAGACGTAACTGTATATTAGTTAGATTATTAGTAGTGTAAGTAACACCATGGAAGAAGGACGGGTATTTACCCACTGTATGCCTGATCCACAGCCCGAAGGAGGGCGGAGTCATTTGTATAAATAGCCCTCTCCCCACAAGGGAGAGGGTTGGATGTTCATTTGGTAATCTAACCTTTCATTTGTTTTATCTCTCCAGAACATCTCACTTTCTCTCTCTAAACCATACGCCCATATTGAGCTTACTTGTGTGATTGTGAAAACCAATATGTTACAAATGGTATCGAGCCGGTTTGATTATTCATCTTTCATGTTCTTGGATTTCTAGTGGTTTTCATAAGGTTTTGGGTTTGAATGAGTTTAGAGTTGTTTGCATCATTCAGATCATCTCTAGTGTTAAAGTTTGGATTTTGATAGTACTTTTATGTTTAGAATCATTATAAGTGTTTAGGTTTTGATTAGGAAGGCTTGAATCAGTGTGGTTGGGTTGCTTTTGGATTGAAAAGTGGTGTTTTAGAAAGTTTCTTTCAAGCGATTTGTGTTTAACTGCCTTACTTCTTGTTGAAAATTAAGACTTGTCATTTGATATTAACGCAATGTCTTACACCACTGGTCCCTTTATTCTCTTTATGTGACTTGTCATAACCTTGTTTATGAATGCGATTTGGCTTGAGCGATTTGTCCCATGCGTCTTGACGTGTGCGATTTGTTGACTTCGGTTGACCAATGCGATTTGTCCTTAATATGTTATTATCGTTACATATGCTATTTGTTAAGTATAAGTAATTTGTTGGATGAGATTTGTCCCATGCGTTTTGACGTGTGCGATTTGTCCATAATGCATCATGTCTTTACATATGCGGTTTGTTATATGCAAGCGACTTGTTGTATGCGACTTGTCCCATACATCTTGATGTGTGCTGTTTGTTGACTATCTTTGACCTATGCGATTTGTCCTTGGCATTATGCTATTTGTCCTTAAAGCGATTTGTCTTGTCATTGATTATCTCTATGTGATTAGTCCAACATGCTGCTTCCCTCATTGTATCTACTTGGTCTTTGTATGTCGATTGTGTACCTACTATGTCTATGTGCATTCACCCATTGTCTATGCTCTATGATGCATGTATGTATCCTACACCTGCTAAGTCTCTGCCTCGTTCATATTGCTCTCACTAATTTGTGTATGCTCTTTCATTCGCTTATATCACATACTTAGTGTCTAAGTTATAGAGTTGCTATAAGGTTGATCCAGTGTTCTTAACTAACCTAACCATGTGTCCGGATATTGTTGGTGTTTTATGTGTGATCTATAGAATTACAATGGCGTGCACAACTTCTTCTCGAGAATTTTACTACCAATGCTCCACCCATAGTACTTACCAAGGAGGAACTTCTTCCACATAATGAATGGGTAGACATTGCTAAAAGCAACCGCTCGTAGATGTGTCTGAAACCAACCTAACCCTATCTACCGAATTGCTATCAATATCACAAGAACACCAACTTCTTTGGTGCCTTAACCATGAGGTGCACTATTCACGCCATTTACCTACAACAATTACGGAACACCGTAACGTGGGACAAGATCAACGCCACATACTCTTGTAAGTCGGATGAAAAGTGGTATGATATCGACACGAGACTCTCGGGGAGACCCTGGAATCACTCCATGAGACCTGCTAATCCATTTTTCACCACCTTCTGATGAACTAATGGACTTTGTAGAAGAATTGGGATATCCCATGAAACTAACAAAGGTTTCGCAATCAACACCAACGATATGTATCAACCTTGGAGAGCCATAGCCACCATCCTCAACCTATGTTTAACCGGTAAAACTTCAAGGTTTGACAGAGTAAGGGCACCAATTCTACAAATCATGTGGGAATTGTTAAAGAGTGAATATCGATTCTGTTGAGCGTATTTGGGAAGAATTGTCATTGGCTATGGACACTTTCATCAGCGATGACAAAATTTCTTAAATCAAGTCAAAGGAAGGAAATCCGACAACAAAGAGTGATTCCTAGCATACGGTTCTCAAAGTTAATCATCCAATACTTGCAAAGAAACATCAGTTCAATCCGAAGTGAATCGGTCCTACATGAGGCTAGTAATGAATTTGTGCTTGGTAACACGAAATATATTGCCAAAGGAACTAACAAAGAGATCTTTGGCATGCCAATACCAAGCTCTTCTCATTTGAAAGAATCAAGAAGGCAAATTATTTCAAGAAATACTTAAAGAAGGCCTCGGAACAACCATGATGACACACCCAATCCAACTCCCACTCAACCCAAATCCAAACAATACGTCTCTCGTGCGCAAGTCTTCCTAAAAGAGACAATATAGATCATGTCTGCGATTCTCCAACTCGAAGCCAAAAGGAGAAAGAGAAATCTTGGAAAGGAAATGAACAAGGGTCCAAGGTACCGAGAGAGTAATGAGATTAATGGATGAAGACGGTCGCACCGCAACGAGGAATCCAACGAGCACTCGAAAGTCTTGACATGTCTCAAAGACAACCGGTGGGAGGGTCATGTTACGAGAACCTCGAGTCGAGACCACGCCAAACCACTCCGTTGCAGGGGTAAAGGCAAAGGAATTGCTAGAGAAGAAGCTAAACAAGTAGCTCGGATGTTGTTGACCATTTCCACTCCGACTCCGAAAACGACAACGCAATTTGAGCTCAAGAAAAGCGTTGAATCATCCTCGACTCAAGAACAAACCGGTGGAAAAGGATGTGTTTGATACGGGAGGAAACTCTTGCCTCTAGTGACACTCGATCCGAAAGTCGAGAATCTGCACCTTCTACGAAGCGGTTCGATCTTGGAGACTAAGAATGAACAAATGGACAGCGATGACAAGATCTGAGAGGTTGGAAATGAACTGCTGGAAGGTCCATAGGAGATTCTTAAGCCAAGATCCGAGGAACACGTGCGTCTAGAAGAAGCAAGCGTGTCTCACGGATCTCATCATCATCAAGAATCTTGAGCGACATTACTTATGGTGATCAATTCCTAAAGGATGGACCCTCAGACATCGAGTCTGACAAGCAAAACGATGAAAAAGAAGAAGTTGAATATATGTTCTCGGTCACTATTCAGCAAGACGCATCAACTATTCCTCCGATGTCAGCACCCATGTCACTTCATCATCAACAACTCCATCAATCGCACTTCCACCACCCGCTCCTGCTCAAGCAACCGCACTTCCACCACCCGAGCCTACTACCATTCCACCAACTGTTGTCACTGTTAGTGACTCACACACCACCGCTTCACCACCTCCCGCCAAGACCGCAGAGCAACTTCTTGAAGAAGCACTTAAGAGAATCGAGCTCCTCGAGAAGCACCATTTGCCCGAATTCGTCAAGCATCTGGATCGTCGTGTATCCAAGCTGGAGAACCTCAACTTTGACACCGAAGTGGCAAATGCCATTGAAGCAGAAGTAAAAGATGTTGTGGAATGGGCAATGAAAGCTCCGCTGCTTCAACGGTTTAAGGATTTGCCTATTTCGGATATGAGATCAGTTCTCTCTGATAGAATGTATGACGCAGGAGAGCATTTGGACGAAGTTCATAAGAAATTATATGAGGCGCTCGAAGAATCAAAAAAGCATGATAATCACCTACAGTTTTTGGAGGACATTCGTGAAAGGGAGGGAAAGAATAAAAGAAGAACTGTATTGATGGAGTCCAAGTTTGAAGTACCAAAATCTCTACCACCTCCTCCTCCTCCAACTGGTGGAGCCGGAACATCTGGGCTCGTGGATCTTCCGACCTTTACGACTCAAAAGAAAAATCGCCAACACCTCCACCGAACCTTCTAACCAAACAGGTTCATCGGTGGTCAAGGGTCTAAGAAGACTTCTACAAGATGGACCACTATTGATTCTCGGTTCACACCCATCTTCTCTCGACCCGTAAGAGAAAATGTTGAATAAAGAATCTTCTGACATGCAGTCGAAATCGAAGATGATGATGCTTCCACCAAGCATATCCCTAAATTCATCAAGATGAAGATTGGTGGGACGCTTATATTGAGGGTAAACGATCAAAACATCTAGAGCTGCACCATCCAAGGATATGTCTCAAAGCGGCTTACCAAAGAAAGACCTCAAACTCACGAACCTTCATGGGCCATTCACGAGTCGACTTGATAATCACGACAATAAGCGGGCAAGAACCATTACGACCAACTATGAAGCCCCTCGGAAGATTAACTCTTACATATCACTAGTGACATGGGAAGCTTCATGAAATGGTTTTGTGAAAAGAAGGAATCTCGTCAATCACTCCTAAAGATCTTGAAGGCCCGACCTATGAAATTGTCAAAGTCTTTCATTCGGATGCGGTCATCTTCAATACCGGATGGAAGAATGCCACAAGATGTTGGTGATCAAGTTGATGAGAATATCGATCGTTTAATGTCAACAATCCTCTTCCTCTTGGTACGTGAACACCGATGGAAGATTATTCAATCGAAATTCTTCTTCAATCGAGACCTAGATTACCTACGTCTTTGGGCCGAAGGAAGAAGACCGGCCTTATCTATTTCAAGATGAAAGCGCAACCTACTTAGATCCAAGTCTTGAGCGGATGGTACCGATCATTTACGGACACAAGGAACAAGTATATGACATTGTCGCCTCATACGGCATTTCTCATTGGTGGTTCAAAGAGAAGAAATTCTACATTGAAAGACATGATGCGAAAAGAAACGCAAAAGCAAGAAGATCCAAGTCATGAATTCTAAGTGTGGTCGGTGTGGAGATCTTCCCAATTTTGGCTATGATTATCAAGAAGATTGTCACGAGAAGAGCGACTTGAAAGACCATGTTATTGAAGAAAATGACTTCAAGCACTTGTTCCCAGTGACTTTGAAGATCTGTACCTTTGAACCTCCAAGGGCATCTTGACCATCCGCACTGCTCGAGAAAAGAAGTCCTCTCTGCAGTCAACTTACGGATAAGGGGGTTGGTGATACGACAAAGAGTAGGTGATTTTTAACTTGGTATAGAAAGCTACGAGACTCAGGTCAATCTCACTAGACCTCAATGGGAAGCCTCTAGGCATGAATTCAGACGCGACTACTCAGTGATTGACTCTCCAAGAGCGGTTATCTTTACAGATAAATATGGTTCAAGAATGCTACTGAGGCTGTGTGAGCTATACAAGTTCAGTGATGGTACGCTCAAGATGGTCGAAGAAGAGTTAGATTCAAGGGTAAAGGAGTTCAATCTCAATTTGAGGCCGGGAAACAACACAAGGTTCTGGACGGAACAGGATGTGAAGTGGTGTGAAGATTTCATTGTTGCTATCGGACGAAGACTTAAGACAAGAAAGATCTTCCGCAGCCTTGAAAGTTTTGTAGGTGGGAGAGTACGTGAAGGACATTACAAGCTACTTCAAAGAACAGAATGAAGACATCATACTTTAGTAGCAATTTTGTTTTAATATAATGTGTAATGTGATGAGTGTACTATGAACAACAATAACTATAATGTATATAGTAGTGATAGGTTATGGCTTGTAGTTTCCCTCTTGGTCTGAAGAGGGAATTTAGGAGTGTTGTGTTTCAGATCAAATAAAACCGGACACATTTTTTTCTCCAACAAGATTTTATTACATATTTAAATCACTTGAGATCCAAAATCTCAAAGGATTTGAAATTTTTGATCGGGGGAGAAAATGTGATATAAATATGCAATCTGATAAAACGTGATCTTCAAGACTTAATATATATTGGCTTCTTTCCTCATATGTGCTAAACCTTTTCGTATCGAAGCACACATTGAGGGGAGCATTTCGAAAAGTTGACAAAACTATCAAGATACTAAATTTAAAAGTTCTTTTCATAAGAGTACCTTGATAGTAACTTTAAAAGGTTTCATTGGCTACAACGATTGTGAATTTCGCATCATATTTCCTGTAAGCTCTAAAATGTATCAAATATTCTTCACATCAAGGGGCAATCTTTTGAAAACCACATCCTTTCCCAAAATATCTTTAACAAAGTATTTAAAATACTAACTTTGATCGGGAAAGTGATGTCGATATTTTTAGAAAATGTTGATCAAAGAAGTGAATTCTTTATTCTTAATCTGAGATTCTCAAGTCCTCTTGCCTCCATGTGCTAAAGCAATTTCAAATCTATGATGCACATGTTGAGGGGGAGCTTTTCTGAAAAATCAAAAAAATTCAGGTATAAAATGCTTTGATCTTGTATCACAAGTACCTGGATTGATCTTCAAATGGCTTTCAATTGGTCTCAATGGCAGAAGAACAATACCAAAAGATGACCAAATTTACTTTATGCATGATGATATAAGGACGGTTAGGTTAGGTATTGGGTCCCACGATCCCGCCAGAGTCAAGGGATCTACCGAGGACAATCCACTAGATAGTGTAGAGTCCTTAGGTATGATGAAAAAGGAGAAAAGTGAGAAATGGGAAAAGTGCGGTCGAGATAGAGCTAGAAATGGAATAAACCCAACAAGGTTCTAGTAATGAAGTCTCGGTAAGCATCGGAAGGGTTGAAGAATGAAAAGAATTGAATGTGAAAAGGGTGAAAAGAAATAGCCTCCAATAATTCAACCTTAAGGCAAAAACTGGTTCAATTATTTGCTCTCGGTTGTTACTAAGGTAACACCAAGATTGAAGACAAGACGTCATGGACCCGTTGACGAACCGCACTACAACTTCCCAAGCTACTCAAGTTCCTCTTAAAGGACTTATTTCATTCTCACGGAGAACCTACATTATCTATCGACTTTCTCTTGAGATTGTTGATATTGAAGAAGAGACCCTCCCTAGTCTCCCAAGATAGGAACCAAATGTGCACTATTGAGTCTAGAGCCATGAGATCATCAATAAATCTCATTAAGGACACAATCAATGAATACTCACCGTTTCACACAATGTGGAAAGTGAGAATGTATCTTAAGAGTCCCACGCACTATCCTTGTGGTATTGCTAGAACATCCGAGTGATATGACAACATATTCATAATGAAGATGGAAAGCCTTCTTGAGCCAACATCAAACAAGCTCTTGGTGGGTGGCATGTGAGATCTATCCAATAGATCAACCATGTAACAATGAGCGAAACGATGGAGCGATTCAAATTATGAATCAATCTGGTTTAGGAAATGGATTGACGGATACCTTTGAAAACCGATCGTTGTGCTCAAAATCATTTTCTATAGCACATCGATTGTGTATTACATTTTCAAAATCAAAAGGTATTTATGATTGATAATTGATTTTCCTTAAAACCTTCGTTGTATTGCAAAACACTTTATATTAAGCAATACACGATTGTTTTTCAAATCACTTTTCATCCATCGGTGAATATCAATTACCGGGTTCACTCACTCCGTGTTGTCTTCTTTGAGACGCTACGGTTTGAGAACGCCTAGAGCAACAAACCACAGAAAGGAGATTCTTCAAATTTTACATGATCACGTGCGTGATTTGTATTGATCAATCGGGAACCGTGGGTCGTGTACCTCAATTCAACGAAGTGATCAAAGACACTTTCGTGCGCTTTATTACTAACTATTGTATGTGGAAACCCAACGCTTGCGGTGATCGAATTGAGAAGTCAATCCACGTACCGCATGCTCACACATCACATTCATGTCTAAAGAAATCATGATAAGTGCATATCTATATCAACGACTCTGATATTTTCACTCCATGCTTCTGCTACGCTGCTGCAAATATCATGAATCAACAAAAGCTTCCGCAACTCTGACGAGAAGAAATCATGATCCAGAATGTGAGCATGTCGGTCCAAAAGTCACAATGTCACATGATGGCAACACTACAAAGGATGAATTAGAGATTATGTATTGTTGATGATCTCACTGAAAGCTCCGGATCACATATCAAAGAACCACTCAAAGTCAAGAAATCACTACTATTACATAATGTTTAAGTTGTTGAAGCTACAAAGTCTACGAGCTCGAGCATCAAAGATTATAGATTAATTGCTAGGACGTTTTCAATGTAATTATTGGGGTGACCTCCTTTGGGAGATTGTTAGGATTTAGAAAATCCATGTCAAGTGTCGGTCACCCCAACGTATGTTTAGCATGTTATAGCTCGTAGACGTAACTGTATATTAGTTAGATTATTATTAGTGTAAGTAACACCGTGGAAGAAGGATGGGTCTTTACCCACTGTATGCCTGATCCACAACCCGAAGGAGGGCGGAGTCATTTGTATAAATAGCCCTCTCCCCACAAGGGAGAAGGTTGGATGTTCATTTGGTAATCTAACCTTTCATTTGTTTTATCTCTCTAGAACATCTCACTTTATCTCTCTAAACCATACGCCCATATTGAGCTTACTTGTGTGATTGTGAAAACCAATATGTTACATGGAAGAACAAAACTTCCCTGGTATTGCTGTTTCTCAGGAAGTTGGCTTGGCAGGACCTCGTCATCTTTCGATTTATCATCTTCTCTTAGGTAGTTAATCCCGGACAGAACATTTGTGATAGAGGATGTGCCCGCTCTTTCTTTGCTTTATCTTGCAAATATGGCTTTGCAGCAATAGCTTTAGCATTACTCGCCTCAAGGTTTTTAGCTAATTGCCCAACTTGTGTTTCGATGCTTTTAATTGCAGCATCTTGGTTTCGCAGTTCATATTGGTGTCTTCTTTCACCTTGACCATCCATTCCTTGAGTTTATCTCCCTTTTTGTAGATTCTTTGATGTGTCTATGCATTATTTCTTCAAGGCTTGGTCTAGGAGGATTGTTGTTGATTCTTGTGTAGAATCACGGGATTTTTCTCGACATTTGGGCCCGTTATTATTGTAATTGTTGAAAGGGTTCTCACTTCCATATTTAACTTCTCTGATCCTTTTAACTTCCTCGTTGGAGGAACATTCCTTAGTAGGTGGAGTTCCATTTTGCTCTACTTGAATGGAATGCACATTTTCCTTGAGCTTCTTCATTTCTCTTCCGAGACTTTCTAATTTGTTGTTTATTGCTGCAAGACCTTCCATATCTCCATTCTTACTTCATTTGCTCCTCCATTGTGCCATTTGTGAGTGGTCTCGCCATCTTTTGAGTAGTTTCTAAAGCCAAAGTGGGCGTCATACTGTGAATCGGCCCCGAGAATCGATCATTTGCCT
The DNA here is from genome assembly GCA_022545495.1 of Chrysanthemum lavandulifolium. Taxonomy (NCBI): domain Eukaryota; kingdom Viridiplantae; phylum Streptophyta; class Magnoliopsida; order Asterales; family Asteraceae; genus Chrysanthemum; species Chrysanthemum lavandulifolium. Next base: position 142,990,553 of record CM040240.1, read on the forward strand.
TGAGAAGATGTTCGCACCTTTGTAGAAGACGCTCACCTTTTGTTGGTGTTGAGGTCATGAGTTGGGCATTTATATAATAATTGTTATACCTTTCCCAAGCTTGGTATAACGCTTCATCACCCTCTTGCTTGAAGTTATGGATTTCTTCTAATTGCTTAGCAAGATTTGATGGAGGACAATATCTCGAATGAAATACTTTTTAGGATAGGCCGGTGTTCACCGCTCGGCGTGTAATCGATCAACCCATCTCTTAGCTCTCGTAAGATAAATAAGGAATACTCGTAATATGACAACATCGTTTGAGACTCGGGAATTTTGAATAGACCGACAATGTATTCTCACGTTGTCTATATGTTCATGGGCATCATCGGTGATGCTTTCATAGAAGGATTTGCACAATTCCCTCATGAATTGAGGTTTGATTTGAATTGAGCGTCTTCTGCGATAGCCACCTAACAATCCACGGTCCTTGTTCTTCCCTTGTTAATGCTAAATATTCCTCAAGAGTGAGGTCAATAATGTTAACAACTTCCATGGTACCGAAACTTGAATAATGATCGTGAGAAATATAGAAAAGTTTAAAACAAAACGAAAATGAAAGACTTAATAGCAATCCTAATATAACTCCTTAAAGATCGCGCCAAAACTTGATGCGTGTTTCTTGACTGTGTTTTAAAGTTATATAGTCTCGTTATACCTATGGTCTACCCTAATGCACTAACGGGTAGTGTACCCGGTCATGTGTAGTGTAGTATTCGGTAAAACCGAGGTCATCCCAAGAGCTATGTTTGTTGGATTATTACTAAGTCTAGGTGTCACAGATTTTAATAATGATTTTGATAAGGAATTAATTAACTACTAAAGCAGATAAAAGCAGAAAAAGGAAAAGGTTTGATCAATAGAGGAGAGTGGTGCTAACCTAGTTAATCCTCCTAGCTAGTAATGTCTACGTCTACTTACTTTCAATTACTTCAGGTGAGGTCAAATTCGAGAGGACATCATTTGGTCAATTCGCCCTAACCTATCGGAAAGATGCCACCATTTGGAGAAGTCGGTGTCCTTCATAAGTCCGAGTTGTTCTGGTCCCTAAGCAAGTTATTAAGTATTGCTACATGCTATATTTATAATAGTGAGTGCCCAAGTTAGCAACTTAAACACTCACCCCTAATTCTTAAGTTCATACAAACGGTAGGTGATCAGTTGGTCAAATCGCACAAGTAGAAAGGGTCGTCATTGGTTATATCTTACCCTTTCCGTCTCGCCTACTCACTTAGGGTCACTTGGTCATATCTCCTAAGCAACTAGCCTCTACCGCCATTCAAAACTACCAAAACAAGGGTAGCTACCAATAAACTATGCATGCATACACTTAGAAATAATTATACTAAGTAATGTAAACTCAAACAAAACAATTAAGGAATCATAACTAGGCCAAGACCGAGAGGTGCTTACCCGCTCATATTAACCATACAAATCAATTCAATATTCAAAGTTACTGAAATACATGAATCGAAAGTAAAGAAAGATAAAATGCTAATGCTTATCGTAGGGAGTGATTTCTCCTCGGAGACAGCTCCGTATGCTCCTCTATACCTTTCTTTGGCTTCTTCCCACGCTCTTTGGTTGTGGTATGTGGAATGAGATGCTTTGAAATGCCGGAAATCGTGGGGTATTTATAGGTCGGATCACGGGTTACTGGCGTAACTAATATAAGAGTTACGCCTGTAATCTTCAATTCCTTTGTATTTTGCACTAGATCTGCTGTTACTGCAGAACCTTATGAGTGGTTACGACGTATCTTCAATATTACTTGGTTACGCCGTAGTTGATGAAATAGTTACGGCGTAGTTATCGGCGCGCGAACCTCATTTGACCTAATATAGTTACGTCAGAGTCTTTGGGAAGAGTTACTGTTTGAACCTTCGATGAGTTGGTTTTCTAAGTCACGCTTTAGTTACGGCAGAATGAGAGAGATGAGTTACGCGTAACTTCTTCAAAGTGAGCATACTATGATAAATCTTGATAATTCTCCAATTCGCGTCTCTTTAGCTCCAATGCTCGTAATTTACCCGAAAGTGGAAAATAATGGAAAACAAGCGTAAATCCATATAAATGATATAAATTACAAGCATTATCGGTGGAAATTGACACTTAATATTCGTGACTATTTGATGTTATCAATAACTATGTTAAGGAAAATGAAAATTTCTTAATATCACATAAGAATAAGGCCCATTAAAATCGATATATCAAAATCATAAATAATATCAAAATTTCTTAATATCACATAAGAATAAGGCCCATTAAAATCTAGGGTTTGGCCGCATAATAGCAACGATTGCCAAGTGTACCGATCTAGTACGCGTACTCTTTTTTGTTCCACTTAATGTAACGAACTTTCAACTTTTGTTCCATTCTACCCATAAGATGACCGCCACCGGGAAAAGTTTGAAAACCGCTATTCATCATACCTCGGCAGCCACCCAAGCCAAGATTACTCCCACATCAAGACGTTTAACCGCCAGCCCAAAGAACTCCACCCGCAGAGACCACAAAACGCGTTGTGTCATTGTAAGGCTAATGTTATCTTATGAGCCTAGCATCTCTCCGAGCCACGGCCGATGTGGGATTTTCCTAGGTGTTACAATCACCCCTGTGGACTCATCGTCCTCGATGAGGTTTGCCCCACCATCCCGAACGGCTCAAGAGTGGCTCGATACCACTTGTAACACCCCACCTACTCGTACCACAATATTGTCCGCTTTAGGGAAGTTTTCACATGAGGCCACAAAACAAAGTCGTGAGCTGCAAGGGCAAAGCGGACAATATTGTGGTCTCGAGTAAGCGAAGTTGTTACAATAGATGACAAATACTGGAGTAATTTATGTGTTTGGTTTAAAATAGTGAAGGTAGGTGGTATAATAATGGGGATAAGTAAATAAGGATCTTGCATCGGGTTGGTAGCTTGTATTTTAACGATTTATTGGTGTCCTTTTATAGTGTTCGTGGGATGATTCGTTTTGGTTAGTTACAAGATTTAAATTATCTATTGCGTGGTGGGTATTTATTTTACTAACTGAAACCAAATTATTTTAGACGGGTAATCGGACATGTGGGTACCTAATGAGCGGTTATCCGTGGTTCGATCACAGTTAACTATTTTAGACGTTTTATCAAGTTTAATATTATTAACAATAACATGATTTAGACCGTAAAATGTCAATTAAGTAAAATTTAAAAATTCGAATAGATTATAGTTATTTTAAAATTATTCCCTCACAATAATTGCATTCAAATGATTTAGACCCTAATCCATTAGTCGAGCCATCATCATCAACTTCAAACCCATCATAATCTTTTCCTTTTCCGTATTGATTATCATAATTAACTAAACTCTTTGCCATATCATCTCCATATATAATACAAAGGTTGAACTTAGCTTTTATCTTTTTTAGCCTTGCATTATTTGGATTTTCGCAAAACTATGATGTAAACTCATATTCCAAATCAGAAACAATTGTCTCAAGTAAATCAACTACATGATTAAGTTTATCCAATTTTGAGTCCAACTGTTTAAGAAATAAAAATAATAAAAGAATAAATACTACTAGTTAAGATACTATAAATAATATTAAATAATTGCCTCTAAGTAAATACTATTGTATAATATATTTATAAAAAAAATTATAATCTAGTTTATAAAATTAAGGGGAAATTATGAGAATGCATCTTTTGCTCAAGGTGTCATCACTTTTTAGGAAAAAAGTTTGGGTATTTCCAAAATAAACCTTGAGACTTGCGACTTTTCTACTTTTCATATAAGCATGACAAGTGTCCATCAAGTTTGTGTACCAAATCATAATTTTAACTAAATTGTCTATTATACCCTTGTCTTTTAGTACAATGATCGAATCTTAGCGACTTTTTAAGAATCTTGCTAATTTTTTTTGTCTTTAGTAAAAAAGTCAAAGTTACTAAAATATTTTTTATACTTTTCGCTCCTTCCCAATGCCGAGCGACTTAAGCGAAATAATATTAGCGACTTTTTTACTTTATACTTTTGTACCTTTTAGTACATTTTACACTTATAATTTTAACTAAATTGTCTATTATACCCTTGTCTCTTCCATTTCTACCCATTATTTTTCTCATTCATTCCCTATACATTTCCACCAATTATTGTTTCGGATTGCATTCACAAAAGAGACATGCGTCTGTGAAACAACGTAAGCATGTCTCGATCTATTTTGGAACCAACATACATGTACAAGACCGACCCAAGATCGTATGTCAAAGATAAGTCAGGGAGAATCACAAGATCTTGTTTCTCGCAGAAGATGATTCACGGATAATATCAAGTGATGGTCTAGAGAATGCTAAAGATGCCACCGACGGAAAGGGATAGACACTCAAGAGAATCGCTTGATTTATCCAAGCCTCCACCGGTTAGTTTTTGCTTAAACTATACTTGTAAAAAACATGTTATGAATCTAAATAATTTCATTTTAAAAAGATGGAACTGCACTTTCAAGGTTAAAATAAGTCAATTGATGACATCACAATCTCTAGAAATCTTTTGATCGCAAATTCATAGATGAGAATGTTAGATTCTACTAGATGTCCAGTCTCATCCATTTACTTGTGAATTGGTTGATTTGAGCTTATGTGGGTCAAGCCAACCCACCCCTTTTTGACCCAAATAAAAAAATGGCTCGTTATAACATGACCAGTTCTGACCCATTACCCCACCCACACATCTTTTGCACCTCTTTTTAGATAAGACTTGCAAAAAGTATCTGTATTGAATTTGTTTTATATATTTCTATTATGTAAGTAATTGTTATAACTTTATAGCTAAAGCATTCTTTGTTTTCGGTTTCCTTTCTTAGTAATTTCTGAGACAATATGAGATGGTTGATTTACTTGTATGCTATATAAGCAGCATTGTTCTCCTACTCATTTCTCTTTGTTGGTTGACAGAATCAAGTGGCTTGGTGGACTGCAACATGACACTGGAATCTAGCGCTAATGTGCAACCCGACAAAAATACATCGAAACTAATAGAGATTCAACCGACTCTACCAATGAAGTCATTCAAGAGTATTGCATGATTTTCCATCTCATGGAAAGGTACATGATTTGCTTGATGAGAGAATTAGAGACTTCTTTATCGCAGTAGACATCGCTTCGCAAGACACTCTACTAGCAACCACACGTGGGCCGACCTCACTCGAGTCAATAAGTCAAACTCAAACATCAAAACGAACTTTCTTCGTGCACGAGATCTTGAACATGACCACTTGATCAACTTACTAGAGTCAAGTGAATGGGTGTGGGTTGGGTTGACCTCAATATTTTGTCCAAATATTTAGGAGGTTTTATGTCGAAAACACTTTGGGTGACTTTTAACATGTTCAACCCGTCTCCGCTTTTAGTGTATTAAGAAAATCTTTACCCACTTTATCAATTAGAGACAGTATAACACATTTTGACTCATTTGAAAATGGACAAGATTGCTACCTCTAACTTTCATGTGTAAAATAAGCTAGATTATCATACATGCCTATGATTTCTTGCACTTTTTCCTAAAGACAAAGCAAACGACATGTTCCCATTAAGACGCCTTGCAAGAAGCATCTATCATGCACCTCAAGATACACCATCAATGCCGACATCATAAACAGAAACATCCGCAATTCCGCACTCAATAAGTGCTACACCCTCTTACGGTTTATCTAGTTGGCCCAACTTTGACACAAAAACCCGTGACGCGGTTCAAGACATGATGGGGTGCAATACCCGTCGACTCAAGGCCTTTAATGAGGCACAAAATGATGCTTGACAACATAATAAGTAGAGCAAGGGCATTAAGCGGTAATAAAAGTAGTACTTTTTCGCACAATTTTGACACTACAAATGTGTGGTCGAGGAGGAACTTGACTTTCTTTGGATCGGTAAGAAGACACGGAATAGGCAATTGGGACTCGATTTTAAGGGATCCGCGGTTGCATTTCACATCCCGGAGGTCGCCAAGGAATTAGCCAAGCAAAGGTGGAAGAACAACAAAACTTTTAAGTACTAAACCGCTGCTTTCACACAAAACGATCTCGACCCACTAATATATACAACCCGAATAATCTTGTTGAAGAACCGCAAGTTTCCTTAGATATAGAGGAAGGTCAACCTTTGACCCGTTAAATTGGTCCCACAAGGATCGGTCACTTACCTCATTGGCTTCGGAAGCGGTTAGCACCCTCCAAGACCATTGAACAGTCGCCATGTCTTCGGATTGATGCGGTGGATTAATAAAACCTTTTCGGCTCGATAGAACCATGGGTTCAATATTACCCGAGTTTCACCATCCGTTGCAACTCATTCTCCGGACCGTGATGTATCCCGTTGCAACACATCCTATTAGTAAACCTAATGAAGTGATTGTCATTGACAAAGATGCATCTTCCGAGGATACTAGATCGATGGTCATAGGTAAGAGTTAGTCACAGTGTACTAATATACGAGGTATATGTAGGTATGTTAAAATCATGTACATGTAAAATCTTGTTTAAGGATTGTTGTCTTGGACATGGGATTTGTTAAGTATGAAGTTATTGAACAAACTAATTGAAATGGGAATGCAAGTATTAGAACACGACTATTACTTTGAACCAAAAAGTCGGTTCACGACTAAAGAGTAAATTGCATGTTGGCACTTTTTACATAAATCGTTGTTGTGGATTGGTCCAAGACATTGTGTCACAAGACCGCCTTTTTTTGTCGAGTGTTCTTTGTGGTTCCTTGCCACACCATTTTTCGCTTGCTTCAAACTAAAGGACCTGTGCACCGATCTTGAGAGCAAGAATGTGGGTTTGTGATGAAAATTCTATACCGTATACTTTACATGGTCTTATAAATTTTATAGTTTAGACTCCAATTTGTCATTTCATAATTGTCATCTTTTCCGAGGATCATATGCATACAAACCAAGGGTAATTTTGTTCCCGCTTTTGTCTTCCGTTGTACTCAAAGAAAATAGTAGTCTCGTATAACTTTTAAAGTTTGGAAGAGAATACAATTTTAAGCATATCTTCTTTCCATTCCTTTGGCATCTTCCCTTGGAATTTGCATAACCGATACATAAGCCATAAATTTGGTTTGATATCATATTCATCATCATTCATACACATATACATATATCATTACAAAATGTGGCATTTTATAGGAAAGGGCTTGTTGTCCAGTTGATGCCTCTCGAGCGAGAACGCCTCAACCAAATAGTTCTAGGTTAAAGTTTAAGGACATCTATGACATAGTTATTTGCCTATAAAAATATGCGCATCCATCGACCGCTTAAATATCATATGACGTAAAGGCTAATAGAACTGTTCACTTTTTTCCCTCGATATGCATCCGATAGGATCCGTAATTTGCGCTTCCTATTAAATAAGTCTCATATGATATCATGCGCAGCATATATAAATAGCACTTAGCTTAGCTATTGAAATATCGTTGTCTTAAAATCTCATGACATGCTCGAGTGTTAGCCCGTCATTATAATCACAATAACCGCCAACACTTGTCTCGCTCATCGCCTCGCATAACTAGTACAACATCGTGCGCTTCACCATAGTTCATCCGATGCCACAAGTACCAAAGCTCATGTGACGCCACCGCACGTAAAACTAGAGCAATATCGATACGATGAACTTGCAAAATCGATACGATTCACCAAAGTTAATATGACGCCACACGACACATCCACCAATGACAGACACGATCTATTTTCGCTTAACATCACATTTTCTCGTAAACAAGAACGGATAACACGAAGTTTCGTAAATAGCATTTCATATAATCGTCTCAAAATATACTAGCAAAGGTTTAGTAACACTAGCGTGGAATGAAATATACTAGCAAAGGTTTAGTAACACTAGCAAAGGTTACCAAAATATACTAGCAAGGGTTTAGTAACACGTAGGAGTGGTTACCAAAATAAGATTGTCACCGATTAGGTGTGCCTTATATATAATCATTTAATACATTACTCAAGAATATAAGAATCTACGATAAGCATTATGACCAACCCAAATCGTCACCCACGATTTTGACAAAAAACTCGTAAATGAAAGACTCGTAGTTTGAGTCCACTTACAAAGAGGTGCTCACATGGTCTATAGAAGCAACAATACGAACATGAGAGCAAGCAGCAATTCTTGCTAGAAGATGCCGAGTAAAGAAATCAATAGCGAATAGTAACAAGACGGACTAAAGGGCTTATTTCTATATAAACTATTAAATGTACTAGAAACTATCTTAACTTTGTTTTTTGCCGGAAACGTAAAAAGTCGGAATTAGCATTTAGCATGTTAGAGGTGCGAAAAGGACAATCTTCGGTTAGGTTGATAAGAAACACTTTCTCGTCTGACGCTATATAAGCAATTAGCATGTCAACTATGGATACAAAATTATAATTTTTCACCAAGATGCTTATTGCTTATTTATGCTAAGGTTCTACTCTTTCATAAACAAAGTGTGTGGTCAAATCTTTTGACCCATTTCCTTCTCAAGCTAATTTTCTATTTTGCTCATCTCGACCGTTAAAGATAAAATATAAGCCAAATCAACCCATTTTTAGTAGTAGCTTTATATTATCACCTCTAAAATAGCACTAAAGAATATAAACAATATTCACCATGTAAAATGTAATGCAAAAGTATAATGAGCTTACAGAACTATTTATGTACAATGTTCATTCTTACTGCACTCGGCTCTCTCTCACGCTTTAAAAGGAGATGGGTACCTTTCCAAGCATTATATCTATTCGATCCCGCAGTGACAAAATAGTTGAGCAGAAGAAGCGTGATGTCTTAATCATCTGTGTTGAATTAATTATTTATGAAGTACAAAGAAATAGATAACACAAAATGATTTATGAAGTACAAGGAAATCCATTTACAAAAATTGTTTAATACAATGTCAATTCAAAGAAATGCATTCATTTTGCAACTTTGATATATGTAAGGATGAAGGCAAACATAGGTTTACTCTCACAAATGATTTATGCAACTCGTCCTAAAAGACATCGATTTACTAAATATTTGCAAACAATTATCTAAATACAATTGCAAATTCCTACTAATACTTATCGCAAAGACCTTAACGAACATAGATCAACTCTCGAACTCAAGTACATAACTTATGATATGAAAACATATACACACACTACTACCGATATTCATATACATATACACGCAAAACAATCACAAAATTTCGCGAATCGTGATCAAAAACTTCAATAAACTTAGGTTAACTCTCACGAAACGAATTACATAATTCATCATACGAAGACAACACACACTAATAATCGTATAAAACACACACATAATTCTACTAATCCTAATAGAAACACCTCAATAAACTTGGGTCAACTTTCACGAAACTAAACTATATAACTCATCGTACCAAAACAAACACTACTATCAAATACTAAAATGGCAGAATTCTACTCATATTCCTTGCAAAACTAAATTAAATTTAGGCAGTTAGGCTAATTCTCATATTCCTTGAAAAACTCATATTCCTTGCAAAACTTAATTAAGGTACTCCACTAAAATTTAAAAATAAATAAATAAATAAAAATGGTTTGTCGTTGGCTGTTGTGTAACAGCCAAGAGGTTTGGCACAAAACATGGTATGGTGAACCATTGGGATTCTTGGGTTGGTGGTTTACGTCACCTTTGGCACCACGGTACCCCGCTTAACTCGAAACCATTGGCGAAAATGTTGTTGCTACTCAATATTATCGTATTAAAAAAACAATAAAAATTATGTGACATTATTAAAAAATGTTCGTAGGAGGTTGTTAGAAATATTATACAAAATATCCGTAGCCGCTATGATCACGAGTACTCACTTATCGCACCACCATCACACTTGGTGGGTGTTTTAGGTGACGGTTTAGTAGCCCCGCTATCAAACGTGAATCAAGGAAAAGTGAGGCATGCGGTATTTTTGGGTCGGTATTTGTGTCTAAGTGTGATATGTTTGCGACGGGTTTGGCGGTAAACCGTAATCACTACAGGATTTAGCGGTTAGTTTGATGGTGAGAGTAGATGTTGACGTGACACCCAACCACACTCATTATATCTGCTTACCAACAAGCTCTAGAGCAAGAAAAACCCTACATACCCATGTTTCTTAGACGTCATACAAGGCGTGCATGATCTTAAATCTAGAGCTTTATTGATTGTTAGCGCTATTTTTAGCTTTAGAAGTTTATAGATATAACGCAAGAACAATATTATACACTAGTCTAACTTTTTAGTAAAACAAAGGCAGGAGGTTTTATGCATTGAATGATCTTTTGGTAACTTTCATCCCAAATGACTCATTTCCTTTCTCACTAAATCATTTACCTTAACCCATTTGACCGCTAAAGTAAACCGATAACCCAAATTGGTCAATCGGTAAGTAACTCGAACGAATTCATCACATCTCGAAAAAGTAGTACAAGAAAAGACATCCGTAATGGTGTCATCACCAAGAAAAGCCTCTTTCATTCGTATTTGCTAATATAAAACCTTCGCTAACATTTACAAGACTAGTCGTGGTCCCGAATTAAAACTCAAAATCAATACCATATGAACGAATCAACCAATACGTATAGTCACGCATATTAGCAATTGGACCCCATGAATGAATCAAATTTCAACCAAAACAAGAAGAAAGCCAAATTAGTCTCCATAACTAACTCACTTGAGATATGTGAAAATCTTCCGTAGTTGAAAACCGAAGTCGCCACAAACTTTTTTCTTTCTTCTGATACTTCTTCAACCTCTTCTTCATCACTATCATCACCATCTCCGGGAGCGCGAGGGTAAGAGGGTCATTTACACTTTGGTCGGTAGTTTCCACCGGCTAGCATACTCACTTGAAAACTGGAAGCATACTCACTTTTGGCTGGGTAAGAGGCTAATTCTCACGCAATGAACTATAACGCATATACCAAATCACACACGCAGGAGCTAATATCAAACGCTTAAACTGCAGAATTCTACTAATTATGGTTGCTTAACCTCAACAAAATTATCTTATCTTTGATGAAACGAAACTTATAGCTGATCAAACCGAAACACACAATATCAAATACTTAAACACAAACTTATCCTTAAATGCATTTGGCTACATCACAAAGAAGACTTACTTTACATATATTTCGTAAAAGCTCAAGGTTAGTGGCATAAAGATGGACTGAACAGAGACATCGACTAAACCACCGACCAAACCATCGCTAGTATATTTTGGTAACCATCGCTACTTTATTTTTTCCATCGATAGTGTTACTAAACCACCGCTAGTATATTTAGGTAACCATCGCTACTTTATTTTATTCCATCGCTAGTGTTACTAAACCACCGCTAGTATATTTAGGTAACCATCGCTACTTTATTTTATTCCACCGCTAGTGTTACTAAACCACGCTAGTATATTTAGGTAACCACCGCTACGCTTCTCGAAACCACCGCTAGCTTGTTTTGATTCTAATCAATATGGGACTCGCACTATTGCATACTAAGTCCACACAACAATTGGTGATAATCGAAGCTCATTTACACAACAATCGGTGTAAATGAAACACTAATTATTATATGTATATTAAAATTAGAGAAATAATACCTTCATGACGGTGAATTGACCGGAGATGGTGAGATAACCGAGATGAATGTGTTGATAGCCGAGGTGAGGGTGTTGATAGCCGGAGTTGACTGCGGCTTGAGAGAGATAAAACTTCGGTTTTTAATTGAAATGACAAATAATGTGAGGAGTTATTGTTTCCTTAGATATAGAGCAAGAGAGCAAATGTATGGACTCGAGAGCAAACGGGGTTGATGGCGACTGCTTACGCCCCACAATCAATTATGCATTCTCAATAAGAACAAATGTTTTTGTTAGACTTTTATTTACTTTTTATTCTTCGCTTAAAGTTTCAAAGAATTGGTAGTAGTAGTAGGCTAATTTTGGTTTTGTTAAAGGAAAGAAGATGCTCAACATGTAAAAATAGTTAAGGGTACAATAGTCATTTTAATTTAAAATTATTTAAAAGTTATGTAAAAATATAAAAGTACAAAAGTACAAAGTTAAAAAGACGCCAAAGTAATTCGCTTAAGTCGCCAAGATTGGAATGAGCAAAGAAATAAAATAATACTTTCCAAAGTTTGACTTTTGGCTAGAAAATATAAAAATAAAATCGCTCGAATCTTAAAAAGTCACTGGATATAAGTCGATTATAAATCATAGGTACAAAAAGGTAATTTCAATGATTGAGCATGAAAAGTGTCGACACTTGGCAATCTTAGATTGGAAGAAAAGTCGCAAGTCTCAAGGTTTATTTTGAAATACCCAAACTTTTTTCCTAAAAAGTGATGACACCTTGAGCGAAAGATGCATTCTTAGAATTAGCCCTAAAATTAAATACTTGATAATGCTATTAAATCAAAATACATGATATTAGAAATTATTTTGTCAGTTAATCTAGAAAAACAATAATTCAAATTTAAATAAAGATATATTATTTTAATCAAAAATCTTGTTTTCTTTTTTCACGTGCGAATACAATAATAGTAAACTTAAAATGATCTTATTAAAACAATTTCTAAATTTGATATTTCAAATTAAATTATAAATAATACATTTCTTCTTGAAGAATCACCGTCATTGAAATCATCTTCATTTATATCAAGAATTCCAAATCCACCATTCTGAATTTCAAAAGTCTGCCTCTTTTTAATCATATCAGTACTCCAAAAACTGATTGCCGAAATTTCATGGTACACACTACTGAATCACATTTTGTTAAATGCAGATAAATAAGCTGCAAAATAGAACAAGAATACTTACTTTTCAAAAATTAAAAATATCGAAAAAAAAAAAAAAAAAAAAAAAAAAAAAATCACATGTGAAAAGTTTAATATAAACTATGAAATAAATTTAATTATATATTTTTCACATGTGAAAATTTAATCTAAAGTATAAAATAAAATCTAATTAGATAATTATCACTATTCAAACATCTTTATTTAAGTATAAACTAATAATTTTACTTATGAAGAATTGATAAAAAAAATTATAATGTATCGATATGAACGCTTACGAAGAGTCACAAAGGTATGAATAGTAAATATTAGGATCATCCTCACCCAACCTTCTTTGTCGACCTTCAAGCGGTCAAAACATATTTGCACCAATCAATACATTCAATTTTGTATCTTCATGTATATAGTTCAAATTTGTTGTGGCCTACACGCCCACCAAAAAATTTGAGAATAAAACAAGTATGTTCAAATGGAATAAAATTCCGTCAACTTTAGATGCTTTAACCACTTAAGCAACTTTCTTAGGTGTTGGATACCTAACGGCAAATTGCTTGAACAATCTCTCACTTAAATCTCCTCCCCTTTCCTTAGGCAAATCATGAATATCTATACCTCCAACAGGCACACCAAAAACTGCGTGAATTAAGTCTGGTGTTATTAGTATATCATTATTCTTAAGCTTAAGCTTCATCTCGCTAGGAATGAAGTTGTCAACAACAAAATGACCTATTTTAACGTGGATTTCTTCTATCGCCATATCATAAAGTAATCCAAATCCAATATTGATCAAATCCTTCCTTTGAGATAACGTAATTTTCCTCATCAAATGGTATAGAACTTTTGGAGAAGCCCTAGTTCTAATAGACAACCATTCATCTTCATCCAAACATTTATCTTCACCACAAACTCTACTCTTCTTCTTAATGTTTCCTGATTTGCCATCATCAACCTTGTTAATGTCCAAAAGAAAGGTATAACTTTTATACATGCACAAATTTTTACGTCGAGATGCGAATCCTATAACAAGAAATACAACAAAGTAGGATGTCTTAGCTATATATAGGAGGGAAAAGTCGAATCTAAAAATGAAGTTAGAAAAGGTAAGCAGTATGATTTGTTTTACGACTGATTTGTGGAGTTCAATAACAAGCGATGGATATATGGTGTTGACAGCTCATTATGTTGATGAAGATTGGGTCTTAAGGAAAAGAAAGTCTTAAACTTTAGATTTGTTCCGCCTCATACAGTGTAAAATTTTAGCATCGGTTTTGATTAGATTTTTGTCTTATTGGGGAATTGATAAGAAGGTCTTCTCTGCTACACAAGATAACGCCAAATATAATGATGGTTTAGTAGATCTCAGAAACGTCATCTACGTTTGAATAATGTGTTGGTTTGTGATCAGAATTTTACATGTGCGTTGTGGAGCACATGTACTAAATCTTATTGTACAAGCCGGGTTAAAGTGATTGAAGGATCCATTGAGAAAGTTCGAGATTCGATGAAGTATGTTCGGGAAGTAGTGCAAGAAATAAGTGTTTTTCGAATGCATTCAACGATTGGTAGATTGCAAAATGTGGTAGACTTGTTTGTCAAGATGTGGTAACGAGATGGAATTCGACTTGCATGATGCTTGATTGTGCAATAGTTTATTAGAATGCTTATGCACGCTTGGATCTAATTGATGAAAATTATGAAAGTTTTCCATCACAAGACGAATGGATAAGAATTAAGGAAATCACCAAGTTTCTTAAACCTTTTTATGATATCACAACATTCTTTTCGGGAAACTCTTATCCTACCTCAAACTTATATTTTTTGAAAGTATACAAAATTCAGTCGAATATTGAACTAGCAATACACAATTCAGATCCCATTATAAGTAAAATGGGAAAAGAAATGAAGACGAAATTTGACAAGTACTGGGATGAGTATTGTAAAGTGTTGTCTTTTGCTATTATCATGGATCCTCGGTATAAGGTTAAAATCATTGAGTATTGTTTCTTAAAAATTGAAATGATAGCCGAACTACGTGATGAAAAAGTGGAAGATATAACTGAATGTTTGTATGAGCTATATAATGAGTACGAGTTCAATTTTGAGACACGCAGTGATCCGTTGGGAGCTAATAATGCAAATGTCAATGATGGTGATACGGTGGACGAGTTAGATGAGTTAGGTGGCTTTGAGTCTTTCCGTAGTCGGTTTACTTTTGAAGAGTTGGAACAAGTAACAAGTCGGAATTGACATTGTATTTAGAGGAGCTCGAAATTTCTAGAAAAACAAAATTGATGTTTTGTAATTCGAAAGAAAATCAAGCAAGGAACCCGATTGGCTTTCATGGCTCGTGATTTGTTGAGTGTCCCAATAACAACGGTGGCGTCTCGAATCATCATTTAGTATCGAGGGTCGCATCTCGAGTAAATATCGAGCTCATTGTCTCCATCAAATGCCGAGGCGCTGTGCACTCGTGATTGGCTTGATTTAAAAGGTATATTAATTCCTTCTCTTTGTAACTTACTCGTTATGTGTTATTTCTATGATTATCTATGATATAATATAAATATTGAATCAATTATGAGACTTTATCTCATTTAACGATTAGAGGACGAGGAAGAAATGGAAGGACTATAGAAGATCTTGAAGATTATAAAGATAACTAATGATTTTAAGGGTTTTTTTTTTTTTTTTTTTTTAAAGAAAAGCTTCTTTAGCTTGTGTAATGTTTTTTAAGGTAATATAACTAGTATTCACATTTTGATCGGCATAACTAATTGTAATACGACAACTCAACTGTCTCTCCCTCCGCTGTTACAAGCACTAGTTTACCACACTACTTAACACAAATGAGGTTCTGATCTTCTTATATATGAAGATCAAAATCGGGTTTATTTAATGATTTGATGTAACCAGGGCCGGAGCCAGGATTTCAAGTTAGGGGGGCCAAAAATTTTTTTTTTAATAATCACGACATTGTTTGAAGAAAAATGTACAAAACATGATAATATAGAAAAATAGATGAAGAACTTACATCTTTAGACTAGACTAACTGGTACAAAAGAAACTTGTAAGTTGAAACTTAGACTAAATTAACTGGTACAAAAGAAGCTTGTATCTTTAGACTAAGTTAACTAGTACAAAATACATAATCAATAAACATGTGAATTCTAATGACCTGAGCACTTGAGATTTACTTCATTGTCATGAACTAAACAAGACTTCTAATAACCTTGAGCACTTGAGCTTCAATCCTTTGTCATGAACTAACCTTCAAGTGACGCAAAATAGTCAATATATAAAAGCATAAACGGTTGGTTAATGATAAATAATAATCTTTAAGAGTAACAAGAAATTGTACCTTCGCTTCTTCATCATCCGGACACGTCGTTGTGATTTGGAGTAAAATCATCTATTACTTTCTCAATACAAAGGGTACCAACAATCTCCGCTCAATGCTAAGAATCAAGCTACTCTTAAGGAAGTCATCACTCATAGTACTACGAAGTCTTGTTTTCACAAGTTTCATCTTTGAAAAGCTCTTTCGGATGTCGCATTGAGACAGAGAGTTAAAATGAGACGAATCAATCTATCAATAAGAGGATACATTTCCGACTTCTCGCTTTTCGCAATCCTTTACACAACGCCGAAAGTGAACTAACATTCTTCAATTCGGATCACTATCTAGCTCAAAATGTTGCAACTCAAGTTTGAACTCAATTCTCTTGTTCGGTAAAATCCAAAGGATAGTACTTTGTAACCAATTTACATATGTCATCGGCATTGAAAGGTTTCTTTGGATCCAAAGTAACACTAAGACGAAGAAGCTCAAACGGATTCACTAAATCTATT
The DNA here is from genome assembly GCA_022545495.1 of Chrysanthemum lavandulifolium. Classification (NCBI taxonomy): domain Eukaryota; kingdom Viridiplantae; phylum Streptophyta; class Magnoliopsida; order Asterales; family Asteraceae; genus Chrysanthemum; species Chrysanthemum lavandulifolium. The sequence goes on from CM040240.1 coordinate 143,007,271, forward strand.
ATTCAACTCTTGCAATCGACTATCAATAGCAACAATAAACACATCAACCCGATAATGATGCTCTACGGTCACATCATCTTTCTTATGACGAGATCGAACTATATCTCTGTAAGTCGACTCATATCGAGAACCGGATGCTATATTTATCACAAAACAAACCACTTGATCTAGAAGTGATTGCCATCCATCATCCCTTAGTTTTGAATTAATATCTTTGTAGTGGAGACCAACGTCGATTACATGACAATATCTTGAGACTTATTTTGCAAAAATTTGCAAAGCTTGTCCGTAATCTCCATTATTTTTTCATAAGATGCAAAACAAGAATAAAATCAAATGATAATAAGTGTGTAAGAGCATATTTAGCGTCACCTTTTTGAGAAGCAGTAGACCGTCCAAGACAAATGTCATTCAATACCACACGAGTTGGACCAAACAATCTCATCAAACTACAAATGGATTTGAAGTGTGAACTCCATCTTGTATCTCCAGGCCTTTGAATGTTTTGCATTTGATTAGCTCCTCTTCCACCCTCAAGTTCTCCTATTTCAGCTAGTTGTGTTGAAAAGTTGTGTTGTTTCCTCCAACTGAGAAATGTTTACCAGCCTGTGTAGAATGTATAACTTTTTAATTAAGAGTGTTACAATGACAGACGAAGTAGGATGAGAGCGATCACTTCCCTAGAATTTTAGATGATTTTTTTGTTCAAAGTGTGAGATGGTGTGTAGTCTGATCACAGAGCATTCTGTGAGTGCACATGGTTCAAACCGCAACTGCACTATAGGCTTATACTTGTCATGACTTTGAATCGTAAGGTTTCATTGCTCATCAAAATGTTCCATCAAATGGTTGTCTTTGAGCGTCTCTCGAGATCAATGCATCGCTCTCATCACTTTCAGACACCCTTTCCAGACTAACAACGCCTTTTGAGTCCTTCACTGTTTTCTTACTTGAACTCTCGAATCCCTTTTCCAAACACCCTGAATGATCTTGATTTAAATTGTTTCGGTCAAATCGCTTTGTTTTCTTTCTTTTTTTTCTTTTTTTTCTTTTTTTGTTTTTTGTTTGTGTGTATGAGTTTGTTTTGTGTTTTTTCTTATAACTTCTTTATGTGATACTTGAGATGCTAAGGTGCTATTAGACTTGTTTGTTATCAAACTTGCTGTTTAATTTATGTGCATCTTTTGTTTAAAATATTTTATCTATATATTATATAGTACTAGAAATGGAGATTAATTATTTTGTGTATAATGTTCTTTGTATAGATTAGTATGCTTAAGTTTTTTTTTTTTTTTTTTTTGCTATCCTTTATCAGCAAGAATCCACAATAATTAGGTTTTTTAGCTTGTTAACTTTCCTTTTCTCAGGCTACAAAATATATAGTAAAACTAGTTATTTTCAAGTTATTCTATATATCGTGAAACCTTATTAGAGAATAAGTTAGTAACAAATAATTCTTTTTACGCTTTTTGTATCTCACAACACACACGAATTAGTTAGAAAGTAAAAATAAGTTTGATAAGACTGATTTTCTTTTTGATTAACATCTTTCTATCCTTTGAAACAAAGTCAGTTAATGCAGATTGGATTCATATATGCTTACAAATATATGTACAACTACTTGAACCTCGTCAAAATTGGTTCTTATATTCTTAATACGCAAGTATGAATCTAACTTGTGGTGTGTGCTCTTTTCTGTTTCCCATCATTAGGGATGTGTTTGGGATTGCTTATTGGATATGTTTATTGATGTTTCATATAGTTGACAAATAACTCATGAGGATGCTTGGAATTGATTGTCAAAGTCACTTATCTTACTCTAGTTTCAAATTTCAAATTGCTTACCTGCACATTGGAATGCAAGTATATTGTTGAGTTTCTTTTGGTAGGATATGTGCTCTTAGTTTGTTACTAATGTATTGTACATTGTGTTGTGATTTTCAGGTCTAGCCGTCTAGCCAACAAGAAGACTGTTACCATTGACCAATTTGTTCTTCTTGCAACTTCCAAGACCAACTTGTTGTTTTTTTCGGCATTCGGAAATTTAAACATTTTTGACTTTTTGTTTAGTTTATTTTTTATGTATTCAACTTTAGTATTTGGTTTACTTCGGCAATCGGATGTTCGACTTTAGAGTTTGTTTCCTGTTAACTAGTTATTTAATCAATATGATGTGTTTGGCTGGAGGAAATTATTTTGTTTGTAAAAAATATTAGTCTTTTAATGCCTTTTTTTGCCCGTTTAGCCCGCGCCCATTTGACCCGATTTGGCCTGTGCCCATTTGGACCGCTACTGTTGACCTGCCGCGAACCCCGTCCGCCCACCCGCTTTGCCACCTCTATTTTACGTATTTAGAACTTGTTAAAAAGTCAAGTAACACAATTTATTACTCCTATAACATAATCCACACCAAAAACATACCAACAATTTTAGACAACAAAATTCACAAAATAACATATTTTTAAGTAAACACAAAAAAACTTTGAGTTCACAAACAAAAACCTGGATTTTACAAAAAAGTTATTTCAGTTATAACTTTGTACGTTTACTTTTTGCTTGTTTCAAGTTACATTTTTTTATATATATTTACTAAAGCTAATTTGAAAATTAAGATCTCAATTAGTTAAATTATAACTTTAACAACTTCAAAACTGTTATAAGATGAAAAAATACAAATATTTATCATCAAAATTCTTAACTTCAATTACAAGAAATACATGAAACTTTAAACACTAATATCTAGTAGCACATCATACAAAGAATAAGATATTACCTTACTTCCAAGAGCACCTATTCCAATAATTAGAGAAAGACATTCTTGCTTGTGCCGAAATATAAAAGCCGAAACAATAAATGGTTTGGATGATGTGTAATATGATATTCACCAACTCTTAAGATTGTAACATTACACCACGAACACGTGCCAAAGACGGTCACCATTACCACCACCATAGGAACTACACGTACAAACTACCAAAAACTATATAAGATCTCTGGTATAAGAAAATATATTAAAAACCTAATCAAAGGGGTTTTGAGTTGTTTAGTTCGTGTGTCAAAAAGATAAATGTGGGTTATGTGGTCATATAATAATAAAAAAGGGTTTGTGTGTTGTGATATTGGTAGCTATTTTTGGAGAAAAGTGGCGTTTGAAATAAGGGAGAGTAGAGTTGTGACTTGTGTTGTGAGGATAGTTATAACAAATATTAGTTTGGTAGGTAAAGAGAGTAAATATGGATGACAAATACGGAGTAATTTACAGGTTTGGTTTAAAATAGTGAAGGGTAGGTGGTATAATAATGGGGATGAGTAAATAAGGATCTTGCAGCAGGTTGGTAGCTTGTATTTTTAACGATTTATTGGTGTCCCTCTTATAGTGTTCGTGGGATGATTTGGTTCGGTTAGTTGCAAGATTAAAATTATCTATTGCGTGGTGGGTATTATTTTACTAACCGAAACCAAATCATCCTAGACAGGTAATCGGACATGCGGGTACCTAATGAGCGGTTATCCGCGGTTCGATCACAGTTAACCATTGTAGACGTTTTATCGAGTTTAATATTATTAACAATAACATGTTTTAGACCGTACAATGTCAATTAAGTAAAATTAAAAAATTCGAATAGATTATAGTTATTTTAAAGTTATTCCCTCACAATAATTGTATTCAAATAAATATACATAACAGATTAACAAAAAATATTTATTTGACGTTTATATGTTACGATCACATTACTCAATTTTCACGCATAGATGTTTAGTAAATGCTTACATTAGGAGCATAAAATTCATAATACAATAAAAATTGTGCAATAGTATAATTAATACTTGGTCAATTATTTTAATAGAGTTAATTGCATTTTTTGTCCCTGTGGTATGACCAAATTGCAAATTTGGTCCCTAAAACTTTAAAAATGCACTTTACGTCCCATTTGAAGTTTCTATTGCATTTTTGGTACTTGTGGTATTGCCAAATTGCAGATTTGGTCACTGTGGTATGGCCAAATTGCAGATTTGGCCACTAAAATTTTAACATTGCATGGGCCCTTGGGGACCAAACATGCAACAGAAACTTTAAAATGAGGACGTTCAGTGCATTTTCAAAGTTTTAGGGACCTCTGCAATTTGGCCATACCGCAGGGACCAAAAATGCAATTAACTCATTTTAATATTTAGTTAAAAACCTGCATTTATATTACACATTGTTCGGTTCGGTTAACCGCAAATATCTAAAAAAACATCGAACTGTGAAAAAGCGGGTTATTTCAGTTTCGGTTTCTTTCGTTTCAGGCTTTTTTGGTTGCGGATTACGCGGTTCGGTTCGATTCGGTTTCTCCGGTTTTTTGAACACCCCTGATTTCTTCTATCTTCTTTTACCCACTTTATTAACGGGATAAGACTTTTTATGGTTTTTATTCAGATATTTTGTCTTTTACTATTTTTTATTTGTCAAACTTTATATTTTATGTTTTGTGCATTTTTTCGCCATTTGACCCACTTTATTAACATGATAAGACAACTTTTATGGTATTTTGTGTCGTATTTATTGTGTTTTATTACTTTTGACTAATGAAACTTTATATTTTATGTTTTGTAATTTTATAATGATAACGAAATCATTAAAAACATGTTTTAAAAAAATGTTATAAGGTGTTACAATCATTTTAAGAGATGTACTAATAACTTTTCTCTGTTTATAAATAGAAAATTAGCGGTAGTAGTTCTCTACTTTGTGTTTCTTTCAAATATAAGTACTCTACTAATTTATCAATTAATATATATACTATGCTTTACAATATTTGCTGAAACCTCCATCAAACTTTTCTTTTCTTAAAAACTGATGACGCCATAATACCAGGCCATGTGAACTGTTTTTGCATCTTTGTCACAACACTTTATGTAACACCGCTTATCGCGACAATATTGTCATAGCTTTGCAGTGCTCACGGATTTTTTTGTGGCCTCATTTGAAGACTTCCCAAAGAGTCACCCAAGCCAAGATTACTCACACGAAAGCACGCTTAACCGCCAGTTCCTAAGAACTCCACCAGATAACCACAAAACGCGTTGTGTCATTGTAAAGCGAATGTTATCTTATGAGCCCAGATCTCTCCGCGCCACAACCGATGTGGGATTTGCCTGGTGTCACAATCACCCCACTGGGACTCATCGTCCTCGATGAGGTTTGCCCCCACCATCCCGAGCTGGCTCGGGGTGGCTCAGATACCATCTCGTAACACCGCTTGTCGACCGCAATATTGTCCGCTTTGCTCAGCAGTTCACGGATTGTTTTGTGGCCTCGTTTGAAGACTTCCCACAGGTCACTGACCAAGATTACTCTCACACGAAGACGCTTAACCGCTAGCTTCCTAAGAACTCCACCCGATGAACCACAAAACGCGTTGTGTCATTGTAAAGCGAATGTTATCTTATGAGCCCAAGATCTCTCCGTGCCACAACCGATGCGGGATTTGCCAGGGTGTCACAATTATCAAAGTTCATATCAAAGTTCAGAATCATAACCAACGAATATCATAGCGAACAGAGTCATATCAAAGGATTATGTCGGAATCATATCAAAAGGATCATATCATAAGGAAATCATAGCAAAGGAATATCATAAGTGAAGCAAAGTCAAGGATCGAAGGGTTATGAGAAATCCCTAGGGTTATGTGACACCCTAGGCAAATCCCACATCGGTTGTGGCCTGGAGAGATGTTGGGCTCATAAGATAACATTCGCCTTACAATGACACAACGCGTTTGGTGGTCTCGCGCGTGGAGTTCTTAGGAACCGCGGTTAAGCGTTTCGTGAGAGTAGTCTTGGCTTGGGTGACTGCCGAAGTCTTCAAATGAGGCCACAAAACAAAGCCGTGAGCTCAAGGCAAAGCGGACAATATTGTGGTGCGAGTAGGCGGTGTTACAAGTGGTATCGAGCCACTCCGAGCCGTTCGGGATGGTGGGCAAACCTCATCGAGGACGATGAGTCCCTGGCGGGGTGATTGTGACACCCAGGCAAATCCCACATCGGTTGTGGCTCGAGAGATCTTTGGGCTCATAAGATAACATTCGCTTTACAATGACACAACGCGTTTGTGGTCATCATGGTGGAGTTCTTAGGAACTGGCGGTTAAGCGTGCTCGTGAGAGTAATCTTGGCTTGGGTGACCTGGGAAGTCTTCAAATGAGGCCACAAAACAAAGCCGTGAGCTGCGGGCAAAGCGGACAATATTGTGGTCTCGAGTAAGGCGGTGTTACACTTTACTTGATAGAAGTTCATAATATTTAATACCTATGAGTAATCTTGTTAAAACACAACTTAAAAGCGACTTGTGTCTTCTTTCGGTTCACAAATTAAATATGTGACTAGATTCAAATATAGAAACAAACTAAACTTGACTAAAATTTCTAACAAGCCAAAACAAAGCACCAAATCAAAATAAAAACCCAAATCAAAACCAAAACCTATTGCGAAACACCACCTATAGATCGCAACCTTATAAGAGATGGTGAAGTGACGAATGTGTTTATAAAGTGCAACCGAATAAGGTGAAAAACAAAAGGCTTAAAAGAGTCGGGATACAAATTCCAAAAATTTGCTTATATGTATGATATGCTTTAATGCAATGCTAGATCACTCCCTGTTTACATGTTATTAAATGATAATTATGAGTTTAAGTAAAATACAATACTAGTAATGTGTAAAGAATAATTGAAATCAATTACCAAAATTTACTCTTACCAACCTCAATAACCAAAATCGACACTATTTTTTCACATTACCACAATCGACATGACAAATAAATACATTTGCTCGCCACCACCGTTTGCTCGTCATTTTGTTCAAAAAAAGGTTATTTAATAATAAAAGAAAAAGGACATGGCAAGCAAATAGTTTGCTCGTGTATCAAGTTTGCTTGCTACTTTTAAATCATTAAAATCACACACTAAACCACTGTACATATTAAATGAAACAAATAAACTAAACACTCACCAAACTACTGTACGTATTAAATGAATGAAACAAATGAGGTGGGTGCTTGTTTTATTTACTTGCTCACTCACCAATACATTTTCCTTATACATGAAATGTTCTTTAATGCATTGTGTAGTTGATATACTTAAATGAATATGGCTGTCATTTCACTGTTTCAAAATCTGCTTTTGCATGTCTGCACAAGATAAAAAGCTTTGAATGCTATGCACAATTGTTTTGTTTGCATTGGATTGGCAACATACTTTTATCTGCCCAAATCTCTAAAGCTTTTAAAGCTATCTACAATTGTGTATTCGACTTCTTTGCATTTTTAAATGGTAAGAATAACACTTTCTAGTATGGAGTATATATTAACCGCAACTTTTTAAATGTGTGCAACTCATGCAATAGATTATAGACTATAACCTCGAACCCGGCCACACACTGTTGCAAAATTGCCTTGCAAAAAATGGATCATTCACTTTGCCGTCACAGAATGTGACTTTCACAATCCTGTCGCAAAATTTCACCCACTTTGCGACCATTGTCACAAATTTTGGAATTTTAGATATTTCTATTATAATTATTTTTCGCTAACAAATTTTGTCAAAGTCTTTAGCCACAGATTAAGCCGTCAACAAAAGCCCAATCCGAATGCACGCATACCTTTTTTGTTTCGTCTCCAATTCGATAGTCTATGGTTTTTGATAACATGTATCCCTTATTTTAGCATATCACATGATGCTCCAGAGAGCTCTTGCACATTTTGGGGGTGTATGAGCGTAAAGGTCACCTGAGACTATCCACAGTTTAACTAATGCATAATGGTATAGTTATCAATCACGAAACTTAACTACGTAAGTATCTCAAACAATGGTAACTCAAACTATGATATCCACACTATAAACTGAAATGTAAAAGTAACATTTTGGACTAATGATGCTATGATGATTTTTACAGGATTCGAGTTCTGTTTATGTATATCGTTGGATCAATTTTTAACTGAGGATGGGGTATTCTCTTCTACTCATTTCTGATTTCCCTAGTAATAGTTTCATATGAACAAATCATGACGCGCCTGTGTAAAATGAAACATAGGATCAGCTAACATGATTGAACGGGCTACTAGTCACTGAATCTACATCCATTGGCTCATCTTCTGAAACTGCAGCAGGTGCCTCATCTCCCGAGTCCGTTTCATCTTCACTTGGCTCTTCATCATTTGAATCCTCATCTGAGCTAGACCCATATCTTCAGGCTTAGCAATTCAGCACAGAGGTCTTTGCAATCCAAGTGATACAACCACCAATGCACTATCATGCAAGAAATTAACAAGCTATAAATAACTTACGCATAAAACTTGGTTTGGTGACACTTTATTTGTTCAAACATTAGCAGTTAATACTTTCGAAATATTAGTAACTTAACAGTAAATACTCTAGCACAAAATATTTAAAGTCATCTAATGATAAAGAAGATGGGATCAAGGTACTAGAAAAAAAAGGTTTACTTTGACTTTTGAGGTCAAACAGACTATTCTTCAACTTCAACAATTGCATACATCTGTAAGAAAGTCTTACGATGTTGTGATTTATTATTAGTTTCTATAATAAGAATTTTAGCAGTAATGGAATGCATTTTAGAATCAAATGTGAAAAGTAAATATGACCTTAAAAAAGTCAATATATACCCATATTGTTCAAATTATTAGTTCTTGTTTAAAATAAGCAATGAGATTAATGAATTCAGTTTAGGCATTGAGTACCTTTGACTTTTGCTTCAGAGTTATGTGATATTTTCTAGTGTTTGGATACAGTTTAGCAACAGCAACAACTGATACTAAATATTCAAATTAAGAAAACAGTTCCAATCATCCTTAGTTACAGCTAATTATAGTATCACAATGACAAAAAGACTAAAACAAAAAATCACTCTAAAACCACAATGCCAAACACCCAAAAATCGACAAACAATACCCAAAATAGCAGCTAACATTCTTTTATAAACCCATATCCAAACCTGCAAAAAAACAAGATCATAACAAGAATCATTCAACAAACAATAAAAACTAATAAAATCATATTTAGAACACAATGCCAAACACCCATTAATTAAACCATTAATCATTTTCTTAAGAAAATGCCAAACACCACATAACTCTATAATCAGCAACTAACAATATAATCATCATCATACTCCAATCTTTAGTCATTAATCATGAGCTTATAAACCTATAACTGACATTCAAACATAGTATCAAGAACACACAAACACACTGTCAACCACCCCTTCTATCATTAATCATTTTGTTATAAACCGACATTCAAACATAATGTCAAGAACGCACTGCTAAACATCGCTTAATCTAAAAGACTAAAACAAATGCAAAACACCCCATAATTCCAAAATCAACAACTAAACTGACAACATGAACATCATCAATACAAGTTCAAGAAACAACCACAAAATCTAACAGCACAAAAAAAATTTAAGAAACATAAAAGAATAAGTTAAGAGTCTTAAAAAATGGCTTACTATCAGCAAGTCCACACTTTCTACTCAGCCTAAGACGAATGCCTTCATCCTACCATAGACATAAAAACGTAGTTCCATTTTTAAGAAATCAGTGATTACATAAAAACAACCATATAAGTGCAACCGGAATGATTCGAGAACATAGAATTGCAACAAACAGTTTAGTTACACAGAGCAACCATTTGTGCAAATGTATTTCAGAGCTTAAAACAGGCTAAGACACTCCTCCATTCGTATCTAAATCCAAAGAACCGGTCAACATATGATATATTGTTCATAATTTTAGCAACTCAAATAACCTATTTTGAAAGATTGAGTACAATCTATTTACATAACACTCATTACTCAAAAAAAAAGTTAGAGCTCCATTTGTGGTGGGTCTTGAGCCAAAGTTCTTCAATTCTATGCACCACGCCATTTGTGGCCAGTCTTTAGCATACAGAGATGCACAAGATACTGCAATCTTGAATAGCTTAACGATTTTATCCGAGATTTGGCTGCTTTTAAGGTCTTCATTGTAATCCTTAGTTGGCCATGCATCCTTTTATCACCAATTGCACAAACTGTTAGAAGGTCAAACATCTGATTTAAATGGGGCATGTAGTGGGCGTTTTCCAATCAGAAGCTCCAAAAAGCACACTAAAAATGTTAGCTGCTTGTGAAACTTTTGATCCGTCTATTACCTCAGGTGCACGGTGAGATAGCAGTGGTGAACATTGCACGAGATTGACTTTCCCAAAGTTACATATTCTACTAGTATCCTGGTTTTGATCTTTGATATATGAGAACTGATTCACCAACACTATGTAAAATAGCAAAAGCACCCACAGCTTGTAAAGTGTTCTCGCTATACAAGCTGCGGGTGTTGTTGCATTTTTGCGCAATCTTGTTTTTTCGCATGGCTGCATTACTAGTGAATAAGTTTTTGTAGATCAATACTAGAATATCTGACTTTGGTATATCGTGCAAAGTTCACCACTACTCTCGCTAGCTAGTGTGCTCTTGGAGCTTATGATTCGAAAACCCCCACTACATAGCCCTCTTAATCCTACATTGACCTTCAAGATTTGTGCAATTGGTCATGACTAGCTGAGGATTAATGAAGACCCGGAGAAAATAGTTGAGCTTATCTTGTGCATCTCCGAATGCTAAAGACCAGCCAAAAAATATGTGTAACCATTTAATATGACATATGTTTTTATGACCACAAAAATAGTCATTCGAACAGATACTATACATCAAGTATTCAGATTTATCCAAAAATAGTACACATAACTATAGAACTATAGAAGTACAAACAAGAACATCCATGGAGTATTTTGACCACGCCAATGTCACTTTAAAATACTGCAAAAAACAAGAAATATATGATTTTAGTTATACTTGGTCGAAGTATACATATCTCATATATATATTTTACATCAATATACATAATGCTTATCAATTAAGTGGCAAGGCATGAGATATAACTTACTTGTATAGGTATGCAGCAATGCCAAGAATCAAACATAAGAGTATGATATCGCAACAAACGTTTCGGCTAGATCTCAACTGACACATTCACAACACACAAGGTTGAATAGAGAATTGATATAAACAAATAAACATGTGAAAGAATTTTGGAAAGAAATTGGGTGATTGATTACCTTTGTCACTGTATCTTTGAGTCTAACGTTGGTGTTTTCAACTCAGAGGTTGCCCTATCAACCTGAAATTACGCGAGTGAGTCCATTATATCTCATTGATAATTTGGTTATTTACATAGACTTGAAAGACAATTCAAGCTCTGCTTCGGCTTTGAAGATTCTGAAAATTCTCAATTTGAACCAAGTAGGAAGAGACAAATATAATTTATATTTTCTTTATTGCTTCATATCATTAAATTTCCAAGAGTACAAATTTAGCTAGTTGAGCTCGGAATACTCTCACAACGAGCTCATAAAGCTCATCTGACCATACAATGTGTAAGTTTTACATAAGGTCTTGTATGTAGTATCTCTTAAAAATAGAAACGGATAGTTATATGTATATTGAACTATAACAACAATAGCACTCAGAGACTTAGTTTATGGTCTCAGTGTATATTAATCTTTTCATATATACTATCTCAAGCTTGAGTTGGATCTAATCAATAAGTTAACCACATCAGCTCATAGATATTGCGATAGGATACAACTGGTGACTAAATTTTACCTTATCGTCAATTTCATCCATCAATGGCATTTGTCTATCAACTTCCTGCACAGAAAACACATTTTTGTTATTTGATTATTAAATTTTCTTGTTTTCTTTTAAAGAATAAAATTTTCATTGGGTTCTCATCTTCATAGAAAATTAATGTTGACACCCGATGATTGAAAAAATAAACCAGCCTGAGCTATTTTTTTACAACACAGAACATAATAAAAAGGGTATGAAAAGCATTCTCGGTACTGATAAAACCTAACAACCGAACTACTTTTTGCTAAAATCTGTGTTATTTTTTATTTTTTATATTTTTTTGCTGTCGGGTGGTTTGAAATCAGAATCAAGCTACTTTTGTCTATTACTCAAACTTAATATGATGTGATTTTTAGTTATCGTTTGTACGTTAAAACAGATTTTTTCATGTGTACATATGGTTCTCAAACCGGTTATATATTGTTAGATAATTCGGATGCCTAGCTTATATGTCTAAACATTAGTCTAATACATTCATGTTTGATACATGAATGATTTACACTATTTCTTTCTCCTCATATTACTTTGATCTTGCTATATGTTTCAAAATCCATGTTAGACAGATAATCAGTCGACAAGTCATACTGATCAAGATCCTTAATTGATGTTTTATAGTTCGGATTTAATCACATACACCCCTGCAAAATATTGAATAATGACAAGGAGAATAATGTTGCCAAACCTCTTGCATGTCCTTAGCCATGTTTTTATCATTCATATCAGAGTACCAAGTCCTTGTGCTATTACCTCCAACCTTCATCCTGCATTTCACCAACAATCTTATGCTTAGAGTTTAAGAGATCAAATTTTATTTATTTTTACATTGTAGGTTCTTTAGTTTTTTTACATTGATAGGTGTGGCGGACGGACGAGCCTGATTTTGATGCCGGGGCGTAACACGGCCACACCGGTTTTAGGTCACGAAATTATTTTTTGAAAAGTGTCTTTCTTTAAAGATTTAGTCATCCATTTTGTATGTTCTTTTATATAATAAGAGATAACTCGCACAACATTTCGATGACTATAAATAAGTTATACACACCTGTCGCAATCTTCGCATTTCGTATTCTTCTCTAAATTTATTGGTCTCATCTGTTTGCTGATAATAGGTGCTATCAAAAGTTCCATCTGGTATAACCATAAGTTGATAACAAAACAAAAGTGTAAGGCATACACAAATAATAATAGAGCTATATATTAAGCTTAAATAGACGTCTTCAAGAAAATTTATCACCTAAGGTTGAGCCAAATTTAATTTTTCTATTTGAACTTGACGATTCGAGACCATGTGCTGGTTGGGGTTTCCTTGTTGCCCCATCAGGCACAGCTTCGATCCTCTCCTTAAGTGCTGACACCAACTCGTTCCGTGCCTCGAGTTCATCTTTAGAAAGCCCTTTTACCTACATACATGGTTATCAACTAATTAATATGGTAGTAATTATATATCCGTGAATCAGATTATATATGATCTCTTATAAAATATTTGATGTACTCAAATCAAGTGATCAACTTGATCTTTCTAAAATACTTATGTTAATGTAAACCTTTTTGAAAGCTAAACGTTGTAATTTAGGAAGTTCTTCAAGCAATCGAGCTTTAGACCGCCGGATTTCAGCATTAAGGGCCACTGCGAATACCCGGTTGTTCTCAGCCGCAGCAAACTCCGATTTCTATATAGATGGAAACAAAACCACATTTAAAATATGGTCAACCTTTTATAATTTACTTTCACTTTTTACCAATTCAAGTATTCAACTAACATGCAATGTGAATAGCTAATAAGATTTGGTTTTCGTGTTAATTAAGTTTTTCACATGAATGACACAAAAATATTTGTGCTAATATTCCAATTGACCTATTTATAACACGGAACATGTATATAATTAGCAGAATACTATATTGAAAAACAAAACTAAAACTAGAAATGATAGCATGGTGTGAAAAACATAATATGTTACTATAGATGATATCATAAGAATTGAAAGACCTCAATGACTTGATCAAGATCGGATTCAATAGCAGTATAAAGGCTAGTGAATGCATCGTTAGTGTTGATGTTATTGTTTGCATCCTTTAACTTGTCGATGTCGTACTTTTCATACTTCTTGCATATTGCATCTACTCTCGTTATCAAATCTGCTACTCCCATGTATACCTTTAGAAACCCCTAAATCGTAAACATGTTTTATTTCTCCAAAATGTACTATTTCTCTAGGCAATAGAGTTAAAAGTGAAGACAAAGCAGGCGAGAGGACATAGGAAACCAACGGAGATAGCAAAGGAAGTTAAATATAAAGCTATTTACTGCTCTAATATAATTTGTTTGTTTGGTTCTATATGATCATTTGTTATTGATTTACATTCATTTAAGAAAAGTATAAATATTCTAATAGAACAAAATGTGTAGAGAATCATAAATCTTACTCCTAGAAATAGAATTTATATAATTCTTGTATAAGATTATTTTAAGAAGTTTAGAAATACAACTTATAATATATATGCATTGTACAACAATATGATGTAATTAATATGTAGATAAATTTTTATACGTACGTTATAACATAAAGGGCAAAATGTTTAAAAAGGCATCGAAGTTGCCATTTTTTCCTTTTGTGGGCATCAAACTTTTTTTTTTTTTTTTCCCTAAAGTAGTCAAAAACTTTCTTAATTTTCTTATTGTAGCCTCTAATCATAAATTAATTACATAAATCGTCCTTGTGGCTCTAAACAATTACACCATTCATCCTTGAGTCAATTACATAAAAGGTCCCTGTGGCTCTAATAATTTACACATTTCGTCCTTCTAGGCCATACATCAAGAACCAAATTTCTTATCGAAGAAAAGGAACCTAACAAGCCAACGCCTGTAAAAACCACCATGATAACGTTGTTGATCCAGTAGGATTACACCACTAGGCTTACAAATTTGGTCTGATACACTCCTCAATTCATGGTTTACCCCAGATCATAATAAGCCTTTTAAACATCTTCCCGGTTACTGGTGGAGCTAAATTTGCCTGTGCATCACAAACAAATGATGTTACATATTGTGATGAGATCACAAATTAATCAACTAATAAGATAAACAAGCACATCCACAGAAACTTCCTGACCAAAACAAGAAATAAACAAAGGCAAATCCGCAAATACCACCCTGACCCGACACTTAAATCATTAATAAAATTTTCTTGGGACAGACCAAATATAAAAATTTAGCAAGCAATAATGCATGTACAAGTAATGCAGCTACACATCCTACTATTTGTAAATAAATCAAGAAATTATGCTTTAGCAGATGTAGAAGCAAATTATTGATATGTAAATTGTACCTCTGCAAGCTTTTGAATTTAGAACCCGAAGAACAGCTGGTGGTATTAATGAAGATCCATCAGTATCAGCAAGTTGATAGATAGACTATATTAGAATTAGATTGCACAAAGAAAGTTATCAACCAAAAAATTCAAAGATACAGCTCAAACACCTCTTAAGACAGTAAGAACTATTTTTCATACCACCTGTAGAAATTCTAGGAGATCTGCATCTGTTAAATTTACACCCAAAATACATGGAACCTGTATGTGCAAATATAATATGGATATGTCATCCATTATACTAATAAAAATGCCAAGAAAAGCTTCTTCCTTGTATATGAATAAAACAGAACAAAAATGACGATCAAGTTAAACATTTAACTTACTCCAATGAGTGTGGCAACAGACGGCTGGTTGTGCAAAAGTTCATATTCCTGTGCAAGTAAGTAGAGGAAAAACCTTATGTATATGTTTAAAAATACGCAAAATTTTCCACAATTAGAAGTAGAAAAATCTTATTTACTTTTAAGGACACTGAACTCTTAGCATGAAATTGCAGATCCAACCCCATTTCTGGATCTGTTCAGAATAGTTGTTAAGTAACTGATACCCAATCTCAAGTAAAACCTGTGTCAAAGATGGGAAAACAATTCATAAGTGAAATAATTGATGAAATCTTCGCAACGAGCAACAAACCCCAAGCATATCAACATAGATCATACCGATTTGTAATCGGTTTTATAACAAGAGACTAGCAAAAATGAGTTTTAGGATTTCGTCATACCAATTTGCGAGGGAGAAAGAGAGAGACGAAAAGAAAGTGGCGATGGTGGTGATTCTCAAACCAGAAACACAACTAGAAGTGAACCTCCACCCTCAGTCTTTGGTCTCCTTTTGTTCTTGAACGGCGACAAACTTCAGTTGGTGGTGGCGGCGTTACACGGAGATGAAGTGGCAGCCGACGAGAGAGGAGAAAGGTGATATAGTGATGGTTGTGGTGTTGTTGGTGGTATGATGCGGTGGTGGTCAGAATTTTTGACCGAAAAAATGAAGGCGCTAGAACTTAGGGAGAGATGGTGAAGCTGGAAATGAGTTATACCAAAGAAGAAAAGACACAAGGGCCAAACTGTCACTTTTAAAAGAATGATATAAATTTTCGTGAACGAATGGTGTAATTGTTTAGAGCCACATAGACGATTTATGTAAATTTAATGTAATTAATTTCTGATTAGAGGCTACAATAGAAAAATCAATGAAGTTTTTGACTACTTTATGAAAAAAAAAAAAAAAAAAAAAAAAAATTGCCTTGCTGAAGAAAAAAAAGTAAGAACTTGAACGGCTTTTTAGACATTTCATTGCTATGATAAATCTGATTTTATACTTAAAGAGCGATCGACATATATCTTACTAAAACTTAATGTAACCAAAACTAAAGATAGTGATATAAATAATGATAACCAAAAGTTTTTAATGTATATGTATTAAGTTAAATTTGTCGGTTGTGTAATGTTTTAGTATAAAAATGGTCACTTACGCGTGATTAATTCATTTGAGAACATGAAGCTAAAACTTTATCGATTCAATAACAAAAATATGTTGTTTCAACATGGCATATTCCCTTCACAAACGTTACTTTCTTTCTTTCACTATCGCCGATAACTGTTGGTGCATCGTCGCTATTGATACTAACTATCACCGGTCACTACCTTTTTTCCTTTACACTCTGCCGCATTACGCAACTACCCGATTAGTAATACTAACACACACAACTTAACTTAGTAAGAAAAAAAATTTAAACATCATCCAGTGGGACTCATAGATATAGGAAGAAGCTTGTCAAATATATAAGTCGATAAAGACAACTATGCATCACTTTGTTTCAAGTATCCTTCTTTATTATATATAAAAATGTCAACTTGGTTTCGTGGTGTAGTTGGTTATCACGTCAGTCTAACACACTGAAGGTCTCCGGTTCGAACCCGGGCGAAGCCACTTAACTTTTTTCACAACCTCAACAACTTTTTAAGCACCGTACATCATTCGGTTCAAACCGGGCCCACACAATTTTTTGTCTTATTGTTTTGGCGGCTAGATATGAATGAAGTAAAGCAGCCATTAAGTGGGACCCACAAAGTTTGTACTGTACAACATTCCCCTTGAACTATGCCTATCAAAACTCAATCTTTTGACTCATTGTCTCTTCTTTTGCCAACACTTTGCTTTTTAAGTCATTTTTCCACTCAAAATCTTTATATTATGATTCCTTAAGCACTTGAAATATCATTAGTGGGATGCTTTCATATACAAGGACCCACCCTTTAATCTCATAGCTTTACTAGTTTGATCACCACTTGTTTTATTAGGTATGTGATTATTTGGCTAAGTAATTTATGGGTTATGAAAATCTTGGTGAAATATGATGTGGGTATGTTTTGTTTTAGGAGTTTTGCTGTTAAAAGTTGGTCTTTGCAGGTTATAGTGATGTTTTGTTAAGTAAAATTGATCATGTGTGTGAATAAGCAGTTTAAGTTTGCTTAATCCTAATTTCTAGTTATTTGAAAAGGTAATAAGCTGATAAGCAGTTGATAAGCAATCTGAGACACCCCTTTTAAAGTTATTGTTTATTAGTATTATTGGGCTGTAATATGCTTCTGAGGATTGATTGGTTGTTTAAATGTTTAATAATACAGTATTGTTTTAGGATATGTGTTCTTTAATGATTTTGATATAAGATGTTTCTCGGATTTGAATTTTTACTTGAATATGATTTCGCCGATTGTTGTGAGTTTAAACTGATATGGATTGTGATATTTCTACTTAGTTAGTGTCTGCGTGTTAAGATTTTGGAGAAACATCAAACATGTAATACTTTGTGCTAATTTATATCTAATAATTAAAGGGTTACTGAAGTGATCAAGATGATTAGCTTCAATATGTGCGTCGAGAATTTGGTTATCGAAACATTATGGGAGTTTGAATGTGTGTTTTTGAAGTAGCTGTCAAAACTTAAATACTTATAATCATTTAATTAGATACCGGATAGATTGAAGTTAGAGATAGTTAGGTATATTTCAATCCGTATCAACAACTGGTTATCTAATAGGCAGGCTTGTTTGATTATGATAATCTTGACATTAAATGTTGAGAAATCAGAATCATAATAACTTTCGGCCAAACTTTTAAAACCGATTATTGTGACTTCAAGTGGCAATATTTATTAAGATATTATGTACTTTCATACATTAACTTAGCGGAGAAAGCTCATGTATGCGTGTTTCTTGGCTCTTTGGTTATATGTGATCTGTGTGTGCCCTGCCCCGGTTTCTTCTGGATGGATTTATGACTTTTCTGTAAAAATATTTCTTGGCTTGGTTTTCTGATATCGTGTACATAATCTTTTGTTAACCGTTTCTGAGATTTGAAACTTTGGGTGTATTTTTGAGTTTTGGATAATGGCAGTGTCCTTGTATGTTTGATTTCATTAATAAGTTCTCATTTGTCAGATATCATTGGTATGTAGGTGTATGTATATGTGTTTTGAGGTGAATTCTGATGAGATACAACGTTTTTTTTGGGATTTTTTTTTGTTAATTCCGAAATATAATATTTATTTTACTTCCACTTAATTTTTAGTAATATACTTCAAAATACCACTAACAAGTCATTACACTTTAATATCGTTTTTAGTGTGTGCTGGTTATTTCGAACGTGTTATATCTTAGTTTGTTCTGGTTATTTAACGGTTTTATTCTATGGCTGGTCATGATCAACATATGTGGAAATCATTAGATTAGTTTAGTTGATATGTTCATAACATTTCCTTCATCTTTATGCATTGCAGAGGTCTTAAATTGTTCATGTTGAATAGCACCGAACTTTCTACAGAAGTATTAAACTAAAAGGAAACCGATAATGGGAGGGTGCTGCTCTTCATCTCGGAAATTCCAGCTTCATGGAACGCCCGTATATTATTATGTGAGTGTCTTTCCCTTTACACTTCAAATTACAAATTTCTACCATTTTGACTTTGTATGTCAACATTCCTCCTTTCAACTTGTTTTATATGAACTTGTTAAGAGCTCAAGAAAAAATCAATATCTAGTCATTAAAATTTTCAAATTCTTGGTCTTGTTTAAAAAAGACAAAACTTTTTTTCCTAAAATATTAAATACGGAAAGTCAGCAATATTACAAACTTTTAAACTCTATCAAAGACTAATTTTTGTAACTTGGTTTGCAGTGTCCACCAGCTTTAGAGGAAAGTGAATCAACAACGCCTCGTGATAGTGTATTTTCCACAAGATTACTAGTTGATGTTAATCTTGACACCTCAATCCCGGACACTTACAGATCTCCTCCAAGGCCTATTCCATTTGATGTAGTTTTAGGAATTCCACAATCAACAAACGCACCCCTTAATGGACAAGCTTTTGATGGTCTTGCTTATCAGAAAACAACTCATGTGAAAGTTAAGGAATTAAATTGTGAAGCC
Organism: Chrysanthemum lavandulifolium; assembly: GCA_022545495.1. Taxonomy (NCBI): domain Eukaryota; kingdom Viridiplantae; phylum Streptophyta; class Magnoliopsida; order Asterales; family Asteraceae; genus Chrysanthemum; species Chrysanthemum lavandulifolium. The sequence continues at coordinate 143,026,802 of CM040240.1, forward strand.
GAAGGTGACATCCCTTTTGTTGAGTCCCCGAAGAAGGTTGAGGATGGACTTGAAACTGTGAAAGGTGTTGATAGTTCAAGAATAGAAGACGAGGATGTGTGTCCTACTTGTTTTGAAGGTAACTGGGCTATTAAATGGCAGTTCTGAAAAATCAGTGTCAAACTCATATATAGAAAATTCAAGTTTCGTTCCTTTATAAGTTAATACAGTTAATAACTTTTTTATCTGCCAAAGAAATCTTGCTGAATTTACAAGTCAACATGTCATATGTTTGACTCTTAAATGTCAAACATTGTGCCTAATTTTGGGACAAAGGGTATCTTTTTCAAATTTTGATTTTCATGATTACTGGATTTAAATGTGAACATTGATACATGCAGAGTATGATGCGGATAATCCAAAAATTGTCACGAAATGTAACCATCAGTTTCACCTTTCATGCATTCTTGAGTGGAATGAAAGAAGCGACACTTGCCCAATCTGCAATCAGGTATCTTTTCTTGCGTGGACTTCTTTGATGTGAGGCCGTGTTCAGATTTTTGTTTTGAAAGTCATTGTTTAAGTTATAAATAGTTAAGTAATTTTACATTAGCCTAAAAATTAGTGCTACTACTAGTCTGACTATTTTGGTTTTGAAGATTTGAAAAACCGAATGTGTATTTAGTTTGGTAGCACATTCAAACACTCTCTAATCGAACTTCACATGACAGATGGAAATAATGACGAGTCTAACAAATATATGCCACCTTCTTGTAACAGGAAATGGACTTTGATGTTCTATGATGCTCTCTTCCACTTCAGGAAACAAATGTTAAAAGCAATTCTTCTATACGATTATGGTAAGAAGAACCGTCAAGGATCTGTCTTGAGAAACATTAGGTTATCATTGTTGTTTCTACCCTTTTGGTAGAGATTAAATAAGCGTTTAGTTATAGCGTAATAGTGTTAAAGTGGCTATAGACAACGCTTATTTAATCTCTACTTTGTAGATTGGGTTTGTAATTAAATTGATTGATGCAAATTATTGGCTAGCGCGATTGTATGATCGGCTGAATTAATGATGCTTAAAGATTGAAACATGGGAGCTCTGAGCTCGGTTTATGTAGAATTGAACATTGGTGATGCTAAAAGTTTCTAGCAGTGGGATTTCTGGTTAATTGGTCTTAATTTGGTGCATAAAAGCAACTTATTGCATGATGCACAGGTTATTATGGCTTGATTCGAGTGTATCATCTTGATATGACTATTTAGCTTACTAGTAATGTACCTTGTTTTTGGGAAAGCAAGAAGTATCTTTTTGCTTGGCTGAAATGACGTGTAGGTGCGGCTCAAGTCATTTGGAGGCCTAAAGCGAGGTTTTAATATAGGGTCTTTTCTATTAATTTTGTTTCGCAAATCCATTTTTTGGTCACCGGGTTGAGCGCACCTTTAAAAAGCGATTGTTTTCTCAAATAATTGGATGAAGTATGAACGGAAGGTTTGCTACAAAACCAAAGAGAAAAAAGTGAATTAAAAAAACAATTGAAATATAAAAGGCGAGAAAGAGAGAATACCAAATTTCTTTATTTCGATAATCTATAAGTTGGACGTTAAAATTTGAACAACACGCTAGGCTTTTGTTTTAGTTTAATAAAAAAAAAGGGACCTAATAGAAATGCTAGGCTGTGTTCATGTTTGTTTGTTTGTTTATTCGTATGCCTATATTATAAAAAAAGAATATAGAGTATTACTTATGTATTCTGAATACTTAAAAAACATGAACAGAACATGCATAAAGCGAACAAATTGCAATACATTTACGAACATAAAATGAGTGAATGAGACATTTATTCTTGTTCTATTAATTCAACAAAACAAACATAAAATATTGCCCATACTTATTCGTTTGTAAACACTTTGTTGAATATTTGGTTCTTTCATAGTCATATTTAGAAGTTATTAAATCTTGAAGCGCTAAAATGAGCTTAATCTTTCAGTTCTATTATGCAAATGAATGGTCTATTGGTCTTGGTTGTTTTATTGAAAATCATATAATGAGCTTTTTCTGTATAGTTCTTAGGCCCGATAAATAAATAAATGAGGCCTAAAGTGTCAAGTTGTTTTAGCAGATTTAAAAAAAAAAAAAAATACAAAAAATAAATAAAATTATAAAGGTCTTTAAAAATTCAAGGATTAAAGCTAAGCCAACTTCTGAACATGCGAAGCGGTGAATATAGTGAACAAGGTTACGGTAAAACCCTTCAACTTACATAAATGTACATTAGTAACCCCATAATATTTTTTCTTGCAGCAAGCAACCATGGTCGGGGTTTGGTCGACCTGCATCTAACACTGTAATTATTACGAAAAAAAGATACGATAAACGAGTCGAGTTCGGTCGAGAATAAAATAAAGGTGGTCGACCTCCAACCCATTTAAGATTTTTTTAAGATTTTTTTCATAAACTCAAAATTATTTATATTTTATTATGCGAGTTAAATCGTTACTGGTCGTCGACCGACTTTAAGACAACCCAAAATGTTTAACTAGTGTAACTACGGTCGGACCAACTTTTATATATAAAAGGGCTAAATGGGTCAACCGAAACATGCTTGGCAGTTCTACCGTTTAACATATTCAACCCGTGTAACTTATTTAACCCGCCAACCCAAGTATATATACGGGTTAGGTTGAGTTATGTCTAAACAGTTAGGGTTGGCATAATGACTGATAATTTAAATGGGTCGAGTTTGGGTTAGGGTTTCTCACCATCAACCCGACAACCCGAACCCATAACCCGACCCGACCCAAATTGCCACCCTAAATTAAAGAAGGCCAATTCTGCAATTACAAAATACTGAATGGTATAAGTGTATAACAAATATAAGTTGTAAATTGTTTTTGCTTTGCTGCACATATGTTGCATGCTTGACTGCAGGATGCTTTCCCAAATGAAAAATACATTTTGTATTTTTTGTGAGTAAAAGGATAGATATATGTTTTAAAAAAAAGGATAGATAGAAAGACATAAAAAAATTGTTAATATAAATTTATTTATTTGTTAATGCATTTGAAGTATAATTGATGATTTTATAACGCAGCAAGGTTATATTTATTTTTTTGAACGGTGATATATTATTAAGAAGAAAACTCTAACAAAAAACTAGAGAAATTATAAAGGAAGTTTAACCCAATCTAACCAATTACAAGATTTATCGCCTCTAAACTTTTAGCCAAGAAAAAGAGCCTAATTGAATATTATTAAAAATATCGGTTTGCCTCATGAACTGAGAGCTAAAAGCAATACTATTTCTAATTCGCCATATGAACCAAAGAGTAGTAGCAATAATAACATACAAACGCGATTTTTTTGAAGAAGTACTTGCAGAGGCGGAGTTAGAAAATTTTGCTCGAGGGACATGAGGAGAAAATTAGAAAAATATATATATTTAAAAAAAATTACACTATACTTTTTTTAGTTAAAGGGACACATGCCCTTGTACCCCCTCCTTATCTCCGCCCCTAAGAAGTAGATCTCCAATTATCAATTAGCAATAAGAACCAAAGAATAGTAGCAAGGCTATATTTATTATTCGACTAGTATAGTTTGTATTGAATCAAGCATGTCTAGCCTTTTAGTATAATGTATTGGTATTTATATTGGAAACACTTTCATTATTCAGTTATCAAATAAACCCTACTTACAATATTTGGTTTTTTAATCTTATACCATTAGTAGTGGTAGACAAAACACACCGGTCGATAGTTAATTGTGACCGTGTCATCTCCCCTCCCCCAACACCATACCAAATCGTCTCTCCTCTCAAAATTGAAAGGTTTGGTCCGTCAGAGACTAAATGAAATAGAAGTGTTTGTGAGTATGAGCTTTCTTTTTTTATGAGGTTTTTTTTTTTTTTTTTTTTTTTTTAATAACTACGATCGTTTTATTATAAACATTTGATCTAGCTAAGTTAAATAGAGCGATTTAATCAAGTTTGTGTTCACCATTACTAGTAGTCTAATATTGTTGGATCACAGGGACATTCGCCTTGTAATTCACAATAATAAGAGTAAAGTCCTAAAACATCCCATGGTTTCTGCACATGGTGTGGTTTTCATCCTAAACTTTTTTTGGAACAATTACATCCTCCGTTAGTAAAGTTGGCACAAAATCATCCCTAGGATGACAGCGCAAAAGTGCCGTTAAGTCCCACGCTAGTCGCGTGAGGGTATTTTGTCCATTCTCACTCATCCTAAATAATATCTCCTCCGCCTTTCTCTCCACAATCTCTCGCTCCATTTCTCACCAAAACCCTAACACCCAACTTTTTCTCTCTCATTGCAACACCACGCCGCCACCACCACCGTCGCGCGTACACCACCACCATGATATGTGTCTAAAACACATATATTTTATATTGTTTAAACCCACTAAAACAACCAAAAACACATAAATAACCTTATAAATGTTACAAATATCATGAAAATGTGTTTTATGTGAACCAGTACAAAAGAGTGAAAGCAGTTCGATTCTCATCGATAATATCGATGGTTTCGCCAAGCCTATTTTAATCTATGAATCAATGGTTTACGCCTAAGTAAAAATCGTTGATGGTTTCGCCAAGACTAACGTTTAAATGAGATACTTCCACTAAATAATATCCGGTTCTTAAATAATATCTGGTCAATACGGTCAAACCAAACTTCTGTTTTCCTCTCCCTCACATACCCCACCAAAACCATACCACCCTTCCACCTCCCCTGGTATTCCACCTCCACTACTTACCCACTCACCACCTTTCTCGCACACCTATACCAAATTTCACTTTACCTTCCCCGTGCCATCACATACCTACTTTTGCTATCAACTCCACCACTTGACCTCTAAACCTACCAAACATGTCCCTCCACCTCTACATGTAAACCCGGAAGCATTAATTGCAGTGAGGCGCCTCGATCTACTAGTATCACTTTTGGCGCCAAAAGTCACTTAAGCGGTGGGATGATTTACTCGCTTATCAATGGACATGAATTAAAGTGGGATTTGATTGGAAAGATGGTGGGAACTCAAATGACTATAAATATCGGAGGAGAGGCAAGAGAAGAAGTTACTTGACTAATCTAGCCTTAGTCGTATAGTGTAAATACCTTTTGGATTAGCCTAGGTCAAGTAGTTAAATAACCTTGGAATAGCCATGGTTTAGTAGTGTAATTTTAAATGCTTTCTTTAAATTACTTGTCATTTCTGATTTTAATGTTGTAGTCTTTCTTAAATTAGTATAATGAAACTTTATTTTAAGTTTATTTTCAAGTCACTTAAAATTTCGTGTTTTGTAAATTCATTTAAATTTGGTCATTTTAAATTCTTGTTATGTAGTTGTTTTATGGACTCAATTAGCTACATAAGCTCACGACAAAAGCTTTCAAGCTTTTAGAGACCTTAAAACAAGTTTAGTTTTAAAATCAAGAAAAACAATGAAAACCAAAAATAAATGAGTGAACTTGGTGGCTTGTATGGAGCAAGGTTAATTGTGGATTGCCTTTGGTTTAGAAGCTTTGTGGAAAGCCAAATAATAAAGTAATCTTGGTGGCTTATGGGCAAGGTTAATTGAGGATTGCCTTGGGTTTAGAAGCTTTGTGAGAGCCTTAGGATGTGTTACGTGACCATGATTCTCGTTTCAACTTGGATTCACTTGTAAGCTCATTTTACCATTTTGCATTTCTTGTTTGAGTGTTTTATCTGTTTTAGTTTTCGTGTTTACGTGTTTCTTTCTTTGTTTGTTTGTGATGTTATAGCTTAATCTTAGGTTGTTATGTTTTGGATGTGATTGTGGTTTGATATTGCACTTGATTTGTCAATATACTAGTTTTGATAATCCTAGGTTTGAACATTTGTGACTACTTGTTTAGGTGAAGAAGGTCCATTTGACACTTTGGTTCCTCTGGATTTGAATGGGATTGGTTTATACTATCTTTGCTTTGAAAACTACATTCTGATCCATTAAAGGTTGTTTGGGTTTAATAATGAAACTGTGAGAATGGTTGTGAATGGTGTTGTTCTTGTCTGATTTACACTATATGGAACCTATATGACTCAGTGAAATCCTAACCAAAGGGTGTAGCATGGTAGAAAGTCAATTTGACACTTGACAATCTCATTATGAGCACTTTAAGGTTGTTAGATCCTAGAATCTTGCATACTTGTTTAAATGTTGTTTACCTTTGTTAATTTTATGTTCTTATAGTTTATGTTAACTTATTTAATCAGTAGTTTAAGTTTTAAATCCAGTTTAGTCAACTTTTACATTCTCACGATTCGGTATTTTCGATTCTGGATTTATTTTTGATTCTGTGATTACATTTTTAGTTTTCTGTTTTTGATTTAATTGTCTATTTTCTTATGTCTTTATTCTTGAGTTTATGTTTAGTGCTTTTAGAGTTTTATGTTATGTTGCTTTTCTTCATTAGTATATTTTATTAATTTTTAGTCTTCATGTTTAAGTGCTTTATCGATTACGCGAAGCACAATTTGATTCTGCTAATCCGCTAATTGAATTATCTTTGAATTGTATTGGCCTCTCTTGAATTTCATTTGATTCTGCGAATCGATATTTTGGATTTTCTTTGAAGTACTTGTTTCTTTTATTATGTGTATGTTTGTTTTTTTTTGTAGCTTAAATTAGATAGGTTTCCCCATCCCCTTATTTTATTCATTAACCTCCTTCCATGAAGCAAGCGGTGGTGGTTAGTGATTCTCTTTAGCTTAGGAAAAGTTCCTCATTGAACCTTGAGCTTGTGATCTTTATCATACTCAACATTTCTTGATTGTTGAGCTCTCATGAGTTAAATTGAGAAGTTTATAGGAGCTTGTTGTTTGCCCACTCATAATGAGTTTACTAAGTAATTAGTGAACTTACACCATTACTGTGACTCTAAAAGCTCCTTAGTGGTGCTTGTTGATACTTGTTTATACTTGTTCATATTATTTGTGTATATCTTATTTCATCTTTTGTTTCTGTATAAAGTTATTCTTGTAGGTTATTTGACTGCACGATCGTTGTATTACAGTTTTCACACCTCGTTGGGAAGAGCGACCCGAGTTCGCAGATTTCTTCTGCGATACTTTGGAAAACACACTATACTACATTTGATTAGGCGCCTCAAAGGCGGCATGTCACACCACCACCTCCAGCGCATTTCTCACTACCACCCACTCGAGCCACCCAGCGCGCCACCCTTTATTGTTATTTCGCCATTTCAAGCATAGATCGGGAAGAAGGAAGGTGAGAAAAGCGAGTCCTCGCTCGTTTAGTGACCTTCAGTCACGTTTTCTTGTTTTGGTCGGTTTGGTTTTGTTGGGTTTGGCCGAGAGCAAGCAAGAACAAGGGTTAGGTTTTGGTTGATTTTTGGTTGTTGTTGTTGTTGTTGGAGTTGACGGGACCAAGAAGGTCCGTTGGTTGTAAGCGATGATTGGAGCCGAGAAACACCAAGGACTAATAGGGTCCGTTTGGTTCGTGATTATATCCGTGGGTTAAAGCCGGAACAATAGGGTCTCGGAATTGGTTTGTGAGTGAGTTTGATGTGGGATTGAAAGTTGAGTTGATTTGGAAGAGCGATTCATTTGTGGAAGAACATACCTTGTGATTGTAATCGTTTTTTTTTTTTTTTTTTGTGGAAGCGATTCATTTTTTTGTGGAAGAAGCGATTCATTTGTGGAAGAACATACAGATGACACTTGTGAGATTTGTTGAATGAGATGCTTGAAGATGGACTTGCATTTTGGTTTCTTGGTTTGTTTGTTACACATTATCGACCATGAAGTGTTGTCACAAGCAAAACCGGTTGAATACTATAGTTGAAATGCATCACTCAAGAACATGGCACATGAGTACAATCTTGAAATAATCTTGGTATAAGATAGTTGACATTCAAACTTGTCTTATTAACAATTGGCTTTTGTGTTTTCAAAGACTAGTTCCTTTTCTCATTATCACTCTATATATACGCATGGAACATAAAACAAAAATTTAATAAAAGGTCAATTAGATTGTGCCAACTTTAGGATGAGTGAGAATGGACAAAAATACCCTCGCGTGACTAGCGTTGGGGACTTATGACACTTCTTTGCGGCGTTCGTCATGGGGATGATTTTGTGCCAACTTTACTAACGGAGGATGTAATTGTTCCAAAAAAAGTATAGGGATGAAAACCACACCAGGGCAAACCACGGGGATGTTTTTAGGAATTTACTCCAATAATAAATAAACAAGTCAGACGCATTCTTTTAGGTGAAAAAATTGAAGCTAATTATTGTATCCAACTTGACCAATTTTTTTTTGTTTACGCTAGAATTCACTTCCTCTAACTTTTTTATTTAATATATTAGACAAATATCATAAATAGCGGCAAATAATTATATTTATAATAATTTAATCTTTGATGTAAAACTTACGAGTTTAATTTGTAGTCATTGAGAAAAAAAATTCATGAGATATAAACAAAAAATGTTTATAAGAGTTTACAAATCGTAACAACACTTTACTCACTTTTAAAAGTTGACTTAAGTTGACTTAGTTTTCATTTATTAAGCGTGTCATTTAAAAAGTTATTATGACGACTGTGTAAGGTAACTAAGTTTTCATTTTATTAAGCGTGACATTTGTAAAAGTATATTAAGGATTATTAAAGGATAATTTAGTCCAAATACTTTACTCATTTTAAGTAATTTTAAGTTTCAAAATTTGAACATAAACTCTTTATAAGTAGTAGAGATGACATTTTAATGCAATCTTACTCAATAAGTGATGACGATAGTACGTACAACATGTCTATTGGGCTCGACTTGTTTATCGTATTTGGCCCAAGCCCCACAACAAAACAACCACAAGTATCGGATCGTCGATAAGCCCAATAACAAATTGGCTACGGTCTTGACTCAAAGAGCGAATGCAAAGCACCTAGCGGTCCGGACTCATGGTGCGAAGGTGATATGTGTCCGCATTCACGATTCTGCAGAACCTAGCCCGACAAGGGTCCCACTCCGACCACTAACTTTTATTAAGTTAATAGTCGCAGACCCGTACTCGGAGTGCCGGGTAAGAAAGTTTGTGAACAACCCGGAGAAAGAATATGAGAACATGCCGAAATAGTGAAGTCGATCCATGAATACATCATTTTTTGAGAAAATGGTTTACAAGGTTGGACCAATGCTTCTTTGGGATAAGCAGTATACCCCAAACTTAGTCAGACCTCAAAGAAGCTATGAATAAACCGGCGCTTTATCAATGTTAAAGGTAAACCAACAACATAATTAAGGCAAACAAGCAAACGGCTCCATGAAAATGAAGCCTCCGTTAAGATCATGCTATCCAGCCAACACGGAACAACTTAAAAGATAAGCCTTATCCAAAGACTCAAACAGGAAAAAATCTTGGAAGAACAAATTCGCGTTCCTTCCCAAGACACTTTATGTCAAATCTAACAGAGCAAGCAGACGCTCAGGCTACGAGCCTAGGCACGTGCCTACCTACTAAACACTAGGTCAAGGTCACTGCTCACGCATGTAGGAACAGTAAAACTTCCACTATAAAAACCCGAAACAAAAGATGGAAAAGGCAGAAAAATAAAAAGAAAAGGATTACCAATAAACATCAAGGATCACAGTAACCTGAATCCACAAAGAGCATAATTCGAGCAACTTAAAATTTTGCAAAAAAAATTGGGTACTAAATCACGTAAAGTACAAAAACCACCTTGAAAGGAGCTGAAGATGTTATTCAAGATCAAGAAGAGTTCTTGAAAATGGAGCAAGGCCGTGCATCATGCATCACAATTGTAGACTCTATTCAACAACAAAACTTCATTCATCCATGATCGTTTTTCACAAATTCATGACTTACTCAAGCACCAGCTCCCATACCGAAAGAACCAAAAGATGGTACAAGAGTCAACCGGATCCCTTCATGGTCCAGAGCTACTCTTAAATGACTACTAATAACAATTAATCGCTCTTAAATGACGACTAATAACCCACCACCACCCTCCACTACAAATCCCCTTCATCTAAATCCCCTTCCAAAACATCCTCGAGCGTTTCTTTGAGCAATATGGTAAATTCCATGGCAGGAGTCTTATTTACAATTAGACTCCCGGTAGCCATGGAAAAATAACTATTACAAATATTCCATGGTTAACCTCGGTAATAACCAAAGTGAAGAAAGAACGAGGGCAGTTAGAAGTGCTTGAAGGAGTGATAGGATGTGGAAAGGATGGGTCCTTAGGAAAACAATAACGCATACGTTAGGGCAATTCATTGCATAAAGAGGCCCCTAATTGACAAGAAGCTTCCCTTACAAAGACACGCAAAAAATGATGAAAATGATGCCTTCATTCTTTTCTTGTTGCTGCCCAGCTCGTGAGCAAGAAGATGGTCTAGAAATCCAAGAAGATGGTCTCAGAACCCTGGGTTAAAATCAATTACTTGGTGATCGGAAAGGCAACCCCACTAAGCCTCGCCATCACTAAGTGTACCTGATGAGCGTACGAAGCGCGTTCGGGGTTAAAGGAACTTCCTTTTCGTCGAGCAAGTTTTTGAACACCCTAGGCAGTGAACCTAATCGTTGTAGTGTAGTATTGGGTAAGCCTCGGGTATTGATATCGTTCTCTAGGGGAATAGGAATGCTAGTAAGATCTCGGGGCAATTGGTTTGTACTTCTACCGATTACTTTTACTATCTAATTATCTAATACTACGGGTAGCTATGTCTTTTTTATGTGTGCTCGTATGATGATTAAAAATGTGTTTACCTAGATACTATTACTCCCTAGTTATCGTTTATTGTCGGTTGAATTGTCGCGTCCTTATTCTTAACGCGTTGTGTTTTCTAAGGTCGTAGGGAATGCTTATGCCCTAACTCTTTGAGAATACCTTTAGGTTATTGTCTACGAAGTCCTCTAGATGATTCATAAACTAACTTTAAGGTTATCTTTGGATGTTTAGACTACGAAATCCGCTAAGTGTTTCATAAACTAATGTTCACAAAGATTACTCAAGCATTTAAACACAACGATAGCCTAGTGCACTCCTAAGCCATTTACAATAAAGATAAGAGAGAACCAATCAATAATTAACAACTAGGTTTCATAGATCTAAACAAACACACAAGAAATTTAGCCGGACATGTTAAACAAGCAAGCATACACACATTCAATGGAAGACATAATGATACTAATGGAATAAAACACTTATCTTGATGTGTAAAATAGGGTTTGGGACCTAAGATCACATGTCCAAGTCGGACTACAAGCGTTTAGGGTTTTACTCCACAAGTCTACCTCTTTAAATCTTGAAAAATCGAATTATATATAGATTTACACTTGCGACGGCGTCGCTTTATAGATGGGGCGCCGTCGATTGCCGTCATTAGGGTTTACGTCTTGGCCAAGTTATCGATGGGGCGGTGTCACGTTGTAGTTGTGGCGGCGTCGGGCTTCAGTGGGCGTCGTCGATTACGGATCCGGTCCGTCTGAGATGAAAAGTCTTAGTGGCGCCTTCTTCTTCAAAGCTGGCGCCGTCGGTGTATTTGAGCAAAAAGTCTACCGAGCCGTCAGTGCATCTATTAACAAATCCGTGAGAGGGGCGGCGCGCCTTTGGTTGGGATGCCGGTTAGCTTCAGTTTAGCGACTTGAGTGTCTTGATCTTGACTTAGCCATTTTCTTCATATATTCACTCCTTTTCGTCCAAATATGCATCATTCCGACATTTTGCTTCCAAGAGACCTAAAAAGTGAAAAGGAACAAAAATAAGCAGTAATGGATATAAAAGTGGGCGATTAAGGGCTTAATTGACCCCTTAAAAGTGTACGTTTTAAATCCTTATCAAATATCCCTACACTTGGTATTTGCTTCTCCTCAGGCAAATGTGCTTTTGGCCAATCAATTTATAAGTTAGGGGGCATGAAGCATAAGTTTAACATAGTTCACAACAAGTAAAAGCACCACAATAGTCATAACAAGCACGAAAATTATATACTAGCACCTCACAAGGGTGTTTGGATTCTCTCATCTCTCGGGTGTATATGAAATATAGTAAATGAAATGAAAGATAAACACTCATTACGGCATAGTACATAGATTACCATAGGCTCGAGACTAGATCAAACCTCCACCGCTTTGGTAAGCACCTAGGAACAACTATCTAGAGGTATTTAAAAGGTTTGTAACGTTAAACACGGTAGGGAAACAAAGGGTTTGGTTGGATAGGCGATTTAGTGGTGGCAAGTCAAAATCTTATGTTACAAGCATGAAAAGCGTGGCGTTGCTAAGCCAAGACTCGACTTACTAAACTCTAAATAACTTGAAACAAACATACATAAATTTGAAAACATAAACATAAAGATAGATGTAGGATGGTAGCCCGTATGTTTTCTTCACTTTTTTTTTCAACACTCTTTTTTCGATTTTTTTTTTTTTTTTTTTGCATACGCTTTTACTCTACCATCCTTTAAGATAACATCAAAATATCGAGATTTATAGAGCATCCCTACACTTGAGTTTTATTACTCTAACACTAAATTGACCCGATTTGAAAAGATCAAAACACTTGGATTATTTAATTCGTAAATAAAGGGAATTTAAATTTAACGTTCTTTCACGTCACTCCATAAAATTTTACTTTTGCCCATGAGTCCCAATCATCCCAAAACTGTGTACAAAAGATATGACTCGACTTAGCAACCATGCAAGTAACTAGATAATTGAAATAAGGGTTTAGTAATGATAACAATAATGCACTAAAGGTGAGTGCGTACAAAGTAGGCTAAGGCGATTTGGGTGTACATTTGGGGGTGGATTGTAAACAATGCTCTTCATTGATATTCCGGAAAACCAAAACATCACGAGAACCGCGAAAATGGATAGACTGTGAGGGGTTAACTAGGGTATTGTGTACTAAAGATGAGTACATCGCATGGGTGTGGGGTAATTACTCGTGCCGATGTGGAAGAAGTAATTATAATCGGGTTTCAAACAAGGGTTATCCTAATGCCTCTTATCATTTAGTTATTCCTAACTACAAAGTGTAGTCTCACTAGCGATCTCGTAATGCATCACAAAACAAGTTCTAGAATCTATTATACTACAGGTACACTCTCTAAGCATTAAAGGTGAATGTTTTATTCCTAAAGATCTAGAAATGAACCTCACATTTTGGGGTGGAATTTGAGTGGTAAGCGGTTTTGTGCTAGTCATATAACTAAATTTTTGCTCGTACATGTCATAAAAAATTTAAATTTGGTGCTAAAATTGCCCTAACAAATATTTCTCATAGTTTATTACACAAATGACCTAGGACAAGACAAATATTCAAGGATAAGCATAGTTTCTAAGTTCCGTTTTATTCGCCCTCCCTACACTTAAACCGAACATTGTCCCAATGTTCCCAAATATCAAAGTTATAATAAAGGAAGGTAATTAAAGATAAAAAACTAGTACTCCCGATTAGCTCGGTAGGATCCGTGTGAAGTAGTGGTTAAATTCTTTTTCAAGAAGAATGTTTGCGTGATAAGCTCCATCCAATATTAAGTTTCTTCTTTTTGGCAAATATAACCTGCACACTTTAAGAAAATAGACGAAACCTTCGCATAAAATCGGCGATAAAGCTATATATGACACGACTAAACTAAGATATAATGCTTGTTGAATGGATGTTTGCAGATTTTCTGGAAAACTAAGACCTGAGAATTTCCAAAAATTTATACATAGCACAGAAAACAACAAAAAATTTATAAGTCATTTTACTTGACTGGCGTCGTCGGTTCTAATCTAACGCCGTCGGGTTGTCACAGCGAAGAATGGTCTGCTGCGTTTTCTGGAAAAATTCGGAAAAACTACACCTTTAGAATCTGGAAAAATTCACCAAAACATCCATTATGACTCGATACAAGCATTTGACTCTAACAAACACACATATATCAATTTCACTAGTTGTAATTCTCATGTTCACGTTCTTTTAAAAGCGTATGTAATCTTCCCTACACTTATCCTTTTTGTAAAATACCTTTATATGTAATTAAGATGAGTGTTAATACAAATAAGCCGTAAAAAGTTTATTTATTTTTTACGATCTTCTAATGTTTTGTCGATAACAAACGTAAAATCATTTTAACGAAACAAATAAAATACGTAAACTGTTTGAGCCAATAGTTTTCTAACACACTTACGCTTTCACATAAAACACTAAAACAAGTATAAGTGTTTTTATGATTTAGTAATACATATGTACAACAACTAGTGTTTACATATTTGGGTAAATATACTTAACTAGTATATACTAAAATGGGTAAAACTAACAAATGGTATTGACCCATAACCCATGGTATTCTCCAAGCGACTTGACTAGGTACATTGAACTCATGAGATACATTGTATCTAATAAGTAACCATGGATCAACCCATAACCCATGACCCATAACCAAAATACCCATGGGTAAAGAAGCGTCCACGGATCCCTAGCTTTACGCTAAACGGATCCCTTGTGAGGGATCCGTGGGATCCGGGAGCGATGAATTTCTCCTCATAAATAGTGAGCCATTTCTTCCTTTTTGCTCACCATCTCACACATACTTTCCCAAGTATTGTAACCCTCAACCACCCGATCCTAAGGGATCTTTCTATGTAGTTGTCTTTTGTTTTGTGTGATTCTCTAGGTTCCTCTTAAAGGCGAGATCACCACTTCTTGAAGTCGAGCAAGATCAAGTCCATGAGTTGCCATGCCGTCATCATCAAGACAATGAAGGTTCTCTTGTTAATAGGTCTTTCTTCCTCCGTAGATGTGTTGTGTTGAAGGCATTAGTGAAGGATGCCAAAGAGTCAAGGCAAGCATTAGTGGAAGATTCTTAACGTCCGTGTCAAAGCATTAGTGAAGAATGCTAAAGGTGTCAAGGCAGAGGCATTAGTGAAAGGTGTCAGCGTTGTGTCAAAGGCATTAGTGAATGATGCCTAGGAATCAAATCAAGTGGCATTAGTGAAGAATGCCTATGTCGTATAATCGATGAGGTGCATCGTTATACATATAGTAATTGTTTATTTCTAAGGATGGTGATATCCTTGATGGTGTTGTAATAAGGAGGATCTCCTTGGGAATAGGTGTTGTGTTGTGTTGTGGGTAGTAGTTCCTCCATAGTAATGGAACTAGGTACTTAGCCTAGTACATAATAAAGGGTAGGCGGCGTTGTGATAGGTGTGGTTCACCTTGGGTGAAAGAACCGGTGGTTAGCCTAGTGCCGGAAAAAGAGTGGCGACGTTATGAGCTTATCCGCCATAAGGAGTTTGGTGTCGTGTAGTGTTCTGAACTCGAGTAGGTGACTCGGGAGTGGAGTAGGGCAAGGAAGGTGTCCTTGTGGCGAACCACTATATATACTCGTGTTGTGGTGATGTGCTTCTTACTCTTTATCTTTCATTATCGTTTCTATATCTATCTATCAACGTCCAACATAACTAACCAAATAGATTAACATAAGTTAATCTAAATGTTTTAAAATGAAGTTTTAATTGGAAAACTATTCAACCCCCTTCTAGTTTTCCACAATTGGCATTAGAGCTTCGTTACAAGTTTCTTAAAGTATGTTGTACTTTAAAAACTTGATACGATCCGTGTATGTTTAAAAACTACAAAGAAGGATTTTTCAAGTCATGTTTTAAAAATCACCATAATATTTTATTGTTGGACAATGATAGAATGTTCTAACACTTTCCTTGTTAAGTATTCTCCATACTTGGATTTGGGCCTACCAAGAAGATCATGAAGAATACATCTAAATATTTCCTTTCGCGAAAAGAATATTTAGCTAAGGTATGATCGTTAACAATTTACATTTGCCGTTATTATTTTTTTAACCTTAGTTGCATAATTAATCTCTACTAGTAATTACTTAAGTAGTCATCTATATTAAAGTCATCATCAAGAATATTATTCTTCGATTGATTTATATAGACTACACTAATAACTTTTAATAATGATATCTTGGCTATTCGATAGCCTCAGTCATTATTTTTCACAAAGGAATTATTGACACTTCATCTATGTCAATGAATTTCTATGAAAAATTTCTTATATTATGATATAATGGGATTTTATCATAATCTTCGATAAACCTCCCAAGAATTGTGACTAATTCTTAAAAAGGGAACCATGTCTAGTAGGATTAGTACTAAACCGTCAAAACTCAAATCACAAGTTATTAAGCTTAAACATCAAACTCTATGAGTTTTAGAACTCCCTGTCACAATTCTCAAATTCCGGTCATTTCTCATACTCCATATTCATCATTTCATAACGGTTCATTCATGATTTTTCATTTCACACTAAACGCGTAAATATCATATTAAATAAACGTTATCGCGTAAACATTATTTTTGAACAATCAATTCAATACTTCCAAAAATTATTCCAATATATTTTAATACTCATATTAAGATTTTAAAAATGTTATTATTAGTTTACCCAGTGTTTTAAATCTATTTCGTATATAAATTGTTATATTTATATAAATTACGACGGTTTTCTTAAATTCAACCCGATAAATAATTATTCACTCAAATCTTTCAAGAAATGTATTTTTATAACTTTTATGACCTCAACATATTTTATCTTGACCCGTGAAATTTATTTTATCTAACGCTACCTTAAATATTCAAATGTGTATACAACTTACTAATATTATTTAACAAATGTTACAAGTTATTACTTCCATTCAAGTAACTTACATTTACTTACACTTACATTTATACATTAACATACTAATAATAAACATATGTATATGTATCATTAAATGAAAGATTCACACAAGATATGCTAGATATTTTCTACTTATACAAGTCTTACACTCAAGACTTTCTCACACACATTCACAACTCAATAATTCAAGTCTCATCAAGTTGTTTTCTCTCCTCTTCTTCTTCACAAGAAATCCGGCCACCATAGGAGATCATGGAGTGATCATCAAAAATTTTTCTTGTCAAGTTCTACACAATCTAGATACACTCTTTGTTTAGGTTTTGAAATAAAAACCTAGGGTGTTTAGGATTAATCCTTGGTTCACTAAACCTCATCAAGCAACTAGTAAGCCTAAAACTTCATCTCTTACTTTTTCATATATATTTCATACATTTCATGAAGCCCTCATGATCATATTTGCATTGTTGTGATTTTATTCATTATCATCCAAGATTATCACCCATATGTGCTATATAAATATTTTTAACAAGTATGTACTAGTTAGAAGTTTATAAAAGTGAGTGGTTTGAAAATGATTTATCAAAGTAAGTTTTGATCTTTTACTAGTAAAGGTTTGATGTGGTTTATGCTTAATTATATGTTATAAGTAGTCACATAAACCTCATAAATGGTCTTTTATCTATTATGGTTCGAATAGCATTTTATTTTTAGTAGGATTGGTGAAGTGTAGTTCAAGGATTTTGTGGTGAAGTTGTGATTAATCAAGTAGATAAAATGGTAATTTTAAAATAAGCGCGAAGCTGTCAGAAATTTATAATTTTTCCGAAAAGTTAGTCATTTTATAAGTTTTATTAAAGTTTTAGAAAATAGATTTTTAGTTATGAACGTGGCCTTTTGAACGGACTAAAGCGGAGTTATAACGAAAAATATACGTGGTTTCAAGTTACGATTAAAAACTATAATTTTCCGAAACTTTTACATGCAGTCCGAATTTGTAACTGGCCAAACAGTGGCCTTAAACTTTCTGTGAAGTCTCCAAGTTTAAAATATATTAGTACTCTTGATTACCTTGAGTGGATATAAAGAACTTGAAAACGGACTTAAAGCAGTGATTTATGGCTAACCGAACTTTGGGTCAAAACGTCTTGAAAACACTATTCACAGCTTTTGTAAGCTGTCAGGATTTTTAATCAAGATTTCGAGGGCCTAAACGGACGTTTCGGGGGAAATGGACGTTAAAAACGAGTTAGTTTTCCTATGTATATATTACGTCAAGTCCGACGTAAACTGATTTTTCAATTACTAAAACCGTTACATAGTTTTGACTACATTTTCACCATTAGCTCAAAAGTATTTATTTTTCGACATGAAACCGTCACACATTCAAGTAACAATATTTTTATATAACTAGTTTTCTAGTAGCATATTGGGTGATACGTTTTCAAATCATGCATTCACGACAACATATCATAACTCAAGTCATAACATTCATTTTAGGTCGCGGATAGTTTCCGAGCCTCACTTTCGTGCACATCATTTTGTTAGCATATCAATCACACCGGTGAGTTTCAGAGCCCTACTTTTACTTGCTTTCATACTACTCGTTTTCATAACCCTACTTTTATACATTTTCAATTACTTTTGGGAGATACATGCTCAAACTATTTTCATTTACTTTCACAAATATTCTAAACTTTGACATACTACTGTGAGTTCATACCCCGCTTTTACTCGTTTAAATTCTACAAACTATTTGGGGCGAGATATATGCTTATTTATCCAAACATTAAACTCTTTTGTCAAACAACTTTACCTATACTTTAGACTTGATTGCGTTTTATACTTGAATGGGTTATACTTGTTTCACTCTTGCGAATGCTCAAACTATTTATACAATTGTGTTACACTATACTACTTATACACTTTGGACATTGTGTGTTTATTGCGATATGTGCCTTAATGTGCTAAACTAGTTTTCAATTATGCAACAACATACAAACTTTAGCAATGGTTAACTCTGCGGGCCGGCAGAGAGGTATTGATAGTACTATCGGTGGCCGCCCCACCCTTGTGTCCTTGATAGACGAGACCTTGGGTGAATATAATCATTATTCAAGTGATTCAATGTAACACAACAAACAAGTTAGACTTAAATCGTGAGGTTCGATTGGTCGTGATTCTTTGCATTAAGTTTATGTATATATCGTATGCACCTATGTCCTACTTACAAACAAGATTGACAATTACATATTTAGGCAATGGATTGTAAACACACAGTTGCAAGTTTTGTATGGGCGGAACTTGAACCGAGTGGATTTGCACGGCCTTTCTGCATCAACATTTCTTATAGACTTTTCAAATCATTTTCAATAAACTTATGAACTCACCAACCTTTGTGTTGACACTTTTAGCATGTTTTATCTCGGGTTTTAAGGTGATAGCATTTCATGGAGCTTTTGGGTCGCATGGCATGCATTGGAGTCTTGTGTTTTTACCAGTTACTATTCGACATGTTTTGTAAACTCTTTGTGTGTTATCAAACTTTATGATTTCTTGTTGTGTAAACTTTTGACATTTGAAATCGAATGGTAAACTTTACAAAACGTCTCATTATAGAGGTCGTTTTACGTATCCATACTTTGTGCTATGACGTTATACCCCAATGACACTATCGTTCACCGCGATATTTTGGGGTGTGATGATTGGTATCGAGCATCGGTTATAGAGAACTAGGTTGCATCATTGACCCTAGACTATAACCACATCATCATAGCATCTCATCATATCATTATAAGTGCATATTCTTTATACATGCGGACTTATGACTCAACACCAAACATCATATGAGTCGATTAGTCCAAGCATTGCATAGTTACTCCTAAATTATACATAGCCCGATCACCTATGTCTAATTCGGGAAGAATCATGCAATGAAGGGGTAGTAGTCTCATATGTAAGCAATTCCGTAATCAAGCCAAATTTTAAAGATTTTCTTTAAACCACTTGTTTCAGTTTGATCCGCGTGGCAGTTCTTGTTTGATGAGTTGCAAAGATCGAGCTAGAAACAAGTTGTTACCTAAACCGATTCACCTAATCGTATGAGCGTTCTTGTTTGATGAGTTGTGGGATTAAGCAAAATCGGTTATCTAAAAGTCTTTGGAAATTTTGCTTGAGAATGGGAAAGCTTGTCTTATCGAGCCTAATCATAAGAAAGCATGTATTTAGGACGGAATTTCTCACGATAGCACGGGAACGCATCTTGTTGGGCGGGTAACTCATATGCATGAGCATTGACATAATCATTTAGATCATACATGAGCATAAACTTTTAAAACTCTTGTCGCGTTTTGGGCCATAGTATCATTAATCGAATCACGGGACGTGATTCCTCGACATGGGAAGAATGTCACAATTCTCAAATTCGGTCATTTCTCATACTCCATATTCATCATTTCATAACGGTTCATTCATGATTTTCATTTCACACTAAACGCAGTAAATATCATATTAAATAAACGTTATCGCGTAAACATTATTTTTGAACAATCAATTCAATACTTCCAAAAATTATTCCAATATATTTTAATACTCATATTAAGATTTTAAAAATGTTATTATTAGTTTACCCAGTGTTTTAAATCTATTTCGTATATAAATTGTTATATTTATATAAATTACGACGGTTTTCTTAAATTCAACCCGATAAATAATTATTCACTCAAATCTTTCAAGAAATGTATTTTTATAACTTTTATGACCTCAACATATTTTATCTTGACCGTGAAATTTATTTTATCTAACGCTACCTTAAATATTCAAATGTGTATACAACTTACTAATATTATTTAACAAATGTTACAAGTTATTACTTCCATTCAAGTAACTTACATTTACTTACACTTACATTTATACATTAACATACTAATAATAAACATATGTATATGTATCATTAAATGAAAGATTCACACAAGATATGCTAGATATTTTTCTACTTATACAAGTCTTACACTCAAGACTTTCTCACACACATTCACAACTCAATAATTCAAGTCTCATCAAGTTGTTTTCTCTCCTCTTCTTCTTCACAAGAAATCCGGCCACCATAGGAGATCATGGAGTGATCATCAAAAATTTTTCTTGTCAAGTTCTACACAATCTAGATACACTCTTTGTTTAGGTTTTGAAATAAAAACCTAGGGTGTTTAGGATTAATCCTTGGTTCACTAAACCTCATCAAGCAACTAGTAAGCCTAAAACTTCATCTCTTACTTTTCATATATATTTCATACATTTCATGAAGCCCTCATGATCATATTTGCATTGTTGTGATTTTATTCATTATCATCCAAGATTATCACCCATATGTGCTATATAAATATTTTTAACAAGTATGTACTAGTTAGAAGTTTATAAAAGTGAGTGGTTTGAAAATGATTTATCAAAGTAAGTTTTGATCTTTTACTAGTAAAGGTTTGATGTGGTTTATGCTTAATTATATGTTATAAGTAGTCACATAAACCTCATAAATGGTCTTTTATCTATTATGGTTCGAATAGCATTTTATTTTTAGTAGGATTGGTGAAGTGTAGTTCAAGGGATTTTGTGGTGAAGTTGTGATTAATCAAGTAGATAAAATGGTAATTTTAAAATAAGCGCGGAAGCCACTGTCGAAATTATAATTTTTCCGAAAAGTTAGTCATTTTATAAGTTTTATTAAAGTTTTAGAAAATAGATTTTTAGTTATGAGCGTGGCCTTTTGAGCGGACTAAAGCGGAGTTATAACGAAAAATATCGTGGTTTCCAAGTTACGATTAAAAACTATAATTTTCCGGAAACTTTTACATGCAGTCCGAATTTGTAACTGGCCAAACAGTGGCCTTAAACTTTCTGTGAAGTCTCCAAGTTTAAAATATATTAGTACTCTTGATTACCTTCGAGTGGATATAAAGAACTTGAAAACGGACTTAAAGCAGTGATTTATGGCTAACCGAACTTTGGGTCAAAACGTCTTGAAAACACTATTCACAGCTTTTGTAAGCTGTCGGATTTTAATCAAGATTTGAGGGCCTAAGCGGACGTTTGGGGAAATGGACGTTAAAAGCGAGTTAGTTTTCCTATGTATATATTACGTTAAGTCCGATGTAAACCGATTTGTCAATTACTAAAACCGTTACATAGTTTTGACTACATTTTCACCATTAGCTCAAAGGTATTTATTTTTTCGACATGAAACCGTCACACATTCAAGTAACAATATTTATATATAACTAGTTTTCTAGTAGCATATTGGGTGATACGTTTTCAAATCATGCATTCACGACAACATATCATAACTCAAGTCATAACATTCATTTTAGGTCGCGGATAGTTTCCGAGCCTCACTTTCGTGCACATCATTTTGTTAGCATATCAATCACACCAGGTGAGTTCGTAGCCCTACTTTTACTTGCTTTCATAACTTTGGGGGAGATACATGCTCAAACTATTTTCATTCACTAACCCAAGGGGTTTCAGATACATGCTCAAACTATTTTCATTTACTTTCACAAATATTCTAAACTTTGACATACTACGTGAGTTCATACCCGCTTTTACTCGTTTAAATTCTACAAACTATTTGGGGCGAGATATATGCTTATTTATCCAAACATTTAAACTCTTTTGTCAAACAACTTTACCTATACTTTAGACTTGATTGCGTTTTATACTTGAATGGGTTATACTTGTTTCACTATTGCGAATGCTCAAACTATTTATACAATTGTGTTACACTATACTACTTATACTCTTTGGACATTGTGTGTTTATTGCGATATGTGCCTTAATGTGCTAAACTAGTTTTCAATTATGCAACAACATACAAACTTTAGCAATGGTTAACTCCGGGAGCCGGCAGAGAGGTATTGATAGTACTATCGGTGGCCCCCACCCTTGTGTCCTTGATAGACGAGACCTTGGGTGAATATAATCATTATTCAAGTGATTCAATGTAACACAACAAACAAGTTAGACTTAAATCGTGAGGTTCGATTGGTGTGATTCTTTGCATTAAGTTTATGTATATATCGTATGCACCTATGTCCTACTTACAAACAAGATTGACAATTACATATTTAGGCAATGGATTGTAAACACACAGTTGCAAGTTTTGTATGGGCGGAACTTGGGCCGAGTGGATTTGCACGACCTTTCTTTGCATCAACATTTCTTATAGACTTTTCAAATCATTTTCAATAAACTCTATGAACTCACCAACCTTTGTGTTGACACTTTTAGCATGTTTTATCTCGGGTTTTAAGGTGATAGCATTTCATGGAGCTTTTGGGTGCATGGCATGCATTGAGTCTTGTGTTTTTAACAGTTACTATTCGACATGTTTTGTAAACTCTTTGTGTGTTATCAAACTTTATGATTTCTTGTTGTGTAAACTTTTGACATTTGAAATCGAATGGTAAACTTTACAAAACGTCTCATTATAGAGGTCGTTTACGTATCCATACTTTGTGCTATGACGTTATACCCCAATGACACTATCGTTCATTGCGATATTTTGGGGTGTGACAACGTGGATGTTCCACAATTATATTCACTTCAAAGACTCACGAACAAGAACACAACTAATGTTCAAAGGAGCAATTTGATCATTTCTCTCAAGCATAACAATCACTTGTGTAAGTATAATCTTCACTACATTGTTAATTTAATTCCTTGATTTCTAGGATTACAATTTCTTCATCTTTAAGAGTTGGGTTCAAATGGGTTTATCATAATTTGTCACCACATTGTTTTCTAAGATAATTTAAATCAAAGAATTAACATTGTTAATACAAATTAAACACATTTATTGAATTCAACAAAGATGATGAGAGCAAAATTGTGATCAAACCCTCTAGGTTACTATTCACAATTAACACCACCTTTGTGGTTATGTTGTTTAGAATAATCATGCCAAGCAATCGACAACAAGACTACTAAGATCTTGCTCATTACATACCAATGTACCATAGAAAAAATGAACTTAGTCCGATGATAGGAAAGCTTTTAAAATGCTTGAAAGAGACTATTTCACGAAGGACGAGTAGTAGAACCATCATTTCTTGCCAATACCGACATAAGAGAAGTTTTTGGAGCTATTGGGTTTGATTGTTTATTGGACATAAACGAACAAATTTGCCCGGTTTTTGTACTCGAGTTCTACAAGACCATGAGGATTGTTAGAAATGATGATGGGTCTATCTCGATTAACTTCACCATAAATGAGCATGAGTACACCCTTTCGCTTGTAGAGTTTGGAAGAATAATAGGAGTTCCATATCAAGGTGTTTGTATGTATTCTAGTGAGTGGTCGTTGGAAGAGTTGCACACTATGGTTGATAATCATGAAATCTACCACATGTTAATCCGGAAGCAACCACGGTGAGGACACCGTGTTCATGCCAAAGCATCCCCATCAAGGGTTACTAGGAATTCAAAAGTGATCTATAGGGATCCTTTCCAAATGGAGCTCTCGAGATGTCACGCATTGTATAGGAATTGGGAAAATGTGGTGAGGAGAATGTGTTGTGCCTAGTAGGAAACAAGGATCACCCCAACGCATGTCTAAGCTTCATGATCTATTGCCTAGTGACCGAGAATCGCTTTAACCTTGCCTACTACATGATTAAGAGAATGGCAAGTGTAAGAAGCATGGACAAAATGGTACTCCGTCATGATGCTCCTAACCCGTCTTGCTAAATTCATCTTTGCATTAGATCCTTCTCCGCAATCCTATGATCATAGCTATTGCAACAAAGTTATGGTATCACTAACCGAGGTAGAACTACAAGGTTTATGGTGGAGGCAAAAGGCCTCACCCACCCACGGATTCCTCGGATGAAAGGAGAGGCAAAGAGAAGGTGAAGGTAGTAGCAACCCACTCGAAATACCGACCTCGAACCACTTGGACTACATCAACCAATTTCCGGACGTTCCTAATGCATCACCCGAATGGCAACAAACCAAGGGAATCTTCAAGTGTTTTGCCAACTTCTTAAGGAAAAAGAAGTAAAGATGGTATGATAAAGTGGAGGATGGGTGGAGTAGAGAGAAATGAGGTAAGGTCATAGGACCTAAATTTGTGAAGAACAATTTCAAACAATGGGTTGTAACATCTAAACTAATACTTATGTAGTGTAGGATGTAGTATGTAGTTATTGCCATAACTTGGCATTGAACAATCTTAACTTAGGAGCGTGTAGGATGAGATTTTCGACTTCTTCAAGTAGTTGTCGTCACTCATCTTTAGGTACTTTTAGTTCCCCATGTGCTATGCATTTTACTTGATGTGCTTTTGCATATAGTCTTTGTAGAAACAACTAGGAGAAGCGCTTTGCTATGAGTACAAAATTGCATTTTTTTGGAAGCCTTCGATCTGCGGTGAGCGGATCGGCGATACAACTAGCGGATCCTCCCGAGAAGGGAACCGTGGGATCCGTGACTACGATGAGCAATACGGACTTGCTTACATCAAAATAGCTCACTAGATCACCTCACTAGTCAAACATAAGACATTAGAGCCAACTAAGTCTTCCTCAAACATTTGAAGGCCTCACACTCACCCATGGCTTACCTAGGATATATTTCAAAGTGTTTTTGATTTATAAACTCATGAAAACTCACCATATTTCGCTCCAACGCTCACACATCATTTATCACATCTCATAACACTTAGTTTGATATATCCATCAATTTTAGCAAATTGGTGTTAATCACTTTGACTCAAAATTAGGCTCAAAACTAGTTTTCATTTTTCTTTATTTTTAAGATTTTAGTAAATTTTCATTAAGGGCTCATCTGACTTTTAGGACTAAATTCCACCATCTTTTCATCCCAATTCAAATGATATCTCACTCAATCACTTAGTTAGACTACCTAATGTAAACTTTCCTACCCAAAAACCATCATTAAGCACCATCACCCCTTATGATTGAGCATTTAAGACATCCACCACTCAAGACTTCCAAATTAAGTCAAAACCTCGAGATACATAAGTACTAGACCTTTCAAAAGCATAATCATTTCACCTAGAATCATCGACATACGGATCCACAGTTTATAACCAGTAGGATCCACAGTGAGAAGGATCCGAGGATCCGTGGTCGCAGAAGCTTAAATCGACTTCCTCTTCAATTTTAAGCCACCTTTTGGTTATCTAACCACTTTTAGCTTACATTTATTACCTCCTAGAGTGATCAAAATCCTAAGTGCATGCTTAATCCTCTTAGTGGCCAAGAATTTAATTCCCTAAATTCAAATTACCCTTTATAAACCAAACATTCTTAAGGTTAAGGAATCACTCCCACCTAGCTTTCAAAAATCGAGCAACTAGAAGCTCATAGAGTATCTTTATCATCACCATGACTAAGGCTCTTAGCAACAATTCCTCAACCAAAGGCTCATCCAAAAGAAAGGGTCAAATGATCCATGAAATCTCATCCACCGAATCATCTCCCATAAGAGATAACAATGCTAGAATCCACCTCTTCAAACCCATCCAACAAAAGCTAAGAGAACCGCAGGATTAGCATCAAACCTTCGGACTAGAAAAGGATCATCTAGTTCAAAACCAAACATGGCTAGTTATAGCAAGCCATCTAAGTCCTCATTCCTTTAGCATAGATTTAACGAGCCTCTTCCTCACCCAAATCTCTATTCATTAGAGCATTAGCCACCAAGAACCTCCCACTCACCAACTTTCTCGTTAAATAGGGAACCACCAACAACAGAATAGTCCATCATGGGAAACAAGGAACAATCATGGACATGATCATATGGAGAATTTCCACTACCACCACTCTCACTTTAGTAGAACCTCATCCACACCTCAAAATCAAACCCCACAATTAGGGCAGTAAATGAGCCAAGCGTTCGGTGAACATTTCATGAACCGTTCGGTAAAAGTTCGTTTATGTTCGTTTATTTATTAAATGAGCGAACATGGACAATATTTTATGTGCGTTTAGTTAAATGAGCGAACATGAACAAAAGCTGCGTCCGTTTATATATGTTCGTGAACGTCCGATTATGCGTTCGTTAACGTTCATTTATATTCATTTATTTACTTATGTTCGTATATGATATCTTTTAATTGTATGATTTAAGATTGGTTTATTTAAACAAAACAATATTTTTAAAACAATATATTGTGCATAATTTAATAAAGTTTATGTTTGTTTCTCTATGTTCATTTATGTTCGATCGATTAGCGTTCGTTTAATGTCTTAATAAGCGAACATAAGCGAACATGAACAACTCATTTTATTAATAAGCGAACATGAACAAGAAAATTTGTCCGTTTAAGTGTTCGTGTTCGTTTATTTGTCGGTTAAAATTAAATGAGCGAACATGAACACGGCTTCGTTTGTGTTCGTCCGGTTCGTTCTGACCCTACCCACAATCATTCGTGAGAGCCTCCTCAAAACATCCATTTTCCTCCGGTTCCCAATCAAGACAATAATTGCCCAAATTGTCTAATCACCCAAGGACTTGTTCAAGAAGTGCGAAATGAGTTACATTTCATGTTTAATCATCTTCTTGAAAGATTGGACCAAATCAACAAGTCTACTCATCCTTAGACTCAAGCACATAGTTGCTCCTTAGGTTTAGTAGCTTATTAGTATTAGTAGAATATGTATGGCTAGATCATTCTCTTAGTTTTAGAGATTTACTTGATTATCTCTTTGTTTTATTGAATGATATCTTATTTGCCATATTGCTTTGAGTATATGTTTGTTGTATACAAATCTTACTTCCATAGTTAGCATTGCTTGATATATCACCTTTGCTGAATCATCTGTCACCAGACAGACGGATCCCTCCAAAATGCCTAGACGGATCCCTCCATGTAGGGAACCGTGGGATCCGTGGTACAGAAGAACAATTTTCTACTAACTTGGAGTCTTATTTGCGGAAATTATGCACTATACTCTTGTTTTCTAACTTCTATTTTGTAGATTTTCAAAATATACATGAAGAACTCCGACACCATAAAGCTAGGGGAGCTTTGTGTCAAACCATATTACAAAACCATTTGCAACATAATCCTTATTTGGATTATACTTCATGACACCCCATTGCAATGTTGCAATCTTGAGGGGAGCATTTTCGTCACAAGGACGAACCATTTGCAATACATTTGCTTACTTATTTTTATGTACTTGGCGCCCTCACAGGGATGGACTCGTCGTGGGGAGTTAAGACGAGAACCATTCCCGTCACTTGCTCTCTTTACATTTTTTCTTTTTACATGTTTTCTTAAAACCGTGTGTTAGTTTCTTTTCGACGCTCTTTTTGTTTCGACAAAAGGGGAGAAGAGTAAAACTCAATTTGAACTTTTACAATTTTAGTTTTCCTTAAAATAATTTTATGTTTTGTCATCAACAAAAGGGAGATTGTTAATACAAATAAGCCGTAAAAGCGTTTATTTATATTTACGATCTTACAATGTTTTGTCGATAACAAGCGTAAAATCATTTTAACGAAACAAATAAAATCGTAAACCTGTTTGAGCCAATAGTTTTCTAACACACTTACGCTTTCACATAAAAACTAAAACAAGTATAAGTGTTTTATGATTTAGTAATACATATGTACAACAACTAGTGTTTACATATTTGGGTAAATATATACTTAACTAGTATATACTAAAATGGGTAAAAACTAACAAATAGTATTGACCTATAACCCATGGTATTATCCAAACCACTTGACTAGGTACATTGAACTCATGAGATACATTGTATCTAATAAGTAACCCATGGATCAACCCATAACCCATAACCCATGACCCATAACCAAAATACCCATGGGTAAAGAGGAGCGTCCCACGGATCCCTAGCTTTACACTAGACGAATCCCTTGTGGGAGGTATCCGTGGGATCCGGGGAACAGTAAGCTTTCTCCTCTATAAATAGTGAGCCATTTCTTCCTTTTTGCTCACCACTCTCACATACTTTCCCAGTATTGTAACCCTCTAACCACCGATCCTAAGGGATCTTTCTATGTAGTTTGTCTTTTGTTTTTGTGTGATTCTCTAGGTTCCTCTTAAAGGCGAGATCACCACTTCTTGAAGTCGAGCAAGCTCAAGTCCATGAGTTGCCATGCTTCGTCAACATCAAGACAACTGAAGGTTCTCTTGTTAATATGTCTTTCTTCCTCCGCAGATGTGTTGTGTTGAAGGCATTAGTGAAGGACGCTGAAAGAGTCAAGACAAAAGCATTAGTGGAAGATGCTTAACGTCCGTGTCAAAAGCATTAGTGAAGAATGCTAAAGGTGTCAAGACGAAGGCATTAGTGAAAGGTGCTAAGCGTTGTGTCAAAGGCATTAGTGAAGGATGCATAGGAATCAAATCAAGTGGCGTTAGTGAAGAATGCCTATGTCGTATAATCGATGAGGTGCATCGTTATACATATAATTGTTTATTTCAAGGATGGTGATATCCTTGATGGTGTTGTAATAAGGAGTGGATCTCCTTGGGAATAGGTGTTATGTTGTGTTGTGGGTAGTAGTTCCTCCATAGTTATGGAACTAGGTACTTAACCTAGTACTTAATAAAGGGTAGGTGACGTTGTGATAGGTGTGGTTCACCTTGGAATGAAAGAACCCGGTGGTTAGCCTAGTACCGGAAAAAGAGTAGGCGACGTTGTGAAGGCTTCTCCGCCATAAGGAGTTTGGTGTCGTGTAGTGTTTACGAACTCTCGAGTAGGTGACTCGAGGAGTAGAGTAGGGCAAGGAAGGTGTCCGTCTAGCCGAACCACTATAAATACTCGTGTTCTGGTGATGTGCTTCTTGCTCTTTATCTTTCATTACACGTTTATATATCTATCTATCAACGTCCAACATAACCAACCAAATAGATTAACATAAGTTAATCTAAATGTTTTAAAATGAAGTTTTAATTGGCAAAACTATTCAACCCCCTTCTAGTTTTCCACAACGAGGTTAAAGACAAAATAAAGCATTTTCACAAATTCAAATATGAGAATAAACAACAATTAAAAGATATATGACACAAAACAAGCCAACAATTAAGCATGGGTTGCCTCCCGAAAGCGCTTTGCTTTATTTATGAGTCTTGTAGCTAGAATCGAAGTCGTGCTCCTCGTTGTCTCGTTCTTCATCCTCAATGAAAACTCTATCATATTGACAAAATTCTCATCTACTCTATACCTAGGTCCTAAGGTCAAACAATCCCTCCTCCTTTTCTCCCACATAAAGTTCAAGCCTTTTTCAACATCTTCTTCGCTCTTTTCCTCAAAAGCTCTAATGTTGTCTCATTCATAAAGGGATAAAGGACCATATCCGTTCATCTTCCAAGGCATCCTATAAGTAATTTCATCGTCCCCTTCCACAAATCTAACCGTTCCTTCGGATTTGTTATAGCTTAGTTTAGACTTTTCAACAAATGGTTTTCCTAACACAACTTGGGACAAGCTATAGTCAATGACACATCCTATGTCTTCTAGGACCATAAAATCAACTAAGTAGGTGAAGTTTCCTATAAAGGCGTGTACATCCTTGACTCTTCCCACAAAATTGCAAACCCCACTGGGATACTTATAGTCTCTCTAATCTTAAGTCGCTCATTCATTATGTCATTGTAAGCGGTGATGACATCACATTAATGGAGAGTCCGTATCTATGTAGGCGTGCTCGGCGTTCCTATATCCAATCATACAAGGTTTTGATGTTCCAAGTTTCCTCTCTAATCTTTAGGCATATCCTAATGATGGGTGATCGAGGATTATCGATTATGTATTGGTGGTAAGCAACTTCTTCCTTAGTGGGGTAAAGATTGAAATAGGCACTATTTTCCTCGTTCACATTTTCATATACTAAATCATTACCGAACTATTGCTAATCATGGAGCCAACAATCGATGTGCTAACAGCTTTTCAACAGACGTCCCAAATTGTACTCTCAAATACCTATGCAAATCTTGAAGATCATTGTTTCTACTAACATATCGTTTGCGACGATGGTTAGAGGGTGTCGGTCAATTGGTTGTGGTTTGAGTGGAGGTGGTTTATTTGGTGGTGGGTGATGAGTGTCTAAATACTCATCATTTTTATTCCTTCTACTTTGCAAAAGCGATCAAAACACTTTGAAAAGTCTCAAAAAGACGGAAAAAATATTTAGGCGTATTTTATGCAATAATTGTCAAAATCTAGTCCTGTTTATTCAAAACAAGTTAATTTTTCATAAAAGGCCCTCTGGGATTTTCAAGTTGTCAAAATTAGACTTATAAAATTCAATTTTGCAAAATGGCAACTTTAGTCCTTGAAGTTCAAAGATTGACAGAATTTACCCCTGGACATTTTTAATTTGAAAATTAATATTTTTAGTCCTTTGGTAATTCAAACTTGTCATAATTGGTCCCTATAATAAACTTTGGAAAATTACATATTTGGTCCCTCAAGTTTGGTGGAATTGCAATTTTGGTCCTTGTGTTATTAATAAACCAAGTCCACTAAACCCCTACTTGAACCCCCTGCCAAATAAAACCCCCGTGAACCCCTACTTGAACCCCCCATTATTAATATACCCGGTCAAACACATAGTCAATCCATACTCCTTTTTCCCTCCACTTCACCTTCTTCACCAACCGCTGCAAACCAACCCCATTCTCCATACTTCCATTCACAACCCACTCCCTATCACCTCCACCTCACTTTTGACCAAGAAACAATTAATGCTTCCTCCTCCTGCTTCAACCCTCCCAGGTGGCTATATCTTTTTGGCGCCAAAAAGCTCATCAGCAGCTAAGATGAATTCTACAAATCCAATGGCTCGATATTTTGGTGGGAAATGATCGGAGGAGAGAGGAAGCTTTTGTTGATAAATAGAAGAAAGAGGAGAAGAGCGGAGGAGTAGTTATTAGTTTTAATTTCTTTCATGTCGTTTTATCTTAAAATCTTAAATTAGCTCAAAGTTTGTAATTTTCATCTTATTTGTATCGGTCTAAACTGTTCAATCTATTGTAACTTATTTTAAGTGATAAATTAAAGTTTGGTTAAGTTTTACATTTTCCATTCTCTCGTAATCAAATCTGTTTTAAAATTGTTAAGTACCGTGCTTGAATAGCTTGTTTACATCTTATATAAGCTTATTCAAGTGCTGATAGCTCTGAATAAGCTTATCAAACGATTCAAACAAAAGAGCACCTGGTCAATGAAAGTCAAAGGAGAATTTCTTGTTCTTGGACATTGGAGCAGTTTTGTGATACATATATGGACTTGTGAACTCAGATAAGTGTTATTGAGAAAGAATCAAGAGGTTTGGTTTGATTTCATTCAATTTCCATTTTAGTGTAAAATTAGATTAAATAGCTACTATTGATTATTCTTTGTTATGATTTGTTTAAATGTCTTGATTTACTTCTAATATAGTAAATATTAGTTTGTGAGTGGATGCATGCTCGAATCGAACACTGCTTTGAAAAATTCCATTTAAGTCACTTAAAGGGTGTTTGGATTGTATTGCAAATCGTATTCTGGTAAGATTAGTAGAAGTTTATTCTCGCTTTAGTCCTTACTAGTTCATTCTGATTCATTTAGTTCATAATTTTGCATACTAGATCTCTAAAAGTCAAAATCAATTTAAATCATCCTAATTTCAAATCATTAGGAATTTTAAAGATCATAAGCTTGAATTAGGTTTAGATATTAGTGGAGTAACATAAAATAGTTTTAGTTTAGCTTATTACATCACATTCGGTTCATAACATTGAATCAAAACTCATAAAAGTCAAATGCAATTTCTGTTTCAAAAGTCAAAGTGAGTTAAGTCGGTTTTGCCAAACTTTGTTGATTTTTCATAGCTTCATTCGGATCAATTTTGTTGAAAATACAGGACAATTAACTTGATTGGTCAAGAGTTGGAAACGATTTTGTGAAATTTTAGTAAATCTCTATAAGCTCTAAATCAGCTGCTCAATAAGCTGAAAACTCCTGCTTCACGCCAAAGACATATCTTGGCGTATTCTGCAACTTGCAGCCTTTGCATAGGGCTCAGTTTACATAGTTAGGGTCTGAAAATTGGTCCAAGTGTTCCTAGCTTGGTGGTCTTGAGTTCTCCACTTTTAGTTTTCAGTTTGGTTCACTAAATAAGCTGTTGTTTAAGCTAAAAGTAGGAGGGTCATAAGCTGTTTTCAACTTAATACTCAGTTAAGTCCAATCAGTTTAGCTTGCACTCTAGAGGTTTAGGTCTGTTGAAATAGGTTGGTATTAAGTTTTTTTAGTATAATCTAGCTTTTGTGTTCATTTTGTGCTTTCTAGTGCTTATTAGCTTATTTTAAGTGCTTATTCTCAAACAGTTTGCACTACAGTTTCATTTTCTTACACATAAGCATAGTTTTTATATTTTTATAGATTGATAATATAATTTTAGACTTTTCCTGAATTTTTCATAATTTTTCATCACTTTGTTTGCTATTTTCTTATTTTAAATAAGTTTTAAGTCTTTTAAATAGCTTTTAATACAAATAAATCATAAAAGCTTCAAAAAATAAGTTTTCAATTTTCATAGATTAAGATAAATATAAAAGCCAAAAATATTTTTCCATAATTTTCCTAGTTTAAATATTAATTTTAGCAATTTAATTAGTTTTAAATAGTTTTAAATCATAGAAATTAGAATACAAATCGGAAAAATACAAAATTAGTTTTAAAATTCTATTTAGTCATTTTAGATTTTGAAAAATAGTTTTATAATTTTCCATTAATTTTCATAATTTTTAGTATTTTAATTTAGTTTTAAAGTTTAAAATTAGTTTTAATTCAAATTTATAAAAGAAAAATCAAGAAAATCCAACTTTAAAAATAGTGATAGCGTTTATTTAATATAAATTAGCTTTTTAATTTTCTTTTCAACTTATTATTAAGCACTTATATGTTTTTATATTTTCTTAAATTTACATCATATTAAAGTATTTTTAGAAATTTTCTCGATTTTTCCTTTGTCATCGAGTATTATCATACCCCTTCCTGT
The DNA here is from genome assembly GCA_022545495.1 of Chrysanthemum lavandulifolium. Classification (NCBI taxonomy): domain Eukaryota; kingdom Viridiplantae; phylum Streptophyta; class Magnoliopsida; order Asterales; family Asteraceae; genus Chrysanthemum; species Chrysanthemum lavandulifolium. The sequence goes on from CM040240.1 coordinate 143,060,540, forward strand.
TCAATATCACCGATCACTACACATTTAGCTATTCATCATACATTTCGTTGGGACTTAACGACTGGGAAACACTAAACTCTCACGGACTTAATTACTTTGGTTTTAGATTGTTTGACTTTTATTACGGTTGACCATTCACAGTGGTTGACTTGTGTAATAAACCCGACGTTTGGGACCAATCAAATTTTGGCGCCCTTCTTGGAGAGGCGTGCTAATAATCTTACGTTTAGCAGTTAGTGATTTGAATATTCACTCCTTGTTCATACCATCTATATATATTTATATTTTCTTATAAAATCAAAACCCAAAACATCTTAAAACCATAAAACCCAAAAGATTCTTCTTTCCCCATTTTCATAATTCCTTGACTCGAGATTTCTTAGAGTTAACTCTAGTGTATCTTTTCGCTCTTCTAGGTCTGTGAGCCCATTTCGTGAGCTTGTCGAGATTCGAAGAAGGCGTGTCCGTGACGTTACGCCCATCGATCGGATCGAGATCCGGATCGCATTCCGGTTATCATGGCGGAAGAACGTCCTATGTCGAGCTTCTCCAAGCACCCATCGATGGGTATGGAGATGCTATTGTTATCCGACCATTGTGGTGAAAATTTTGAACTCAAAACCGGGTTACTAAATCTTGTAACCTCGAGTCAATTCTATGGTTTTGAGAGGATGATCCTCATGCTCATATTCGATGGTTTAACAAGATTGCATCTACCATCAAATACAAGAATGTCCCTACGGATCTTGTCAAACTTCTTCATTCCCATTTTCCCTCGAGGACAAGCCCGGTTGGCTTGAAAAACAACCCCTCAATCGATGAAACATGGGAAGACACGGTGAAGAAATTTGTGAGCGAGTTCTATCCACCTTCTAAAACCACGAGTCTTAAAAGCGAAATCATCAAGTTCACACAAAGTTTGATGAATCCTTGATGAATCGTGGGATCGTTTTAAGGAGGTGCTCATGAATGTCCTCACCATGGTTTCTCCGAGTTGATGCAACTTGATACTTTCTATAATGGGTGGTCGATCATCAAGATTCTCTCAATTCCTCATTTGGAGAAATTTCTTGAGCAAAGCTAAAAGAAGCTTTAGCGATAATTGAAAACAAGTCTAAAGTCCGCCTTGCAAAGCAAACCGGTTGTTTCCCAAGTCGGTGTTGGTCCTTCACTTCATCGCTCGTGAGTCAATCTAGCACCGATGCTAAGATTGACAAACTCATGAAACAATTCAAGCTTTGGTTCTCTCAACCAAAAAAGTTTCTTTTCCACAAACTTCACCTCTCTTTGAAGTCAAGAAAGTGGAAGTATGTGTTACTTGCGGTGGCCCCATGCCTATTACAACTTTATGGCCACCGATGGTAACCCTTTGAAGCAAAGCGTGGGCGGGATTTCCAATTCAGAGGCAACCAATACCGTGCTCCTATGGACCCGAACCACCGTCCTAACCACTACCTGGACCACCGGTTTCAACCAAAACCAAAACCGTAATCAAAATCGAATAGAGCAGACCAAGGTTTTCAAAACCAAGGTAATTTTAGTCGAATAACGGTTTTCAAAATCAAAGTCAAAATTTCCAAAACCAAGGAAATTTTAATAGAAACCAAGGTCGGGAAATTTCAACCCGTGGTATTTTCATGGCAATAATCAAGGAAATTTCCAAAATCAAGGCCGTAATCCAAACAATAGAGGCGAATTTTCCTACACAAAATCAAGCCATTGTTCCATTGGACCATTGATGAGTGTCTAAATACTCATCATTTTTGTACAATATAAAGCGCAAAATCATCCGAAAACACTAAAAAATGAATCAAAATGATGAAAATATCACAAATCGTGTTTTATGTGTTTAAAATGCAAAATATCAAAATCGGATGAAAAGCGTATCAAGTTTGCAAAATTGGCGCTTTAGTCCCCAAGTTTCAAAAGTTGTCAAAAGCAGTCCACAGTAAATCAAATGTGGAATTTTATCATTCAAGGTCCTCGAAATATTTTAAATTGTCAAAACGGTCCTTGAATGAATCTTTAGTCAAATTGGCGGAAAAGGTCCTTCAACTTTGAAAAATGGCAAAAATGGTCCTTGGAAATTGGAAATTGTCAAGTTTGGTCCTTATACTTTTTGAGATTGTCACTTTTAGTCCTTGGAGCAACTTTTGAATTGATGAAAAAAGGTCCTTCAATTTTCGAAATGACAACATAAGTCCTTGTGCTATTAAACCTTTTCACCCCATTTGGCCTTGTCATAAACCTGTGACCCATGCCTTTTATCCATTTGACCCCTGTCAATTAACCAATTTGGACCCCTTGCTTATATTAGCCCCAACAACCCTTTGGTCAAGCAGACGCCTTTGCGCGTTTTCCTTCTCCCACTCGATAACTGCTGCCAAATAACTCAACTTACCATTCCCCTCCTCACTATCCACTATCTTGTTCCTCCACCTCCACCTCCTCCAAAACACATTAAATGCACCCTTCTCCAAAACACTCAACCCACAATCGTCAAAAGTCCTTTCCGCCAAAAGTGATCCTATGGCCAATATCTTTTCTATGAACCAATGGTCTTGATTTCAAGTGGGATTCAATCGGTGAAGTGAGAAAGCTTTTGGTGCATAAAAGGAAGAGGAAGAGGCAATAAGAAAGGAGTAGTTAGTGTAATTTTATTTTTCCTTATGTCGTTTTAATATTTTCATGTTTTCAGGTTTATGTTTAAGTTTTCAAATGCTTTGTAATTTTATGTTAGTGTAATAAAACATATTTCAGTTTCAATTTCAAGTTTTATTTACGTATCTCGGTTTATGCAAATTTTTGAGCCAAAATCTCAAAAATTGGTTTATGTTGTTTAAAGTTGTTGTTCTTGGCTCAAATAGCTTATAAAAGCTCTAATAGCTTGTTTAAGCTATCAAAACAATTTAAATTTAGTTAGACTTTAAACTCAAAATTCTCAAAATATCAAAAAATTAGCTAAAAATAAAAATCATGGGAATGATGATCAAGATAGTGTAGCGAGCTAGTATTGGATTATTCGGGTATAGAGCTTTGTGGAAGCTATAGGATTTGATCTCGATTATCGGTTCTCAATTTGGTGCTTGGATTCATTTTGTAAGAATTTCTCATAAATTTGCAATTTGTAGTATAAGAGTTTAAATATTGATAATTCTAGTTTTATTCTATCTCATTATAGTTATTATAAGTTAATTAACGACTTTCTTGAATTAAATACTTGTTTTAGTGATAATAGCTTCAAAACTGTTTCATTAAGTAGTGTTTGGATTGGATCGATTATCGTACTAGAGTCCTTTTGTGTTGTTACTTGTTGTCAATTTGTGTCACATTAAGTCCTATAAGATCATTCAAACCAATATAACCAGTGTTTAATTTGTAAAAGTCAAAATCGACAATTATGTCCTAGATCATAATGTTAGTATTTTAGACGCATAACTCATCAAATTAGCTTATAACTTGTTAAAATAGCTTAAACTCACCTTAGCATAGCTTATTATAACATAATCATTCATAAAATCAATCACAAGTTCATATTAGTCAAACCGCATGTGTTATAAAAAGTCAAATGGTAAAACTCGGTTTGAGCTCAACTAGGGTGATTTTATTGTACTCATTTCGGGTCAAATCAAGTGAATCTTGTGGCTTTTAAAACCTCTCTTGGTCTATTTTATCATCATCATTTTGTCAAATTTTGTAATTTTTTCTTAAGCTCTAAGCGGCTTGTCAAAATGGGACTAAGCGCCTGTGCAGAGGCATTAAGTCTGCACATGGGTTATGCTGATTTTGCGAGCTTGCACAAAGCTCATTTGAGCATTCCTAGGTCTCCACTTTGGTTCACAAGGTCCCAGCTAGGTCTAGTTTAGGTCTCCTTATTTTGTTTTGGTTTCTCACTTATTCAAGTGCTTATTTCCTAGCTCAAAGTAGCCCCTAGAATCTGTTTTTAGCTTATAGCTCAAACATCAAATCATGCTAGATTGCAATCCGGAGGTTAGGGCTTGTTGATTTGTGTTGCATTGGGTCATTTTAGTATATTTAAGCTTCGTTTTGGTTTGGTGCTTATTGGTCTCCATTTGCTTATTCAAAGTGCTTATCTATAAGCACTTTGCACATCGATTCTAATTCCTCCACATAGCACCCTGTTTTCTATTTTCCTAGCTTCCTAATATTATTTTAGAGTTTTCCTGAAATTTTCAGATTTTCCAAGCTTGTTTGCTATTTTTCTTAATTTAAATTAGTTTTAAGCATTTTTAAATAGCATTTAATACAAATAATTAAGAAAAGGTTCAAAAAAATAATTTTCATTTTCTTAAGTTAAGATAAATATAAAAGACAAAAAATATTTTTCTAGATTTTTCTTAGTTAAATTTGTATTTTAAATAATTTAATTAGTTTGTAATAGTTTTAATTCCTAGAAAATTCAAAATAATCGAAAATTACAAAAATAGTTTTGAAAATTCTCTTTTGATATTTTAGATTTTCTAAGTCATAATTTTATTTTTCAAGCTTTATTTCATATTTTCTTTCATTATAGGTTATTATTAAATAGTTAAAAATAGTTTTAATTAATAATAATTAATTAAATAGTTATAAATATAGTTTTCTTTTCTATAAATTTTCTTTTATCATTAGGATTGTAAAAATGTATTTTCATATCCGTAGGTATTTTCCTTCTTTATTTTCACGTTTTATTTTGTAGGTTTACGTAATTTTATTTAAACGTACATTTTAGGTTTTAAACGTTCATCATTTTAAATATAGTGATAGCGTTTATTTAATATTTTATCTTTTAATTTTCTTAATTTGTATTTAAGTCGCTTTAATTTATAAACTTTTCGGTAGTGTAATATTGATCGAAACCTTTTCGATCACTATCCTTAGTGATCATTCTATCATCGATCAGTGTTTACACCATTGAGTCTCCGTGGGACTTAACGACACAGAATTCACTCTATTCTCCGGGACTTCATTGTATTGTGTTTTAAGCGGTTTTAAGCTTCTTACGGTTAGCCATTCACAAGTGGCTAGCTTGTGTGAGGTAACTTGATTTTTCAAATCAATCAAAATTTTAGGCGCCCGTCTTGAGGAGGCTTTAGCGTGTGTTAAAACCTTTTCGGACCCGTTCTTGCACATAACCCACCATTTGTAAAAAGTTTTTGTAAAGTTTTCAAAAACCAAAAGTTCATTAACACTTTTCACGAAGTGTTATCAACACCAAAATATTTTCATTCTTTGTTTTGCAATATGTTTTCAAAATCCAAAAAATCCATCTTTATCCTCTCACATCTTTTGATTCTACATTTCTTACCCTCTAAAACCATTTGATTCTTTCTATGTCTCATCCTCACCAATTTGGTTGTGAATGGTGTGGGGACCTCAAAATGGTGGAAATTGCCCAGGTTGTGGCATTGTGAATCGGAAGCGGGTTTGTCTATGACCAAAATCCTACAATGAAACAACTAATTTCCTCAACCAACCCCGCACTATGAGATGGAGACATATTCTTGTAATCTTGTGGAGGTCCTCACCCGAGTTTTGAGTGTCAAGCAGGGAACACGCTTGTCTATGAGCATAATCCTTGTAACAATTATGACTACTCTTATCATGACCAACCTCCACGTGGTGCAAACGTTCAAACACAACCTCTGCAAATTCCACAAGAACTTCTCCAAAATTGTCTCGATATACTCAAAGATTTAAAAGAATTGGTTAAAGAAGAGTCTCGTCGAAAAGCATTCTCTTGAAGAACAAGCGACTAGAGTAAGTTCCCAATATTGGAAACCTCAAGTGTACGATTATGATGGCGACGACGGCGATGATTTTGATGAGGAATCTCGACTCGAGTGGCAATCCCACTCCGTTTGAGCCTTTCATTTCCGACTCTTCCCTTCACTCGCCGGTTGAGAAGTGAATTCCTTTGGAAGAGGTCGATGATCCTATTCTTTGAAATTTTTTGATCCCAAAGACTCTCACCATGGGGATAAGCATCTCGGACTATTCGGAAGCGGAATCGTCTAATGTTGAGAACTTTATCCCATCCCAAGTGAGTGCGAGGGAATTCTTGACCATGAGTGTGATGTGTCTTTTCCTCTTACAAATGATCTTGTTGAGACTTTCTCGATTTTGGCGATGATTATAGTGATGCCGATTCTTTATATTCTAAAGACATAGAATTTATTGATGCATTACTTCCACATTCGAGATCGTCAACTTAGAAGAGGATGTTGACCATGTTGTTTCCACAACAATTAATCGACTATCACTAATCCCTTATTCGAATTCGATTACGAATTTACTCTAAATTCGATTAATCCAATCTTTGATAGTGATGAGTCGACACGGAGACTATAATGGACGAGGTGCATATTTATAGCCCACAAAGTACCGCACATGTCCCACCTCCGTATACTCTTCATGAGGAGTTCTCCAGTGAACTCACTCATATCATATCTCCGCTGGAGTATGATTGCTTGGATGGCAAAGATCATGATCGGGAGAGAATCTCAATTTGCATAGTTATGACAAATCTTCCCACCCTCCCAACCGAGATGCCTTCCAACCCAAAGAGCTCAACCAATAAAATCCAAATAAGTGCAAGCGCACTTAATCACGAGGAAGAAGATCTAGTCATGATTGTTATCATGATTTTCCTTCTTTCTTCACCTACTCGGTGACTTCCTTTCTTCTTCACTCCTTCGGGAATGAGGACACTATTTTTGATCCCGGCATTTTCAATTATCATTTTTGAGCCGTTTTTATGTATATCTCATCGGTGTGGAACTTTCATGTGCTTCAAATGTTTATACAAACATCTTGAATGAAAGTCCGATGAAGATTGTTTCTTCCACTTTGCTTCCCATGAACCAATGAATACGGGTCGAGTCAAGCTAGCGACTCGGGAACCAAAAACATGAGCACACCATATGGGTTTCACCCATATTCGACTTCTTACCCTTTTCTACCACCTAAGTGTGGGGTGATGCCCACATGTTATATATATATATATCTCTAAAAAAAAAAAAAAAAAAAAAAAAAAAATCTTTTAAAATAATGGCGTAGTATTTCCCTTTTATGTTCTCGGTTTCGGCATAACATGGGTACTTTAAATATTGAGGCAATATTCATTTCTAAGTGTGGGGAATTCTCATGAATTTCATATATTATCTACCAATTCCCGTTTTGGCCAAAATTTTTTTTTGGAGTAAGTGTTCTACACTTACTCGACTTGGTTATCGATCCGCCTTGTCTAATAAGACAAAAGGATTAGCTAATCCAGAGCAAACGGCTCTTGGTAAAGATATATCAAATCCGTTTGACTTGCAATTTGCCCAAAATTGTATGGTATTCATTCACCATATCTTTAATTAGTGAAGAGTTGGCTAGCCCGCAAGGTTATGGCTTGTGGTAAAGGCGATGGAAAATCCATAATTGGTATTCATTCACCAAAGATAATATTGATAATTTATCTAAGAGTTGGCTAGTCCGAGCAAACGGCTTACGGTAAAGACTAATCAAATCCGTTTACAACTTATGATTTGCTCAAAATCATTTGGTTATCGATGTACCAAGGTTCTTACTTGAACTAAAATATTTGGCTACTCCGTGATGGCTTTTGGTAAAGAGTTTTAAAATCCATTAAAGCTTCAAATCATTGCTAGGGACTAGCAATATTTTAGTGTGGAGGATTGATGAGTGTCTAAATACTCATCATTTTTGTACAATATAAACCGCAAAATCATCCGAAAACACTCAAAATGAATCAAAATGATGAAAATATCACAAATCGGTGTTTTATGTGTTTTAAATGCAAAATATCAAAATCGGATGAAAAATGAGCTAAGTTTGCAAAATTGGCGCTTTAGTCCCCAAGTTTCAAAAGTTGTCAAAAACAGTCCCTGGTAAATCAAATGTGGAATTTTATCATTCAAGGTCCCTGAAATATTTTAAATTGTCAAAAACGGTCCTTGAATGAATCTTTAGTCAAATGGCGGAAAAGGTCCTTCAACTTTGAAAAATGGCAAAAATGGTCCTTGGAAATTGGAAATTGTCAAGTTTGGTCCTTATACTATTTGAGATTGTCACTTTTAGTCCTTGGAGCAACTTTTCAGAATTGGCAGAAAAGGTCCTTCAATTTTCAGAAATGACAACATAAGTCCTTGTGCTATTAAACCTTTTCACCCCATTTGGCCTTGTCATAAACCTGTGACCCCTGCCTTTTATCCATTTGACCCCCTGTCAATTAACCAATTTGGACCCCTTGCTTATATTAGCCCCAGTCAACCATTTGGTCAAACAGACACCTTTGGCGCGTTTTTCCTTCTCCCCCACTTGATAACCTGCTACCCTGAAATAACTCAACTTACCATTCCCCCTCCTCACCTATCCACTATCTTGTTCCTCCACCTCCACTCCTCCAAAACACATTAAATGCACCTTCTCCAAAACACTCAACCCTTGTTGTCAAAAGTCCTTTCCAAAAAAGTGATCCTATGGCCAATATCTTTTCTAGCTAACCAATGGTCTTGATTTCAAGTGGGATTCAATCGGGGAAGTGAGAGAAAGCTTTTGGTGCATAAAGGAAGAGGAAGAGGCAATAAGAAAGGAGTAGTTAGTGTAATTTTATTTTTCCTTATGTCGTTTAATATTTTCATGTTTTCCAGTTTTATGTTTAAGTTTTCAAATGCTTTGTAATTTTATGTTAGTGTAATAAAAACATATTTCCGTTTCAATTTCAAGTTTTATTTACGTATATGAGTTTATGCAAATTTTGAGCCAAAATCTCAAAAATTGGTTTATGTTGTTTAAAGTTGTTGTTCTTGGCTCAAATAGCTTATAAAGCTCCTAATAGCTTGTTTAAGCTATTAAAACAATTAAATTTAGTTAGATTTTAAACTCAAAAATTCTCAAAATATCAAAAATTAGCTAAAAATAAAAATCATGGGAATGATGATCAAGATAGTGTAGCGAGCTAGTATTGGATTATTCGGGTATAGAGCTTTGTGGAAAGCTATAGGATTTGATCTCGATTATCGAGTTCTCAATTTGGTGCTTGGATTCATTTTGTAAGAATTTCTCATAAATTTGCAATTTGTAGTATAAGAGTTTAAATATTGATAATTCTAGTTTTATTCTATCTCATTATAGTTATTATAAGTTAATTAACGACTTTCTTGAATTAAATACTTGTTTTAGTGATAATAGCTTCAAACTGTTTCATTAAGTAGTGTTTGGATTGGATCGATTATACGTGCTAGAGTCCTTTTGTGTTGTTACTTGTTGTCAATTTGTGTCACATTAAGTCCTATAAGATCATTCAAACCAATATAACCAGTGTTTAATTTGTAAAAAGTCAAAATCAACTTAATTATGTCCTAGATCATAACTGTTAGTATTTTAGACTGCATAACTCATCAAATTAGCTTATAACTTGTTAAAATAGCTTAAACTCACCTTAGCATAGCTTATTATAACATAATCATTCATAAAAATCAATCACAAGTTCATATTAGTCAAACTGCATGTGTTATAAAAAAGTCAAAATGGTAAAACTCAGTTTTGAGCTCAACTAGGGTGATTTTTATTGTACTCATTTCTGGGTCAAATCAAGTGAATCTTGTGGCTTTTAAAACCTCTCTTGGTCTATTTTATCATCATCATTTTTGTCAAATTTTGTAATTTTTTTCTTAAGCTCTAACTGGCTTGTCAAAATGGGACTAACTGCCCTGTGCAGGGCATTAAGTCTGCACATGGGTTATGCAGATTTTGCAGAGCTTGCACAAAGCTCATTTGAGCATTCCTAGGTCTCCACTTTGGTTCACAAGGTCCCAGCTAGGTCTAGTTTAGGTCTCCTTATTTTGTTTTTGGTTTCCTGCTTATTCAAGTGCTTATTTCCTAGCTCAAAGTAGCCCCCCTAGAATCTGTTTTTAGCTTATAGCTCAAACATCAAATCTGTGCTAGATTGCAATCCAGTGGTTAGGGCTTGTTGATTTGTGTTGCATTGGGTCATTTTTAGTATATTTAAGCTTCTGTTTTGGTTTGGTGCTTATTGGTCTCCATTTGCTTATTCAAAGTGCTTATCTATAAGCACTTTGCACATCAGTTCCTAATTCCTCCACATAGCACCCTGTTTTTCTATTTTTCCTAGCTTCCTAATATTATTTTAGAGTTTTCCTGAAATTTTCAGATTTTTCCAAGCTTGTTTGCTATTTTTCTTAATTTAAATTAGTTTTTAAGCATTTTTAAATAGCATTTAATACAAATAATTAAGAAAAGGTTCAAAAAAATAATTTTTCATTTTTCTTAAGTTAAGATAAATATAAAAAGACAAAAAAATATTTTTCTAGATTTTTCTTAGTTAAATTTGTATTTTTAAATAATTTAATTAGTTTGTAATAGTTTTTAATTCCTAGAAAATTCAAAAATAATCAGAAAATTACAAAAATAGTTTTGAAAATTCTCTTTTGATATTTTAGATTTTTCTAAGTCATAATTTTATTTTTCAAGCTTTATTTCATATTTTCTTTCATTATAGGTTATTATTAAATAGTTAAAAATAGTTTTTAATTAATAATAATTAATTAAATAGTTATAAATATAGTTTTCTTTTTCTATAAATTTTCTTTTATCATTAGGATTGTAAAAATGTATTTTTCATATCCGTAGGTATTTTCCTTCTTTATTTTCATGTTTTATTTTGTACGTTTACGTAATTTTATTTAAACGTACATTTTAGGTTTTAAACGTTCATCATTTTAAATATAGTGATAGCGTTTATTTAATATTTTATCTTTTAATTTTCTTAATTTGTATTTAAGTCGCTTTAATTTATAAACTTTTTCGGTAGTGTAATATTGATCCAAAACCTTCTTGATCACTATCCTTGGTGATCATTCTATCATCGATCAAGTGTTTACACACCATTGAGTCTCCGTGGGACTTAACGACCCGAAATTCACTCTATTCTCGGGACTTCATTGTATTTGTGTTTTAAGCGGTTTAAACTTTACGGTTAGCCATTCACAAGTGGCTAGCTTGTGTGAGGTAGCTGACTTTTTTTGACCTGATCAAAATTTTAGGCGCCCATATGGGGAGGCTTTAGCGTGTGTTAAAACCTTTTTCGGACCCGTTCTTGCACATAACCCACCATTTGTAAAAAGTTTTTTGTAAAGTTTTTCAAAAACCCAAAAAGTTCATTAACACTTTTCCTGAAGTGTTATCAACACCAAAAATATTTTCATTCTTTGTTTTTGCAATATGTTTTTCAAAAATCCAAAAAAAATCCATCTTTATCCTCTCACATCTTTTGATTCTACATTTCTTACCCGCTATTCCTACTACCTCTTCTTTTTCTCTCCCGAAGGTAGTGGAAAGTGAACCTGAGGCGACAAAGGACCAAGTGCAACCCACTAGCTCACAGAGCACAACACATGTCCATCCTCGAGTTGTCCCGAAACCCAATCCAAACCGAGTTGTTTTGAACCTCAGGTTGAAAACCCCAAATCAAAACTTCTATTCCTTACCCATCACGTTTAAATGAGCAAAGCTCATGAAAAAGCCACCATCAAATGGAATTTTTTTCAAATTTTCCAAGAATTACATTTTGACATAAGCTGCGGATGCTATCATCTTGATGCCCAAATTTGCATCAACTCTCAAACACATGTTAAGCAACAAGGAAAAAGCTGTTTGAAATGGCTAAAACTCCTATGAGCGAGCGCTTTCGTGATTCTATTAAAAAGCTTCGAGAAGCTTGGAGATCTGGAAAATTTCTTCTACCTTGTGTTTTCCAGGAATGATTGAATCTTTGCCTCGCCGATCTTGGTGCAAGCATCAATCGATGCCTTATTCGATATGGAAGAAACTTTCTCTCCGAACTTATTCTACCGCATGACTCTTGAGCTTGCGGATCGTTCTATATCGCGTCCTCTTGGCATCGCCGAGATGTATTCGTGAAAGTAGGAAAGTTCCATTTTCCGGTGACTTTGTGGTTGTTGACTTGATGTCGATCATCGGGTTCCCTCATTGTTGGGCGAGGATTCACGAGAACGGGCGTGCTCTCATTGATGTATTTGAGCAAGAAATCACATTACGTGTTGGTAGAAGCTGTCACCTTTAACCTTGATCAAACTTGAGGTACTCCTCAAACTATGATCTTTGAATCGGTTAATCGAAGCGATGTAATTGATATTGCTTGAGGAGTACTCTCGAGAGTTTCTTGGTTATTTTCATAATTACGTGAGTGGGATCCCACCACATCTTCTCAACCAATTATTGCCGATTCTTCCCCTCTTACTGCCGTTGAGGTGACTTCTTTTAGAAGAGATCGATGAGTTTCTTGCTAATGATGAATCGATTCCGCCGGAATTGATGATGGTGTTTATGATTCGGAGGAGATATCCTTTATCTTGAGCAATTGTTAAACGAAGATCCATTACCGTCGCTCCTCCGAAAGAGATCACGATTGAAGAAATCAAATCCGCACAAACATCTCTTGAAGAATTTCCGAGGTTGAACTTAGGACCTACCTCCTCATCTCGAGTATGCATTCTTGGAGGTGATGATAAATTACCGTCATAATTACTAAGGACTTAACGGAAGAGGAGAAGGCGCTCATAAAGGTTTTGAAGTTGCACAAGCAAGCAATTGCTTGGAGACTCTCCGACATCAAGGGTATTAACCACAATTTTGTACGCACAAGATTTTATTGGAGGATGATTTCAAACCAGCGATCCAACATCGAGAGAAGGGTGAATCCTAAGATTCATGAGGTTATCAAGCAGGAGGTTCTCAAACTTCTTGATGCGGTTTAATTTACCCAATCTCGATAGTCCTTGGGTCGATCCCATCCATTGTGTTCCAAAAAGGGTGGCATAATTGTTGTCACAAATGAAGAAAATGAGTTAATTCCAACTCGATTGGTTACGGGATGGCGTGTGTGTATTGACTATCGCAAGTTAAATGAAGCCACCCGTAAAGACCATTTTCTCTACCCTTCATGGATCGGATGCTTGAGAGACTAGCGAGGAACGAATACTATTGTTTCCTAGATGGTTTCTCGGGTATTTTCAGATCCCCATTGATCCACAGGATCAAGAAAGACCACATTCACCTGCCCATACGGAACTTTTGCCTACGGACGTATGCCTTTTGGCCTATGTAACGCTCACAGCACGTTCCAACGATGTATGATGGCAATTTTCCACGACATGATCGGGAAACAATGGAGGTGTTTATGGATGACTTCTCGGTCATTGGGGACTCATTTCAAACATGTCTCTCCATTTAGAAAAATGCTAAAGCGGTGTGAAGACACCAATCTTTGTCTAAATTGGGAGAAGAGCCATTTTATGGTCAAGGAAGGAATTGTCCTAGGCCATAAGATTTCAAAAACGGGATTGAGTATGACAAAGCGAAAGTGGATGTCATTACCAAATTGCCTCATCCTACTACCGTCAAAGGTATTAGGAGTTTTTAGGTCATGCGGTTTTATCGCAGATTCATACAAGATTTTCTAAAATCGCTCGCCTATGACTCATCTCCTTGAGAAGGATACTCCTTTTATCTTCTCACCGAGTGCATCGAAGCTTTTGAAACATTAAAGAAGAAGCTTACGGGCACCCATTCTCGTTGCCCCATTGGGATTTACCCTTTGAACTCATATGCGATGCAAGTGATTTTGCTATCGGTGCGATCACGGGCAATGAAAAACCAAGCATTTTCACCTATCCACTACGCGAGTAAGACTATGGTGAAGCTCAAACCCATTACACCACTACGGAAAAAGAATTATTAGGCATGGTGTATGCGTTTGAGAAGTTTCGACCATACCTAATCTTGACCAAATGCGTGGTGTATCACGGATCACTCGGCTCTCAAATATCTCTTTGCAAAACAAGATGCAAAGCCGAGATTGCTCCGTTGGGTTCTCCTCTGCAAGAATTTGATATCATTATACTTGATAAAAAGGAGTCGAGAACACAGGCTGGCGATCATCTCGTCCGTCTAGAAAACCCTCACGGGATGTGTTCGAGAAAAAGGAAATAAGCGAAACATTTCCTCTCGAAACACTCAATGTGGTTTCTTTTAGTGGAACTCTTCTACCCCATGGTTTCTTGACTTTGCAAATTACCATGCGGGTAACTTTGTAGTGAAAGGGATGTCGTCCCAACGGAAAAACAAATTCTTTAAAGATGTAAAACATTACTTACGGACTGACCCTACTTATTCAAAATTTGCGCGGATCAAGTCATTAGGCGATGTGTGTATGGTCGTGAAGCCAATGACATTCTCAAGGCTTGCCATTACGGACCTCTTGGGGACATCATAGCCCCAACTCTGCACCGCCAAGAAGGTGTTTGATTAGGATTTTATTGGCCCGATTTACAAGGATGCCCACGAATTTGTCAAAACACAGCGACGCTTGTCAGCGTCACGGAAATATCTCACAAAGAAATGAAATGCCATAAAACGCCATTCAAGTGTGTGAGATTTTTGACATTGGGGCATTGACTTTATGGGGCCATTTCCTTCATCTCGAGAAATAAATACATACTCGTGGCCGTTGACTATTTGTCAAAATGGGTTGAAGCGAAAGCTTTGCCTACCAACGATGCCCGAGTTGTTGTGAAATTCTTAAAATCTCTTTTGCTAGGTTTGGAACTCCACGAGCTATAATCGGTGATCGTAGTGCGCATTTCTGCAATGACCGGTTTGATAGAGTCATGCAAAAGTATGGTGTAACTCACCGTCTCTCTCTGCGTACCACCCCAAACAAGTGGGCAAGTGGAAGTTTCCAACCGAGGATTAAAAGAATTTTGGAGAGGACGATGGCGAAAACCGTGCCTCTTGGTCGGATAAGCTAGATGACGCACTGGGCCTTCCGTCTGACTTATAAAACACCCATCGGGTGTACTCCATCCAAGCTAGTGTGCGGAAGGCGTGTCATCTCCCGATTGAGCTTGAGCACAAAGCATCTTGGGCCTTGAAACATGCCAACTTCGATATTGAGACGGTGGGTCATCACCGAAAGTTCAAATGAATGAATTAAATGAACTCGTGATCAAGCATCGAGAACTCTTTGATCTACAAAGAAAAGACAAAGAAGATTCATGACTCCAAAATCAAGAACCGCGTTTTCAGCGTCGGTGATCGAATCCTTCTTTTCAATTCAAGATTGAAGATTTTCTCGGAAAACTAAAATCCCGTTGGTGCGGACCATTCACCATCACTAAAGTATTTCCTTATGGAACTATTGAGTTATCTCAACCCGATGGTCCAAATTTTAAAGTGAATGGTCATCGATTGAAGCACTATTTTGGAGAGGACATTCCACGTGGTTGTCCGGATCTACAAACTTTCCCATGAACAAATGAATACGGGTCGAGTCAAGCTAGCGACTCGGAATCAAAACAATAGCACACCATATAGGTTTTCACCCATATTCGACTTCTTTCTACTTTCTACCACCCTAGTGTGGGGAGTTGCCCATTGTTGTATATAAGTTTTCTTATAAAAAAAAAAATAAAAAAAAAAATAAATAATGGCGTAGTATTTCCTTTTCGTTCTATGTTTCGGCATAACTGCGGTACTTTGAATATTGAGGCAATATTCATTTCTAGTGTGGAAATTCTCACGAATTTTATCATGTAATTATACCACCCAATTCCCCATTTTGGCAAATTTTTTTTTTTTTTTTTTTTTTGAGTAAGTGTTTTGCACTTACTCGACTTCTGATTATCGATCCGCCATGTCTAATAAACAAAAGGATTGGCTAATCCAGAGCAAGCGACTCTTGGTAAAGATATCTCAAATCCGTTGACTTGCTTGCATTTGCCCAAAATTTTATGGTGTTCACTTCACCATATCTTTAATTAGTGAAGAGTTGGCTAGCCCAAGTTTATGGCTTGTGGTAAAGGCGTTGGAAAACCATAATTGGTAATCGACTCACCAAAGATATTTTATCTAAGAGTTGGCTAGTCCGAAGCAAGCGACTTACGGTAAAGACAAATCAAAACCGTTGAAAGGCGGTGATTTGCTCAAAATTATTTGGTTATCATTGTACCAAGGTTCTTACTTGAATGAAATAATTGGCTACTCGAGTAATGGCTTTTGGTAAAGAGATTCAAATCCATTAAGTTTTCTCAAAAGATTGCTAGGGACTAGCAATAGTTTAGTGTAGGGGATTGATGAGTGTCTAAATACTCATCATTTTATTCCTTCTACACCGCAAAAGAGTCAAAACACTTTGAAAAGTCTCAAAAGACGAGAAAAAATATTTAGATGTATTTTATGCAATAATTGTCAAAATCTAGTCCACAG
Source organism: Chrysanthemum lavandulifolium (assembly GCA_022545495.1). Lineage (NCBI taxonomy): Eukaryota > Viridiplantae > Streptophyta > Magnoliopsida > Asterales > Asteraceae > Chrysanthemum > Chrysanthemum lavandulifolium. The sequence goes on from CM040240.1 coordinate 143,076,857, forward strand.
TTATTCAAAACAAGTTAATTTTTCATAAAAGGCCCTCAGGATTTTCAAGTTGTCAAAATTAGACTTATAAAATTCAATTTTGCAAATGGCAACTTTAGTCCTTGAAGTTTCAAAGATTGATGAATTTACCCTGGACATTTTAATTTGAAAATTAATATTTTTAGTCCTTTGGTAATTCAAACTTGTCATAATTGGTCCCTATAATAAACTTTGGAAAATTACAGATTTGGTCCCTCAAGTTTGGTGGAATTGCAATTTTGGTCCTTGTATTATTAATAAACCAAGTCCACTAAACCCCTACTTGAACCCCCTGCCAAATAAAACCCCCGTGAACCCCCTACTTGAACCCCCCCGTTATTAATATACCCCGGTCAAACACATAGTCAAATCCCGCCCTCCTTTTTTCCCTCCACTTCACCTTCTTCACCAACTGCCTGCAAACCAACCCCATTCTCCATACTTCCGGTCACAACCCACTCCCTATCACCCTCCACCTCACCTAACAGCCAAGAAACAATTAATGCTTCCTCCTCCTGCGCACTCAACCCTCCCCAGTGGCTATATCGTTTTGGCGCCAAAAAGCTCATCAACGGCTAAGATGAATTCTACTAATCCAATGGCTCAGTATTTTTGGTGGGAAATGATCAGAGGAGAGAGGGGAAGCTTTTTGTTGATAAATAAAAGAAAGAGGAGAAGAGCAGAGGAGTATTTATTAGTTTTAAATTTCTTTCATGTCGTTTTTATCTTAAAAATCTTAAATTAGCTCAAAGTTTGTAATTTTCATCTTATTTGTATCAGTCTAAACTGTTCAATCTATTGTAACTTATTTTAAGTGATAAATTAAAGTTTGGTTAAGTTTTACATTTTCCATTCTCTCAGTAATCAAATATGTTTTAAAATTGTTAAGTACCGGGCTTGAATAGCTTGTTTACATCTTATATAAGCTTATTCAAGTCTGGATAGCTCGAATAAGCTTATCAAACGATTCAAACAAAAGAGCACCACTGTCAATGAAAGTCAAAGGAGGGGAATTTCTTGTTCTTGGACATTGGAACAGGTTTTGTGATACATATATGGACTTGTGAACTCGTATAAGTGTTATTCGAGAAGAATCAAGAGGTTTGGTTTGATTTCATTCAATTTCCATTTTAGTGTAAAAATTAGATTAAATAGCTACTATTGATTATTCTTATGATTTGTTTAAATGTCTTTGATTTACATTCGAATATAGTAAATATTAGTTTGTGAGTGGGTCGCATGCTCTGAATCAAACACCGCTTTGAAAATTCCATTTATGTCACTTAAAGGGGTGTTTGGATTGTCTTGCAAATCGTATTAAGGTAAGATTAGTAGAAGTTTATTCTTTGCTTTAGTCCTTACTAGTTCATTCTGATTCATTTAGTTCATAATTTTGCATACTAGATCTCTAAAAGTCAAAATCAATTTAAATCATCCTAATTTCAAATCTGTAGGAATTTTAAAGATCATAAGCTTGAATTAGGTTTAGATATTAGTGGAGTAACATAAAATAGTTTTAGTTTAGCTTATTACATCACATTCGGTTCATAACATTGAATCAAAACTCATAAAGTCAAATGCAATTTTTGTTTCAAAAGTCAAAAGTGAGTTAAGTCGGTTTTGCCAAACTTTGTTGATTTTTCATAGCTTCAATTCGGATCAATTTTGTTGAAAATCGGGACAATTAACTTCGTTGGTCAAGAGTTGGAAACTGATTTTGTGAAATTTTAGTAAATCTCTATAAGCTCTAAATCAATCGCTCAATAAGTGAAAACTCCCTTCGCTCACGCCAAGACATACCGAGCGTGTTCTGACAGCAACTGCAACCTTTGCATAGGGCTCGGTTTACATAGTTAGGGTCTGAAAATTGGTCCAAGTGTTCCTAGCTTGGTGGTCTTGAGTTCTCCACTTTTAGTTTTCAGTTTGGTTCACTAAATAAGCTGTTGTTTAAGCTAAAAGTAGGAGGGTCATAAACTGTTTTCAACTTAATACTCAGTTAAGTCCAATCAGTTTAGCTTGCACTCTAGAGGTTTAGGTCTGTTGAAATAGGTTGGTATTAAGTTGTTTTAGTATAATCTAGCTTCTGTGTTCATTTTGTGCTTTCTAGTGCTTATTAGCTTATTTTAAGTGTTTATTCTCAAATAGTTTGCACTACAGTTTCATTTTCTTACACATAAGCATAGTTTTTTATATTTTTTATAGATTTATAATATAATTTTAGACTTTTCCTGAATTTTTCATAATTTTTCATCACTGTTTGCTATTTTTCTTAATTTAAATAAGTTTTAAGTCTTTTAAATAGCTTTTAATACAAATAAATCATAAAGCTTCAAAAATAAGTTTTCAATTTTCATAGATTAAGATAAATATAAAAGCCAAAAAATATTTTCCATAATTTTCCTAGTTTAAATAGTAATTTTAGCAATTTAATTAGTTTTAAATAGTTTTTAAATCATAGAAATTAGAATACAAATCGAGAAAAATACAAAATTAGTTTTAAAATTCTATTTAGTCATTTTAGATTTTTGAAAAATAGTTTTATAATTTTCCCATTAATTTTCATAATTTTTAGTATTTTAATTTAGTTTTAAAGTTTAAAATTAGTTTTAATTCAAATTTATAAAAGAAAAATCAAGAAAATCCAACTTTAAAAATAGTGATAGCGTTTATTTAATATAAATTAGCTTTTAATTTTCTTTTCGACTTATTATTAAGCACTTATATGTTTTTATATTTTCTTAAATTTCGTCATATTAAAGTAATTTTAGAAATTTTCTGATTTTTCCTTTGTCATCGGTATTATCATACCCCTTTCCTGCTTCAATATCACCCGATCACTACACGTTTAGCTATTGATGCATGACAAATCGTTGGGACTTAACGACTGAAACACTAAACTCTCCCGGACTTAATTGCTTTGGTTTTAGATCGTTTGACTTTTATTACGGTTGACCATTCACAAGTGATTGACTTGTGTAATAAACCTGACCGTTTGGGACCAATCAGTGGGTCGTTGTTTGATGGGTTATCACCTTCCAAGATGAAAAGTGATGAGGCTACGAACAAAGTCACGAAGAAGGGGGATAGACTACAAGGAAGTCGAAATAGAGAAAAATCTTACTTGATAGGAATCAAGCAAGGAAACCTAAGCGAGATAAAAATCTAACTAGCTATTCTATTCCCGACAACGGCGCCAAAACTTGATGCTGGCGTCTGAAGCTTCGGGTCAAAGGAACTTCCTTTTAAATCGAGCAAGTTTTGAACACCCCAGGCGATGAACCTAATCGTTGTAGTGTAGTATTGGGTAAGCCTCGGGTATTGATATCGTTCTCTAGAGGAATAGGAATGCTAGTAAGAAGTGTACTACGCTAAGGTGGGGTTGAGGGTGATTCTTTTTTTATTTTTTATATGTTTTTTAGAAAGCTAAGGGTAAAATCTCGGGGCAATTGGTTTGTACTTCTACCGATTACTTTTACTATCTAATTATCTAATACTACGGGTAGCTATGTCTTTTTGATGTGTGCTCGTATGATGATTAGAAATGTGTTTACCTAGATATTATTACTCCCTAGTTATATTTTATTGTTGGTTGAATTGTCACGTCCTTATTCTTAACACGTTGTGTTTTCTAAGGTCGTAGGGAATGCTTATGCCCTAACTCTTTGAGAATACCTTTAGGTTATTGTCTACAAAGTCCTCTAGATGATTCATAAACTAACTTTAAGGTTATCTTTGGATGTTTAGACTACGAAATCCGCTAAGTGTTTCATAAACTAATGTTCACAAAGATTACTCAAGCATTTAAACACAACGATAGCCTAGTGCACTCCTAAGCCATTTACAATTAAGATAAGAGACAACCAATCAATAATTAACAACTAGGTTTCATAGATCTAAGCAAACACACAAAAAATTTAGCCGGACATGTTAAACAAGCAAGCATACACACATTCAATGGAAGACATAATGATACTAATGGAATAAAACACTTATCTTGATGTGTAAAATAGGGTTTGGGACATTAAGATATTGTCCAAGTCGGACTACAAACGTTTAGGGTTTTTACTCCACAAGTCTACCTCTTTAAATACTGAAAAATCGAATTCTATATATGGATTTACACTTGCGACGGCGTCTCCTTATAGAAAGAATTTTCGCAATACAACGAAGGTTTTATATGAGAAATAAATTTTCAATCATAAACACCTTTTGATATTTGAAAATGTGATACACAGTCGATGTGCCATAGAAAAATGATTTTGCGCTGTGATTGGTTTTCAAAGGTATCCGTCAATCCATTACCTGAACGAGGATTGATTCAAAATTTTGAATCACCCCATTGTTTCTGTTCAGTTGTCACATGGTTGATCTATTGGATAGATCTCACATGTTACCTACCTAGAGCTTGTTTGATGTTGGCTCTAGAAGGTTTTCCATCTTCATTGTGAATATGTGAACATATCACTCAGATGTTCTGGCAATACCACAAGGATAATGCGTAGGACTCTTAAGATATATTCTCACTTTCCACATTGTGAAAGCAGTGAGTCTTATTGATGATGTCCTTAATGAGATTTATTGATGATCTCGTGGCTCTAGACTCAATTGTGCACATTTAGATCCTATGCCGGAGACTAGGGAGAGGTCTCCTTCTTCAATATCAACCATCTCTAAGAGAAAGTCGATAGATAATGTAGGTTCCCGTGAGAATGAAACAAGACCTTTTAAGAGGAACTTGAGTAGCTTGGGAAGATGTAGTGCGGTCGTCCTTTGGGTTCATGATGTCTTGTCTTCAATACGGTGTTACCTTAGTAACAACCAGTAGCATATGTATTGAACCCGTTTACGCCCTAAGGTTGAATTATTGGAGGCTATTTCTTTTCACCCTTTTCACATTCATTTCTTTTCATTCTTCACTACTTGATGCTTCTTGAGACTTCATTACTAGAACCTTGTTGGGTTTATTCCAGTTCAAGCTCTTTCTCAGTCCGCACTCTTCCCATTTCTCACTTTTCTCCTTTTTTCATCATACCTAAAGACTCTACACTATCTAGTGAATTGTCCCTGGGTAGATCCCTCCAGGTCTGGCAGGATCGTGGGAACGAATAACTAACCTAACCAACCTTATATCTCCATGCATAAAGTAAAATTGGCCGGTCTTTTGGTATTGTTCTTCCACCTCGAAACCAATTGAAAACCATTTGAAAATCAATCAAGGTACTTGTGATATAAAATCAAAGTATTTTGTACCTTAATTGTTTTGATATTTTAGAAATGCTCCCTTGACATGTGCTTCAAGTATTAGAAATTATTTTAGCGCATGGAGGCAAGAGGACATTTGAAATCTTAGATTGAGCATGAAAGATCCAATCTTTTGATTAACATTTTCTAAAATGATCATCATCACTTCCCAATTAAATCTAGTATTTAAACACTTTGGAAAAATCAATTTTGGGAAGGATGAGGTTTTCTTATGATTGCTCCCCCTCAATATGTGCATCGAGATTAGAAAGAGTTATGCACATATTAGAGAGAACCTGCACTTTAAATCAAACACGTTTCAATTGCTTTTGGTTTAAGATAAGCTGCCCCCTTAACCTGTGCATGGAAAAATTGAAATCGTTTGGCACATGTAGGGAGGAGTGCTTGTTATTGTATTTCTAAACCACTTATCGAATTATCAGTTTATATCCAATTTAAATCACAAAATCTCCCCCGATCACAATTTTCAAATCCTTTGAGATTTGTGATCTCTATTGATTTAAATTAATTTTGAAAAACTTTTGAGGAGAATTGTGACTTGTTTTTGAAAATCAATTTTAACTGATAAGGATAAGATTTTAAAACTTTTAACTCCATTGATCAAACATACATAAATATCTTTTGAAAACATAACATTAACCAAGGTCTTGAATCAATTAGTATAAAATATTGTTCATTTTGATTATCCAAAAGTAGACCTTGCTCTTTAATGTGCTTGAAAGATAACCTTTTTGATTTAATTGAAATCATTCTCCCCCTCAATCAATGACATGAGTTGTTGATTGAGAGATAGATATTTTGACAATTGATAAACCAGATGATTTTCAAAAATAGAGTCCGAGTGATTTTCAAAGCAATTTTGTTTTCATTAGATGACAAATATTTTTCAGAAGAATTTATAGAAGGAAAAATATTTGTGAAGGAAACATTTGTCTTTTTGGTGACAAACCTTTTTTTTTTAAATAAATTTATGTACATTCGAACTTCATCTAAAGACCCGTGTCACTCTTTGAATGACAACACAAAGACCGTATATGAAATCGAATAGGAAGATTAAGACAAAATGAATATATACATATATATATATATATATATATATATATATATATATATATATATATATATATATATATGATACGCCACGCAGCCGCTGTTCGGGGTCAAAGGAACTTCCTTTTAAATCGAGCAAGTTTTCAACACCTAGGCGTTGAACCTAATCGTTGTAGTGTAGTATTAGGGTAAGCCACGGAATTGACATCGTTCTCTGGGGAATAGGAATGCTAGTGAAAAGTTACTACGCTAAGGTTGGGGTTGAGGAAAATTATTTTTTTATCTTTTTATGTTTTTTTTAGGAAATGGAAAGGTACGAATCTCGGGGTTTGGATTTGGGGGTTGGTATTTCTACCGATTACTCTATTCGTCTAATTATCTAATCTAATGTGTATGTAGTCTATGTCTAATTATTGTGTGCTCGTATGATGGTTTAAAGATGTGTTTACTTAGGTTTTATTACTCCTTAATTATCTCCTATTGATTGTTGAATTGTCACGTCCTTATTCTTAATTGCGTTGTGTGTCTAAGGTCGTAGGGTATGCTTTTATCCCTATCTCTTTGAAACTACCAAAGGTTAATGACTACAAAATCTCTAGGATTTATAAACTTTAACTCTAAGGTACTCTTCGGATGGTTTAGCCTACAATGACTCTAGGTACTATAAGCTAAGGTTCACAAAGATTAATCAAGCATTAACTACACAACGGATGACCTATCGCAATACTAGATCATTAACAATTAAGATAAGAGACAACCAATCAATATTCAATAATTAAGTTTCATATTCCTAAGCAAACACACAAGTAAATTAGCCGGACATGGAGAACATGCAAGTATACACACAAGTAATTGAAGACATAATTGAATTATTGAAGTAAAACACTTATCTTGATGTAAGATAGGGTATGGAACCTAAAATCTTGTACAAGACAGACCTTGGTACGGTTTAGGTTTTACTCCAAAAGACTACACACCTGAAAACTAAAAATTCGGATTCTATATATAAGATTACATATGCGACGGCGTCACCTTATGATTTGTGGCCGCCGGTCGCCGTCATTAGGGTTTCGTCTTGGCCACGTTAGTCTTGCGGCGGCGTCACCTTATGCTCGTGTGCGTCCTCTTGACTTTCCGCGTCGTGCTCGATCAAATCTAGGTCGCTGCGAGTTGCGACGACCTACTCTTTTAAAGCGACACCGTCACTTTGTTAATAAGCTATTTGGCTCTTGAGTCGTCACAAAGTTGTCCTTACGGCGTCAGCGATTAAGCGATGGCGCCGTCACCTTCGGGCCCAAAGACTTGAATGTCTTGATTCTTGACTTTGGCCATTTTCTTCAGATATTCGCGCTTTTCGTCCAAATAAGTGCCATTTCAACATTTTGCCTTCAAGAGACCTAAAAGTGAAAAGGAGCGATATTAAGTAATAACGGATACAAAAGTGATCAAATAAGGGCTTAACGACCCTCAAAAGGTACATTTAAAACCTTATCAAATATCCCTACACTTGGTATTTGCTTGTCCTCAAGCAAATGTACTTTTAGCCAATTAATTTATAAGTTAGGGGTCATGAAGCATTGGTTTAGAACAATTCACAACACATACAAGCCCATAAAAGTCATAACAAGCACGGAATTACATACTAGCACCTCATGGGGTGTTTGGATACTCACATCTCTCGGGTGTATATGAAATATAACAAGTTGGAAATGGAAGATAAACACTCATTAACCGGTCCTAGTACATAGATTACCATAGGCTTGAGACTAGATCAAACCTCCATCGCTTTGGCGTAAGCACCTAGGAAAGACTATCCAAGAGGTCTTTTAAAGGGTTGTAATGATAGGCTTACGGTAGGGAAACAAAGGGTTTTGGTGGGATAGGCTATTTAGTGGTGGCAAGTCAAAAATCTTTATGTTACAAGCATGCGAAGAATGTCGTTGCTAAGCCAAGACTCGACACTCTAAACTCTAGATAAGCGAAACAAACAAACATAAATTTAAAGATAGATGTAGGATGGTATCCCAAATGTTTTTTTTTTTTTTTTTTTTCATACACTTTTACTCTACCATCCTCTACGATAACATCAAAATAATAGGGATTTATAGGCACATCTCTACACTTGAGTTTTTATTACTCTAACACTAATTTGACCCGAATTGAAAAGATCAAAACACTTGGAGTACATTATTATGCAAATAAAGGGAATTTGAATTTAACGTTTCCTTCCCGTCATCTCACAAAATTTAACTTTTCCCATGAGTCCCAATCGTCCCAAAACTGTGTACAAAGGATGTGACTCGACTTAGCAACTTATGCAAGCAACTAGATATTGAACTAAGGGTTTGGGGTGACAACAATAATGCACTAAAAGTGAGTGCATACAAGGTAGGCTAAGGCGATTTGGGTGTACATTTGGGGGTGGGGTGTAAATAATGCTCTTCATTGATATTCCGCAAAACCAAAACATCACGAGAACCGCGAAAATGGATAGGCTCTGAGGGGTTAACTAGGGGTATTGTGTACTAAAGATGAGTACATCGCAAGGGTGTGGGGCAATTACTCGACCGATGTGGAAGAAGTAATTATAATACGGGTTTCAAACAAGGGTTATCCTAATGCCTCTTATCATTTAGTTATTCCTAACTACACAAGTGTAGTCTCACTAGCGATCTCGTAATGCATCACAAAACAAGTTCTAGAATCTATTATACTACCGGTACACTCTCTAAGCATTAAAGGTGAATGTTTTTATTCCTAAAGATCTAGGGGCGAACCTCACATTTTTGGGGTGGAATTTGAGTGGTAAACGGTTTTTGTGCTAGTCATTTTTGGGGTGCAAATGTACTTTTAGCCAATTAATTTATAAGTTAGGGGTCATGAAGCATTGGTTTAGAACAATTCACAACACATACAAGCCCCGCAAAAGTCATAACAAGCACGGAAATTACATACTAGCACCTCACATGGGGTGTTTGGATACTCACATCTCTCGGGTGTATATGAAGTATAACAAGTTGGAAATGGAAGATAAACACTCATTAACCGGTCCTAGTACATAGATTACCATAGGCTTGAGACTAGATCAAACCTCCATCGCTTTGGCGTAAGCACCTAGGAAAGACTATCCAAGAGGTCTTTTAAAGGGTTGTAATGATAGGCTTACGGTAGGGAAACAAAGGGTTTTGGTGGGATAGGCTATTTAGTGGTGGCAAGTCAAAAATCTTTATGTTACAAGCATGCGAAGAATGGCGTTGCTAAGCCAAGACAAGACACTCTAAACTCTAGATAACTGAAACAAACAAACATAAATTTAAAGATAGATGTAGGATGGTATCCCAAATGTTTTTTTTTTTTTTCATACACTTTTACTCTACCATCCTCTACGATAACATCAAAATAATAGGGATTTATAGGCACATCCCTACACTTGAGTTTTTATTACTCTAACACTAATTTGACCCGAATTGAAAAGATCAAAACACTTGGAGTACATTATTATGCAAATAAAGGGAATTTGAATTTAACGTTTCCTTCCCGTCATCTCACAAAATTTAACTTTTCTCATGAGTCCCAATCGTCCCAAAACTGTGTACAAAGGATATGACTCGACTTAGCAACTTATGCAAGCAACTAGATATTGAACTAAGGGTTTGGGGTGACAACAATAATGCACTAAAAGTGAGTGCATACAAGGTAGGCTAAGGCGATTTGGGTGTACATTTGGGGGTGGGGTGTAAACAATGCTCTTCATTGATATTCCGGAAAACCAAAACATCACGAGAACCGCGAAAAGGATAGGCTCTGAGGGGTTAACTAGGGGTATCGTGTACTAAAGATGAGTACAACGCAAACGGTGTGGGGGAATTACTCAACCGATGTGGAAGAAGTAATTATATTACGGGTATCAAACAGGGGTTATCCTAATGCCTCTTATCATTTAGTTATTCTTAACTACACAAGTGTAGTCTTACTAGCGATCTCGGGATGCATCACAAAACAAGTTCTAGAATCTAGTATACTACCGGTTCACACTCTAAGCATTGAAGATGAATGCTTTAATTCCTACTAATCTAAGGGCGATCCTCACATTTTGGGTGGAATTTAAGTGGTAAAGTGTTTTTGTGCTAGTCATATAACTTCCTATCTATGAGACGCTTTATTAAGACTAATGGCCCACTCCTATATGTCATGAAAAATTTTAAATTTGGTGCCAAAATTACCCTAACCGACATTTTCTCATGGTTTATTACACAAATACAATTGGACAAAGCAAATAGTCAGGATAAGCATAGTTTCAAAGTTCCGTTTTATTTTCCTCCTACACTTAAACCGAACATTGTCCCCAATGTTCCCGAAATATCAAAGTTATGATAATGGAAGGTAATTAAAAGCGAAGAAACTAATACTCCCGATTAGCTCGGTGGGATCCGTGTAAAGTGGTGGTTACATCTTTCTTCAAGAAGAGCGTTTGCGTGAAAAGCTCTTCTCATCTTATGTATCTTCTTCTTGGTAAATTAAACTTTGCACACTTGAAGAAAACAAACGAAACCTTCGTGTAAAATCGGTGTAATAATATATATAAGACTCTACTAAACTAGGATATAATGCTTGTGGAATGGATGTTTACAAATTTTTGGAAAATTAAGACACGAAAATTCCAAAATTTATAAGCAATTCGAAAATGAGAAAAAGTAATCAGTTGTTTTGCTCCTTCTGACGCCTTGTCGGTTGCGATCTGACGCCGTGCGGTTATCCCGACAAAAAGCGGTCTGCGATTTTCGGAAAAATTCGGATAATTTACATCTTTAGAATCGGAAAAATTTCTCGCAAAACATCCATTATGACTCGATACAAGCATTTGACTCGAACAAACACATATATATCTTTTACTTAATTGTAATTCTCATGTTTACGTTTCTTTTGAAAACGTGTAATCCTCCCTACACTTATCCCTTATGTAAAATACCTTTATATGTAATTAAGGCGAGGTTAAAGACAAAATAAAGCATTTTACAAATTCAAACATGAGAATAAACAATTAATAAAGATATACGACACAAAAATGAAAATGAAAACAAATACACATGGGTTGCCTCCCAAGCGCTTGTTTTTGTTCGAGTCACGAGCTTGACTCTACCCTTATTTAACGGATAAAGGGAGGTTTTCCCTACACTTAAGCTTAAGTCACGGGTGATAGTAGCGATACACACCCTTAGGGTGGAAATTTGCTACGTGAGGAGAGGGTGATGGGTGATTTATATGCTCAAAGGAGTGTGCTCCATTCATTATAACCTTACCTAATTCTATTGGTGTAGCGGTAAATCAAATCTCTCTCTAAAAATGGATCATCTTCTATCAACTTCAAAAGACTCTTAGTTAAGGATCCATCTTGACCTAATAAACCCGGTTTAAACCCATAATGTTCCTTGTTATCAACCATGAATGGGTGATATAAGTGTGTAAGGTCATGGGTTACTCCTATATTAGCTTCCACTCTACATGGCCTAGAGTCTACCACCTTTATCAAGCAACTACCCGGATTATTTATTTTGATGGGTGGATTGGGGCCTAATTCAATTCCAAGATTCACATCTAAAGACAGAAAATTGGGTAAGGTTTTTGGTTGAGGCTCCGGTTCATTAAAATTAAGAACTTCCCTAGGACTAAGAGAGAGGTCATGACAACAAGCATCTAAACCTAAACTCTCTAGTGGCATTTGGTCCAAAGGTTTATCAATCGGGGTTCCTATAGTCTCTTCTACTTCTTCCAGGTAAGTTATAGGCGATGTGTGTTCCTCAAGTGATGGTAGGGCCTGTAGGCTTGGAGTTTCCACCTCATTCTCCATTATATCTAGATCTCCTAAAAGTTCATCATGTGTTTTAGTATGATCTAACCCAAATACACTCCTAAGTATCTCAAATCCTTCTTTAGCCATTCCAAATTCTTGGTCCGATTCATAAGAATCATTCTCAAAAATTTGATCACTATGTTCTATTTGCCTAAAGGATTCCTCACGCGTGTCATATGTTTTGAAATCTATCCCACGCATGCAACTAGGCAATTCAACTATAACCATCTCACAATCTTGTTCGAGTTTAGGTTCCATGTTCTTAAAAACTAGGTCTTTTTTATCATGATGCCTAAGGTTGGATAAATCCTCCTTATCCATTTCCTCAAGTTGTGACAGCTGATGGTTTATGCTTAGGAGGCTTTTCTCAAAAATTTTCGAGAGGGTCTTACTTAAAGGAGTTGATTCTAACAATGATCGTTGAATAGAAGCCACACAAGCACAAAATTTAACAAATCCATCCAACCTTAGACCCGTCTCCTTTTGGATATCTCTAAGATCATTCACAAATTCATTAGAACAATAAAAGCAATCCAATCATGAAATTCAATTGTTCCTCATTTGTTAATGATTCAAATGCAACTTCACTTGCCATAGCGACAAATGAAAAGGGTTTAAGAACACAAACACAAAGAAGGGGATAGACTACGAGGAAGCTAAAAATGGGAAAAATGCTTACTTGATAGGAATCAAGCAAGGAAACCTAAGCGAGGTGGACTCTAACTAGCTATTCTATTCCCGGCAGCGGCTCCAAAAACTTGATACGCTTACGCAGCTGTTCGGGGTCAAAGGAACTTCCTTTTAAATCGAGCAAGTTTTCAACACCTAAGCGATGAACCTAATCGTTGTAGTGTAGTATTAGGGTAAGCCACGGAATTGATATCGTTCTCTAAGGAATAGGAATGCTAGTGAGAAGTTACTACGCTAAGGTTGGGGTTGAGGAAGATTGTTTTTATCTTTTATGTTTTTAGGAAATGGAAAGGTCGAATCTCGGGTTTGGATTTGGGGGTTGGTATTTCTACCGATTACTCTATTCGTCTAATTATCTAATCTAAGGTGTATGTATTCTATGTCTAATTATTGTGTGCTCGTATGATGGTTTAAAGATGTGTTTACTTAGGTTTTATTACTCCTTAATTATCTCCTATTGATGGTTGAATTGTCACGTCCTTATTCTTAATTGCGTTGTGTGTCTAAGGTCGTAGGGTATGCGTTTATCCCTATCTCTTTGAAACTACCAAAGGTTAATGACTACAAAATCTCTAGGATTTATAAACTTTAACTCTAAGGTACTCTTCGGATGGTTTAGCCTACAATGACTCTAGGTACTATAAGCTAAGGTTCACAAAGATTAATCAAGCATTAACTACACAACGGATGACCTATCGCAATACTAGATCATTAACAATTAAGATTAGAGACAACCAATCAATATTCAATAATTAAGTTTCATATTCCTAAGCAAACACACAAGTAAATTAGCGGGACATGGAGAACATGCAAGCATACACACAAGTAATTGAAGACATAATTGAATTATTGAGTAAAACACTTATCTTGATGTAAGATAGGGTATGGAACCCTAAAATCTTGTACAAGACAGACCTTAGTGCGGTTTAGGTTTTACTCCAAAAGACTACACTGCGAAAACTAAAAATTCGGATTCTATATAAGATTACCTATGCGACGGCGCCACCTTATGATTTGTGGCCAGCCGGTCGCCGTCATTAGGGTTTCGTCTTGGTCACGTTAGTCTTGACGGCGTCACCTTATGCTCGTGGCGTCGTCCTCTTGACTTTCTCGGCGTCGTGCGGATCAAATCTAGGCCGCCGAGTTGCGATGACCTACTCTTTTAAAGCTGACACCGTCAATGTTAATAAGCTATTTGGCTCTTGAGTCGTCACAAAATTTGTCTCGACGGCGTCGCGATTAAGCGATGGCGCCGTCACCTTCGGGCCCAAAGACTTGAATGTCTTGATTCTTGACTTTGGCCATTTTCTTCGTATATTCGCCTTTTCGTCCAAATAAGTGCCATTTCAGCATTTTGCCTTCAAGAGACCTAAAAGTAAAAGGAGCGATATTAAGTAATAACGGATACAAAAGTGATCAAATAAGGGCTTAAACGACCCCTCAAAAAGGTACATTTTAAAACCTTATCAATATATATATAGTGTGAGGTTATTGTCAGAACCAAAAAAAATGCGAGAACTGCGAGAACCGATCTACACCTTTGATTTTTTGATCAATGGTTAGAAATGATGATGGCACAAATGTAATTAATTAAAACTTTAGGCCATATTACACAAATGAAGAAAGGGCATTTAAGGAAATTCATAAACTCCCTGAAAAACCGCCATTTTCTATCTCTTAATATATCAATCTACATCTGCAATCTCATTAACCTAAAAACTGCGGCCCCTTTCATCCACAACCTTTTATTCGCCTCTTCCTCTTGTTTCACAAAACTTTGATGGTCTAATTTTCCGAGGCCAGCCCTCTTCATTGATGGTAAAATATGCGACGTGGATTTGTGATGACTAAACCAGTTGTTATTGGTTATCGATCCTTAATGCATTGGTGAGTTTTATTTTCAATTTTTTAACCTTAGATAATCAATTTACATTGACTATATAGATTTAATTTATTGAGAATATATTACATTGGTTTATGCTCAGACCTAGACCTATATTGGTTTACGTATATGTTGTCAAAAAAAAGGTTAGGAGTGTATTATTATTCAGGTTTGTTTTTGTTTTTCAAAGTATATGTTGTCAAATTCATATATTGGTTTTACGTATATATTGTCAAATTCATATATTATCTGCAAGTTTTATATAATTAATTAATGGCGATTGAAGAAGTAGTTGTGGTGACGACGGAGACGGTCACAACGGAGGTTGTTCCGGCTGAAGCTCCGGTGACAGAAGTGAAAGGTGACGTCAGCAAGGATGAAAAGGTGAAGAAAGCTAAGAAGGTGACCAAGAGTAAGCCTAGGACTCCTGCTTTGCATCCTCCTTACTTTGAGGTATAATTCTGTTGCTAATTTATATAATGTTTGATGTTATTTAATTGTGTTATAATGCTAAATTGACGCGTTTATATTTGTACTGTGTAGTTTGATTTGAAAATCAACCTAAATTAAAACTTATTTTACGCTTTTACAACTACACGTATATGCTTGTTAATGTGATAACAGTTGCAGTATATTTTAATGAGTGGTATACACACTGCATTTTTGTTGGTGTAATCGTATTGATTATTAGATCTAATAGATCAAGATCATTCTTGACTATGCATTTAATTAAGAAATAGAAATATTTTTTTTGTTTTAAATTTATTTTTTTTTTTTTTTTTTTTTTTTTTTGTAGATCTTATAGTGAACGTTTTTGGTTTGGTATCGTGATTTTTTTGGTTTTCGAATGATGGAATAGGCAACGGTTCAAATCTTAATTTTTATTGCTCTTATCGTCTAAGTGTGCACATGTGTTTTTGAGTGTGTATATGTGTTTTTTAGAGTTGTGTTTAATTAACTCCATTATAATAGCAGAGACTCAAAAATCACACAAAAGGAAGTTGATTCGGGTTTTTAAACAGGAAAACGATTTAGTTTTATTTGATCTGTATAAAACGTTGTTTTCAAAGTTTCTACAGGAGGTTTAAAAGTTTTTTATGGTTCACTATTGAATCTGCTTATGGAATTTTTTATAAATTAACATTATTTGAGTTGATGGAGATAGTCAAGTTATAGCTCTCTTTTAGTCATTTGGAGTTCGTAACCAGATCATACGCACACATGTTTTTTTTTTTTTTTTTTGTTAAGAAACCCGGTTGTGTTGTCAATAAATATGGTTAGGGGTGGTCACTAAACGGATTAACCCAAAAAACCGTCCAATCCAAACAGCTTTGTGTTAATCAGTTTTGGGTTATTCTGGTTTGGATTGGGCGTTTTGCGCATTTTCGTTCGGACTTGGCTATGGAAATCAAATTTTGGGGCCCAACGGAAACCGAAAGTTTATTACAGTAATGTATAAGATTACGTAGTAGTTTATATGTCAACAAAACTTCACATGGTAGCTAGGATATAGACGATTTATAGTTCAATATGTGTAATGTCATCGTTTCTTGTTATTTCATTCTAATTCATCCATAATATTCCCTGAAACTTTTGACCCATCATCTACTTTCATGTTCTATTAGTATCACTTCTTCCCTGGTGATTATATTTTGTTGTAGTTTTAAAATGAGGAACTTTTAATTTGACTTGAAACATTATTTTTTCTTGTTTAGTTTTTACAAAATGTTGTACTTGTAATTAAATTATGTACAACAATAAAACTAGTGGGTCATAGTATCTTGGAAAGAATACTTCTAGGGATTAGATTGCATATGTGTTTTATTTGACTTGAAACATTATTTTTTCTTGTTTAGTTTTTACAAAATGTTGTACTTGTAATTAAAGTATGTACAACAATAAATAGTGGGTCATAGTATCTTGGAATGAAAACTTCTGGGGATTATATTGCATATATGTTTTATGGCGGTAAAAATCAATGAAAGGGGTTTGCATATGTGTTTTAAGATTAGAGTGCATGTGTGTTTTATTGCTGGTAAAAATCAATGAAAGGGGTTTGCATATGTGTTTTATGTCTGGTAAAAGGTTAATAAAAGGGGTGTGCCTATCTGCTTTAAGATTCTATAAAATCAAGATAAAAGTTTTGCATTTATGTTCTCAATTGTGCATATATGTTTGCTAGTTGTTAAGATAAATTAGGATCAAACAAAGGAACCGTATGCCTGATTAGGATATCTGGGACCTTGTGATTAGGATCAAACAAAGGAACCGTATGCCTGATTGGGCTATATCGTAGGTATATATTTAATTAAGAAATAAAAATATATATTTTTTATTGCGCTACTTGTAATAATTGGGCTATATCGTATGTATATATTTAATTAAGAAATAGAAATACTATTTTTTGTTTTGTTTTGTAGGTCTTATAGCGAACGTTTTTGGTTTGTAGCGCGAGTTTTTTTGGTTTTCGAATGGTGGAATAGGCAACGGTTCAAATCTTACCTTTTATTGCTCTTATCGTCTCAGTGTACACATGTGTTTTTGAGTGTGCACATGTGTTTTTTACAGTTGTGAATTTGAAACCTTATATGCATATGTGTTTTTACCGTTTCATGAACTTGTTTCTCTTGTTTTATTTCAGCTGTTATGAATGGATTGTGCATATATGTTTTGTTAGTTGTTATGATTAAATAAATCCTCTATTTTTTGTTTGTGATTACAGGTTCGAGTATAATGAGCAGTATGAAGAATGCATATATGTATATATGGGCATATGCACAAACTCAACTGCATATATGAATACAAAGAGATCGAGAGTGACCAATGAGGAAAAACACATGTGCACAAGGATTAAAAGATGAACCAACTATTAAAAACATTGTATTATGTACATGTGCACGCTTCATATATTTGTAATAAAACATATTTATGTAATATT
Organism: Chrysanthemum lavandulifolium; assembly: GCA_022545495.1. Taxonomy (NCBI): domain Eukaryota; kingdom Viridiplantae; phylum Streptophyta; class Magnoliopsida; order Asterales; family Asteraceae; genus Chrysanthemum; species Chrysanthemum lavandulifolium. Next base: position 143,094,548 of record CM040240.1, read on the forward strand.
TTTTAATAAAGTTTTGTTGTTTGTATAAAATTGCATAAATGTATTAATAAAGTTTTGTTGTTTGTATACATACTTATGTAATATTTTTTATAGATACATGTGCAAATACAAAAAACATATGCATAAACTGAAAATACAATTATCACATAATGCAAAACACATGTGCACACACTGTATTAAAAAAAAAAAAAAAAAAAAAAAAATCCTAGAATTACAGGAACTAAAAATTGTTTTTGTAAAAAAAATCAAATATAAAAAAAGTAATTTTACCATTATACCTTTTGAATTAAATAATAAAAATTAATATAAGAAAAAATCGATTGGTTGATCTTTGGTTCTCGCAGTTCGCATTTTATTTGCTTCGAAAATAACCCTTCCTATGTGTATATATATATATATATATATATATATATATATATATATATATATATATATATATATATATATATATATATATATATATATATATATGTTGTTAAGATATATACAAAAACGACGATAGAGACAATTACAGTTACTCCTCGTCTTCCTCCTGAAGACGTTTGAGTGTTTCTGGTTGAAGGCTTTTCAAGCCAAGTCAAAATAAACTCAAAACGTTCTCTAGGAAGAGCTTTGGTGAAGATGTCTGCCAACTGATATTCAGTTCTCACGAAGTATAACTCAACCACGCCTCTTTCAACTTGTTCCCTGATGAAGTGATGTCAAATGTCAATGTGCTTTGCTCTAGAGTGTTGAACATTGTTGCAGGAGAGAGCAATTGCACTTTTGTTATCACAATACAGAGGGATTTTGTTGAATTCAAAGCCATAGTCAGATAATTGTGATCTCATCCATAAGATTTGAGCACAACAAGATGACATGGCTATGTATTCAACCTCTGTAGAGGATATTGAAGCGCTCGTTTGTTTCTTTGAAGACCGGTGACAAGCTTATCACCCAAAATTGAGCACCTCCTCGATGTGCTTGACGTATCTTGACACCGCATGGTCGGCATCCGCATAGGCCGTTAGTGACATACCGGTGTCCTTCGGATACCAAAGACCCGTGTTAATGGTTCCTTGGAGGTACCGAAAGACCCGTTTAACCGCTTCAAGGTGCTTTTTGGTAGGCTTAGCACGATATCACACATGCATACATCGAGCAGAATATCGGGCCCATCGGGCGTGAGGTACATCAGGGATCCAATCATACTATGATATTTCGTTTGATCAACCATTATCCTTTAGTAGTGCGATGGGTGTGTAAATACTCATCATTTTGGTTAATCTGAGCGCAAAACGTTTAAAATGCTCGAAATGCATCAAAATCACGAAAATATCTCAAAATTGCATTTATATGTTTCGGATGCAAAATGTTTAAAATCGGATGAAAATGAGCTAAGTTTGCATAATTGGCGGTTTCGGTCCCCAGTTTCAAAATTTGTCGAAATAGTCCACGAGCACTTATTTCAAAGAAAAGTCACCAAAGGTCCTTTTAAAATCATAAGTTGTCAAAATTAGTCCTTTGGTAAAAATGTCAAAAGTTTTGAGGAATTACAAGTTTGGTCCTTCAAGTTTCAAATTTGGCAAAAATAGTCCTTGGAATTTTGAAAATGTCTATTATGGTCCTTGTACTATTGAAACTTGACATTTTTAGTCCCTTGAAACAACTTTGCAAAATTGGCAGCATTGGTCCTTGGTCTTTCAGAAATTGCAAAACAAGTCCTTGTATTATAAACCCTTGGACCTTGTCAAAAGCCTTTGAACCCCTCAAAAGCCTTTGAACCCCTTGTGACCCCCTGCCAATAACTGTTTTGACCCCCCCCTTTATAATATTAAACCCGGTCAACACCTGGTTAAACAAACACACCCCGCCCACTTGTTTTCCCTCTCTTTTTTCTTCTTCCTTCAACCACCATGTCTAGAAACAAGAGTCCTCCCCATCCCTCCAGCTCTCATACTTCACCTCCCTTATCACTCCACCTCACCAAACTCCAAGAAACATTAAATGCTTCTTCTTGCCAGGCACTCAACCCCCCCCCTGCTAAAACCATTTTGGCGCCAAAATGTGATCAAACGGCCAATATCTTCTCAAGACATCCAATGGTCCCAAAAGAAAGGGGGAATTGCTCTGATAGGAGAGAGAAGCAGTTTTGGTGTATGTAAAGGAAGAAGAAGCAAGAGGAAAGAGTAGTACTTAGTTTTCATTTTCATATGTATGTCGTTTTTAAATTCCATGTCTTAAAATAAGTTCTAAGTTGTAATTTCAAGCTTTGTTGTATGAAACTTAGTTGGTTTATTGTATTGTAACCTTTTTCAAAGTTTAATTTCAAAGTCTATCAAGATTCATGTTTTCACATTTCTCTATTTCAAAACACTTTCAAATGTATTAAGTGCCAGGCTTCAATAAGCTTCTTTATAACTCAGTTGAGCTTATTTAAAGCTGTTTATAGCTTTGAGTAAGCTTATAAGTCATTTTCAAGCAAATTTGTCACTTGGTCAACAAAAGTCAAACTGGAGCTTATTGTTTTAATTCCCATTTTCAAGCACTCCACTCACTGTTGTTTTGCCTCGATATTGTTTTAATTGGATTTGTTGTTATATCTACTTTTCAAAATCAGAAAACTCAAAAAGATTCTTCTTACCCCATTTTCATAATTCATTTTCATAATTCCCATTCCTCTCCTTAACTCGAGATCTCTTAGAGTTAACTCTAATGTATCTTTTCGCTCTTCTAGATCTGTAAGCCCATTTCGTGAGCTTGTCAAGATTCCAAGAAGGCGTGTCCGTGAACTTCTTTCGCCCCGTCGATCGGATGCGAGATCCGGATGCTCACACTACTTCCGTTATCATGGCGGAATAGCGTCTATGTGAGCTTCTCCGAGCACCCATCGAGGGTATGGAGATGCTATTGTTATCCGACCATTGTGGTGAAAATTTTGAACTCAAAACCGGGTTACTTAATCTTGTAACCTCAAGTCAATTCTATGGTTTTGGCGGGATGATCCTCATGCTCATATTCGATGGTTTAACAAGATTGCATCTACCATCAAATACAAGAATGTCCCACGAATCTTTGTTAAGCTTCTTACATTCCCATTTTCTCTTGAGGACAAGCCCGGTTTGGCTTGAAAAACAACCCCTCAATCAATCGAGACATGGGAAGACACGGTGAAGAAATTTGTGAGCAATTTTATCCACCTTCTAAAACCACAAGTCTTAAAATGAAATCATCAAGTTCACACAAAGTTTGATGAATCCTTCGGGAATCGTGGGATCGTTTTAAGGAATTGCTCATAATGTCCTCATCATGGTTTCTCCGAGTTGATGCAACTCAATACTTTCTATAATGGTGTGAGTCAACTAATCAAGATTCTCTCAATTCCTCCATTGGAGGAAATTTCTTAAGCAAAGCCACAAAGAAGCTTTGCGATCATTGAAAACAAGTCTAAAGTCCGCCTTTGCGCAGCAAGCGGTTGTTTCCCAAGTCGGTGTTGGTCCTTCTACTTCATCGCTGTGAGTCAATCTAGCACCGATGCTAAGATTGACAAACTCACGGAAGCAATTCAAGCTTTGGTTCTCTCCAACCAAAAGAAAGTTTCTTTCCACAAACTTCACCTCATATGGTGAAGTTAAGAAAGTGGAAGTTTGTGTTACTTGTGGTGGCCCCATGCTTACTACAATTGTATGGCCACCGATGGTAACCTTTTGAAGCAAGCGCGTGGGCGGTACTTCTAATCCGAGGAGGCAACCAATATCGTGCTCGATATGAACCAAACTACAGTCTAACCACTTGTCGACCACCGGTTTCAACCAAAATCCAAAACCGTAAGCAAAATCATACAAGAACAAACCAAGGTTTTCAAAACCAAGGTAATTTTAGTCAAACAACGGTTTCAAAATCAAAATCAAAACTTCCAACACCAAGAAATTTTAATAGAAACCCTTACGGAAATTTCAACCGGAATATTTTCATGGCAATAATCAATCCTATTTCCAAAATCAAGGCCCTAATCCAAACAATAGAGGCTCAATTTTCATGTGCACTCGAGCCATTGTTCCAACACCATTATCGATGAGTTGTTGAAACAATTCATGAAATCCCAAGAGGAAATGAAACAGGTTGTTGGTTAGCGGATTTACGACATTAAGAAGTCTTTAAATGATCGACCCTCGGGCTCGGTACTTTACCTAGCAACACGATCGCTAATCGAGGCGTGCAAAGGCGATCACAACCGAGTGGTGCTTCATATGATGGACCCGCTATTCCTACTACCTCTTCTTCTTCTCTCCCAAAGGTAGTGGAAAGTGAACACGAGGCGACAAAGGACAAGGAACTTCCTACTAATAACGGAGGTACCAACAATGTCCATCCTCGGGTTGTCCGAAACCCAAAACCAAACAAGGAGTTGTTTTGAACCTCGGCTTGAAAACCCCAAATCCAAATCTTCTATTCCTTACCCTCACGTTTGAATGAGCAAAGCTCCATGAAAAAGCCGGTCATCAAATGGAGAAATTTTTCAAATTTTCCAAGAACTTCATTTTGACATAAACTGCGGATGCCATCATGTTGATGCCCAAGTTTGCATCAACTCTCAAACACATGTTAAGCAACAAGGAAAAAGCTGTTTGAAATGGCTAAAACTCCTTTGAGCGAGAACTACTCAGCGGTTACTTGAAGAAGCTTCCAAAAGCTAGGAGATCATGGAAAATTTCTTCTCCCTTGTGTTTTTCGAGGATGATTGAATGCTTTGCCCTTGCCGATCTTGGTGCAAGCATCAATCGATGCCTCACTCGATATGGAAGAAACTTTCTCTTCGGAACTTATTCCTACATGCATGACTCTCGAGCTTGCGGATCGTTCTATATCCGTCCTCTTGGCATCGCCGGGATGTATTCGTGAAAGTAGGAAAGTTCCATTTTCCGGTGACTTTGTGGTTGTTGATTTCGATGCGATCATCGGGTTCCCTCATTGTTGGAAGAGGATTCACGAGAGGGCCGTGCTCTTATTGATGTATTTGAGCAAGAAATCACGTTACGTGTGGGTAATGAAGTGTCACCTTTAACCTTGATCAAACCTCAAGGTACTCCTCAAATTATGATCTTGAATCAATTAATCGAGTCGATGTAATTGATATTGCTTCGAAGAGTACTCTCGAGAGTTTCTTGGTTATCTTCATAATTACGTGAGTGGGATTCCACCACATCTTCTCAACCAATCATTGCCGACTCTTCCCCTCTCACTTCGTCTTGAGGGAGATGACTTCTTGGCTAGGAAGAGATCGATGAGTTTCTTGCTAGTGATGAATCAATTCCATTGAAATTGATGGTGTTTATGATTCGGAAGGAGATATCCTTTATCTTGAGCAATTGTTAAATGAAGATCCATTACCTTTACTCCTCCGAAAGAGATCACAATTGAGGAAATCAAGTCGGTTGAAACATCTGAAGAATTTCCCGAGGTTGAACTTAGGACCTACCTCCTCATCTCGAGTATGCATTCTTGGAGGGTGATGATAAATTACCGTCATAATTGCTAAAGACTTTAGCGAGGAGGAGAAAATGCTCTCATAAAGGTCTTGAAGTCACACAAGCAAGCAATTGCTTGGAAACTCTCCGACATTAAGGGTATCAACCACGAGTTTTGTACTCACAAAATCTTAATGGAGGATGACTTCAAACCAGCGATTCAACATCGAGAAGGGTGAATCCTAAGATTCATGAGGTTATCAAACAAGAGGTTCTCAAACTTCTTGATGCGGTTTAATTTACCCGATCTCGATAGTCCTTGGGTTAGCCCAATTCAACGTGTTCCAAAAAGGGTGGCATAAGCTGTTGTCACAAATGAAGAAAGCGAGTTAATTCCAACTCGATTGGTTACGGGATGGCGTGTGTGCATTGACTATCGTAAGTTAATGGAAGCCACCGTAAAGACCATTTTCCTCTACCCTTCATGGATCGGATGCTTGAGAGATTAGCGAGGAATGAATACTATTGTTTCCTTGATGGTTTCTCGGGTTATTTTCAGATCCCCATTGATCCATTGGATCAAGAAAAGACCACATTCACACCCCATACGGAACTTTTGCCTACGACGTATGCCTTTTGGCCTATGCAATGCTCACGCGCGTTCCAACGATGTATGATGGCAATTTTCCACGACATGATCGGAAACAATGGAGGTGTTTATGGATGACTTCTCGGTCATTGGGGACTCATTTCAAATGTGTCTCTCCATTTAGATAAAATGCTCAAAGGTGTGAAGACACCAATCTATGTCTAAATTGGGAGAAGAGCCACTTTATGGTCAAAGAAGGCATAGTCCTTGGCCATAAGATTTCAAAAATGGGATTGAGGTAGATAGAGCAAAAGTTGATGTTATTGCTAAATTGCCTCATCCTACTACCGTCAAAGGTATTAGGAGTTTTCTAGGTCATGCCGGGTTTTATCGCGATTCATACAAGACTTTTCTAAAATCGCTCGACCTATGACTCATCTTCTTGAAAAAGATGCTCCTTTTATCTTCTCACTGAGTGCATCGAAGCTTTTGAAACATTAAAGAAAAAGCTACGGAAGCACCCATTCTAGTTGCCCCGATGGGATTTACCCTTTGAGCTCATGTGCGATGCAAGTGATTTTGCTATCGGTGCGGTCTTGGGCAACGAAAAACCAAGCATTTTCGGCATATCCACTACATAAGTAAGACTATGGTGAAGCTCGGACCCATTACACCACTACGGAAAAAGAATTATTAGGCATGGTGTATGCGTTTGAAAATTTCGCCATACCTTATCTTGACCAAATGCGTGGTGTATACGGATCACTCGGCTCTCAAATATCTCTTTGCAAAACAAGATGCAAAGCGAGATTGCTCCGTTGGGTTCTCCTCCTACAAGAATTTGATATCATTATCGTGATAAAAAGGAGTCGAGAACACGTTGCGATCATCTATCCGTCTAGAAAACCCTCACCGGGATGTGTCCTAGAAAAGGAAATAAACGAAACATTTCCTCTCGAAACACTCAATGTGGTTTCTTTTCGTGGAGACTCTTCTACCCCATGGTTTCTTGACTTTGCAAATTACCATGCGGGTAACTTCATAGTGAAAGGGATGTCGTCCCAGCGGAAAAACAAATTCTTTAAAGATGTAAAACATTACTTACAGGACGACCCTACTTATTCAAAATTTGCGCGGATCAAGTCATCGAGCGATGTGTGTATGGTCGGGAAGCTATTGACATTCTCAAGGCTTGCCATTACGGACCTCTTGGGGACATCATAGCCCCAACTACACCGCCCGAAGGTGTTTGATTCGGGTTCTATTGGCGATTTACAAGGATGCCCACGAATTTGTCAAAACTTTGTGCTTTTCAGCGTCACGGAATATCTCATAAAGAAATGAAATGCCATAAGCGCCATTCAAGTGTGTGAGATTTTGACATCCGGGGCATTGACTTTATGGGGCCATTTCCTTCTTCTCATGATAATAAATACATACTCGTGGCCGTTGACTATTTGTCAAAATGGGTTGAAGCTAAGGCTTTGCCTACCAACGATGCCCGAGTTGTTGTGAAATTCTTGAAATCTCTTTTGCTAGGTTTGGAACTCCACGAGCTATAATCGGTGATCGTGGTATGCATTTCTGCAATGACCGGTTTGATAGAGTCATGCAAAAGTATGGTGTAACTCACCGTCTCTCTCTGCGTACCACCCCGAACAAGTGGGCAAGTGGAAGTTTCCAACAGGGATTAAAGAATTCTTGAAAGGGCGGTTGGCGAAAACCTTGCCTCTTGGTCGGATAAGCTAGATGGCCGACTGGGCCTTCCGTGCGACTTATAAAACACCCATCGGTGCACTCCATACAAGCTAGTGTGCGGGAAGGCATGTCATCTACCGGTTGAGCTTGAGCACAAGGCATATTGGGCCTTGAAACATGCCAACCGATATTGATACGGTGGTGATCACCGGAAAGTTCAAATGAATGAATTAAATGAACTCCGTGATCAAGCATACGAGAACTCTTTGATCTATAAAGAAAAGACAAAGAAGATTCATGACTCTAAAATCAAAACCGCGTTTTCAACGTCGGTGATCGAGTCCTTCTTTTCAATTCAAGATTGAAGATTTTCTCGGAAAACTAAAATCATTGGTGCGGACCATTTACCATCACTAAAGTATTTCCATATGGAACCATTGAGTTATCTCAACCCGATGGTCCAAACTTTAAAGTGAATGATCATCGATTGAAGCATTATTTTGGAGAGGACATTCCTCCCGTGGTTGTCCCGGATCTACAAACTTTCCCCATGAACCAATGAATGCGGGGATCGAGTCAAGCTAGCGACTCGGAAATCAAAAATGATAGCATGCCATATGGGTTTCACCCGTATTTACGACTTCTTTCTATTTTCTACCACCCACAGTGTGGGGAGTTGCCCCAACTTTGTTGTATATAAGTTTTCTAAAAATAAAAATAAAATAAATAAAAAAAATAAATAAAAAAAAAAATCCTTGCTAAATAATGGCGTTGTATTTCCTTTTCGTTCTATGTTTCGGCATAACCGTAGGTACTTTGAATATTGAGGGCAATATTCATTTCTAAGTGTGGGGGAATTCTCACGAATTTTATCATGTAATTATACCGCTTTAATTCCCCATTTTGGCCAAATTATTTTTTGGAGTAAGTGTTTTCACTTACTCAACTTATAGTTATCGATCCGCCATGTCTAATAAACAAAAGGATTGGCTAATCCAGAGCAAACGGCTCTTGGTAAAGATATTTCAAATCCGTTGACGACTTGCAATTTGCCCAAAATTGTATGGTGTTATTTCACCATATCTTTAATTAGTGAAGAGTTGGCTAGCCATAAGTTTATGGCTTGTGGTAAAGGCGATGGAAAACCATAATTGGTAATCGGCTCACCAAAGATAGTATATATATCTACGAGTTGGCTAGTCCGAAGCAAGCGGCTCTGGTAAAGACAAATCAAATCCGTTGGAAGCTAGTGGTTTGCTCAAAATCACATGGTTATCGGTGTACCATAGTTCTTACTTGAGCTGAAACATTTGGCTACTCCGAGTAATGGCTTTTGGTAAAGAGATTCAAATCCATTAAGTTTTTCTCAAAAGATTGCTAGGGACTAGCAATAGTTTAGTGTGGGGATTGATGAGTGTGTAAATACTCATCATTTTTGTTAAAATTAATCGCAAAACGTTTAAAAATGCTCGAATGCATCAAAATGATAAAATATCTCAAAATTGCATTTTATATGTTTTAAATGCAAAATGTTTAAAATCGGTGAAAAATGAGCTAAGTTTGCATAATTGGCGGTTTAGTCCCCAGTTTCAAAAGTTGTCAGAAATAGTCCTGAGCACTTATTTCAAAGAAAAAGTCACCAAGGTCCTTTTAAAATCATAAGTTGTCAAAATTAGTCCTTTGGTGAAAAATGTCAAAAGTTTTGAGAAATTACAAGTTTGGTCCTTTAAGTTTTAAATTTGGCAAAAATAGTCCTTGGAATTTTGAAAATGTCTATTATGGTCCTTGTACTATTGAAACTTGTCATTTTTAGTCCCTTGAAACAACTTTGCAAAATTGGCGAGCTTGGTCCTTGGTCTTTCGAAATTGCAAAACAAGTCCTTGTATTATAAACCATTATACCTTGTCAAAAGCCTTTGAACCCCTCAAAAGCCTTTGAACCCCTTGACCCCCGCCAATAGCCTTTTTGACCCCCATAATATTAAACCGGTCAACACCAAGTCAAACAAACACACCTTTCCCACTTGTTTTCCTCTCTCTTTTCTTCCTTCACCCACCATGAGCAAACACCGGTCCTCCCATCCTCCACTCTCATACCATCACCTCCTTATCACTCCACCTTACCAAACTCCAAGAAACATTAAATGCTTCTTCTGCAGCCTACTCAACCCCCCCGCTAAAACCATTTGGCGCCAAAATGTGATCAAGCGGCGAATATCTTCTCAAGACATCCAATGGTCCCAAAAGAGGTGGGATTGCTCGATAGGAGAGAAAGCGGAACTCAAGTATATAAAGGAAGAAGAAGCAAGAGGAAAGAGTAGTACTTAGTTTTCATTTTCATATGTATTTCGTTTTAAATTCCATGTCTTAAAATAAGTTCTAAGTTGTAATTTCAAGCTTTGTTGTATGAAACTTAGTTGGTTTATTGTATTGTAACCTTTTTCAAAGTTTAATTTCAAAGTCTATCAAGATTCATGTTTTCACATTTCTCTATTTCAAAACAGTTTCAAATGTATTAAGTGCCATGCTTCAATAAGCTTCTTTATAACTCAGTTGAGCTTATTTAAAGCTGTTTATAGCTTTGAGTAAGCTTATAAGTCATTTTCAAGCAAATTTGTCACTTGGTCAACAACAGTCAAACTGGAGCTTAAATTGGAAATGGATATGATATTGGGTTGATGCAGAGCTTGGATTGGGATGAATTTTAGTAGTTTAGTGTAGTTATGGTTCGGGTTGAGCTCAAACAAATTTGGATTACTTGTAAGTTTGGTTTCTCATAAACCGTTATAGTTTGTACAAGTTGTTTGAGCTTGAATTTGTGAGTAAAATTGGTTCTTAACTGTTTAATTAGTAGTAACTAGTTAGGTCATTTTATTCATAGTATGTGTTAGTCTCGGGTAGTTCGATGGTTAGAGTGGTTTACATTTGCAATTTAGTCTTTTAAACTCTGTGTTTGGCATAAACTAGTACTTGGGTTTTATAGCTTCTCGATGGATAAACTCAATTGATAGAGTCACCTTTAGATAAATTAGAGTCATTTAGTTAATATCTTTGCACTCTAGAACTTTAAAGTCAAAATCACCTTGAAATCATCTATTTTTCATATCTGTTGAAGCATCGGTGGTTCAAATCTTGCAAATAGGTTTAGGATTAGTAGAGTTAGCTTGCATTAGTCCCACTTTACCATAAAACATCATATTAAGTCAATCATTTGGAATCAAATCTCATTAAAGTCAACATATCATTTACGCTTATAAAGTCGAAATACTGAAAAACTCGGTTTGGCCCACCTTTGTTGAATTTTCATGTATTCATTTCTGGTTCAAATTCATTAAAACTTTGGGATATTCTAGTTAAAGCGGTCAAGAGTTGGAAAGTGATTTTGGAAATTTTTGTAAGTCCTTATAAGCCCCAAATAGCTTGTCAAAATGGGCTTAAGTGCCACAATGAACTCGATCGGTAAGTGTGCACTCGGCTTATTCTTTGAGCTTGTCACAAGCTCATTAGAGCTTTTCTTGGTCTAGTTTTGGTTTTAAGTTCTTAGCGAGGTCTCCTTAAGTTCCAACTTTTGGTTTTGAGTCTCTAGCTTATTGAGTAGCTTATTTTCAAGCTACAAGGTGGTGGTAAAACCTTTTTTGCTTAAGCCAAAACATTCAAATCTTGGTAGCTTGTACAATAGAGGTTAAGAGCTTGTTGTGTTTGGTTGCTTTTGAGTAGTGTTAGCATAATTTAGCTTTTGTAATAGTTTGGTGCTTATTTGTGGCTTTTGGCTTATTTTGAGTGCTTATTTATAAGCACTTTGCACATCGATTCCATAATCTTGCACATAAGCCCTGTTTTTATATTTTATTAGAATCCTAATATTAATTTAGACTTTTCACGAATTTTCATTTTTCTAGTTCGGTTTGCTATTTTCTTCATTTAAATCAGTTTTAGTACTTTTAATTAGCTTTTAATACAATTAAATCGGAAAAACTTCAAAAAATAAGTTTTCATTTTCCTAGGATAAGATAAATATAAAAAGTCAAAAAATATTTTTCAGATTTTCATAGTTTAATTTGTAATTTTAGCAATTTAAGTAGTTTCAAATAGATTTTAATTCATAGAAAATAGAAAATAATCGAGAAAAATATAAAATTAGTTTTGAAAATTCTCTTTAGTTATTTTAGATTTTCTAAGTCATAATTTCATTTTCTAGCTTTATTTCATATTTTCTTGTATTTTAGGGTATAATTAAATAGTTAAAAATAGTTTTAATTAATAATAATTAGATAAATAGTTTTAAAAATAATTTTCTTTTTCTAGAAATTTTCTATTATCATTAGGTTTGTAAAATGTCATTTTATATTTTAGGATTAATATTGTTTCAATTTCACATTTTCTTTTATGCGTCGCGTAGTTTTAAGTTAAATTTTATAAAACAAAAATCAAAAACATCAATTTTAAAAATAGTGATAGCGTTTATTTAATATAATTTATCTTTTAATTTTTTTTAATTTGCATTTAAGCCCTGTAATTTATAAACTTTTCTTTAGGTATAAATCAATCATATCCTTTCCTGATTCAAATTCTCGATCACTATTGTGTTTGATTATTCATCGATCCTCGTTGGGACATAACGACACGGGAAACACTAAACTCTCTTGATCTTCATTGCATTGGTGTTTGAAGCTGTTTGAAGTTTATTACGGTTACCATTCATAAGTGGTCTACTCGTGTGATAAAACTTGCGGTTTGGCATCGATCAAATTTTAGGCGCAACGGAGACATGCTAATTATCTTCCGTTTAGCAGATTAGTGATTTGAATATTCACTCCTTGTTCATACCATCCATCTATATCTATATATATTTTCTTATAAAATCCAAAAACATCCAAAACGTATAAAACACAAAATATTTTCCTTTTGTTTCTATATATATATCAAAGATAAAAATACAAAAGGTCATCATGGCCTTTATTTACAAATATCTGCTTGAAGACCGGTGACCTTTGCATCAAGTTTGCATGAGATAACTCAAAGCGGTCATTCGTGGACCAAGATTCCAAGCCATGGAAGGCGAGGCTGAGTCGAGTAGCTACACAGTGTTTAGTGAGTCCATGGTGGTGCGAAGAGTTTGAGGCGAAGATTGAAGACCACGAACATTCGCGAGACTTGAGCATCTCTATAAGGTCGGTGAGCTGGATGAATTTTTGCATATGCTTCGGTGGCCTCCGGCACTTTGGCATTGGCGCTGGGTCTTCTTTGGCGGCATCCACGATTTCATCAATCGTAACCCCAAGCGTCGAAGATGCTTGAGGAATTTAACCATGTGTTCATCGAGTTGACAAGATGATGGTACATAAGATCTCTGTGCTCATGAACATTTTCGTTGAAGGTGAGCACATCGGATCTCAGTCGGCATAGCGGCGGCGGCTTGATGTGTTGATCCCAGCTGTTCGGTAACCCGAGAAAACAATCTCCTTGAAGCCCTCTGATCCATTTAACGAGTTGTCTTTCGGTGAGCGGATGAACATTGTCAAATCTTTTGAATTCGTCGGTGGGAAGATGAGGTGAGTCATTGTCTTGAGTTGAAAAGGTGACTCGATCTGTTCTGTGGATCGGTGAGGCTCTTGTTCGATTTGAACCTCGGCGTCCACTTCTTCCCTGGCGATAAGATTTCTTCATCACTTTCGGCATAGTCATCATCATTCTAGTAGCTCGGTAACCTCGACAGCAGTTAACAAGGGTGGGAATGGGTTCCATATCGTGGTGGTATTGATCCTCGAGTCTTTGTCCCCGTGGACCCCTCGGACAGGGTGGAAGTTTCAGCGTCTTCTCGGGAGTCGAGATTGGTTATGGGTTCCGTGTCGGTGGGTTGTTTCTTTCCTCCCGAGTCTTTGTCCCCAGTGACCCACGAGACCTTTGGTGGGTATTTCAGTGCCTTTAGCGAGTCGGTGAATGTTGTATCCTATCGATGGGTTGTTTGTATTCCCACAGTCTTTGGGATCGTCGGTGTGCCCTCGGACAAAGGCTTGGATTTGCTAATGTCATCATTTGGGCGAAGTGGGCGCTCCCCTACCCAGTGGGTTGTTTGTTTCCCTATGGATCTTGGGGAGTAGTAGGTGTGACCAAGAACCGGCTGTGATGTATCGGTGTCCTTCGTTGTCACGGGGTGGTTGTTGCCTCGTCGGTGGGTGTCTTTTGGTCTCGGGCCTTTTGTGCCTCTTGGCGGTGCTCACGAAGCCTCGGGGCCACGAGACTTTGGTTTAGTCTTAGTCGATCGAGACTTCCCTTTTTCTTTTAAGGCGGGGTTTGGAGACAGATCCTCACAGTTGTTCTGACAACCATATGGGCCGTCAATTCTATAGGTGTGACAAGGGATGGGTCCTTTTGAAAGTTTGAAGGACTCGGGATGCCGGTAAATTTCAAATTTTCATCACGAGTATAGTTGGCACCCGATGTGATTGTAAAGCACAAGATACAAACCTAGGATCGAAATATACTTCGTCCTAGTTTTGCTCGTAACCGTTACAAGATCCTTGTAAATGATCTCCCTATGTCGACGATGACCCCATTCATCGAGGCGGTATGCCATCATCAACCGAATAGAGTTTACTTGTTCGGTGGATGAGTGGTTCCATAGGGACTGAATCACAAAAGTGAAAAGGATCCTCCAAGCCACGGGAATGAACTTTTAGTGGTTGGGGTCTTGTCCAAAATGAGGGATCAAAGCGATTTGTTTTAACCCATCCTTCCTGTGGAAGGTTCGGGATGGGCGACATAAACACCTTTGTTGTAGTCTAACCACATTGAAGTGCAAAAGTTTTATAATCCGGGTATATTGTTGCCCCATTTAGGCGAACACGATGAGATACTCACAGTGGTCTAAGGTTATTCTCATCATTCGAAGGTGTCGGGTCAAAGGCTTTAGCGGTTGCCCAAAACTCCACGAGGTAGTTTGGGTACACCACCGAGGACACTTTACAAAGGCCGTTTTAGTGGGCGAGTTGAATAAAAATTTTACAATGTCTTTATAGGTTGGGACGTTTTAGGGTATTCAAAATTACCTATGACATTGTTTGTTTTGAATTCAACGTTTGATAGATCCCCACCACCGAGAAGCAAGCGGAGAGATTGTGTTCTAGCCATATCTTTTAAAGAAGTTTTAGGGTTTAAAAAAGCGTTTGGCAAGAACAATTAGAAATGTTTAGATCTCTACAGTTAGTGATGAAAAACTTTTGTAAATGTTTACAAGAAAGGTTTTCAAAAGAGGTTTTGAAGGTTTTGAGAACACACAAATATTTTGGATTTGAGAAATGATTTTGTGAGTTTAATTGCGAGAAAAGATTTGTGTGTTTTGTTTGTGTTGGAGAAGAGGGTATTTATAGAGTGATAAGAGGGTGTTTTGTGCACAAATGGAAAAACTAAGAGTAGGTTTTGAAAGACTTTTGAAATTCCCATTTAATGCTACCACTCCATTACCCTGATAAAATCCCGTTTTCAAGGGAGCAGTTGAGGTGTGCGGTAAAAGTGCACCTTTGCGAGAAAAAATATCAATTTGATATTTTTGTGAGAGCAATAAATGCCAAGTGAGATGACGATAAGACAAAGAGACATATATTCCTTTATTAAATTGGCATAGTTACCAACCTAGGACATTAAAGTAGCGATACTTGGACCATTTAGTTACTCATTCAATGCTCTTTGTCAAGTGTCGGGGACCACGAATGAGTATTACTCATTCGGTGAGAGGTTTATTTTGGATTTTCGGGAAGGATGAACCATGTCACGGAGAACTTCTTGAGATTGGTTTTCAAATACTTGACTTTCAATGTCAAGCATTCCCAATTCGACTTTCGGTCTCACGAAGTAGGCTCATCCAAGGGTTTGGTGAAGATATCGGCCAGTTGATATTCGGTGGGGATGAAATGAAGTTCTATGTCTCCTTTCATTATGTGATCCACGATGAAGTGATATCGATATCAATGTGTTTGGTTCTTTGGTGGAGGACGGGGTTGTTGGAGATTGCAATTGCACTAGTGTTATCACGGAAGATAGGCACCATTTTGTAATGGATGTCATAGTCGG
Source organism: Chrysanthemum lavandulifolium (assembly GCA_022545495.1). Classification (NCBI taxonomy): domain Eukaryota; kingdom Viridiplantae; phylum Streptophyta; class Magnoliopsida; order Asterales; family Asteraceae; genus Chrysanthemum; species Chrysanthemum lavandulifolium. Next base: position 143,110,352 of record CM040240.1, read on the forward strand.
CTGAGTTGACTTTTCATCCATAATACATTGGCACGACATCTGCTGTGACTACATATTGACTTGACGGTGAGGACATAACCATGATTGTTGCTTCTTTGCACTCCAACACACAGTTTCCTCCAAAAATTGACGGGACCACGAGGTACTTTTACATCCATGTTGCGGCTAGCATAATCGAATCGAGTAACCGCGAGATCAAACCACAGCATATTGGATAATATAGTCAAGGTTTGGGGTTCCTTCAGTACACAGTATTCTTTTAGGCTGCGGTGAGGTGGGATTCTTTGGGATTGGGTGATATCTTGCTATTAGGCGGTGAGAATTGTATATACGGTCTAGTAGCGGTTAGATACATCGATGAGCCAACAATCCCTACGAAATGAGTTTGATTGGTGATTTGCCGGTGAGATCGGGTCCAAGGTTGTTAGGTGGAACCATTGGTGTCTTCAACCGAGGCATAGTCAAATATCTCATATTTCTTCAAGAGATTTCGGTGTATTTCTCTTGGTGATGGATATACCTTTATCGGTTTGCACGATTTGAAGTCCAAGAAAGTAAGTGAGTTCCCCATCATGCTCATTTCAAACTTCTTTGTCATCGTTTTCAAGCTGTTTGCAAAGTTGTAGTTTGTTGAGCCAAAGATGATATCATCAACATACACTTGGACTAGTATCACATCTGTTGGGTTCTATAGACAAGCGATTGTGTTGTCTATCTTTCCTCGACAAACTTGTTTTGTATCGGGAAGGCGAGAGTTTCATACCATGCCACAGGAGCTTGTTTAAGTCCATAAAGGGCTTTGTCAAGCTTCTGAGACATAGTCGAAATTCACTACTCTCAAAGCACGGTGGTTCTTGAACATACACATCTTCCTTGAGATCACCATTTAAGAATGCACTTTTAACATCCATTTGGTAGACCACGAAGTTCATGTATGTTGCATATGCAAGGAAGATCTGATGGCTTCCATTCTTGCAACGAGGAGCAAATGTCTCATCATAGTCAATGCCTTCTTGTTGTTGTATCCTTTGGCTACAAGTGCGGCTTTGTTTTAATAGCGATGTCGTTTTCATCGATTTTGTTTACGAAAACCCACTTCATTCCTATGACTACTACATCCACGAGGACATTTGATCAAGGTCATGACCTTGTTTTATCAAGCTGTTGCAATTCATCTTGCATAGCTTTGAACCCGGCTTGGGTGTTTTAGAGCTTGATGACACTTTTGGGTTCAATGTCGATAGGTAATCGACATATAGACATTCATTGGTGAAGGCTGCGGTTAGACTAGCGACCATACTTCTAGTGAGCATGCCTCGGTGGGTTCACCAATGATGTTTACAAGCTCAATGTCACGAGATCTAGTCCACTTACTTTGTGGTCAGGATGCGAGCTTGAAGATGTCCTTGGGAGTTCGGATGTGAGTTCGGTGCAAGAGCCACGGGATCATTTAGAACAATCTGTTGAGATGTCATGATCGAGTTGAGGATCATGAGTTCTGAGTTCTGATCATTTGGATCATTGTTACTTATCCCGGTGAGACGGTGATTCTCAATGAATTCATTGATGGTTGGTTGGGGTAGGTTGTGAGGTAAGACATAATATGAGATGTCGACATCGACTTGATATGAGGAATTGAGTTCGATGTTGTACTCATCGGGAGGATATCTTGAAGAGTTATCAATTCCTATTTCCTCCAGCGAGGTGTTGGTGAACTGATGCTTCGGTACTTTCATCAAAGGTGACATGAAAGGTTTCCTCAACTTGTTGTCTCCTTGTGTTAAAGACCACGAAGGCTTTGGAGATCGGTGAGTAGCCTAGAAAGTATCCATCATCGACTTTTGCATCAAACTTGCCTAGATGATCCTTGTGGTTGTGAATGAACAGGACATCCAAACACATGAAAATAGTGATGTCCGGAAGTCTACCTTTGAAGATCTCATATGGGGTTTTATTATGTCTTTTGACAATGATTGACTGTTTTGAGTGTAACGAGCGGTTTAGCTGCTTGATCCGAAAATGTTTTGAGAGGGTGAGCCATTTAACATAGTTCTAGCGACCTCAATGAGAGTTCTTTTTCCTTTCAACAACCCCATTTTGTTCGGGGTATAAGGAGATGAGAAATTTTGAGAAATTCCTTTTCATCACAAAACTCTCAAGTTCTTGATTTACGAACTTCGATTGCCATTGTCGATTCGGTTGTTTGTGATAATGTCATTACGGTTTTCAATCTTCACGATGAATGATATTATTGCATCACCGTACTGACTCTTTTTGAAAGAAAGTATACCCAGTGTATCTTGAGAATTCATCAACAATGACAAGTGTATACTTCTCATCTTTGGATTGATCTGGGGTGACGGTCGAAAGAGATCCATGTGCGAGGAGGTGAAAGCGACTTTGATGGAGAAATTTTGTTTTGTTTTGAATGATGCTCGTGGTGTTTACCCTTTTCACAGGCGAGCATGGTTTGTCTTTGCAAAGACCGGTGATGGTAAGCCAAGGACCTTGTTTTGTTTGCCAAGTTGTTGAGATTTTTGAAGTTCAAGTGTGAGAGTCTCTTATGCCACGACCAATTGATAGTTTCGGTGGCTTTAGCAAAGAGACACGTTCCATCTTGGGAGAGAGTTGACATGTCAAGCACATAAACATCGTCTCTCCTAGGAGCTATCAACACAACTTCCTTGTTGGCATTAAAATGGTACCTTGTTTATCATTGAATTGTACAATGAATTTTGCATCACATAGTTGGTGACATCGATGAGATTGTATTTGAGACCATTGACATAGGCTATTCTAGAAAACTATTCCATTGCGGTTCTTGAACCATAACCTTGATGGGACATGATGAGTTATCACCAAATACTACCTTGGGCCTGGTTCCTTTACATACTTGTGCGGATATTCCTTCACACGGTCATGCTTCTTGAGCATCCATTGTCTAGATGCCAAATAGGCTCCACTGGCATGTCTGCACAAGTAGTAATGCGAATTAGTTTCTCTTCGTGACCCACTTACTAGTGGGCTTGGATCTCAAGGTCTCTTTGAAATTTGCAATCGACTCATGGTCGGTGGTTGTGTGCAAGGTGCTACCAGGGTTTTGCACTTAGAGGCGAGGATGACTCGGTGACTACGGGTTGTTTGGAATTTCTCCTTGCATGAATAATCTTGTCATGTTGGGATGTCTCATGAGTGGATTACCGCATATATCACGGCATGTATTCATGAGACAATCATCTAATGATGATCATTGAACCAGCGGTGAGGACATATAGGAAAAGGTTTTGCTCTATTCTTTGGGGCGATTTTGGATGATGAAGCATCTTGATGACCAACTTTGGTATAGTTTGCTTGATTGACATCTTGTAGATGATCGGCGATCTGTCATCATCCTTTTGCGAGATCATGCAAAAAGGATTCTATAGATTGTCGATGGTATGGGTGGTGTAATGACCACATTTCACTTTTGTTTGCTTTTGGAGGTTGATTTTGACTTTGAGGCGGAGGAAGGCGACTTTGTCTCCTTGATTGGTTCGGGGACCTTTTCAATGGATTCCATTTTTGATAGCTTCCTCACAAGTTCGATCGATTCTTGGTTTGGTCGACTTGATGGGGACGGAGGATGATGAAGTCTCGGCGGTGTAGACTCTTGTTGGATTAGTTTTGCTTGTCTTTGAAGGATGGTTCTACCACGTCCGGACCTTTCTTTTGGTGAATGAGGATTGAATTGTAGTGGAGTAAGCTCGGAGCTTGGGCGGCACCACGAATAGGTTTCGGTGGTGGGCGGTGCTGAGATTACCTTGAGACTCGAGATGTGTTCGGTACCCTTTGGGCGCATCGAGAGTCAAGCATGCTCTTTAGAGCTTGACTTTCGAGCTCTAGAATCCTTCGAATCGAGTTTGGAAGCTTACTCTCGGGATTAACTCGTTCAATCCATTCCTTTGGAATTTGAATCGACCAACATACTTGTAATCATGCCACGGACACAAATGGCTTAGGAGGCGGTCTTTGTTGAGAGAGTCGGGAGATGATCTTCACCTATGACTCTCTTCTTGCTCTCTTGGGGCTCCCACGACATCAAAGACCACAGGATTCTTAGCGGTCCAACTCTTAAGAATATCATTTGCCTTTTAAGTTCATCTTGAAGATTACGATTTCTTTTAACTAGTTCGGTGTTTTGAATTTGCAAAGTGGCGACCTCGAAGCTTAGCTTGTTTTAAAATGAGTAATTCATCCCTACACTTATTCAATTCAAAACTTAACTTGTTGTACTTAGAAAAGAGATTCGGTCTTTGCTCTTCTACAAACTTAAGGTCAACATTTAGATAATTCATATAAGGCGCCAATCGAGTCATCATCCATAGAAAGTAAAGTGTTTACCTTCTTCATTGTGATGTTGACCCATTCCCGTTCTAGCATGATTCTTCCCAATGACAAGCTTGTCTTCTTACGAGAGAGCCATTAGAGCACCGGCGTGTACCATTTCATCATCCGATGAGATTGGCTCTTCATCGATCAAAGGTTTCACAACAAGGCCTTTGTTCTTCCCTGCCGCAGATTGAACATTTTTGTTGTTTAGAGGGTGGCCTCAAGCAATGCAAGCTTGGCTTTTGCTTTCTTATACTTAGCTTCATAATCAATGGTTTTGTTAAGATCAGTTGTTTTGAACATTTTGATGAGGTGATAGATTTTTGGTTGAAATTTGCTAAAGCACGAAGGCGATTAGATCACGATGGTTTGTAAGAGGTTGAAATTGTTTTGAAAAGCAGTCTTTTGCAAAATGGCCTCTTTTATGACACTTGTAGCATTCGGTGTCTTGATTGCTTTAGCGATGAAAAACCTTTGTTTCTTTTATAAACCTTCGAGAGTTAGCGAGGTGCCCTTTCTGAAATTGACATTCGGTCACTTAGGTACTCCTCACTTGATCTCTCATCGGGCTCATCATCGAGTTTTCTTGGAAATCTTGAACTACATTGTTAGAAAAGCGGTTGATATTGGTGATGATGTAGTGGTGGGGACTTCTTGACTTCACGAGACTTCTTTAAGTCGGGGTATCGTCTGTGATGAGGTTTTCCTCATAGACAAATTTCCATAAATTTCGAGGAAGCTCAAGATTTTGGATGTGATTGGCATTCACAGGTCCACGAGAGAAATTCAACCACTTCTCGGGAGGCATTTACAAAACCAACATTGATTTCATGCTTAGACAACTTAACACCATCATTTGAAAGTTCATTTAAAGAGTTTTGTATCGGTGTAAGTTTGAGAGAGAGTTTACGAGTCCTTAGCCACGAAGGTGTTATACTCGAGTTTCGGTCCATTATCCTGTTTTCCTTGGTATCGGATGGTCCTTCATGACTATGAACGAGGTCATCCAGGTTTGCTTAGCGATTACTACTGACTAATAACGAGACTCCATAATATCGTCGGGAAGACAAGATATTATGATACTTTTGAGCCTTTGGTCTGGTTGACCACTCTCCTTTCATCTTGGGTCCACTGAGCTTGAGTTTGGGCAACCCTTGATCTTTGGGACAAATGGACCTTCATTTATGCACTTGACATAATAAGGTTCCATCCAATCAAATAACAAAGCATTCGCTTTATCCATTTGTTGAATTTGCCAACTTCAAGTCTAGGGGCACGGTGAATAAGCTCCACCCTTTTATCGACTAGTTGGGGTACATCAATTTGACCATTTAGGATCTAATTTAAAAACTTTTAGGCGGCTTTAAAAGCGAGTTTTATAATTAGCCTTGCTCGATACCACTTGTTGTTCCCGTTCACTAACGTTTAAAGCAGTTAAGTTTATAAAACAAGTTAAAAGTGAACGATGGTGAAATTAACATAAAGAAAACACACTAAGTAATTTTCAACATCATATTCTTATTAGAAATAAATCAACAAAGAATCGTTACCCAGTACTTGCGGAATAGTACTTGGGATTGAAATAAACAAAGTTGGGTGATTCCTCTCTAAGCTCGGGCTAAGTCGAGCACAACTCTTAGAGCTCATTGAGCTATCTCGGGAACTAAGTTGTATTTGGAGGTGAAAAGATGGCTTGCGTGTGTGTGTTTTACAATTCACAAGCTTAACCTTTTCACTCCATCTCTATCTATTTATACATGTATGGTATTTGACTCTTTCTAAGTGACAAGCGACATCACATGAAGACAAAATCTTGATGTATTTTGTCTCATTCTAAAGACTATTCTAGGTAAGAGACAAGACTACTTTCCTAAGTTCGGTGATGACACCGAGCACGATGTTTTGCTATTCGGGAAAGTTGACTTTGGATGATAAGGACTTCGTCTTATCGATTCAACCTTTCCCGCTTTGTCCGCTCTTTCTTGATCTTTACATTCTTGATCTTCTACTTGGTTTGTCTTGATGTAAGAAGTTGGATAGGAATCTTAGGGATTCGGTGAGTTATTGTCATCACTCACCGAATCCATCTTCTTCTTGACTCGGTCTTCACCCTTTAAGTTCCGCCTTCGGGTGGAGAGACTTCTTCTTAGCCTCTTCTTGAGTATCACGAAGGCGACTCACTGAGAGACTATGCACTCGGTGACTGTTTGTGTTAACGGATTAAATACTTGGGCTATTTTCTATTCAAATCCTAGATTAAAGGGTTTGGGTATTCTTGAACCCAACAATAATCTTGCACATAAGCCACTGCTTTTATATTTTATTAGAATCGAATATTAATTTAGACTTTTCACGAATTTTGATTTTTCTAGTTCGGTTGCTATTTTTCTTCATTTAAATCGGTTTTAGTACCTTTTAATTAGCTTTTAATACAATTAAATCAAAAAACTTCAAAAAATAAGTTTTCATTTTTCCTAGGATAAGATAAATATAAAAAGTCAAAAAATATTTTTCCAGATTTTTCATAGTTTAATTTGTAATTTTAGCAATTTAAGTAGTTTCAAATAGATTTTAATTCATAGAAAATAGAAAAATAATCGAAAAATATAAAATTAGTTTTGAAAATTCTCTTTAGTTATTTTAGATTTTTCTAAGTCATAATTTCATTTTCTAGCTTTATTTCATATTTTCTTGTATTTTAGGGTATAATTAAATAGTTAAAAATAGTTTTAATTAATAATAATTAGATAAATAGTTTTAAAAATAATTTTCTTTTCTAGAAATTTTCTCTTATCATTAGGTTTGTAAAATGTCATTTTATATTTTTAGGATTAATATTGTTTCAATTTCACATTTTTTTTATACGTCGCGTAGTTTTTAAGTTAAATTTTATAAAGAAAATCAAAACATCAATTTTAAAAATAGTGATAGCGTTTATTTAATATAATTTATCTTTTAATTTTCTTTAATTTGCATTTAAGCCCCGTAATTTATAAACTTTTCTTTAGGTATAAATCAATCATATCCACTTTCCGTTCAAATTCTCTCGATCACTATTCGTTTGATTATTCATCGCACATTTCGTTGGGACATAACGACACAGGGAAACACTAAACTCCTCTTGATCTTCATTGCATTGGTGTACGAACTGTTTGAAGTTTATTACGGTTGACCATTCGCAAGTGGTCACTTGTGATAAAACTTGACGGTTTGGCATCGATCATGGTCCTCATCCGGTTTGATGCGCTCCACCATGGGAGTGTCAACAGGGTCACAAGAATCAAATCCAAATTTCTGTAAAATTTCATTAGCATATTTAGATTCATTGATAAAAATGCCTCCGGGACTTTGTGAAATTTGTAATCCTAAGAAAAATGACATTTGTCCCATCATTGACATTTGAAATTTGGATCCCATCTCCTTAGAAAAACGGTCACATTCATTGGGGTCAGTCGAGGCAAAAATTATATCGTCAACATAGATTTGAACGTGAATTAAGTGTTTGCCTGACTTTCTGGTGAACAATGTTGGATCAACTGCTCCCTTGCTGAATCCAGTAGATAAGAGGAACTTTGACAGAGTATCATACCACGATCTTGGAGCTTCTTTAAGCGATAAACATGAGTGGGATACTCTGGATCCACAAAGCCTTCTGGCTGGCTGACGTAAACCACTTCCTTCAGATCTCCATTAAGAAAGGCAGTCTTAACATCCATCGATAGACCACCATATTCTTACTAGCGACATTAGCCATGAAGATTACGATTGCCTCGATCGTGCAAGCTGGAGCAAAAGATTCTTCAAAGTCAATACCCTCCTCTTGGCGGTATCCTTTGGCAACTAGTCTTGCCTTGTTCTTGATACATCACCATGTTCGTCAAGTTTCACTTTGAAGATCCACTGAGAGCTATAATCATAGCACGCTACGTGAGGTGGTACTAATTCCCATACATCTAACCGATCGAACTCATGAATTTCATCTTACATTGCATTAAACTAGTTATCCTCAGTCATTGCTGATTTAACATCTTTTGGTTCGACCTTAGATAATACGGAGTTGCGAAGCACCACAAGGCATCGATTGCAAGTTGTTTACGATGGATCTTTGGACGAGAGGATTCTAATGATATTGTCTAATGGATGGTCATGTGTCCATTTTCTAATATGTTCGTGTGGTTGTTGTTGAGGCTGAAGTAGCGAGTTTGGATCTCCGATGAAGATGGTTACGAAGTTGGTTCGGGAGAAAATATGTTCTCAAATGGAGCATCTTGGGGAGTAGTAAAGGGTTATCTCCATCATAGGTGCTAGACACATTTTCATGATGTACACTTGATGATTGAGGATTTGATGATGAGGATGAGAGATCTGCGATCGGCGCTTCTTGACTCGATGACATAAAGCGATGAGTTAACTACGTTGATTGGGTTAGGAGCGACCTATGTGGTTGGATTTGGTGATCATTAGCGATGAGGCTCATAGTGTTCATCAAACATTGGATCAAATAATTTCTTGAATCATCTTCCGAAGGGGTACATATGAAATTCTTGGTGAGGATTTTGTACAAGAGAAGAACTAATGGGGCAACTTAATGAAGGTTGTGATGCGGGTCTAGACCTCGATTGTCCTGGAGCCATTTGACCGGTCAGCTCATCGATCGTAACGTGAATTGTTTCCATGATATTTCGGGTTCTTTTGTTGTAGATTCGGTATCCTTTTACATTTGGTGCATATCCTACAAACACTCCAATGTCGCTTTAGCTTTCAGGTTTACCTAAATCTTGACCTCATTAGTTGGATAACACAAAGCACCAAACACACGAATGAAGGATAGATCAAGTTTTCGATTGTGGACAAGTTCATATGGAGTTTTTCCATGAGTTGTGTGAATTAGGGATCGATTTTGGGTGTAGCATGCAGTGGCAATGGCTTCAGCCCAGAGAAATGTTGGAACCTTTGAATAAATCAACATTGTTCTTGCGGCTTCCACAAGAGTTCGATTTCGTCTTTCAACTACACCGTTCTGTTTAGGAGTTCGTGGAACACTTCTTTGATGAATGATTCCAACACTTTCATAAAACTCACTAAGTTCTTTGTTGACAAACTCAGTTCCATTGTCAGTTCGGATGATTCTAACAGTCTTGTTAAGTCGAACTGCGGTACATTTGATAAGTTTAATGATGACATCGGGTTTCATCCTTAGTCCTCAAGAACGTAACCCAGTGAATCGAGAGTAGTCATCAACCACGACTAACACATATTTCTTCCGTTAATTGTTTGCACTCGTAGGTCCGCACAAATCCATATGAATAGTATGAAGAACTTCCATAAGCGAGTTTGTGGGCTTGGGTTTGTGGGTATATTTCACTTTTTCCCAATTGGTATCTTTGAACAAAGATGATCCTTTTCATACTTTAATCTAGGTAAGCCTCTTACAAGGTCCTTTCTAGAAAGATCATTAATGGTGGCGAAGTTCAAGTGATTGAGACGACGATGCCATAAACATGACTTTGTTTTCGAGGCCTTTGACAACAAGCAGATTGGAGAAGACTTCATCATATCTTCGATAGAGATGTTGTATAAGTTTGTGCCACGTGTTCCTCTTAAAAGTTCCACACCATCAAGTTCTCTAACGAAGCAAGTATGTTTTGTTAATACAAATAAGCCGTAAAAACGTTTATTTATATTTTACGATCTTCTAATGTTTTGTCGATAACAAACGTAAAATCATGTTAATGAAACAAATAAAATACGTAAATGGTTTGAACTAATAGTTTCTAACACATTCACATTTTCACATAAAACACTAAAACAAGTATAAGTGATTTTATGATTTAGTAATACATATGTACAACAACTAGTGTTTACATATTTGGGTAAAATATACACATAACTAGTATGTATATTGGGTATTATAAATGGGTAGAAACTTAAGTATCACAACCCATTAGGCAAATACATTGAATGTAGTTGGGTACAACTCAAAGCCCATAACCCATGGATCTTGACCCATAACCCATTGCATGACATCATGCTTATATCATACATGGATAATATCCATAAGACCCGTGGATCAACCCATACCCAGTGACTAAGTGCATTGCACTCAAAGATACATTGTATCTAGCCAAAGATCCATGGTTCAACCCATGACCCATGACCCATAACCAAAATACCCATGGGCGAAGAGGCGTTCCACGGATCACAACTTAACGCTAGACGGATCCCTTGTGGATGGGATCCGTGGGATCCGGGGAAGCAGAGGATTTTCCTCTATAAATAGTGAGCCATTTCACTAACCTTAGATCCAAGAGATCTATGTTTGTAGTTTTGTTTTTGTGTGATCTTCTAGGTTTCTCTTAAAGGCAAGATCACCACCTTTGAAGTCGAGCAAGCTCAAGTCCATGAGTTGCCATGCTTCCTCATCATCAAGGCTATTGAAGTCCTCTTATGATCTCTTTCTTTCTTCAAAGAAGTGTAGTGTTGAAGACATTAGTGAAAGATGTCTCAAGTGTCAAGACGAAGATATTAGTGAAGGGTATCTATTGTCTATAGGATAAGCACTTGTGGTAGGTGCTTAGAAGTCAAGACAAGAAGCTTTAGTGAAAGGTGCTTAGAAGTCAAGACTTGAAGCATTAGTGAAAGGTGCTTAGAAGTGAAGACACAAGACATTAGTGAAAGGTGTCTTGTAGATCTAGTCAAAGGCATTAGTGAAAGGTGCCTTAGATGTACATTCGATATGGTGTGTTTCGATGTACTAGATAGACTAGCATTAGATCCAAGGATATTGATGTCCTTGATGATGTTTTAAAGGAGTAGATCTCCTTTGGGATTAGTCGTTGGTGTAGTGTGCTAGTAGTTCCTCCATTGCAATGGAACTAGGTGCTTAGCCTAGTACCTAATAAAGGGTAGGCGACGTTGTGAAGGTGTAGTTCACCTTGGTGTGAAAGAACTAGGTACTTAGCCTAGTACCTTATAAAGGGTAGGCGACGTTGTGTAGGTTTGGTTCACCTTGGAGTGAAAGAACCCGGTGGTTAGCCTAGCACCGGAAAAAGGGTAAGCGACGTTGTGAAGGCTTCTCCGCCATAAGGAGATTGGTGTAGTGTTTACAAACTCTCGAGTAGGTGACTCGGGGGAGTGGAGTAGGGCAAGGAAGGTGTCCTTGTAGCGAACCACTATAAATACTCGCGTTGTGGTTTGTGCTGCTTACTCTTATCTTTTCATTACATATCTTTATATGCTTGTCTATCAACATCCAACACACACAACCAAATAGATTGACATAAGTCGATCTAAATAGTTTAAAAAGAAGTTTTAATTGGTAAAACTATTCAACCCCCCCTTCTAGTTTTCCACATGTTTTCTAAAAGCCACCTCTAGATCGGAATCACATAATTGACCAACAAAAAACAAATTATGACCAAGACCTTCAACATAGTATACCCTGGAGATCACACTACTTCCAACAACATAATCACCATAACCCAAAATAGCACCAAAGTGATCATTTCCGAATCTAACAGTCCCGATGAATTTGCTCATGAAGTTCACGAGCCGTGACCGGTCTCCAGTCATATGCTTGGAACAACCTGAGTCCAAGTACCACAAAACGATTTGAACGACCTGTAGTTGAACACAAACAAGAATGGATAACTGGATAATTGGGATCCCCATACAAGAATGGGTTCCATTTGGTTAGTAACAGTGATTGGAACACCCACATCAAAAGCAGAATCAATGGAATCATCAGTGATAGATACGGTGCTAGTGTACACATTAGACCTATTCAAAGTATGTTCACTTATTAAAGGAATAGTTCTACCGGTAGGCATCCATTTCCTAATGGGCATTGACTTAGATAATTTAGGGCACAACTCATTAAGATTAAATTTGCGGCGGTGAGGCATCCACTGATAACCTACATTACTAAATTTTCTTCCCGTGGGTTTCCAATGTTTTCTAACCTTCTTCCACCATTGCTTTCTAGCCTTCTTAACATGATTGTTGGCATTAATGATTTTAACTGGGTTTTTAACAACATTAATCAAATCATTCACACCACATACATGATTAGTAACAGAAACGAAGCAATCATCATTACATGTTTTGCCAAAAGTAGCAGAATTCGCATTAATTACAACATGCTTAGAGCTAACACTAGAATCAACATGATTCGTTTTATTCAACATAGTTTCATTCTTCCTAAAGTGATCTTCTACTTTCTTCCACTGAATATTCCTAGCTTGCAAGGTCCTATCATTCTTTGTGTTGCCTTGAGGCTTTGACACCTTTCGCTTTGGTGTCACTTTTACTCTGTAGAGGAATGGGAACATTAGTTGGTTTTGCTACTTTTGCATTTCGGTTTTAAGTCTTTGGGATCTGAACTACTTGAAGGCACATTAAAGTTCACTTTCTTATCTGGGCATAGAACAAGGCATCATGACTTTATCTTTCTCACATAAGGATTTAGGGTATGTTGCTCGAAACATTCTAACAACTCACGAGATCGTTTGGCATATAAGCATGCATACCTAATTTCACTATCAAGTGGCTTATTTGAGCTATCCTCTTCTACAATCTCTGGAGACATTCTAGACTATCCTTAAGGTGACATAAATAGTTATGAAACACAAGTTCGTTATTTCTAAGATGAGGAGGAATGTATTTAACATCAAAGTATATTTAGAATCTGCGAGATGACTTTGATGCAACATTCTCATTAAAGACAAGTGGCATTTTCCTTTTACACGACTCTTGATTCTCAATTTCCTTTTATAACGAAGTTATTTTCTCATTGTTTTTGTCACGAGTGACTTTCATTGAATCGTATAACTCTTTGAAGTGTCGTTTGACCTTTTTATTTTCTTCAAGAAAACTCTCATTTTCTTGTTGTAATACATTAATGATGTTTTGAAGATGAAAGTTTTGAGAAAATTGAGAATCTAAAGGAGGCGACATTTGGGAGCCAGTCACATTGTTCTTTTCACCCTCTAATTGTGAAATTTGGGTTTTTTAACTTTCTGATCGTGTTACAGTGAGCTCGAATCTGTTCATCACGTTTGTTGATTTCAAAAACTGCATCAAACTCTGGAACATCCGAGGATATCTTGATGTTTGAGGTTTTAACATTTTCTTTGAGATGTTGATATTTTAGTTGCAAATCCAAATGTTCACTTCCAATTTAGAAAAGTGTTTTACCAAATTATCGTGATCATCCCGGTCAATTTTCTCATTTAGTTTTGAGTTTTTGTTTTCAAGCTCAATGACACGATCATGTGAAACTTTTAAAGCAACAGATAATTCATGAAATTGAGAAGCAGTAATAGAATACTTAGTAACAGTGTAGAACACATCTTGAACAACACATTGTGAGATCAGATTATCATTAATGATGTGCAGATTCTTTATCTCAATTTCATTATTCTTAAGCTCACGTTCATAATTATTGACTTCAACAATCATTGCATCAAATTCCTTTTCCATTTCTTTAATTTCTGTGTCTATTCCCTTTTAAGACTCTCAAATTGACCTTTTAATTGTTTAAAGAAAGGCATGACCTCGGTTAAATAGCATTCTTTAGTTTGCTCAAAACTCCTTTCCCTTGATAATCCCTAGAGGTGTGATTCTCTTCTTGCAAGTCTTCTCAAAATCAACGAATAGTTGATAAACAACATCTGGTGATTAGGGTCTTGCTCTTAGTAGGAAGAGTTCTAGGAACTAAATGCATTGGTGTATTCGGAGGATACACATGGTGGAAGCACTTTCCTTAGGGGTGTTTGTTACAACAAGATTATCGCTTTTAGCTTATCCAAATCCTTTTGCCAGAACACTTGTTCAGGCGTTAATAGGGTTTGAGGCTTAAACTTGTTCAGGGAAATCCAATTTTCTTTAGTGTAATCATGGGGTTTGACCGTTATGTTCTGCTTTTTACACTCAAGATCTTCTAGCTTCTTATTCATTTTGTCCCTAGAGGCATCTTCTAATTGAATATCTTCCACAGTGCACTCAGCACAACTAGGTTTCTGTCTAGGTTTAAGAATCTCATTGCCATCATTGATTACATTTTGAGTTGCTCTAGCAACTTTTCCATACTCGGGATTGGGTACCTCTATAAGGGGGATGCTATGTTTATCGCTTAGGACTCTATGCTTAGTGATCATGTGAGCGATCGAATGGTGTTTCCTTGTATGTACAACTTATTTTCAAGCTTGTTTTTCAAAGTTTTAGGTTGGAAAAATCGGATAAAATTTTGATTCCTTAGCATTAAATTCATGTTTAAGCATTTTAACATTTTCTTGAAGTTCTTGCTTTTGCTTAACATTTTGTTTAGTTTGTCTTTTAAGGAATCTAGCTCTTGTTTTAATATTTCTTCCCTAAAATTACTTTTTCTAATAATTATACGCATTTGGTCATCCATTTCCGCTCACGGGTAGTTAACTCAAACTTAGCACGTTGTTCATAAATGGCAACTTGTTCTTTATAGGCATTCGATTCGGAGATAACGGAATCATCGAGGCACATGCGGTGTATTCATCAAAAACATAGTTATCATTGACTGCAGAAGATGCATCACTTGTGCGATCTCACTTTCACTTTGTAGCACATATTGATCATATGGGACAATATTACTATTACCCACATTATCTATATAATAGATTCATTAGTTTCATGTGATTGTACCGTTATGTATCTTTGCTTATCAACTTCATCGTATAGTTTTAATACCTGCGAAATGATTGAGTCTTTGGATGGACCCGACTGTTGTGGTGATGAGACCTTTGGAGAGACCATTGGTGAAATGCTAGCCATGAAGATTGTTTGGCGATGGGTTCATCATCGACATCGAGTCAAATGCATCACAATCGGCAACTTGAAAGGCATTTTGATGATTGTGACCTATTTCTGAATTGGTCGCTCATCCACATCGGCATCATAGGTTTTGGCATTTCCTCGGAAAGAAAGCAACAACTCTGTTTCATCCAAAACTGCTCCAGCGTCTGAGCTTCCACCATGACATCTTGTCCACGAAATACTACGTATTTTGAGGCGTTTTGGAGATGTGCGGTTCCTTGCAATATGTCCTTCACTACCACAGTTGTAGCACTTGATTGACTTTCCTTGTCCTTGATTTGCATTCCTTCCACGGTTCTGATTAGCCACATACCCTCCACTTACTCCACCCTTTCCTTGTTCATACTGTCTTCCTTGCACATGTTGCACCATGATCTTACCATCTCTGACAATAACATGATTGTGTAGATTGGATGCAGTTCTGATGTCATTGTTAGTGTGTGGAGTGAGGTTCAGATTTTGCTTAACCATTAGAGCCAGTTGATTGATGAAATGTTCCATGATCGTGTTTCCATCAGGTGGTTTATACCCTGGATCTGGAATGAGTTTGTGATTACCATTACTAGTAGGTATGACTTGAGATGCTTTGGTGGTTATTCCTACATTGGTGTAAAAGGCTGTTGAATCATTTGATGAACTTGCATTTCCAGAATTTGAATTGAATTTTTCCAAGATCATTCGTTCAAACATAGCATATCTCTCATTCTGAAGCAAGTATGCATACAATTGCTCATAGTTAGTGTTCCTCAAACCTTTTGTTAACTTAGCGGTGACAAATTTGTGCCATTCGGGATTCATGTTGTTCACAAACTTTGAATTTAGTGAATATTTGGCATAGTCATTTTGATGTTCCTCATGTCATTCACAAGCTTGTGGAACCTCACGTAATATTCGATGACACTTTCCCGGCTTCATCTTAAAGTGCTCAAAGTCATCATACAGTTGAGATTCTCTGTCTTCTTTAGTTAATTCAAAACCAGAGAGAAGCATCTTGACATTGTCCCAAACTGCTTTGGCTTTAGTGTTGTGATTGATTAGCTTGTAGATGTCCTTTGGTAGACCACAAGTAAAATGTTTGAGGCCCTAATATCCGCATCGTATCTCTTTTTCTCCTTATCGATAAGTTCATCATATGTCTTTGGTTTATCCAATCCTAATGTCACTAAGCCATCAATGTGATTTCAAGTATGTCTCGGTAGTCTCAATGCTGTACGGTCCTTCATCAATTGATTTGAGAATGTTAACCCCATTTTCCTTACCCAAGCGGTACAATCGATTCGTTGATCCCAAGAGTCATAATCGATTCATCTAGCATGGGTGGGCGAGTATCGAATCCTGCTGCAGGCGTCCTCAACTACGGAAGAGGCGATAGTAGGTGCGTTGTTAGACATGATTCCAGTTCTACGGATTTTACAATTCTTTGATTAAACCGGGAAATTGATTCTTTTATGGGATTTTACAAAATCAAAAGAACAACCGTAAAATGTAGCACGAAGAAGTGACAAGTCTCAATAGACAAGTAGTAAACTTGACAAGTCGCACCCTACCAACTCGCTTTGATATCAACTCGCTTAACGAACAACTCGCTTAAAAGACAAGTCGCATACAGAGACAACTCGCTTAATAGCCAAGTCGCATAAAACTCAACTTGCTTCCAAGACAACTCGCTTAAGTGACAACTCGCTTAAGAGACAATTCACAGAAGCAGACAACTCGCTTTCATAGCAACTAGCTTAGGCGACAACTCGCTTAAGTATCAACTCGCTTCAGAGACAACTCGCAGAAGCAGACAACTCGCTTACAAAGCAACTAGCTTAGGCGACAACTCGCTTAAGTATTAACTCGCTTCAGAGACAACTCGCTTCAAACAACATACCAACTCGCTTCCAAGAAGCGTTTTATCGTGGCTCAACTCGCTTCGTTCAATACTAAAAAACAACCACTTTAACAATAAAAAACAACCCAACCACGATGATTCAAGCCTTCTAATTTAGAACCTAAACACATATGATGATCCTAAACACAAAAGTACAATCAAAATTCAAACTTTAACACTAGAAATTAACCAAATGATTCAAACTCTTCTAAACACTTTTATCCCCAAAAACCTTATGAAATCCACTCAAACCAAGAACATGAAAGATGAGTGATCAAACCATAGCTCTTGATACCAATTGTAAGATTTTGGATTTTACAAACACATCATAACACAATCATATGGGGCGTATACAATGTTTAGAGAGAGAGAGAGAGAAAGGAAGAGATTTGGGAACTATGTGAAACAAAAGAAAATTGGTATTGAAGCTCCAACCCTCTACCTTGGGAGGTAGAGGGTATTTATAGTTTCTTACAAGACACGCCTCTTACGGGCTGTGGATAAAGCATACAGTGGGTAAAGACCCATCCGTCCTCCACGGTGTTACTTAACAAACTACTTATTAACATTACTTGACTACGACTACGAGCTTTCTAACGAATACATATACTTGAGGTGACCGACTCTTTAACTACCGGATTTTCTAAATCCTAACAGAGTTATACGTAGCGTCTATGTTTCTTACCACCACACGAAACGTTAAAACTAAACTTTTGAGATATTGATAATGATTTTTTGGAAACATTTGATATGAGTATTCCACGAAAACTTAGACACATTGTCTTTCGGAAGTTCATTTTCCTTGCTAGATTTATCCTGAGATAGCAAATTGCTACTAGGTTGCGCCGATGTAGTACCGTTGTGCTTGTACTCTTTGGATATCGTCGTGCTTTTCTTGTGAGACTGATGTGCTTTGCTCACTGATGCCAGTTGTGATTCTTGCATTGCTTCGATTTGAGGTGATTTCATGGCCCCTACTTTTACTTGCTTTTAAACTGTTTTGGGGGAGAATACATGCTCGTTTTTATTAAATGCAAATGCTTGATTTATTCGAATAAGCTGTTGTTACTTGGTTTGATGAAATGTGTGATTTGGCTATAGTATATTTTTATGTGGACACAAGTGCTTGAAAACTATTTTGATTGGACCAGGAAATGTTTTGTGAGCTATTACGTGCTAGGTTAAGATTAGAAACCAAAGCGTTGTATTGAATTGTTACATCCTGGCTCAGGATTGTGCGAGCATTATGAATAGATCTATTGGGAATGGCTACCCCGTCCGACCCGCATGGCTCATGTGGGGGACGTATAACATGTCGATTATTTGTGTGCTATCTAGCGTTGGTTTCATGACTTAGCCTGCGTAATAGTTAAGCTTGCGTGACACTATATTAGATGTAGTGTTGGATTTTGATATGGTCCAAATGGTTGTTTATGAACTATTTTTGCGGATAAGTATTTTGATACTGTGAATTAGGCAGGGTATGCCTCGGTTAAATTTGACTTGTTTATGAGAATTGATTTGCACTTGAAAACCTTGTGGTCCACCTTTCTATTCTTTTTGCTTAAAGGTAAACCTTGTTTTCGCGACATTGGGGGCGCCACAATGATCAAAAGGATCTTTTGAACTCGCAATACTTTTATGAAAACCTATGAACTCACCACAACCTTGTGTTGACACTTTTAGCATGTATTCTCAGGTATTGAGGCGATTGTTTACCTTTGGAGGCGCTTGGGCAATGGCATGGCATGGTCATAGACGACTCTGATATTTGTACTTGGGAACCGCTTATTTATTATGGGCCTGTTTTTCGCATCAAAATTTATTGTAAACTTTGTTTTATACCGAATAAATGAGTTTTCTTAAGAAAACCCGTTATTCTATACTTGTGTTGTGATACCAATTAGTAGCACCCAATACTTGTATGCTTCCGCTAAAACTCGATTTTCCGGGTGTTACATGAATACATTTTCACCGCGGTGATTGTTTCGATGAGCGGATATCGTCTCTTTTCATTTCGACGAGATATAAATGGCGATTAAAATTATAAAAGAACTAGTATAAGAGTAGTTATTACAAAAAAATTGATGAAAATAAGGAAGGATGTTGGCATGTTTGTTAGGAATAAAGTGGAAGATTACAAGTGAAGGATGATGATGATGTAAGGCTACTAAGTAGGTGTTTGGATTTGTGTTTAAGGAAATGAAAGTGAATGAGAAGTTGTTGTTTGGTGAAGTCCATGTGGTGGATAGGTTGGTTGCTGACAAAGATTCGTTTGGGAAGATGGTTTCTGATGATGCTAAGGTTGTTAGGATTGTTGTTACTAGGATTATGAAGGGTATCATTGTTTGTGTTGTGTTGTTGTGTTTTGCTTTCACATGATGTTTGTGTTTTTAGTTTGTGTTTTGGTTTTTGTAAGAGAGAAAAGAAGTGGAATGGAAGACAGAAGACTTTGACTTATGAGGTTTGTTGTTGGAATGGAAATAATGTTAGATAAGGTGTGTGGTGATGAGGTGGGTAAGTAAGGTACAAATAGTGTTGTTCATCGATTAAAAAGTTGTTCATCAATAAAAATAGTTGTTCATTAGTTGTTTTTGCTAAATAATATCTTAATGTTCATCAATTTTCTTTTGATGTTACATTACAATGTTCATCAGTTAGATCACTTGTTCATCGATTTTTTAAAACAAAATAGAGTTGTTCATCAGTTTTCTGAATAAAAAAATCACGTTGTTCATCAATTAGGTCACAATCAATTTTATTCATCACTTAGTCTTTTTCAATCTTTAAAAAAAAAATAGTAATGTTCATTAGTTCATCAGCTATTTTTTATATTGTTTATCAGTTATTTTTTATAACGTTCATCAGTTATTTTTTATAATGTTCAACATTTTTTGAAAAAAATAATGTTCATCAGTTATTTTTGATATTGTTCATCAGTTGTATAAAAAAAATCGCAATGTTCATCTATTAGTTGTTTATCGGTTCATCGATTAGTCTTGTTCATCAGTTAGTCTTGTTCATCAGTGATCTTAAAAAAATAGTAATGTTCATTAGTTCATCAATTATTTTTTATATTGTTCATCAGTTATTTTTTTATAACATTCATCAGTTATTTTTTAAAATCTTCAGCAGTTTTTGAAAAAATAATGTTTATCAATTATTTTTGATATTGTTCATCAGTTATCTAAAAGAAATTGCAATGTTCATCTATTAGTTGTTCATCGATTAGTCTTGTTTATCAGTTAGTATTGTTCATCAATAAAAAAAAGTTATTTATCAGTTCTCTTAAATTTTGTTCATCAGTTTATCGGTATTAAAAAAAGGTCATAATGTTCATCAGTTGTCGAAAAATCATAATGTTCATCAGTTATGGTCACAATCTTCATCAGTTTATCATTTGGTTGTTTTCCAGTTAAAAAAAAATCAAAAATAATAAAAGTAACAAAAGATGCATTTTGGTATACCAATTAGTGCATTTGAATGTACTTTTATAAGAAAATTTTCTTTTAGGCATTTTATCAAACACTTTGTATGCACTATATATGACTAAGACGTTATCATTAACGTGCAATATCTCACTCATATCAAATTGGATTTGAATAATTCAAATTTCTAGGTAAAGAATGGTCAAAATCCTACAATTTTCATGTTTTAAGTTTTATATAATTCGGCTATTAAACTAGTCGAAATTAGAGCCGAAAATGCTGAAAATTTCAAGAAAATCAACACCCACTTAAAAAGTTGAAAATAAAGTTACGATTTATATATCAAAATGTATACCAAATTAAAGAGAATCAAATTTAAATTTTTTGGTGAAATCGGTTTTTTATAAAAGTTTGTCGTTTGAAAGTTATTTACGTTTGAAATTTTGAGTGAAATAAAAAACATGTTAAAATGACCGAAATGCCCCTAATAAAATTTAATAAGAGAAAGGGAAGGATTGAGTGAAAGACAAAACACACTCAATGATAAGTTTTCTACACTTTTTATTTTTTTCACTTTCGCAAAGATCACAACTCAAAGAAAATAAATTGTCACAAAACACTTTCTTCTTATCACACAAAGATTTGTTTTGAGATAGATGGACGATTTGGTTTAACATCACCATCGAGATGTTTTGACACCACTAAATTTGATGTGTAAACCAAAAATACAATATTACAAGCACATGTTACAACTGATATACACCTATATTTTACATTTTAATTTTTTTTTATTCTTCTTGCAAAACTAATAAAGATAAAATCAAAAGCAATCTTTAACAATATTGTCATGATTTAATAAAAAACAATATTTTATCTAACCATTTTCACAAATACCATATTTTATCTAAATTTGTGCTATGTTTTCATCCACTTCATCATCAAAATTACTACTAATTCTTTACTACCATATCTATTCCTCCACTGTAGTCGTCATTGCCACCGCCACCATCACCACTACCGCCATCTCTCCATTCTTCATCCAAAATACTATCACCACCAATATCATCTCTCATTTATTAACTTTTTCACCATCAACCATCACCATCTCTTGCTATTGTTAACTATAGTAGAGTTGATTTAACTGTCGCCACCACCACCGCTTCCAATCTCTTTTAAACCACACAAAAAAATCACTAGTACCACAAGATCAACTACCATAAATCTGTTGACGCCCTCTTTAGTTAAATCTTTTCCGACCCATAAAATTGTATGACCATATACAAATTTCTTCTCATGATAAAAACACAATATCCGATCATAAATTTAATCCATAAAAGATCATACCCCATGTAATAATTCATTTCAAGAACAACAAATCTACAAGTTATTTTAACTACCATAATTTGTCAAATAAAAAGTAGATCTGCGCGAATACTCCATTACAAGAACATTAACTCATACAATCAACCATTGTTAACATCTTACAATATGTAATTACAACTCATATTCACAAACAAATTTGTGTATTTCCCCAAGTTCTACAACCACTTTCAACTTGCCAAATACAATATATTTATTTACCAAAATACCCTTAAAGCTCTACATCCTAATAATCCCCAAAATCTCCTCTATAAAATAAACACCCATACTTCCCATTTCTTTGAAATAAAAAACCCTGATTTTTTCAATCACAATCACAAACACATCTTCACTCTCAAAAAACCCCTTTTATGAAAACAAGAAAATAAAAAAGGGGAACCCAAAGGGGCTAAAGAGAAGGATACACACAAACACAAGGCCCCTCAAAAAACTGGTAATCTTTCTTTCTTCCCTTTGAAAATTCCTCCATGAAATGTCTCTTCCACCCTTCTTCTCTCTCTCTTTTCTTGAGAGAGAAAGAGCGGGTTTTTTTCAAAATTTTTTCAAACCCTAAAAAATCTAATTAATACCCTTTTTAGATTTGCCAATTATCTCATCTGGGTAACAATCTTTTTTCATTTTGGTCCATTATTTAGTGTTAATTCTTGATTTATATGTAGGTATTGTTGTTATCAGTATTAACCCTTTTAGGGTTTTGTTGTAAATTGTGAAAAATGGCAGGATTGACCAAGATTTCAGATGGGTATGCTTTAGAATGTGGTGAAATTGAGTGTAATAAGTTTAATCAAATTGTTTCTAGGGTATTGGACGAAATTAGTGTTTTTAGGCCTTTGCCACCAATGCTTGGTGATGGGAAGCCTATTGAATTGTTAAAGTTATATTTGTGTGTGAGAGAGAAAGGTGGATATGAAAGTGTGAATCGAAACCGGGGTTGGGATTTGGTAGCGAAAGAAATCGGTGTGATTTGGATGCTTCCATGAGTTTGAAAGTTGTTTATGTGAAGTATCTTGGGTTGTTGGAAGAGTATTTTCAAAGTT
Organism: Chrysanthemum lavandulifolium; assembly: GCA_022545495.1. Taxonomy (NCBI): domain Eukaryota; kingdom Viridiplantae; phylum Streptophyta; class Magnoliopsida; order Asterales; family Asteraceae; genus Chrysanthemum; species Chrysanthemum lavandulifolium. The sequence continues at coordinate 143,133,289 of CM040240.1, forward strand.
GTGAAAGATAAAAGTTCGGTGGTGAGAGTATTGGTATGTCGTCTTTTGATTCGAGCAAGTTTTTCTCGGATGCTGAAATGAAAAATTATCAAGAGTTTGTGGATACGGTTGGTCTTAAAGATTTGCAGAGTTGCGTTGGGTCGATTGATGGATTGGATGCTAAAGATGACGCTGTTGTTGAGTCGAATGTAGGTATTACGGAAGAAGAGACTGAGTTGAGTAGAAAGAGGAAAAGAGAACGTTATTCGCCGTTGTTGGATTGGGTGAAAAGAGTGGCGAAAGATCCGTGTGATCTTGCGATTGGGTCGTTGCCCGAAAGGTCTAAATGGAAGGGTTATGGTAGTGAATATGTCTGGAAGCAGGTTCTATCAGCTCGTGAGGCAAGGCTTGTGAAGACCAGTCTTGATCCGAAGGCTAAACATGCTTGGAAGGTACTCTCAGTTTATCAAATATTTAAATCTTGTTATTTGAATTGTTAAAATGATGCTGTATTATATGTTATATGAATGAATTGCACTACTGCATATTACGTTTTTATTTTTATGTTAGTTGTTTTGCTATCATGTTTCAGATGTTGTGCTCTTTCCATCATATTATATTATATTTTGGGATGTCCTGCTTTTGGCGCTACACATGTAAATATAAATTACCTGCTAACCTATTATTGCGGTTGCGTATTATCAATGATATTTATTTTGATTAACAAGGTTCTCCATTCTTTGTTAGACGTTATACTTGAATGTGGCACAACTAAAAAAATGCGTGGAGTCACATGTTTTTAGTCACCTTCTGGTTGGTCTAGTTATTATAAGAAAATAGGGTATGCACAAAACAAATAGCGAAATAACTTCTTGCATGCCTTCTCTGCCTCTCTTCAATTGAACTGGCCTCTAGTTTTAACTAGTTATTAAAAAATGATTGCTTGATGCTTATATATGGCTGATTGATGGGTGCTTGCTTATAGTTTCTTATATGTTAAAGTTTTGGATTGCATGGTCTTTATACCCTTGTAAATTGTAGATGAATCAACTGCTATACATGGGAAATTTACATCTGTTTTGTAGTTTAGGATTGAATATCAACTTGATTTGTTGATGATTGGAAGCGTTTCTTCAACATCTGAATGGTTCAGGTTTTATTTGCTTGTTAACAAGCAAAGAAATTCAGAGGTAGATTAAAATTGCATGACCCGAAAGCAAACATTTGAAAGAAATTATCGATTGAAAACTGCTAACTGAAAATTAGAAGGCCAAGAACTATCTGTGTTAAGGAAGAGTTAAAGAATACAACAGTGAATTTATTTTTATTATAGGTGCTTCTATTTTTACGTATCCTCGGTTTATTGACTTTTGTGGTGCTACATTGACCATGCCTAGAGGTGGCAGATGGGCGGTTGCATGGGAAGGGTAATATGTCAAAATGGGTTCAGGTCGTTATACATTATAATTTCTAGTGCTGGTTAAAACAGGTCGGGTCGGGTTGACCTTTTAACGCACTTTCCCATTTTTAAGTTTTCCATATTATCATTTATTCAGCATGATTACAAAATTATATTACCAAATTAATGATATGATTCATATGATTTCTTTGAATGAAACCTTTTAGGTGGTTGTAAGCATTTAAGTAATATTGACCTGTTTTTTAGCTCATTTTTTTACCCATTTGACCCCGTTAGAGATCATGTATAACTCACATAAACTCTTTTCAGGGGAATTTTTCAAAATTGCTGTGTCTAATTATGAATGATGTTAAATGTCTAGTTATGCTAAAACTGTTGGGAATATGGAACATTGAATAAGATAACACACGAACAAATTTTTTTAAAAGCTAATGCCAGAAATCTGATTTTAAAATTTGTGACTCATGGAATTATAATATCCTATTCGATGATAACTTGGACTAGGATGTTACACTAAACAAAATTTTTAAATTCAGTACAAATAAATAGGCATTTTTTTTTTTTTTTTTTTAATAAATTATGTGCATAACTGTTCTTCATTTGTTCTTTTGTTCTATGTTAGTTTTAATATATAGATTAAAAAGTACTTACTGGGTTATGTTTTAAAGGAAAAAAAAAGCTTTTCATGGTAGGGTGAATGACATTATGAATGACTTTTGAATTTGTTTATCTCGGATCCAGAACTGATCTTATATCAAATAATAATTAAGCGACAAACTTTCTTGCTTTATATTGATCGGAAGTTAGCTTAATTACCGGGGGTAACTCTTTGACCCAAAAGTTAGCTTAAAAATACCTGATATTTGATTGAAAAATTATCTTATGTATTTGACTAACTTCATTTGGGGAATACATAGTTTGCCTATACTATCAGCCAAACTGAAGCATGTCTGAGCCTCTATATGGTTGCACGTTTGAAATTATAAACCGATTTTTGCCACTGCTTTACATGGAAAAACCAACCATCTTAGCTGAACCAAACCAAACCAAACCATATAATATTGACATTTATTGAAGGACTTTATCATATACTCGATTGGCTAATTCCATTCGCCAGTTAAGCGCTATTTCCTATTTTTCTTCTTTACTGCTCTAGGAAAGGAAAAATAAATGTGGGAGGTCGTTATTATCTTGCCCTCATCATCATGTTTTTTGTTTGCCAACTCAACGGCACATAGCTAGATGTGTGTGTGTGTTTCTGTATTAAAAAGACCGCTTTCTATTTTGCCCTCATCATTCTGAAGTCACGAGGCTATTATTCTATGTTACCAGTGAGGGGTTGTTTCATTTATCTTTACTGGGATATTCAGCGTCAGATACCAACATCAATTTGATTAAAGTTGGGATAAACTTCGAAGTTTAACTTTTCTCAAAGCAACTACTTACATGCTTCTTCAAATCTCATTATTATCAGCTTCTAGATTTAACTAATTAGAAAGACGTAGCCAGTTCTTTCAGACAGTTAAATGGATTTTTGCAACCTACTCTGGATTTGTATATGCAAACAATTCCGTGGTTTAGTGGAAGTATATGACTATTTAGTAAATTGTATATATTGCCCTTTGCAGAAGAATCTGAGGATGAATCCGCAATGTATGATGATCCAACAGAGAAATCTACATCAAGATGCAGTCAGAGACTCATTACCGCTAAAGACACACGATCATCAAACCTTTCTTCAAGAAAACTCCCGTCTCCTCAAGATTGGTCCGAGTCATCGTCCTCTGGCAGCCGTAGCGACCGAGATGAAGACCATTCTTTCTATGGTTACAACTTCAAGCGAAAACGGACCCCATTGGGCCGACAATTTCAAGCTCAAGTACCCGAATCAGTTGAACAGACTTATGAACCTGACACCAAATGGCTTGGGACTCCAATTTGGCCTCTAGCAAAAACTGAAACAAGAAGTAGTCTTATTGAAATTGAAAGAATAGGAAAAGGAAGACAAGATTTCTGCGGATGTGCATCTCCTGGTTCAATAGAATGTGTTAGGTTTCATGTTTCTGAAAAACGAAACAGGATCAAACTTGAATTGGGCTCTGCTTTCTTAAAATGGGAGTTCAATGAAGTGGGCGAGAGTGTTGCTCTTAAATGGACTCCTAAAGATGAAAAAATGTTTGAGGATATCATAAAGGCAAACCCTGTGTCTTCAGGTATAACCTTTTGGAGTGATCTTTGGACTCATTTCAAAGACAAGAGTATGGCGGTTTTGGTTAGCTACTATTTCAATGTTTATCTTTATAGGCGTAGGGCCCACCAGAACCGATCTGATCCGAGTAATATTGATAGTGATGATGATGAGCTCGAGAATATTGGAAATGATGCAAACAACAAAGCTGCTCCTGGATCCATCTTTTGCTCCCCGAAGAAGACTCATGTAAATGCTAGATGATGTTACTATTTCATATTAAGTTGCTCGGGTTTTTCTTGATTCTAAAGAGATATTTGACTCGAGTGTTGACCGAAAACGAGAAAAAAGTAGGGTTGAAGTGTCTAAAGTTTTTGTTTATGTTTGAGTGTATACATGGAAGAGGTATTATGGTGGTTTTGCTACTTTTGGTTATATGATAATTACACCATATTAATAGTTATTTGCAGGCACCATATATTGCAAATTTTAAAGGGGGAATTAAACATTTGCATTAATATCAAGGGGTTGTTTGGGTAGCTTACATACAAAGTTCGCTTAGGCATTTGGTGTGGTGGCTTGAGCCATTTCTTACATCTTACCGCTGGTCTCGAACCTTTTACATTCACATACCAAAATACGTAAAATACCCTTTCGCTAATAACTCAAGCCATTTCACCTTTTTGGGACTCTACACCTGATTAAAACACAACCTCAACAACAAAACTTAATTACAAAAAATAATGTGGAAATGGCTCGATGTGAATTCACTCACTCTGCAAATGTTATGCCATTTTGGTTGCTACATAAGAAATGGCGAGCGTGCTCTGGGACCATACCTCATGCTCTTATTGCATTGTCAATTTAACTCGTGACTGGATACCATATTTTTGCAAAATAAGTTGTTTTAAACACTATGGTAAAGGTGCTTTTGATTGGGAGGAATCCTTATAACGATCATTGGGTATGTTTGAACTACCATCACACAAAACCAAACCGAGTAAATCCCTCAACTTTCAGAGTCGTTTCAGACCTCACATTTTATTAATGATGATCAAAACCTGTTGGAAATGTATATATTTACAAACATGTGAATGTCCGGATTCGAACTCGTGACCACGGGATTGCACACATTAGCGAATGAGAATTAAAGTTAATAATTAATGTTTATGTTTACGATTAATTATTACACATTAAGTCCGGTTAACGATCGTTAAGTATTTAACGAAAAAATGACTAACGACCGTTAAATGGAAAAGAAGGACTAGAAATGGAAAACTTGGAAAAGTTATGGGTTTGGCTTTGGGCTTTCCATCATGGCGGCCATAGGGCCTCTCTAAGGCCTAATTCCTAAACTTGTTCCCTAAGTTTACCTACTAGTATATAAGGAGGGTTAGGTTCTAGGGTTTCATACACTTGTGCATTGAATTAACCCTAGATCTCTCTCTCTCTCTCTAGTCCCATATTCGGCCGAACACCCCAAGTGTAAGGGAGTTTGGTTTCGTTTTTCTTAAGCGAGGACTTGTGTTAGATCTAGCAATCGCTTGATTCGTTTGGTTAATTCGTGTGTACAAGAGCGTGGTTGTAAGACATTATTCTTACACCAATAAGTACTTCTTTGTTTTGCTTTGCTCGAGGGTTGTTTTGCTTTGCTCGAGGGATTTGACATTCGCAAGAGAGTGCGTTACGCATACTTTCGATTAATTAATTTATTTGTTATGATCTTAAGTCTTCCATTGTGTACTCTTGATGTCTTTATGTTTTATTGTATTTTATATATCATAAACTCAACGGTGGCATCACGAGCCTTGTATAACAAGTAATTAATTCTTGAAACACATAATTAAAATAAACATGAATGTGTTATTATTTGTATGCTTAGATCTAGGGTTTGCAAAACCTAAACCCTAATTTTGAGGGGGGGCGTTTTTTTGGTGCCCTAATTAGGGTTTTGTAAACTATTGTTTTAATTGGATTAGAAACCCTAAGATGCATGCAACTTTATGTGTATATGCGTAACTTTGATTTAATTGCATTAATTGTTAAGTGTAATTTTATGTCCATGATAATTATCTGCATGTTTTATCATGGATCTGCTTTTATTGTATGTCTTTCATGTTTAAGTGATATACACTAAATTATGATAGATCTAAAATTGGGGAAGACCTCAATAATTATTATTTAATCAATTATGTGCTATGTGGTATATATTTAGTTTTGACTTACATAATCGATGAATCGATGCATGTGGTTCACCTTGTACATAGATGAAAGCGGGTGGAAGTCTTAATTAAATATATGCATATTGACTCTAGAATTGGTTATTAATAAGATTTATCAAAACCGTTTGCATGTGGCTATTTGATATGCATGACTTTTATTTGTTATGCATTCATTGTTTATTTGTTTATTTTTATAAATACTTGCTTGTTTGTGTTTTGTAACAAGGGTATTTTACAAGAAAAATAAACCGACCTAAACAATGGTGAAACATGTATTTTAAGAATAGTAATCATAATCGTTTAATTGATTGATGACTTTGGTACAAATGACCGAGCAGCTCACCCATGAGAATGAACTAATAAAGGGGTTTAAAGAAGTGCGCAGTCACACTGAATGGATGTCTAAGGTTGTGCTTTAGCGTGCACAGTCCTCTCCCCTCTGTAAGTTCGAATGGAGCTACTTAGTAAGCCATTAAATGTGCAAGCTCATCTTAAGGCGAATTAGTGTTAATTCCATGCGCCACTTAGGTGGTAATTATCCGAAACACTAAGTGTTTACACTTATGCAAAAGTGCGGTATAATGGATGATAATTAACACTAAATTCCTTGATTGGTGAAACCAATACCTCAATTAAAGTTTGATGATGAAAAGCTTAAACATTAAAACAAGATATAAATGTTTTAATAAAACCTATGTTACGAAGATGAATGCATGACATCTTTGTACATATTTGATTTAACATCAAAATTATTACCCTTTAATTTAAGTTATATGCCATCCAACGAAGCGGAAACACCTAAGATTACCTTTTATTTGCGTGAGATCGTGACTTAGATCGTAATCAAAGGGTAAAATGTCCGTGTGTCGTGAGCGGGCATGGACGATTTTGCGGTTTCTTAAGTTGGACAACTTAATTGAGTTTTGTAGTGAGCGGCAACTCAAGGCATAAGATGGGATAAAACATGTTTACATGGCAATTGAAATTGGCTATATGTAAATCCCATAAATCTAGGAATTGCAATTGAAATTGGCAATTGAGCAAAAGCTCTACCACTTTGTATAAGGTTCATTACTAGCGGATCAAGCGATGTGATGAGATTATGACAATTTGGATCCTAGTTTTTCGGTGAAAATTAAATGGTTATATGCTTATGAACCATGGGTAATTAATTTTCTTGAAAAGGTTAATTATCGAAAATACTAAAATTGAATTTTGTAATTCTTTTGAATGTATAATTGCAACATTTAACCGTAAACAAAGTTTAGTCTTTGATCGATAAATTGCTCCATTCGCTTTCAAACAAATGTTTGATCGAGAATAATTTACCGAAAAGACAAGCGAAGTCTCTTTTCCATGGGAGAAGCATGAGACTCAATCCTATTCCTTTTCATGAATGAGAAAGGTATAATAGGAACATTTGAATTGTCTAAATTCTAATGTAACTCATAGCAATGAATTGCACATCTTATTTTCCATAAAGATTTCATTACCCTCATTTGGTGAATGAATCCTTTGTAACAACATGAATGTTGGTTAACTGGAAAACATGTATATGAGTTACAAAATTAGAAGCTAGACAAATTACCGCGAAAATTGGTAAAAGGAAAACTAGCTTAATTTATCTAGTTGGTTTACTTTAACCTTTAAAGGTGCTACATACCAGTATGGGGAAGGTAGACCTGTTAAGGAAGAAATTGCATACCCAATTTTTCAAGTTAATAACATTGATGGATAACCCATCATTCACAGAGTAGAATACACCTTTTAGTACCTTAGTAATGATTACGTATGGTTCTTCAAAGGTGTAGGAAAGTAAAAAGCAAGCAAGTTGTTTTCACTGGTTATGCAACACTTACAATGTTGTCAGATTCAGTGGGAGCATTTGTGTTGCATTATTGAATAAGAAGTTGTTTTAATGATTTCTAATTCGATGGGAGCTACAAGCCTTATTTCTGTGTAGTAACCCAGTTATCTTCAAAGATAATTACTTTCCAATTGTAGACACTTATGTTTTTAAGGAAAGTCATGTGCGTTTCCTTACTAAACAATATAGTTCTACATCTACTTGTTATATCTATGACACAAATCATATTAATCGAATAAGCGAGCGTGTATCGTGTTGTTTATCTGCTACATGATGTTGTTCCAAGCACAAGTGGGAGAAATCTTTATTGTGTGCAAGGTACAACACATATAAATATGATTTAAATGGATTCTCTTGACCGCAAGGTAAGAGAGTAACGTTCTAATAGGAATTATACATTTAAATGTGTATGATTGCCCTATTAAGAACATGTGTCAAGATGATAACAAAGACTACTTTATTTTAAATATTTATGTCTTTCAATATTTAAGAAACACTTGTAGTTACAATTTATGTTACGTGAGAACGTGAACTAGATTGTAGCCCAAGGTAAAATATCCACGTGTCGTGAGCGAGCATGGATGATTCTGCGGTTTCTTACATTGAACATTTCATGGAATGACATAATTAAATGAAGTAATCTAATACTACTTTGAATTTAAGTATTCGTTGAATGACTTAAATATATGTAGTAAATATTAACTTGAAATATTAATTGAAACCCGAGGTGGTGTTCATAATTACTTTAATTATAAATGTTTATGATTTTGTAAAGTCACAAACATGAAGTCTTTTAATACAAGACTTACAATATAAAGTAAGGCGTTAACTTGCTATGTTTTAAGACATATGCATGAAGTCAATGAGTTGATCAATGACTTATAACGTATAGTGGGATTATAAGCGTTTTGTCTTTTGACTTGGTCAAAATACTTGTGTTATAATACATGCAATTGACTTGGTAATTCTATTGTACCATTAAGTTTTACTTTATTGGTAAATAGGTAAGCCAAAGAGTAGATGTTATCTTAAATATTGTTAGATTATCTTACAATATTAATTCTAATGAAATACCATAGTTTTATGGTATGTTCGATTAGAAGAATCAAAATCTATTGGCATGTTTGATTCAAGATAACTATAGTTTCTTCCACATGTTATCAAGGTTAGTAGATTGAGTATAGATTGAATATACTCAATAAGACTCCAACCTAGAAGATTGATAAGACACCATTTGTTTATGGAATGTGATGAATCACATTAAGTCTTATAAATGAAGTTACGAATTTGTTAAACTACTTGTAGAGTGAGTTGTAACAAACTAAAGTCGAGAAGCTGTCAATGTTTTTGTAATATCCCAAAAGAGAACAATGTATTGTTGCTCTACTTGCTAAACTATTTAGAGGTAATCTTTAAATTGTTAAAGGCAAGTGGGAGTTTTGTTTAGATCTTGAAAGATTGAATTACAAAATACATAATCTTCTAAAATGCACTAGCAAATATCATGATGAGGCTAAACATGTATATGATAGACCTCAATATGATGGAATTGTCATTCATAGATCCGTAAGGATATCTCAGATATTTAATATGTTGAGGAATATGAGTTCTGGGATCATGGTAAGCTCATTAATCATAATGATAAATTTACCAAATGTTGAATTGTGGTAAATCAATCATACTATGAATGTTGAGATGTTGTCCATAAAGATAATCAACTTTAGATACTTGGTTTATCTTAATAATGAATATGAGTTTCTTCAAAGGATGGAAACCCTAGTGGTTTAAATCTTTGTGTAGAAATCATATGGACAATATTGTACACATATTTAATGCATGTCTAGTGATAATAATATTAATCATATTTAAGCAATTAACTATGATTGAATATTCTTTTCTAGATACATTAAATAAAAGTATAAAGATTATAATTGTCATACTTAGTTTCATTGATATGAAATTTTGACAATGAATATCAAAACTCTTTGTTGTGGAATTACTTTTGCGAGGGCGATAAGTAATACAAAGTAGTTTTATGAATTCAAATAATCTTTGAATATGTACAAGCGCAAGAATCCATGAATGGATATATGCATGCATCTATGAGATGATTCTTATGTTTAATATTAAATCAATGTTTGATTTAATAAATTAAAATAAGATAGCTCATAAGTATTCACGAAAGCTAGTGGGATTATTATTTTCTTAAATCTTATATGTTGTATGGGCAACTACATTCCACCTAAATTAAGTTTTAATTGGGAATGAAACTTTGTTTGTAAGATTTGGAAATAAGACATACAACCTTGGAATATATTATTATAAACATATGCGGTAAAATAAATGAGTCTAATAAAACATGATAAATACATATCTTTAACAAGATATAATATGAATGAGATCTTAAAGTTTAACTTGAAGATTCATCATGTACATCATGTTGTGTATAAGATTGTTGTGTCATGCTTGGTTACAAGATGATTTGACAACATTGAAAGTTGTTAGTGTAATAAATATTTTAAAAGGAATATGTTTGGATTTAGAATCACATTCCACGATCTGGATATGCTCCTAGATTCTATGGATGAAAATATGGCAATTATTTCATAATTGTCATTGCCAACAAACTTGAGTTTGGTAGGCACCAACATTACACTATAAGCATTCAAAGTTTACGGATGTTTAAAGAGCATATTGTTGTACACAATGATCTTTGGTATAATTGAGATGACACTCAATTCTAGTCATGGTATCCTTGATGATGACCATGTTGACTAGTTATGCTCATCTAAGAGCATAGTTGCATTATACATTAAAGAATAAAGAATACTTTAAAACTTTAAAGTTTTGAAAGATAATTGTCATAAAAGGGTGGTTCGGTTATCACGCACCTTATGGAATGATATGACAATATCAAGATATGTGTAAACATATACAAGAAATTCACTTATTGAATTCTTGAAATAAGTATTCTCAAAATTCCTATAGATCAAAGTTAATTGAAATTATGCCTTGTCAACAAGTATGATTTTCATGACTTGTGGCAAAATTCATTAACTAGTATTATCATGCATTGATCTATTTAGTATTTGGATAAAGGATGTTAAACAATTATTATTTATAATGAATTAAAGTACGGTATCGTTTAATTTCATTTATAATATTGTGTCTGTATTTGCATGTTTAAATCCTTGAATAACTTAAGTTATTCTAAATAGTCCGTTGTCAATCAATAACATGGGAATGATATTGAATTAAGACAAATCGAGTATTAGTTAGAATATACTTGAAAGTATATTGATGCGTAGCATGACTAATTCGAGATGATATTCAATGAATTGAGTATAGGACTTATCCCACCCGCATGATGATACTTTATGGATCTTTGTCATTAAGTATATCATGGATATTTATCCTCGACTTGAGATACAAGAGATATGTCATGGATGTAGTGCATTTTGTGAAGCAATCTAACGCTATCGTGGCGGTAGTTATAAGGGTTGTTTTCGAAGTGTTGCGAAATTTATGAATCACCTTGTAGTCAAAATGGGATTTGTTTCCTTCAAATTTATTTTGAAGTATAATACTCTTGGGCCCTCGTAGGATTGTTAAGATGTTTGTATGGCCATACCCAAGGTCTTCTTCGTTCGAAGAATTGGTAATCTTAATCAATCATATAAAGCGAGAAACAGAATAGTTAATTAAGAAATGAGTGAGATCCATATTCTTATTAACATGGTATTAGAAACAAAGGATGAATATGATGATGAATCATCAAACTTGGTTTTCTCCGAAAACCATACACGAGTTGTACCGGGGCATTGGCGTGTTGCTAGACGCTAACCAATGTCATTTCACGTTTTGTAAACATATCCAGTGGGGCTGTTGGAAATGTATATATTTACAAACATGTGAATGTCCGGATTCGAACTCGTGACCACGGATTGCACACATTAGCGAATGAGAATTAAAGTTAATAATTAATGTTTATGTTTACGATTAATTATTACACATTAAGTCCGGTTAACGATCGTTAAGTATTTAACGGAAAAATGACTAACGACCGTTAAATGGAAAAGAAGGACTAGAAATGGAAAACTTGGAAAAGTTATGGGTTTGGCTTTGGGCTTTCCATCATGGCGGCCATAGGGCCTCTCAAGGCCTAATTCCCTAACTTGTTCCCTAAGTTTACCTACTAGTATATAAGGAGGGTTAGGTTCTAGGGTTTCATACACTTGTGCATTGAATTAACCCTAGATCTCTCTCTCTCTCTAGTCCCATATTCGGCCGAACACCCCAAGTAAGGGAGTTTGGTTTCGTTTTTCTTAAGCGAGGACTTGTGTTAGATCTAGCAATCGCTTGATTCGTTTGGTTAATTCGTGTGTACAAGAGCGTGGTTGTAAGACATTATTCTTACACCAATAAGTACTTCTTTGTTTTGCTTTGCTCGAGGGTTGTTTTGCTTTGCTCGAGGATTTGACATTCGCAAGAGGTGCGTTACGCATACTTTCGATTAATTAATTTATTTGTTATGATCTTAAGTCTTCCATGTGTACTCTTGATGTCTTTATGTTTTATTGTATTTTATATATCATAAACTCAACAAGCTTATTTGTGATTTGGTGTTTGATTATGCTGTATTAAACATCAATGTTGGAAAAAATTAAATTATGATGATCTTGTTACTAGTTGCTAAAGTTGATAACTTTTTGTTGATTTAACGTTAGTGGTGTCTTACATGGTCTTTGAAAAGTGTTTACTATAAAATTACCAATGATCTGTAACAAATGATCACAATCTGTTTTGTCGCAGATGCGACTCATTATCCAAGACTGCACCCGAAGACTAGAAACCATTTATCATTATATGACAAGGGTTAAAAGGGTCTCTCTGTTTGGATTTTTAGCATGTTATTTTTGCATTGTTTGTTATGAAAATTAATTATGTTCTTTACTTTCCTTCATCACCCATTATGCTCTTATATTGGTAATAAATTTGACTTTTATGGTCAAATGGAAACATTTTGGATCGCAAAAGATTTAGATTTGATTTATCTATAAAGGGAATGTTGAGGCTATGCTAGATCATTATAAAATTTAGTGATGATTATGTTTTCTAATCTTCAAGTTATATATCAAATCATGTTGATTTCGATTTTGAGAATGACTTGTTTGACTGTCGCCGCTAATATGTACTACGTATATCACATTTTTGATGTTTGTTTGAATGACTATTCTCTGAATTTAGAACCTCGGGATCCAAATTAGAATAAGCTTTCATTACATTCAAATCATAACATTCTCGGTTTCATTTTTAATAATTTTTATAGTTTACCCATACTCATTATATTTTTCTCTTTAATGAGCAAAGTGCGGTGCTGAATAGTTAGATGTGGCACTTTTGTCGTGTTTACTTATTAGAGGGTCCCTTTACCGCATGTTTTATCTTAAGGGGTCATGCAGCAGTAAACAACAGACCGGTGCAACCTTTTTATGTGTTTACTTATTAAAGAGTCCATATCCGGGTATGCTTTATATACCATGGGTCATAAGGTAAAGAATAAGAAGATGTGGGTCCCTTTCTGGTATGTTTATCTTTAACGGGTCATATGGTAAAGAATATGCGGATGCAGCACTTTTAACATGTTTACTTATTAAAGAGTCCCTTTCCGGTATTTTTCATTATTGACAGTTCATTGGGTAAAGAATAGGAAAATGCTACACTTTAACGTGTTTACTTATCAAAGTGTCTATTTCCGGTATGTTTTTATCTTTGACGGGTCGTATGGTAAAGAATAGGAAATATGGCGCTTTTGACGTGTTTACTTATTAAAGGGTCCCTTTCCGATATGTTTTTATCTTTACAAAATAGGCAAATGTGGCACTTTTGACGTGTTATGTTTTTATCTTTAACGGGTCATGCGGTAAAAGAAAAAGAAACAAATCAAATTGGTCAAATGGATACAAAGTTGTCCAAAGTGCATTTTTTTTAAAGACAAACTCACAATATACGGTATATACACCACATGTATATCTCACACGTGTCAGTGTGTCACAATAGGGACTCGAAATCACAACCAAGAGGAACAATCTCACACAACATGGATACCGCTAGGTTACAAGCCCTTTGGTGTGTCATAATGCTAATGCAGCAACCCCCTAATGCGTTTTAATCAAACAATTAAATAGTAACTGTATATAGAAAACTTACACAATTTTACTTCTTAAATCACATCTAATTTTATTTAGAGCATGACGTTTTCGGTTTTTTTTATTTAATTTATATTCAGTTATATTTCCTTTTATGACGTAAGTACTGTAAAAAATTGGTAGATGTAGAAGTTTTGACCTTTATACATTTAACTGGGCTAGTTTGGGTCATGTTTGTTCTCTATTGGGTCGAATATGTAAAATATTAACTAACATGAAGAAAGTCAAATTGTGCAAAGAGTACTACTAATGCTCACAAGTTAGAGTCAGAACCTCCTAAATATGTGTGTTTGGTTTGTATACTTCTTAAATGATCTACTTTGGTTATAAAATCAGTGATATCTTTGACTTTTTAGTCAAGCTAACAAATTATAGGATCTTAATAATGTTAGTTTGCGTGAAAATTGAGGATCTAATGCTATACCATATAAAAAAAATTATAGGAATGTAGTAACACTTGAATGCACAATATGCAGGTGTTTATGCAGGAGGTGTGTGGAAGGTAAGGGTTGAGCTTCCAGAGGATTACCCCTATTCCTCTCCATGCATTGGTTTTGTGAACAAAATTTACCATCCAAATATTGACTTTCCGTAAGCATTGTTTTTTGTGACTCTATGAACTCCTTGATGTCAATTCTATGATATGGTTTTGGAAAAAATTTCCCAGAAATCTGACTTTCTGCGAGTTTAAAATATTTTTTAGGTCTGGTAGTGTATGCTTGGATGTGCTTAATCAGCGTTGGAGCCCGGCGATTGGTAAATTTTGATGCACAATGCCTAATAGTTTTGTTAAACTTACTAGACTTGATAAATTTGATAAGAACTCATTTTCTCTTATTAGACTTGCTCAGTATTTTTGAATACTACCTTCCACAACTTTTGATGGAACCAAATGCTGATGATCCTTTGAATGATGATGCTGCAACTCTCCTATTGAACGATAAAGAAACTTATGAAGAAACAGTCAAAGGTACTCTATGCTTAAATTTGAACTCATATCAATATTACCATCGTTTATCGTTTTCTTTTTTTATTATAAAATAAAATCAAAATGCATATATATATATATTGAATTTTTAGGTCCAACCCACAATTTTATTATAGGGATTGATATAAATCCCAACTTCATGAAAAACTCGTGGGATCTGTAATGGTCTCAAAGTCGAAGAACAGTCTGTTTGACCTAACAAGTAAAAAACCATTTGTATTTGGGAATACAGGATTGTTCCCATCTTCTTAAACATTACCTCAAATTTTTGTGCTCGATTACAGTTGTTAATTGTGTTTGTTCTACTCGACTACAATTTTGATTACATGCAGTACAATTTAAAATGAAGGCCGATCAATATTAATGTATTTAGTTTTGTTATCTGTAAATATTTTGAAACAATTAAAAGTGCACTAGACAAAGTCTTAAAATCTTGTGGGCTTCTTGCATGGTCATGCCATTGGTGGATGCACCTTTTGGATTGTAAAGGGTACTGTAAGCAATATGCCAAGCCGGAAGATGTGGGAGTGGTTACAGATGCGGAGCTGAGTGATGAGGACCCGAGTGAAGGCGATAATGACTCAGGAGATGAGGCAACGGTTGTGGATCCTGCTAACCCGTAGTCAAAATGTTAGCTTTTGTACAATGTGATTTCGTTGTTGTACAAAGTCCATCATAAATTTCAATCATATGAAACTTGTTCAATGCTATAAATAAGTCGGCAACCTGAATCCTTGTATAGCTTATGATGCACTAAGTACAAGTCTACATAGCATCATTAGCCCAAAAAAATGACTTTAACAGGCTGTTTTGGTTGTTAATATCATGGTTTGAGTTGCCTATGTTTTGTGAGGGATACCATTGTTAATTTATTATGCATAGCCTCATGTACTTTGTGACCATACTCGACATAATTAATGGCATTATAATTTTGTTTTTTGTTGTCACTTGTTAAAAAAGCACAACATCAATAACTTACAGACTAGGGCCGGGGTAACCCGTTATATATAGGGTCTATGTGACTGCAAGAGCGAGGTCGAGGTGTATCAACTTGAAGAGAAAATCTAAACTATATATACATAAAGAAGTAGAACATGATCAACATACTCTTCATATCGTACTGGTTTCTTTGATTCGTGAGATTATATCAATTAGCGAGTACATATGATGAATTTTACACAGAAGATATATTGGTACCTCAATATGATACGCAGGATTGATCTCGATGGGTGCCTATCATTTATGTTAAGTAAGTTAAAACAATAATGACATTACTGATAATCTTATGAAATTAATAAATATATGATTGACAGATTTTGTTGAACTATGCAGATGGAAAAATTCAGGAAAGTTCAATAATCTTTTTTATGTTGCCTTGTATATTGTATATTTATGTTCATATTGCATAAGCCTAATAAGAATCGTTGGAAGAAAGAAAAAGTTTGTATCTATTACCTAGTATACCACAGTTTTATTTACATCAATGTCGAGTATATTTGCAAAACAAAAGTCAGTATCATTTAAACAAGATGAAAACAATCATAGACCATATGATGCTTTGACCCGTCGTCACTTACTAATTGTGTTTTCAACTCTTTTTCAATCATACATAATATAATGAAGTTATACTCGGTTACGAATCTTGTTCATTATAAATAAACCACTAAATGCAGCCATGAACCCACTATACTCAAGTGTTCTTTGTGCAACCATAATGTATCTATGACCTACAATGTGAAATCTTCTATGTCCTGAGAAATTCACATTCTCCCCCTTCTTATCCATGGCAAAGTTGTCGTCTTGTACCCATAATTCGTTACTCCATCTTTTCAATGCTTGCATTAGGTTACTTGAACCCACAAGCTCTGCCTCATACTGCTATAAAATGATCACTGGTCATCAAATTAACATCATCTTTGATGAGTGTAACACCCCCCAAAGCCAAAAACTATGGACTAATTTCATGTGTCAACCTAAAACCATGTGAAAAAGTATTACAAGCCCATTACTTTAGACATGTAAAAGTCTCAAATTTCTTTTGTCATACTCTAAAACTAGTGATCTTATTCATGTATTTCCACACATTAAACACTTTTTTGTTATAATATATTTTAGTAACAACTATACATATTCTCCTATCGCTACAACTATAATATCTTTAAAATCTTTTTGTCATTTGTTTTTCCTCATTTGATTACTTATGTTGGTTGGCGCAATCTTCATACATCACTATTTAACTCTCCATCTACTTCAGTTGATTTCATCCTGTTTTAGCCAATGCAAGGCTTACATAGGATGGTATTCGAGTATATTTTACTCTTTTATTATACACCTCCGCTCATATATGTAAATTTAGTTGTCTGTTTAATAATAAAATTAATAGCAATAATGTAATTAGAAAGTAAAAATAACACTAATAGTAAACAATAACTGCTACTAACAGCTTTTAGCGCCAATAAACTGTCTTAACCCATAAGTTCCATTTTACTACCTTCCATTTTCAATATTTACAAAACGACACCTAAAACTTATAACCTTCTATAAAAAGTTCACTTCAAACCATTTCTTCCCTCTCAAATAAAATCAACCAAAAGATAACAACATTCAAGAACACGAAAAACCCAAACTAATTCTACTGAAAGTTTGAAGATACAAACAATCATGGCTTCTCAAAACACACGCAAAGAAACTGACTTAAGAAAGCTGTTAGTTCTTTAACTTCGTATTTTAAGATCAGTTTTCATATCATTTTGTTCATACTTTGTTTATACTTTTGTGTTTTGATTTGTGATTTCAGGACGATGAGTGGTTACGAAGTGGAGATGATCGGTGACAGTGTTGAATCATTTTATGTGTTTTTCAATGGACCTCCAGATAGTACATTCTTTAAACCCTCACATTTTTAAATTAATTTTTATCGTTAGATTATAAATGTGAGTATGCTCCTGCTATAATGTGGTGTTTGAATGTGATCATATAGTCATGTTAGTTGCTAAATTTGGTTATTGTTCTTGTTTTTATTTGTTATTTAGCATTGTGTTTTGTTTTTGAAATTATTTGGAATTTGTGTTTTTCTGAAGTTATCTTGATTTAGTTGCTAGATTTAGTTCTTAATCGCTAATATTACATTGTGGGGGTATTTGGCATTGTGTTTTTACTAATGATTTATTTGGTTTTCTCATATTCAATTAATTTTGATCCGTTTACCAATGAACGGATCGGTTTTCGTTGTGTTTTTGTATTTAACGGTTCAAATGCGTAAATGTGTTAGCTGAAGTAAAATTTTTAATGCATATATCTCCATAAATCGTAAATTTAGTTCCCGGTAGTAATTCTTTTAACAAAATGACATTGATCCAACCGAGTGTTGGGTTTAGATGCCCGATGACGCGGCTTTGAATTTTATAGTCAAGCTAAATATATTTATCAGATCTTAATACATTTTAGCAGTTTTATATCCACTTTGGCACTTTGCTTCTAAAAGCTAACTATTAACACCTGAAGTAGCAATAGTTGGTTTAATGTGCACATCCGTTTCCTTGTGCCACTTTGTATACCATCGAATATTTGACCTGCTTACTCTGAATGGGTCGATTTCTGTTGTGTTTTTGTATTTAACGGGTCAAATGGGTAAAAGAATCTGCTAAAAAGAAACAGCTCAAAAATGTCAAATCGAATTGAAAGATCTCAAACAAACTTGAATTAATATCTTGTTTATAAGTAAATATATCTTTTGTTTTTTTTCCTACTTCAGTTAAGCAATCACTGATGGAGTTGACTTTGATAGTCAAATCATATACTTTATGGATCTTACTTACTTTTTAATTTTCTTGGATTTTGTCATGACTAAGCAGCTCCTTACCAAGGACGTGTGTGGAAGGTAAGGGTCGATCTTCCAGTGGATTATCCCCTAAAGACTCCAGTGATCTATTTCGATACCCCAATTTACCATCCAAATATTCGATCTGAGTAAGTGTTTTATCGTGACTATAGACTGTTATTTTATGACTATTTTTTTGAGAAAAATAAACTCCCCTATTTGAATGTCTGATATTTTGCATATTCTATCAGGCATGGTGTCGTGTGCTTAGATGTGCTTGATAATCAAAACTGGAACCCCGATTATAGTAAGATACTTATTAGTTTCTCATAAAAATGCAATATATTGAGTTTTTGACTGGCACAATTCACAATTACTTTTCCTTTGTTATAAGTTAAGAGGTGCCAAAATGGGTAATTTTAGATAGAGTATTTAATAAGGACTTTTTTTTTTTTTTTGGACAGACTTGGTCCTGATTTTTGACCACTATCTTCCAACACTTTTGTGGGAACCTAATCCTGAAGATCCTATGAACTCAGATGCTGCAGTTCTTTTCTTTAATAATACAGCTACTTATGAAGCAAAAGTCAAAGGTACTCGATAGTTTACATAAACTCACATACTATCGTTTTTTTTCTTCCTATTAGGGTAAGTTAGGTGTATATGTAGATTGATATAGAACTTATAAAAATAACAAAGTAAGAAAACTTTGACATATGAGGACAGACTTCTCGTGTTTGTGAATGCGGTTTTCCAGTTCTATGCTTTAGTTTTTATATATCATATTGACACTAATCTTTTGGGATTCTTGCATGATCGTGCATTGGTGGTTGTACCTTTTGGATTGCAAAGAGCACTCTCAAAAACACGCGAAGCCTAAAGATGCAGGAGTGGTTCCAGATGTAGGATCAAGTGCGGGTTCTGGAAGTGAGGTACAGGCTGTGGGTCCAGGAGATGAGTCAAGGGCTGCAAGTTCAGGAAATGAGGAAACAGCTGCAAGTACTAGTTCTAGAGATGAGGCATTTGATGTGGGTCGTGTTGACCCCGTAAACGCATCCAGTTTTGTTGGCTAGTTTGTTTTGTACATACTGATTTGATAGCTGTACAAAGACAAGATGAAATCTTATTCTTGGTTTATAAACTGATCTAATGATGTACATTAGTGGAAAATCTGATTCATTAAACAACTTTGATGCACAAGCTATGAGTCATCATAACATCATTCGCCTGTAAATCATGATTCATTGAACAGCTTATGACTTTAATAACATGTATGTTCCTTTATCATGGTTTGAGATGCCTATGTTTGTAATTGTAATTACTATTATGCATTATGTATGCTTAGAATAGTCTCGGGTTTATCACACTAGGTCACTAGCACATAAGTAAATCAGAATTTAAAAGGTCTTATATGTTATACAACATTGAATTCGGGGCTATTAGCTCATATCATACAACACGCGTTGCCACACCATCGATCTTGATTATGTATGTTAACTTATTCCATAAAAAGATTATCATGGAGCAACACAATGCCAATGATAATATACAAACATATATACATGCTACACATGTCCAATAGACCTAATTAAATTAGGTTTTCTTGATCTGCCAATGATCCGAAAGAAAGATTGGGATATATTGTATGTATTAGACCATATCATGCTGATCAGCAAAATGAACTAAGTTAACAAATTAACAGGATTAGAAAAGATCTGTTTTCAAACTCTGCTTCAAAAGATATGTGCCAGCTCATACATTGATCCCGGCAGGTAGAGACAAAATCTTGGAAGACTACTGAATTGAGGCGACGGCAACGAAGGTGGCGATGACCGTGGTTTTGGTGGTTTAAGTTGTGAACCAAATAATCTCGATACTTATGCTTTTTATGTAAATATTAATACACGAAGGACCAAACATGTTAGTTAGAAAGCCCGTAACCGTTTGGCGGTTACAAATGGCGGTTACAAAAATTCGGTTATCACCGAATAGGTACAACGTTTCATTGTGCCGGTTAGGACAATATATATACATGTTCATATGTAACGTTTTATAATTAATAGACAAATTTATACTTATTCATTTTATACACTTTGCAATCTCTATTTCGATGTAGAGTTTGGGACAACAATTGGCATCAAGAGCAAGTGGTTATACGCTTCGTTTGAATACTAAAATACCTTTAACGCTACACGCGTCGTTCGGGTCAAAGGAACTTCCTTTTACTTAGGGAGCAAGTTTTCAACACCCTAGGCGGTGAACCTAATCGTTGTAGTGTAGTATTAGGGTAAGCCACGGGTATTGATATCGTTCTCTAGGGGAATAGGAATGCTAGTGAGAAGTTACTACGCTAAGGTTGGGGTTGAGGAAGATTATTTTTTATATTTTTTAAGGAAAGGAAAGGTACGAATCTCGGGGTTTGGATTTGGGGGGTTGGTATTGCTACCGATTACTCTACTTATCTAATTATCTAATCTAAGGTGTATGTAGTCTATGTCTAATTATTGTGTGCTCGTATGATAGTTTAAAGATGTGTTTACTTAGGTTTTACTACTCCTTAATTATCTCCTATTGGTGGTTGAATTGTCACGTCCTTATTCTTAGTTGCGTTGTGTGTCTAAGGTTGTAGGGTATGCGTTTCTCCCAAACTCTTTGAACTTACCAAAGGGTCTCGTCTACAAAACCCACTAGGGATAATAAACTCTTACTCTAAGGCACTCTTTGGATGGTTTAGCTTACAACTACTCAAGGAGTCATATTCTAAGGTTCACAAAGATTTAATCAAGCATTAAGTACACAACGAATGACCTATCGCATTACTAGATCATTAATCAACTAAGATAAGAGACAACCAATCAATATTCAATAATTAAGTTTCATATTCCTAAGCAAACACACAAGTAAATTAGCCGGACATGGAGAACATGCAAGCATACACACAAATAATCAAAGACATAATTGTATTAATGAAGTAAAACACTTATCTTGGTGTAAGATAGGGTTTGGACCCCTAAAATACTGTACAAGACAGCCTTGGTTCGGTTTAGGTTTTTTACTCCAAAAGACTACACACTAAATACTGAAAAATTCGGATTCTATATATAAGATTACACATGCGACGGCGTCACCTTATGTTTTGTGACGCCGTCGTGTCGCCGTCATTAGGGTTTCGTCTTGGCCACGTTAGACTTGCGACGGCGTCACCTTATGCTTGTGACGCCGTCCTCTTGACTTCGGCGCGTCTGGATTGCATCTAGGCCGTGCGAGTTGCGACGGCCTACTCTTTTATAACTTGACGTCGTCACTTGAAAATAGGAGTTTTGGCTTCGTCCCGTCACAAAATCCTCCGACGGCGTCGCGATTAACACCGACGCCGTCACCTTATGTTTTCAATGACTTTGAGTGTCTCGATTCGACTTTGGCCATTTTCTTCAGATATATTCGCCTTTTCGTCCAAATAAGTGCCATTCCAAAGATTTTGCCTTCAAGAGACCTAAAAGTGAAAAGGAACGATATTAAGCAATAACGGATACAAAAGTGATCAAATAAGGGCTTAAACGACCCTCAAAAGGTACCTTTTAAAACCTTATCAAATATCCCTACACTTGGTATTTGCTTGTCCTCAAGCAAATGTGCTTTTAGCCAATTAATTTATAAGTTAGGGTCATGAAGCATTGGTTTAAAACAGTCCACAACACATATAAGCCCCAAGAAAAGTCATAACAAGCACGGAAATACATACTAGCACCTCACATGGGGTGTTTGGATACTCACATCTCTCTCGGTGTATATGAAATATAACAAATTGGAAATGGAAGATAAACACTCATTAACCGGTCCTAGTACATAGATTACCATAGGCTTGAGAATAGATCAAACCTCCATCGCTTTGGCGTAAGCACCTAGGAAAGACTATCAAAGAGGTCTTTAAAGGGTTGTAATGTTAGGCTTACGGTAGGGAAACAAAGGGTTTGGTGGGATAGGCTATATAGTGGTGGCAAGTCAAAAATCTCTATGTTAAATGCATACGAAGAATGGCGTTGCTAAGCCAAGACTCGACACTCTAAACTCTAGCTAACTGAAATAAACAAACATAAATTTAAAGGATAGATTTAGGATAGTAGCCCGCATGTTTTTTTTTCACTCTTTTTTTTTCTTTTTTTTTTTTTTTCTTTTTTTATTTTTTTTTCATACACTTTTACTCTACCATCCTCTACGGTAACATCAAAATGATAGGGATTTATAGGCACATCCCTACACTTGAGTTTTTATTACTCTAACACTAATTTGACCCGAATTGAAAAGATCAAAACACTTGGGGTACATTATTACGCAAACAAAGGGAATTTGAATTTAACGTTCCTTCCCGTCATTTCATAAACTTTAACTTTTCCCATGAATCCCAATCGTCCCAAAATCGTATACAAAGGATATGACTCGACTTAGCAACTCATGCAAGCAACCGGATAATTGAACTAAGGGTTTAGGGTGATAACAATAATGCACTAAAAGTGAGTGCATATAGGGTAGGCTAAGGCGATTTGGGTGTATATTTGGGGTGGGGTGTAAACAATGCTCTTCATTGATATTCGGAAAAACCGAAACATCACGAGAACCGCGAAAAGGATAGGCTCGAGGGTTAACTAGGGTATCGTGTACTAAAGATGAGTACAACGCAAAGGGTGTGGGGAATTACTCAACCGATGTGGAAGAAGTAATTATATTACGGGTATCAAACAAGGGTTATCCTAATGCCTCTTATCATTTAGTTATTCCTAACTACACAAGTGTAGTCTTACTAGCGATCTCGGAATGCATCACAAAACAAGTTCTAGAATCTAATATACTACCGGTTCACACTCTAAGCATTAAAGATGAATGCTTTAATTCCTACTAATCTAAGGCGATCCTCGCATTTTGGGTGGAATTTAGGTGGTAAAGGGTTTTGTGCTAGTCATGCAACTTCCTATCCGTGAGACGCTTTTGTTAAAACTAATGGCCCACTCCTATATGTCATGAAAATTTTAAATTTGGTGCCAAAATTACCCTAACCGACATTTTCTCATGGTTTATTACACAAATACAATTGGACAAAGCAAATAATCAAGGATAAGCATAGTTTCAAAGTTCCGTTTTATTTTCCCTCCCTACACTTAAACCGAACATTGTCCCCAATGTTCCCGAAAGTATCAAAGTTATGATAATGGAAGGTAATTAAAACGAAAGAAACTAGTACTCCCGATTAGCTCGGTAGGATCCGTGTGTGAAGTAGTGGTTAAATCCTTTCCAAGAAGAATTTATGCGTGAAAAGCTCCTTCCAATCTTATGTAACTTCTTCTTGATAAATTAAACCCGCACACTTGAAGAAAACAAACGAAACCTTCGCGTAAAATCGGCGGTAATAATATATATAAGACTCGATTTAAACTAGGATATAATGCTTGTGGAATGGATGTTTACTGAATTTCGGAAAATTAAGACACGAAAATTCCAAAATTTATAAGTAGCTCGAAAAACGAAAAAAAAATAATCATTGTTTTACTCCTTCCCGACGCCGTCAGTTGCGATCTGACGCCGTCAGTTATCCCGACAAAAAGCGGTCTGCGATTTTGGAAAAATTCGGAAAATTTACATCTTTAGAATCGGAAAAATTTCGCAAAACATCCATTATGACTCGATACAAGCATTTGACTCGAACAAACACACATATATATCTTTTAATGAATTGTTATTCTCATGTTTACGTTTCTTTTGAAAACGTGTAATCCTCCCTACACTTATCCTTTATGTAAAATACCTTTATATGCAATTAAGATGAGGTTAAAGACAAAATAAAGCATTTTACAAATTCAAACATGAGAATAAACAATCAATAAAAGATATCGACACACAATTAAAATGAAAAACAAATACACATGGGTTGCCTCCCAAGAAGCGCTTGTTTTGTTCGAGTCACGAGCTTGACTCTACCCTTATTTAACGGATAAATGGGGAGGTTTTCCCTACACTTAAGTTTAAGTGCGGGTGATAGTAGCAATACACACCCTTAGGGTGGAAATTTGCTACGTGAGGAGAGGGTGATGGGTGATTTATATGCTCAAAGGAGTGTGCTCCATTCATTATAACCTTACCTAATTCTATTGGTGTAGCGGGTGAATCAAATCTCTTTCCTAAAAATGGATCATCTTCTATCAACTTCAAAAGATTCTTAGTTAAGGATCCATCTTTACCTAATAAACCCGGTTTAAACCCATAATGTTTCTTGTTATCAACCATGAATGGGTGATATAAGTGTGTAAGGTCATGGGTTACTCCTATATTAGCTTCCACTCTCCATGGCCTAGAGTCTACCACCTTTATCAAGCAACTACCTGGACTATCTATTTTGATGGGTGGATTGGGGCCTAATTCAATTCCAAGATTCACATCTAAAGACGGAAAATTGGGTAAGGTTTTTGGTTGAGGCTCCGGTTCATCAAAATTAGGAACTTCCCTAGGACTAAGAGAGAGGTTATGACAACAAGCATGTGATTCCTTGGGGGTTTCGTCCTGCTTACTGGAATTGGAGAGGGTATGGGTGTCATCCCAACGTTTTCCCAGATCGCATATACCTTTTCTACCTTTTAGGTATATTGTTCTTTGCGATTTCTTCACGGATTTCCAAATGAAGTTGTCAGCTAGGCCCAAGAAAGTGTCATGAGTTTTTCGCATTTGAGCTTCGAGGCGTTTTATTTCCTTTTCTTGCTTGTGGACAAATGTCAACATTATGTCCTCGAATTCATCTTGTCGGGACTTTCTTGGGAGCAAAAATTCCTTGACCGCATTCACATGCTTATCAGCATGAGTGGTTACTTCCATTAACGCCTTCACTTGGGCCTCCATACTCATAATTGCTTGTGCTCGGGAAGTTGACCCGTTCTCTTGGACAACTGGAATTTCCCAACCTTCCTCTTCATATTGAGCTAGGTCCTCAATAACCTCCCAACATGCCTCAGCATTGAGGTTACTTAGCCTTCCACCGGCGGCATAATCAATGGTTCGTTGGAGGAGAGACTGACATGATCATAGAAGAGTTGGACTTGGAGCCAGAAGATCAATGCCATGATGAGGACTTTATGAAGTAAGTCCTTGAATCGAGTCCATGCTTCGTAGAGATTCACCTTGACGTTGTTGGAACATCAAGATGTCATTCCTAAGCTTAGTGGTTCTCCCGGTGGGAAAAATTGAGCAAGGAAGCGAGAGGTGAGATCATCCCAACTTGAGATGGAGCCGTGGGAAGTCGCTCAAGCCAATTACTAGCTTGGTCCCGTAGAGAGAATTGGAAGAGACGCAGCGCGTGGTCTCCCGAGTAGTAGCATCAAGGTCGATGGAATCGACAATTTTAAGAAATCCCTTAGATGCTTGATTTGGATCTTGAACGAAGTCCATGGAATGCACATCCGTTTTGCACCAACCGGATGGTGTCGGATCGCAGGCCGTAGTTTGGGCTTGGTCGGAAGCTCAATGGTGTTCCTATAGCCTAGGTGGCTTGGTCTCGAGTATTCACCAAGAGTACGGGCTCTTGGCGGGTCAATTGGTGGTGGGTTGATGAATGGTGGGTGGTTATCACCTTCCATGATGAAAAGTGATGGGATTACGAACAAAGGTCACGAAGAAGGGGATAGACTACGAGAAAGCTAAAATGAGAAAAAGTTTACTTGATAGGAATCAAGTAAAGAAACCTAAACGAGGTGGACTACTAACTAGCTATTCTATTCCCGGCGGCGCCAAAAACTTGATAACGCTACACGCGTCGTTCGGGGTCAAAGGAACTTCCTTTTAAATCGAGCAAGTTTTTCAACACCCTAGGCGGTGAACCTAATCGTTGTAGTGTAGTATTAGGGTAAGCCACGGGTATTGATATCGTTCTCTAGGGAATAGGAATGCTAGTGAGAAGTTACTACGCTAAGGTTGGGGTTGAGGAAGATTATTTTTATCTTTTTATATTTTTTAAGGAAAGGAAAGGTACGAATCTCGGGGTTTGGATTTGGGGGGGTGGTATTGCTACCGATTACTCTACTTATCTAATTATCTAATCTAAGGTGTATGTAGTCTATGTCTAATTATTGTGTGCTCGTATGATAGTTTAAAGATGTGTTTACTTAGGTTTTACTACTCCTTAATTATCTCCTATTGGTGGTTGAATTGTCACGTCCTTATTCTTAGTTGCGTTGTGTGTCTAAGGTTGTAGGGTATGCGTTTCTCCCAACTCTTTGAACTTACCAAAGGGTCTCGTCTACAAAACCCACTAGGATAATAAACTCTTACTCTAAGGCACTCTTTGGATGGTTTAGCTTACAACTACTCAAGGAGTCATATTCTAAGGTTCACAAAGATTTAATCAAGCATTAAGTACACAACGAATGACCTATCGCATTACTAGATCATTAATCAACTAAGATAAGAGACAACCAATCAATATTCAATAATTAAGTTTCATATTCCTAAGCAAACACACAAGTAAATTAGCGGGACATGGAGAACATGCAAGCATACACACAAATAATCAAAGACATAATTGTATTAATGAAGTAAAACACTTATCTTGGTGTAAGATAGGGTTTGGAACCCTAAAATCTTGTACAAGACAGACCTTGGTTCGGTTTAGGTTTTACTCCAAAAGACTACACACAAATCTTGAAAAATTCGGATTCTATATATAAGATTACACATGCGACGGCGTCACCTTATGTTTTGTGACGCCGTCGTGTCGCCGTCATTAGGGTTTCGTCTTGGCCACGTTAGACTTGCGACGGCGTCACCTTATGCTTGTGACGCCGTCTCTTGACTTCGACGCCGTCTGGATTGCATCTAGGCCGTGCGAGTTGCGACGGCCTACTCTTTTATAACTTGACGTCGTCACTTGAAAATAGGAGTTTTGGCTTACGTCCCGTCACAAAATCCTCCGACGGCGTCATGATTAACACCGACGCCGTCACCTTATGTTTTCGCAGACTTTGAGTGTCTCGATTCGACTTTGGCCATTTTCTTCGTATATTCGCGCCTTTTCGTCCAAATAAGTGCCATTCCAGCATTTTGCCTTCAAGAGACCTAAAAGTGAAAAGGAACGATATTAAGCAATAACGGATACAAAGTGATCAAATAAGGGCTTAAACGACCCTCAAAAAGGTACCTTTTAAAACCTTATCATTTCAATTATATTAGAAATAGTATAGAATAGTTATTTTGTACTATTAGAAATCCGAGAACTATTTATCGTCTCGTATTACTAGGATTCCGGAAGATTAGATATTCCCATATTAATAGAAATACCATACTAGGAAGGATAATTCCCATTAGATTAGAAAGTGAAGATAATAAGCACTTTCAAGATGACCGGTGACGATATAACAAGCACATCAACTACACCAAAACCCGTAACACCTATTGCACAATATCAATGCCCTAAGTTGAAAAGCACAAACTACACAGTTTGGGCTATACAAATTAAGGTTATTCTAGAGGCACACGGTTTATGGGAAGCAATAGAACATAATATAGACACGTAAGTAGATGATAAGAAGGATAAGGCAACGACTGCCTTCCTATATCAAGCGTTAACCGAAGATGTGATTTTACAAGTAACGGGGTTGTAAAACGGCTAAGGAATTATGGGATTCGTTAAAGAAAAGACACGTTGGAGAAGATAGAGTGCAGCAAGCACGGTTACAATCATTGATGATTAGGTTTAACTCACTTCAGATGAAGGAAGATGAGACGGTGGATGCATTTACGGCTAAACTAAACGGCTACGCCACGAAGGCAAAAGAATTAGGGAAACTTTGGATGAATCACTTTTAGTAAGAAAACTATTAGACTCCACACCAGATAGGTTCATTCAAATAGTAGCATCCATAGAACAAACAAGTGATCTAGACGATATCACTCTAGATGAGATCACTGGAAGACTCAAGGCATTTGAGGAAAGGATAAAACTCCGGAAAGGAGGGCAAGTAGAAAGCCAGGAAAACTTATTATTCGCACATGGCAAACACTCAGGAAACAAAAGACGTTTTTACAAACGTGGAGGGAAATCAAATTTCTCACGAGGGAACTGGCAGAATAATAAAAATAGAAACAACTCACAAGGAGGGAACTCAAATCACAAAGGGAGTTCGGATAAGAATAAAAGTGAGTGGGATTTAAGTAAAGTAAAATGTTACAAGTGTCATAAACTTGGACATATTAAAAGGGATTGTAGAGGAACATCGGCAACTCAGAAACAATCAAACCTTATCTTAGAGGACGATGAACCATCACTATTAATGACTATGCACGAAACTGAACACGAGGAAGTGTTGTTGAATGAAGAACAAATTCAACCAAGAAAATATGCTACAGCAGACGTAAGCATATGGTATTTAGATAATGGTGCAAGTAACCATATGATGGGAATAAAGAGTCATTTTAGGGATATTGATGAAAGCGTAACAGACCTAGCACGTTTGGAGATGGATCGTATGTACAAATAATGGGTAGAGGGTCTATATTATTAGGTTGTAAGAACCAGGAACATAAGGTAGTATCGGATGTATACTACATACCAAACCTCAAGAGCAACATACTTAGTCTAGGACAACTTACGGAAATATGTTGTAAGGTTATTATGGACGGAAATAAGTTGACTTTGTATGATAAGAGCAAGAAGTTGTTGATGAAGGTTGAAAGATCTAAGAATTGACTTTACAAGATTCAATTACAGATAGAAGCACCTATATGTCTCTCAGCAAATATAGATAACCAAGCATGGTTATGGCATGCTAGATTAGGTCATCTGAACTTTGACGATATCAACAAGATGACTAGGAAGGGTCTAGTGGAAGGAATTCCAAGGATAAATCATGCCAGTCAGATTTGTGATGCATGTTTATTAGGAAAACACAGTAGACACATCATTTCCAAATCAAGCTAAATTCAGATCAAAGAACCCGTTGGACTTAGTATATGGAGACCTTTGTGGTCCTATAAGTCCAACCACACACTCTGGCAAGAAACTCATTTTCTTGTTAGTGGATGATTGTACACGTTTTATGTGGGCCTACTTTCTTACATCGAAAGATGAGGCATTTAGTACATTCAAGGAATTTAGACAGAAGATAGAAATGGAGATGAGATTGAAAGTAAGGATGCTAAGAACGGATAGAGGTGGTGAATTCACATCAAATGAATTCACAAGGTACTGTAAGGAAAATGGAATAGCACGATAGTTGATAGCACCTTACTCCCCACAACAGACTAGAGTAGTGGAGAGAAGAAATAGGACATTGTTATCAACTATGAGGAGTATGATGAAAGCAATGAAGGTACCCTTAATTTTTTGGGCAGTTAAACATGCAATTTACATACTCAATAGGGTACCTACGAGGGCCCTGGCAGATAAAACTCCATATGAGGCACTCTACAACAGAAAACCGAATCTGGAAAACCTAAGAATATTCGGATGCATAGCTTATGCAAAGATAACAATACCTCACTTGAAGAAGCTGGATGATAGAAGCATACCAATGATTTACTTAGGAGTAGAGGAAGGATCAAAAGCATGTAGGTTATATGATCCAATAGCCAAGAAGAAACATGTTAGTAGGGACATAAAGTTTATGGAAACAAAACTGTGGGATTGGAATAAAGATGAAGAGGATACGAATACACAAGACACATTTTGGACTAGTTTTGTGGTAGAAGGAGTTGACAATGAAAACCTTACACTAGTCAACACAGAAAACGATGATAACACGTATCATGAACAAGATCAGATTCCTGATCCAGTTTCACCAATCACACCACCAACATACAATTACGACCCACACACAGAAGAGGAAGAAGAGGCTACTACTAGTTCTGTAGAGAACTAAAGAGATAGATTTGATGATACACCCGTACGTGAATACAGAGATATGACAGAAATATATAAGTATGCACGTAGAGTTGAACCACAAAGTTTACTATTTACGGAAGAAGAATCCCATAACTATAAGGAAGCATCAATAGAAGAGAAATGGATTAAGGCCATGGAGATTGAATTAGATTCAATCAACAAGAATAATACATAGACTCTTACAACATTGCCAGAAAATCAGAAGGCAATAGGACTAAAATGGGTTTACAAGACCAAGAGGGATGCAAAAGGAAAGATCATCAAATACAAAGCACGATTAGTAGCGAAAGGATATGTACAAGAACAAGGAATAGACTTCGATGAATTATTTGCACCGGTTGCTAGGATAGAGGCAGTTCGGTTGATACTAGCATTAGCAGCATATCATGGTTGGCAAGTACATCACTTAGATGTAAAATCGGCATTTTTACACGGAGATTTGAAGGAAGAAGTCTACGTCACACAACCAGAAGGATTTACTCAACAAGGAAATTTAAGAAAAGTCTATAAGCTTACTAAAGCGTTATATGGCTTAAGACAAGCACCAAGAGCTTGGAATGTGAAGCTTGATCAAACGTTAAAGTCTTTAGACTTTAAGAAGTGTAATCTTGAACAAGCCATTTATACGAAGAGAAACAAGAATTCTACACTTATAGTTGGAGTCTACGTAGATGATTTGATAATCACAGGCACTCCAAGGAAGGAAATAGAAGAATTTAAATCCCAGATGAAATATAAATTTGAAATGAGCGAATTAGGATTATTAGTTTATTACCTTGGGATAGAAGTCACACAGACAGGAGGAGAGATTACAATCAAGCAGTCAGGTGATATTAACAAGATCTTGAAGGAAACAAGTATGACGGATAGTAATGGTACAAAGATACCAATGGATACCGGTACTAAGTTGGTCAAGGCGGAAGATTGAAACTCAGTTGACGCAACTTATTACAGAAGCTTAATTGGAAGTCTCGGTGGTTACTACATACAAGACCGGATCTTAGTTACTCGATTCGGACTACTCGTGATTCATGCAAGACCAAGGATCATCACCTGAAGGCGGTAAAGCAAGTAATCCGATATATTAAAGGAACAAAATAGCATGGCATAATATACAAGAAAGAAGGAGGCTGCAAGATTACATGTTACAGCGACAGTAGTTATGGAATCAACACCGATCAAGTAAAAGGAACTACTGGGATAGTATTTTATTTCGGAGAGTCACCTATTACCTGGTGTACTAAGAAGCAACCAACAGTGGCGCTATCATCATGTGAATCAACGATCAAGATTAAGGAGGAGAATGTGAACCAAATAATCTCGATACTTATGCTTCTTATGTAAATATTAATACACGAAGGACCAAACATGTTAGTTAGAAAGTCTGTAACCGTTTGGCGGTTACAAATGGCGGTTACAAAAATTCACCGAATGGGTACAACGTTTCATTGTGCCGGTTAGGATAATATATATACATGTTCATATGTAACGTTTTATAATTAATAGACAAATTTATACTTATTCATTTTATACACTTTGCAATCTATATTTCGATCTAGAGTTTGGGACAACATAAGTGACACATAAGTATCCCAAAAGGTGAAGATCGGTGGGATCACCTGGTCCCATGCATCCTAAGGATGCCAACGGACCCTCCCAAGGACCCGGCCCAGAGCAATGAGCACTGTCCCGGTGTTGTATTTATCGAGAGGTGGGCTTTAAACCTGGGCTATTTTCCCAAAAGCCCTCATCGACCAAATAATCGAGCATTTGCGGTGGAGGGATGGTACCAGTGGAGCTTATGGTCCATAAGTGAGATATCTAGAACAATAGTTGTTGCCTTTGGTCTAGTGGTACGTGAGTTGCCCACCAACCTATAGGTTGTGGGTTCAAGCCTCACTGGAGGCATTTTTAAAATAGGTGGTGTAAGGTGTGAAAAAATTGCCGTTAATATAATCATCGCCAATTCCGTTCGGTATTGTGTTATAGGCTCACCATACCCATGTTTTCTGAAGGTAGTCTTTGTCCAAGTCAAAAGCATCGCATGGACCGATGGGGACCATGCGCTTCATTGCTCTAGTGAGGTGGGGGTGAAATTTAGACATAACACGGTGCGTGATATTCTTGTCGACATATGCTCCAAGGTTGGGATTTTGGTGAAAAGGAAGCCCCATTGGGATTTCTTTCGGGGATGGGAAGGAGTTACTACGTGAGACTTGCTCTTATTCAACTGGTTCCAAGGTAAGGACACATGTTTGGATGTCACTGGGATCTCTCCTTTTGCGGGCATTGATGCAAATTCATGGGCTCCAGGGGTGGCCTTACATAACGCGGTGGAGAAGAAGAAGAAAAAAATATATGTCCAAATGTGAAGAAAATGGCTACAAGTTTGTCTCTTTTGCTTTTTCTACTTTCGGTGAGCTTGATGCGGAAGCCTTGGATACACTTTCACGTATCAAGACTATTGCTGTCAGCCACTCAAATAATGCCAAAAGTGGGGCTTTTATTTTTCATAGGCTAAGTTTCTGTATAAAGAAAGGAGTGGGAGCCCAACTTGTGTCTCGGCTTCCCACCAATTTCGTGTAATATCCCTTTGGTTTCTAATGAAGTGATGTTTTTATAAAAAATAAAAAATAAAAAATAAAAATAAAAATAATAATAATCATCGAGAAAGATCTTGTTTTGAAGTATTCGTTAAGCCCGAGGCAGGTAGCTATCCTCAGTTGTACCCGGGCTCCACATGCACAAGATTTCCTATTCACCATACCTATTGATGGGTTGGGCCAAAGGATGAACCATCGCCAATTCCGTTCGGTATTGTGTTATAGGCTTACCATACCTATGTTTTCAAGGTAGCTCACGCATTTGCAAGCATCGTATGGACCAATGGGGGACCATGCAGGTTCATTTGTTCCGATGAAGTGGGGTGAAATTCGAGACATAACTTGTGCGTGATATTCTTGTCGACATATGTTTCAAGGTTGGGATTATGGTGAAAAGGAGGCCCCATTGGGGTTTCTTTCGAGGGACATGAAAGAGCTGCGGCCGGCAGACCTGCTATTATTCAACTGGATCCAAGGTAAGGACGCGTGTTTGGATGTGACTGGAATCTCTCATTTTGCGGGTATTGATGCATCTGCGTGGGCTTCCGGGGTGGCCTTACATAACGCTGTGGAGAAGAAGAAAAAGAAATATGTGTCCAAATGTGAAGAAAATGGCTACAAGTTCATCCCATTTGCCTTCTCTACATTTGGAGAGCTTGACACGGAAGCTTTGGACACGCTTTCACGTATCAAGACTGTTGCTATTAGCCACTCGAATAGTGTCAAGAGTGGGACTTTTATTTTTCACAGACTTAGCTTTCGTATTCAGAAAGGAGTGGGAGCCCAACTAGTGTCTCGGCTTCCCACCAATTTCTTGTAATTCCTTTTGGTTTTCTAATGAAGTGATGTTTTATAAAAAAAAAAAGAAAAATAATAATAATAATAATAATAATAATAATAATAATAATAATAATAATAATAATAATAATAATAATAATAATAATAATAATAATAATAATAATAATAATAATAGTTGTTTAGGTTATTTAGACTATATCATTCAAATTTATTAGATTTATATTACGATAGTTGTTGAATTGATTGGTGATTTAGACTACTTTATGTAAATGAGTTATATATTTGCATGATTCGAAGTTTCTCACTGTTAATCAACTATGTCAAAGAACTCTTCAACATGAAATTAATATATATATCTTTTACTACTTAAAGACAAGATCATCTATTTTATTATAACAACGTGTTATCTAATTCATCAACTAAACAATATTTTACTATAACAAAAGAGAGAGTACCCCTAATGAACCTAGAACGATGCACTCACACATCTGTCAATTAAGTTGCCACATTATTTACCATTTCATATAGATCGAAGAAATAGATGTTGATCAAGTAGGTTCAAAGTCCGTGGATTATTTGGCCAAAAGGTCGAAAACCATGGTTACCCAATAAAAAAGAGAGAGAACACCCTAACGGTCTAACTCGCCAAAAACGAGAAAGCCGAATAAATCTTTTATTTTACGAACATATACAAGAATAAGATGATCTTATTTTGAAGGTGCCAAATATGATTTTGTACCAGAATTGTTGTAATTTTTCTAATGCTTGCACATAATTAACCAGTTGGACCAATGTACCTAAATATGATAGTGAG
Organism: Chrysanthemum lavandulifolium; assembly: GCA_022545495.1. Lineage (NCBI taxonomy): Eukaryota > Viridiplantae > Streptophyta > Magnoliopsida > Asterales > Asteraceae > Chrysanthemum > Chrysanthemum lavandulifolium. Next base: position 143,168,111 of record CM040240.1, read on the forward strand.
TATATATGTCAAGGCTTATAAGAAAACATTATACGAATATGATTGATAATTAAAGTATAAAATAAAGTAACATTGGATCAATTTTATAAACATCACTTCATTATAATATTGCCGTGAAATTAATATAATTTTCTTGCTCTTTTATATTTTGAATGGTACGTATTTTCGTTCTACGTTACATGTCTGAATGATTTGGTTTATATATATGTTTCAAAAGGCAAAGAAATGGTGTATAGAATTTGTGATGCAGTCATTCTTTGCGGTATAGGTGTCTAATTGTCTCCATTAAAAAGATAAAGATAATTATGCATTCAAATTTGCCTTCATGTCTTCGTCATATGAGAACAAGCTTGAATCCTGCAGTTTTTATTGTTCTATGTGACATACGATCCACATAACGAGCATGCTACTTTTGGATTACTAACTTCTGAGATGGGTTTCTACTGTTTCTCATAGAAACACTTTCCCGGTAAATGAATTTTAAAGAAAAGCAAGCGTGTAGCTTCTAATTCTAGCTAGTACTTGTGTTTTCTTACCAATATATTATTTCCCTATTGATATAAGAAACAATTACCGGTCATGACCGATCCTTTCTATTTAAAGAATAAACTAAACATGTAAATTATGACAATTTATCAAACGAAAATCACATATATTGACCATATAGCTATATGCATATGGTAGCGGATCAATTGAAAAGGGTCAAAATTTTAAAAAGTCTAAAAAGCAACCAGGTAATGCCACGTGTCCTCCTCTCTTTTTTCCCCAAAGACAGTTATGTAATTTCAGTTTCTCCTACTATATACTCCTCCTTCCCTCTTTTTCTTTCTCTTCTCAGTTATTTCAATTGATCCCGCTATGTAATTTCTTTCTCTTTCCTCTTCCCAATTATCAAATGATTAGGGTTTTCTCTCTGTTCATATTCGTTCTTCAAATCATGTTCATTCTTCATATCAGTTACAAATTAGGGTTTATAACCATACAATCGGTTAATTGAAAAATAAACTAGGGTTTATAACCGTACAATCGGTTAATTGGGAAAAACAATTAGGGTTTATAACCGTACAATTGGTTAATCGGAAAAGAATTAGGGTTAATTTGATAAATTTGGAGGATTTTCACCGTCAAATCAGTTTCTAATGGCTAATGTTGATACTCATGTGTTTAATCAAGGTAATTTGGTATCTAATTTTTAATTTGATGAATAATTTGTTATTTTTATCAGAGGTTTACCAGTTGGTGCATTTTTTTGTTATCTGCTTATTTTTATCAGAGGTTCATGAGTTAGTGCAATTTTTTGTTATCTTCTTATTTTTATCAGAGGTTCATCAATTAGTGCATTTTTTGTTATCATCTTATTTTTATCAGAGGTTCATCAATTAGTCCATTTTTTGTTATCTGCTTATTTTTATCAGAGGTTCATCAGTTACTGGATTTTTTGTTACATGCTTACTTTTATCCGAGGTTCATCAGTTTATGCTTTTTTGTTATTTTTTTAGTAGATGAACATATTAACTATGAGTTGTCTATGATTTTTTGTGTGTGTTCATCAGTTATTACATTATTTGTTATCTGCTTTTTTTTTTTGTTAAGTTCATCAGTTTATACTTTTTTTGTTAATTTTTTTATTTAGTTGATAGAACATATTAGCTTAGCTATTATGTTATATCCTAGGTTCATCACTTAGAACATTTTTTTGTTTATGTGCTTATCTTTATATTGAGAATGTTAGGTTCATCACCTTATCCATTTTTAATATTTTTCTTTATTTAGTTGATGAACATATTAGCTATTATGTTATGTTAGGTTCATTAGTTAATACATTTTTTGTTATATGCTTATTTTAATTGATGAACATTAGTTTTTTGTTCATCAGTTATTTAATCATTGTTTTGTTCATCAGTTAATTATTTTTAAATGAACAAAAACATGATGAACAAAACAATTATTGATGGTTAAATGAACAAAAACATGATGAATCTAAATTGACAGTAATTGATGACCATACTTCTGCATGAAAAAAATATTGATGAACATCATGGTTTTTACAGATAATGTTTATGAACCTGAACCATATTTTGTTGGTATTGTTTCTGAGGAGGCAGGTTGTAAGATTTGGGTTCAAAAAAAGTAAGGCTTTGTAACCGTCAATCGTTTAATCGGAAAAAGTTAGGGTTTGTAACCGTCAATCGGTTAATCATATAAAAATTGGGGATTTTAAGGTCAAATTGGTGTTTAATGGCGATTGTTGATTCTCATCAGTTTAATTAAGGTAATTTGATTTTTTTATCATTATTTTTTATGAATAATTTGTTAGAGATTGATCAGTGAGTTTGTTTGGTTCATCAGTTTATGTTAGGTTCATCATTTAGTACATTTTGTTATAAGTTTATATTTTAGGTTCATCAGTTTATACTTTTTGTTATGATTTGATTTTAATTTGATGAATAGTTTATCTTAGGTTCATCAGTTTATGTTATGTTCATCATTTAGTACATTTTTTTATAAGTTTATGTTTTAGGTTCATCAATTTATGTTTTTTGTTATATTTCATCAGTTTATGCTTTTCGTTATGATTTGATTTTAATTTGATGAATAGTTTATGTTAGGTTCAACAGTTTATGTTAGGTTCATCAGTTTATCCTTTTTGTTATAAGTTTTTGTTTAGGTTCATCAGTTTATGCTTTTTGTTATGATTTGATTTTAATTTGATGAATAGTTTATTTTTGGTTCATCAGATTATGTTATGTTCATCATTTAGTACATTTTGTTATAAGTTTATGTTTTAGGTTCATCGGTTTATGCTTTTTGTTATGATTTGATTTTAATTTGATGAATAGTTTATGTTAGGTTCATCAGTTTATGTTAGGTTCATCAGTTTATGTTAGGTTCATCATTTAGCACATTTTGTTATAAGTTTATGTTTTAGGTTCATCAGTTTATGCACACTGAACTTGAGTTAGAACAGGGGGCGTCACAATTATACACTCGTTCGATAGGTTCATTAGTTATCATATGTTAATCAGTTATTGTCCTGTATTATTATAGGTTCATAGGTTCATCAGTTATTGTCCTATGTCATCATAGATTAATCAGTTATCATAGGTTCCTCTGTTATCATAGGTTTGAGTTAGTTTATGCTTTTTTTAGTTGACAAACATTAATGTTTTTTTTGGTTCATCATGTTTTTTTGATCATCTAATTGTAATTTTTCCTATTTTTTTTGTCCAAAACAGGTTAGTACTAAGGGTTCGCGAAAAAGGATTAAGAGTAGTGTTGAGCGTTCAGTTAATCGAAGCAGAAAGCATAGGAAGAATTGTAGATTCTGCAAATATAGTACGAAGGATCATGATCAGGTGAAGTGCAATGTTATCAGAGGTCAAATTGCTGCTAAGAAGGCTAGTGATAAGTCTGTTATAAAGGAGAGCAAGCATAAGGCGAAATTGTCTAAGAAGAATGCTTGTGTAGTTAGTTAGTTACTATTTCATTTTTTTTTCTTTTTTTTGTGTTAGAGAAATAAATGTGAAATTTGTATGATAAGAATGCTTTTTTTTTCTTTTTCTTTTTTTTGAGGATAAAGATCAATGTAGACTTTGGTTTGATGAGTTTGTTTCAATCTGCTTGTAATAATTTTTTCAGATGTTCATTAGTTTATGCTTTTTTGTTAAAATTTTAAAGTTGATAAACATATGTTATCTGAGCTTCATCAGTTATGATACGTTCATCAGTTACTATAGATTCATCAGTTATTGTCCTATGTCATCGTTCATCAGTTTATAAAAAGCATAAATCTAATTATGCAAAACATTGAAATGGATAAAAACAAGGTAATTATGTTCATAAAATAAATGTGAAATTTGTTTGATAAGAATGCTTTTTTTTTTTTTTTTTTTTTTTTTTTTTTTGAAGATAAAGATCAATATAAATTTTGATTTGATGTTGAAAGAAGGTAATATCATCGCTTTTGTTCATCATAGGTTCATCAATTATTCGATTTATGCTTTTTGTTAAATTTTAAAGTTGATGAACATATGTTATCATAGGTTCATCGCTTATTGTCCTATGTCATCATAGGTTCATCGCTTATCATTGGTTCATCGCTTATATTCCTATGTCATCATAGGTTCATCGCTTATCATTGGTTCATCGCTTATCATTTGTTCATCGCTTATCCGTACTAACCAACCAAAATCGTAACTCTTGCAAACTATTTAACCATACCAAGCAAGAAAATATTCCAAACTAGTTTACCATACCAACAAAATGTTTCAAACTATTTAACGAAACAAACAAAATATTCCTAACTTTTTACTATTAAACAGTGTTTTCACTTTCGAAGAGGAGCACTAGCTTCTTTCTCGAAATACGTAGTTGCACTGCCTCCGTGAATTGAGTTTCTAAACATCTTTGTTAGATGAATTTGAATTCCTTTTCCGTTTGTTTCCTGCTACTTCATTCTCCGCTTGTAGCATCACTGCATCTGTTTTTTCATTTGTTCCATCAAACACTAAGTTCATATACAAGTTTTTTTAAGTAATTGTTCAAAAAAATCATATAAGTATTACTGATGAACTAATAATATAATTGATGAACATATGATAAAATCATATGTTCACTTTACATTACATGATTAAGTAACACAATTGTTATTACGAGCTACGACACTTGTTAGATGCACTAATAACTATTAAGTACATACCGATGAAAATTTCCACCTACCAAAGCCACAAACTACTAGATGCACCTACTCACTAATACTTTCAACCGATCAAAACCATATTCGACACCAAACTACCGGAAAATGACAAACACTACAAACATTATACAAGACCTACAAACATGCACAAAATACATCTAAATCCCTTAAACAAGAATCCAGACTCAGAGACATCCAACCAAATCATATAAACGCAAAACTCCATTATCAAGTTTGGATAATCGGGTTCATCAGTTTATCATTTTTCTATACCTTTCGTAATAGGAATCCAACCTTCCTTATCATGATCCTTTGCTTTTTTGACTTCTAAAAAAAAGAGTCAAATTACTTATTATGCTATGATGCACATGCACAAGTAATGATGAACATATAATAAAATGCATACCTTTAGTAGTTATCTTTTTTCCTTTAATTTTTCTTGGAGTCCTCAGTTTTTCAATCAACATGTTATCATCATCTTCTGGGATCGCTGCAAGCATTTGTTTGTTAAGTTAATCAACCAGTTAGTTTAGATGCAACTAACTTTAAGTTATTTTTAGATATATAATATATATGAAGAAAAGAGCATTTTTAAGATAACCGATGAACATATACTTACCTTTTTTATCTTCTGGCGTCACTGCGTTGATTTGTTTGTTTTGTGCATCCATCTCTGAGTTTAGACACAAGTAGTTTTAAGTAAATGTTTAAAACATTTAATAAAATCATATAATAAAATTGATGAACATTTAATACAATCATACCTTCAATCAGAAACCCCTTCTCGCATTATTGTTTTCTTCTTCAATCAAAAAAAGATGGCAATTATTGTTTTATAGATGAACATATAAAACTGCTTTTTAAGAGATGCTTACCTTCATCATTATTTTTCTCAGGTGTCCTCATTTTTTTAATAATGCTTCTTGTCATCTTTGGTTTTTTTGAGGGTTCAGCAACATTCTCTATTTCTTCTCCTCCAACATCCTCCATTTCTTCTTCTTCATGATCATCATCTATTTCTTCTTCTTCTTCATCATCCTCCATTCCTTCTTTTTTCTTTGATGAACGAGGGTTTTTGTCTTTTCCAAACATCTTCTCATCCAATTCAATTATCAAATCTTTTTTCCAGTATTCAAATGCTAGATTTTTTGGATTTTTCAAAAGTGAATTGGCGAATATCACCTACATTTTTAAGTTAAAGTTAGATTAGAAAAAAATACAGTTTAAGGTTTCTACATTTTTAAGTTAAAGTTAAAGTTACCTACAATAGCAAGATTGGACCATAGAATCGCTTTTGCACACCCGTCCAACTTACTCTTTCTTTCTTTAGATATTTCACCACGTATTGGCACCAATCCATTTCTTTGACATTATCAAGAGAACTTAGAGATGGGATGATGCTTAGATTAAGAGTCCCCATTGAAACTACATGTACCAAAATAGTAGCAAACATAACTAAGAAATTCTTCAGAAATAGCTTTCCATGATCATTTTTCCTAATTTGCTTCCTAATTATTTTGAGCAACTGTTTAGCATATAATCTTGATTCCTTGAATTGTTTTTTGAATTCTTGGTAAGATTCATTTGCTCTTTCCTTCAACACTTCACGTTCATCAACTTCAAATATACCCATTGGAAATCCAAAAATCTAGTGAACTAGTTTTGGGGTTACATGAATAGATCTATCAAATACATTCAAGGTTGCTGTTTGACCATCAAACCTTTCCATCAACCAATACCCTAAACGGCTTGGCATTACGTTAATATCAAACCCTAACAATGATCCAAAACCTATTTTTGAAACTGCCTCTTTTTGATCATCTGTTAATTCCTTGGGTGTGTTTGGTACCGAGAATTGAGGCAAGAGAATTGGAAATGGTTCCATTTCTCTTGTTTGATACCGAGAATTGAAAAAGCGGAGAAATTCGGTAGAGAAATGGAGAGACTTGGGTAGTGTAATTTGGTTAGCTCCATTTCCTTATTTTGGTGGAGAAATTAGAAATGGATTATTATTATTTCTAAAAATGTTTTTTTTTTTTTTTTTTTACAACTATAATTTTGTTAAATAAATACATTTTTAAAAAATAATTTAAAAAAAAATGTTTTTTTTTAAAAATAAGGTTTTTTTAAATAAATACATTTTCAAAAAATAGTTTTAAAAAAAACAAGTTTTCTTTTTTAAATACATTTTTAAAAATAATTTTTTTAAAATATTTTTAAAAATATTTTTTTAAATATTTTTTAAAAAATGTGTTTTAATATTTTAAATAAGTTTTTTAAATAAATACATTTTTAAAAACATTTTATTTAAAAAACAAGTTTTTTTAAATAAAGACATTTTTAAAAATATTTTTTAAAATATTTTTAAAGAAAGTACATAAATTTTAAAAATAAATTTAAAAAAAAGATATATTTTTTAAATATTTTTAAGAATTTTATTTAGACAAAATATTATTTAAATAAAAAATTCATTTCTCGGTCAAGTCTCTTTGTTACCAAACATAAGAATTGAACAAAATTCTCTTGATTTCTATTCTCCGAGATTTTATTCTACTTCATTTCTTTTCTCCGAATTTCTCTACCAAACGCACATAATGGCCCAAGGAATGACTTTATCAAAAGCCTTGGAAATGTTTTCCCAGGTTGACGAAGTTGAAGATTTAATGCAGGATCAATGTCATAAAAAAGAATAGGTTTAGATAATTGTAAAGATTTTGATGAACCTTGAGGATTCGAAGTAGTTGCGGTTTTCTTTTTCGTGTGACCAACCGGGTTGTGAGCTTTTGATGAACCTTCAGTTCCTTTTTGTGTAAATGCATCTTTGACAAAATCATCGTCACTTGGAGAATACCTTATAGTCATAGGTTTCTTTGCTTTTTTAGATTCTTTCCCTATACAATAAAAACAAAATCCTAATGAAAAACAAATACTTATTAAAAAATTGAATTTCAATAACGATGAACAAAAAAAAAAAAAAAAAAAAGCGAGAACAAACCAAAAGTGTTGATCAAAAGGCATGACAAATGACACTTTAACCAAAAAATGATGAACAATAATTGATGTAAAATAAAACAAAAAAATGATGAACAATAATCGACAATAACTATAAACACTTTTTTGTCATATAAAAACTAAAAACAATTGATATGCTATAAAAGATGGTGTTTGTTTCAGTTTATATAACCGGCTTTTACCGTTGGTTATAAACCATTGATTTTCAAAATAAGCTACAACGCAGGCTATATAAGCTGAAACAAACACCAACGCACTAACTAATTGATAACACCAACGCTGACTATATAAGCTGAAATAAACACCTATACTGAGTAGTAAGTAATAACAACTGATGAACCAAAACATGATTAACAAATTATTATGATTAACAACAACTGATGAACCCAAATTGAGGCACATTTTAATAGATTCCACACTACTTATTCTAATCTACTAACTGATATAACAAATGATTATGATTAACAACAACTGATGAACAAATAAACATAACAATGAACATTTATCCAAACAAGATAAGCAATAATCGACAGTAACTGATGAACATACTTTTTGTTATAACTGATGAACAAATCATTGTTTTATACCTTTAAAAGCTGGTCGGTCTTGCAATCTTTTCGATCTCTTTTCTCCCAAAGTTTCATTGTCTGATTCTTCATATGTGCTTCCAGATTCTAAATAAAATTTACCAAAAAAAAAAAAAAAATTAAAAACAAAATCAGATTATAAAAAAATAAACTAAAAATTAAACTGATTAACATTATCCTATTCTAAAAATGAAAATTAAATCACTCATAATCCAAAAAATTTGTCAAATCTTCTATTTTTTCATCATTTTCATTTGTTTGTTCGATTTTGAGTCTATTAATTCGTCTTCCTTCTAAAAAATATAAATGCATAAACTAAAATTAAAACAAATTTAAAACAAAAATGATGAACTTACCAACTTGTTTCATCTTTTCGAGCACAAATTTCTAATCGGTTTAGAGAGAGAATCCCTAAATTTTGATCGAAAATACAAACCCTAGAAATCCTTGATTTTTGATCGGTTTAGAGAGAGAATTTTAAGTGATTTTTGTTAGAGAGAATGAAATGAAAGAGCGGTTTAGCAAGATGAAGTGGGTTAAGGCCGTTTTTTGTTTGTGAATTTACTTTTTTACCCTTATTTTTGGTTAATATGGGGTGGTTATTTTGCAGTTTGAATCCCTACCGTAGGATTAGTTTTAGATGTAAATGATATAAATCTAATGGCTGAAATTACTTTTTAGCCTTTTTAATTTGAATGCCCTTTTTAAGGGATCACAACCCATATGCATATTGCTATTTCAAACGCATGCATGGACCTTTTCCACCATTATATGCTAACAATTCAAGACCAGTTTGTATATATATATAGATAAATTATATGAATGTGTTAAATAAGAACTTATCAAGCTAAGTTATACTTCAATGGAAAACCATCTCTCATTCGTTTATTTATGCCGTGTTTTGTTACTTACGCCGGCTGTTCAATTCAGCCGATCCCGATGACAATAGAAATGTATGTTAATAATTGTTTTATGTTCCGTGTTTACGTGGATCGTGTACAAATATCGCCATTAAACGTTATTTATATTTTTGATCTTTGCCTAAGTTTTGTTAACGACAAAAGTAAATTTAATTTATAAAAGCTTAAAGCTTGTCAAGTTTATTAGATATTAAAACAAGCTTTCTCAAACAATATATTCATCATTCAAGCATTTACATTTATGATTAGTAACATCTTGATATGACTCTAATCATTATGTATGATAGTAGTTTGTAGAATGTGTTAGGTTCTTAAAACCAAACACTACTTAAGCATTTGCATATTTCTATTAATAGTAATACAACATTTGACATCATGTATTACATCATGGAGATCATTGGAAGATTCCATTAGATATTTTGTGAAGATTTGTACTCTTCATATCTTGCACAATCTTACTTAGATAGAGTTGACTTTAGGCAAGATTTGATATCTTGACCGCCGATCAAGCGGTACCAATTTGGTACACGGGCGGAACCTTTTAAGGGGTCCGCGGTCCGTGGACGCCCTCGTCCAAATTGGCTATAAATAGCAATGCCAAGCCAAGTAGTTTCTCATCCCTTTCTAACATACTCTCATACATATCTTCTCTAACCTTTCTAACTCGCTTATATCATATTAGTGATCTCTTTGTAGCAAAGAAGATCAAGTCATATTCAAGCTTCAACGAGAAGTTGGAAGTCTTGTTTGTTTAGTGTTGTATGATCTAGTGTTGATCCATACTTCATTGTTGTATCAAACCATCATAATCTTGTGAGTGTGAGTGGTTAGTATTTTAGTCCTCAAAATACATTGTGTGGGAGTAGTTGTACCCTTGGAAAGAACTCGACATCTAGCTTAGTGTCGGAAATAGTGTGTTAAGTGTAAAGGTTTTCTCCACGGTGAAAGGAGCTTGTTGACTAGTGAAGTTAAACTCTCGAGTGTGAGACTCGGGAGTGGAGTAGGCAAGGAAAAAGAGTCCTTGTAGGCCGAACCACTATAAACAACTTGTTGTGGTTTGATCATTTCTTTCCTTACTTACTTATTACATATTGCTTGCATATTTCATTAACATACTTAAGATCAATATCAATTGATCTTTCAATAAGTTTCAAAACAAAGTTTTAATCGGAAACTATTCAACCCCTTCTAGTTTTCTACAATTGGTACCAGAGCCTCGTTGCTCAAGAATTTCTAAAATAACTTGTATTTTATAAACTTGAAACGATCCATGGATTCTCAAAACTTTAAAGAAGGGCAATCTATGCAAAGACCACCACTCTTTGAAACCAATGGATTTATCTATTGAAAAACCGCTTTGAAACATATGTAAAATCAAAAGATATAGATCTTTGGTTTATTATTGTTAAAGGAGATTTTAGTTCTACAACAAAGGATATTTCCGTTGATGAACAAAAGAAATTAGTTGCTAAAAATAATGAAGCTAAAATGATGCTTTACAATGCTTTACCTAGAAAAGAATATGAAAGAATTTTTATGTGTGAAACCGCCAAAGATATTTGGGAATCTTTAATTGTTACACATCAAGGTAATTCACAAGTCAAGGATAACAAAATTGATCTTCTTGTTCAACAATATGAACAATTTGTTATCCCCAAGATGAAACCATTGATTGTGGCTTTGCTCGCTTTAACACTATCATTACATCACTTAAAGCACTTGACTAATCTTTTCGTAGTAAGAACTTTGTCGAAATTTCTTAGAGCACTCCATCCCAAATGGAGAGCTAAAGTGACCGCTATTGAAGAATCAAAAGATCTCTCAATAATGTCACTAGACGAGCTAATTGGCAACCTCAAAGTTCACGAAATGGTAATGGAGAAAGATTCGAAATCATCAAAGGAAGAAAGGAGAAGATCAAACCGCTGTTTTAAAGCAAAGGCGGAATCAAGCGATGATGGTGAATCTTGTCCGATAGTGAAGATGAGGAATATGCCATGGCCGTTAGAGATTTTAAGAAGTTCTTTAGAAGAAGAGGAAAGTTTGTAAGACAACCTCGAGAAGAAAAGAAGCCATTCCGAAAAGATCGGGATGATAAGAAGATTAAAGGTGAAAGAAAGTGTTTTAGATGTGGTGATGCAAGTCATCTCATAGGAGAATGTCCCAAGCCACCTAAAAGCAAAACTCAACGAGCTTTTGTAAGTGGTGCTTGGAGTGATAGTGAAGACGATGAAGAATCAAGCAAGGAAGAGATCGCTCTAATGGCACATGAGTCAAATGAGGTACTTTCCGACTCTTCTTATTCTTCTATAGATGATGATACCTTGCAAAACAATATAATCAATTGTGTGAGCTAAGTCTAAAAATCATAACTAAAAATAAATTTCTAAAACCAAAAGGAGTTTTTGGAAAATGAGGTATATGAGTTAAAAGAAAAGCAAAACGCCTTGAAAAGGGAAAGCAAATGACGATGATTGTAAATCATGTCAAGAGCTTAATCTTGAAATAGAAAACTAAAGCTCACACAAGAAGTTTTAATAGAAAATAATTCTAAGTTTAAAAGGTTTAACAAAACATCGCTCTTGCCGATGAAATAGTTAAAACCATAAAACACCGTGAGACATGAATGGGCTAGGTTTTAATGAAGTATTAATCTCAAAGAGTCAAAACAAAACGGTCGAAAAGGACGAACATTCTCAAAAATCGTCAAGAAGATAAAGACGGACCGACGGAACCAAAATAAGGGTTCCGTCCACAGCAAAAGGGTACCGCGGTACTTCAAAGTAATGTAATGTTCGCAATACGGACCGCATCAATTTGTTAAAATAACAAAGAAAACCAATGATAATGTTAAACTAAAACCAGCCATTATATCGAGTAGGACTTGTTAAAATGAATTTAGATCAAAACTACTCAACAACGATATAAAACCTCTTTGCCAAACGCCTTTCCTAAGAGCAACCACAACGTTCAACCTAACTACCAACACAACGGTTGGAATCAAAACATTCCTAGACCATATCAAACCCCAGATTACATGCCATGGAACCCTTACCCATCATTTCCATACATGAATCAAATAATGGTATGTTTAACCCAAACGGACCCATGAGATATCGGGGACCAAATGTTTGAGTTATTCGCTTTTAGGTATGCTTAAAAGTTGGATTGGAACCCGATGAATGGATAAAAGATAGTGGATGCTCACGACACATGACGGCAACAAAGTCTCTTCTCATCATACCAAGAGTATGACGGAGGTAATGTCACTTTCGGTAGCAATCTCAAAAGCAAAATCATTGGCAAAGGTACGATTGCTCATAACTCTCTAACTATTGAAAATGTTGCTCATGTGGATAGGTTAGGATTTAATCTACTTAGTATTAGCCAACTATGCGATAAAAAGTATAAAGTACTATTTGATGAAAATGGTAGTAAAATACTAAAAGATGGTATCACCATAGCTAAAGGAGTTAGGAAAATAACATATACGCCATGAAAATAGATAAAACATATAATGACAAACTTTGCCTAACAACATTAGACGATAGCTCATCTCTTTGGCATAGACGCTAGGTCACGCTAATATGAGACTTATACAAAACCTATCTTCAAAAGAATTGGTTAGAAATTTACCAAAACTAAAATATGACCAACACTTTTGCGACGCTTGCAAAATTGGTAAACAAACACATAGTAGTCACAAATCTAAAAATATGGTGTCCACATCTAAGTGTCTAGAATTATTACATATGGACTTATTTGGACCATCCGCTATAAGGAGCTATGGAGGCAACTTATACACTTTGGTCATAGTAGATGATTACTCAAGGTTTACTTGGACGTTATTTTGAAAACCAAAATGAAGCTTTTGATAAATTTGAAATACTTAGCAAGAAAATTCAAAATCTTCTAGGTGTCAAATTGTGTCGATCCGAACGGATCATGGTCGTGAATTTGACAACGAAACTCAATTTGGAAACTTTTGTGATACAAATGGTATAACACATAACTTTTCCGCCCACTAACACCTCAATCAAATGGAGTAGTAGAACGAAAAATAGAACAATTCAAGAAATGAGTAGAACAATGCTTAATGAACAAAACATTCCTCAAAAGTTTTGGTGTAACGCCGCTGACACTTCTACATATATTTTAAATAGAGTCCTAATACGTCCTTTCCTAAACAAAACACCATATGAACTTTATAAAGGTAAAAGCCAACATTAGGATATTTTAAAGTCTTTGGTTGTAAATGTTTTATTCTTAACACTAAGGATTATCTCACCAAGTTTGACCCAAAGTCTTATGAAGGTGTATTTCTTGGTTACTCTCAAACTAGTAAAGCTTACATTGTCCTAAATAAAGAAACAATGATAGTCGAGGAATCGTTGAACATAACATTTGACGAAAGTCCACCTCCCTCTAAGACATCACCTTTGGTAGATGATGACTTAGTTGAAAGTCAAATAATTGAAAGTCAAATTAATAATAACAAGGAAGATGAACCATTAAATAAGGAAATTGTCAACATAAAAGAATCTAAAAGTCATCCATTAGAAAAGGTCATAGGAAAACTTAATCAAAGAACCTTAAGATCACAAGCTCAAAATCAAAGTAATCATTTTTGTTTTGTATCCACCATTGAACCAAAACCATAAATGAAGCAATAAAAGATGAATCATGGGTAATGGCCATGCAAGAAGAATTAAACCAATTGTTAGAAATGATGTTTGAAACTAGTTCCAAAACCCAAAGATCAAACTATAATTGGAACAAAATGGGTCTTTCAAACAAAATGGACGAAAATGGTATAGTATCTAGAAACAAAGCTAGGCTTGTTGCACAAGGTTATAATCAACAAGAAGGAATTGACTATGATGAAACTTATGCACCGGTAGCTAGACTTGAATCTATTAGAATATTACTTGCTTATGCATGTGCTTATGATTTTAAATTATTTCAAATGGATGTTAAAAGTGCTTTTCTTAATGGGTTTATTAACGAAGAAGTGTATGTTGCTCAACCTCCCGGTTTTACCGACTTTGAGAAACCACATCATGTCTTCAAACTCAAGAAAGCATTATACGGCCTTAAACAAGCACCTAAAGCTTGGTACGACTGCCTTAAGACTTTTCTTATTGATAACAAATATACTATGGGATTAGTAGATAATACTCTTTTACTAAGAAAAGGAATCGCAAATTATTATTGTTCAAATATACGTTGATGACATTATATTCGGATCAACTTGTCAAGAACTATGTAATGATTTCTAAAATCATGCATGACGAGTTTGAAATGAGTATGATGGGTGAGTTAAACTTCTTTCTAGGACTTCAAATTAAACAACTAGAAGATGGTATTTTCTTTAACCAATCTAAATATATAAAAGACATGCTTAAGAAATTTGGTCTTGAAGATTCCAAACCAACTAAAACACCCATGTCTTCGGACACTAAACTCACCAAGGACGAAGAAGGTGAATCCGTAGATAACACTAAATATAGAGGAATGATTGGTAGCCTACTCTATCTTACGGCTAGTAGACCCGACATTATGTTTAGTGTTTGTCTATGTGCTCGCTTTCAAGAAAACCCAAAGGCATCACACTTAGAAGCATTAAAAGGATTTTAGATATATTAAGGAACAACGTGTTTAGGATTATGGTATCCCAAAGGAACGGGTATAGAAACCATAGTGTATGCCGACTCGGATCATGCCGGTGATTATGTCGATAGAAAAGTACAAGTGGTATTTGCACTTTTGTTGGACATTGTCTCACCTCATGGTTTGCAAAGAAGCAAACGGCTTTAGCCATCTCTACCATCAAGCCGAATACGCCTCACCGAAAAGCATGTCAACAAGCTCTTTGGATGAAGCAAGCTCTCGAGACTACGGAATTCATCTCAACGATATTGTGATACTTTATGACAACAAAGGAGCCATCGATCTCAAGAAGAATCCTGCTCAACATGCTCGCATAAAGCACATTGAAATCATCATCACTTTCTTCGCGACAATGTTCAAAAGGAAACATCTCAATCGAGAAAGTATCCTCCAAGACAACATTGCCGACATCTTTACTAAACCTCTTAAACGAGAACCTTTAATCTTCTTAGACTTGGTTTAGGTTAATGGAACCAAACATGTAGGATAAACATAGTCTAAAACATTAGAATAGTCAAACCAAAACAATTTTGTCTTGTATCTCATCAGAGCCACGGCACCAACGACAACACGGACGGAACCAAAATTTGGTGCCGTCTCGTCCGTGGTGTCTCATGTACAAAACAAATTTTATACATAACATCTTCTTCCTCACAACCCACTTTACCAAAACGTAAAACTTAAACCAAGCTCATTATTGTCATCTTCCCACTCACTAATCATCAAGATAACATCATTGTAAGTATCCTAACTACATTTCATCTCTTAATTCGAGTCTAGGATTCTTATTTATGCACAAAACTATCACAAATCATTACATGGGGTTTTATGTATGCTTTTATACCAAATATGAATTCAATTGGCAAATTGCATAACTAGTCATTCAAATTAGGTACTACATTATCATATTGCATAAACAAAATCATGTTTCCCACTAATTGATAGATAATAAATATAAGGCCTTATTCAAACAACCAAACACCCCATGTCAAAAGTTTTGAAAAGCTTCTCACTTATAGGAAAACATTTTTCATTGCTAATACAAATAGAAACGTTAGAATTTTCATCACTTGCATGCTCTTGAATACTAAAGGTATTGCATAACTAATATGCACTCCCGGGTATATTCAAATGTAGCCACATTGAATTAGGAGCATTTGGGTTATCTCATGGTATTTGCCAAACACTCCACTAAAACCATTTTATGCATAAAATGAGTCGAGATAACCGCAACTCCAAATTGTTTTCATATAGGCACACACTAGAATCAAAAACGTTAAAATTTATCTAAATTTTTAACATGTTAATTCTTGTCCTTAGGAATAACCATGGTAGCCGCAAGATTCTATGATCACAAAGACACTCTTAACTACATTCCCAAACACCACAAAACCAAAGGACTCACCAAGGAACAAGTAGAAATATTTAGGGGTCTAGAATCTAGGTATTTCCACGAGGGTAGAACCATTCACTCATCCTTCCTTGAGCATACCAATCTTCGTGAAGAACTAGCCGCCATTCAATTCGATTGTCTTCTTGACATTGATGAACCAATTTGTCCTAGGTTCAGATTAGAATTCTATGCTAGTGTGACCGGTTTTAGTGATGAAGATGATGAGTTTTGTCTTAGCTTTAGAATCAACCAAAATGACTACACCATCACTTTAAGTGAATTTGCTAGAGTACTAGGAATTCCCAACCGAGGAACTTGTGTCTACACGGATAAGTGGTCACCACCGCACTTGATGCAATCAATGACCGCCTCTCCCTACATAACCCGCTTAGCCGATAAGGATGTCATCCGTGAACACCTTTTAACCCAAAACGGATACAACCCGAGTCACCCGAAAGGGAAAAGAGGTAGACCGAGATCCATATGGAATGGAGCTCAATGAACTTAAGCACTAATTTAAGAAATGGGAGGAGTTACTTAGAGCAAACGCCATTAGCACCATAGGAATAGGGATCACATAAACGCTTGTCTTTGCCACATGCTTTACAACTTGTCCACCCGACAACCATTCAACTTAGCCTACTACATAGCTAGGAGAATGATTGATATTCCAACTCAAGGATCCGTTGCTCTTCCATACGGGATGCTTCTCACCCGCCTCTATAGAAACTTCGCCCAATTCCACCAACCCCAAAAGGGATGCACCTTCAATATGATCTCATCCTCACATCTTTGTACCTTTGAGTGATGCTCGAGTTGCTAAGACTAAAGGCAAGAGAGCTAAACCTCCAACTCCTTCATCATCATCATCAAATAGCTCCGAGGATGGTCTTCCAAGCTCTCGCCTTCCACCTCAAGAGTATTACACATCTCTTCCCGAGATTGAGAATGAATCGCAGAATTCAAGCAAACTAAGGGAATGTTCAAGTGCCTTGGTAGGATGATGAACAAGATTTACAAGAAGTTGGACAAATAAGGGTACTTTAAGGAGTGTTTGGAACAATGCATTATCGTTAATGTTTGATACTATTTAGTTGTTTTTATTATGTAGGATGATAATATAACTTGAAACAATGGTGTATGCTAACAATCTCATGCGGGGGATAGCACAAGTATGCTATCAATTTTACCCATTTTCACTATATTGTGAAAATCAATAAGCCTTGCTCTTAATCTATGCTCCACCGTGTTTACATATGTGTTATTTACTTTTCCTAACTAGAAATGTTTAGTATAACAGTTTTGAGAAAAATTTCGTGTTTCGAAATTTCGTGTTTTAAGAAACATTCTCGTCCAAATTTCAAGACTCACGGATCGACGGCACCATTATTTTGGTACCGCCCTTTATGTAATTTGGTACCGCCATATCTCAGACAAGTGACCAGACGGCACCCTTTTTGGGTTCCGTCTGTATGATTTTGGTGCCGTGGATCCTCCGTAATTTTCTCAATTTCGACTCTTTCGTGATTCCAAATTATCTTCCATCACTTATAAATCAATCTTAACTAGTTTATACTGTTATTAGAACTAGTATTATTCACTAAGGGATGTAAGAAATCCATTTCCACCAAAATTCAAAAATTTGAAAAATCCACCCAAGGAGCCCTTTATATAAAGGAAGGAACCAAATTTTGGTACCTTCAAACCGGGGTAATCAATATTAGGAAATTCCACCACTAGAACACATTTATTGCA
This sequence comes from Chrysanthemum lavandulifolium, assembly GCA_022545495.1. Classification (NCBI taxonomy): domain Eukaryota; kingdom Viridiplantae; phylum Streptophyta; class Magnoliopsida; order Asterales; family Asteraceae; genus Chrysanthemum; species Chrysanthemum lavandulifolium. The sequence continues at coordinate 143,186,144 of CM040240.1, forward strand.
TATCTTTTCTTCTTCACTCCATCTTCTTTGTATGGATTGACTTGGGTGATATGACTAGCATTCAACCCACTTCCAAATCATTAGGAACCTCATCTCTTCAATGGTTCAACATCAAATCAAACCTTTTCTCAACAATTTCTTACCTCTATAAATTGAAAGGCTTTACCATGATCATCCTCACACCTTCTTCATTCTCATTACTATCTAGCAAACCAAAACCCAAGTTAAAATGACTAAATCATCACCAAAACCTTGCAAGAAAACCGCTAGAATGAGCGTAAGGCCTTGTTGTTTTGTCAATATTAGCTCATCATCCGAATCTTCACCACTCACAATCTCATCTCCCATTAGAGATGATACACACCTTACCTTAGCTACACCTACTTCATCACACATTGTGATCACCACTCCACCACCAATCAAAACACCTACTTCACCTCCACCGCACCCATCCAAACATCCAAGACACCTTCACCACCTTCACCAAGGTCTCCCACTCACTCCCATGGAGTTATTTTCAACTCCACCAACATCACCAAATCCTTTCCTAGAGGACTTGGAAGACTTGCCTCCTAGGCCAAGTCACCCACCACCATTGCCATCCTTTGGCACCATTGAGCTTAATCGCTCATGAATCACCTCGGTCATCCATTGACCCAAACGCCCATTAGGGCCAAGACCTCTCCTTTTCCACCCCATTCACAAGGACATTCATGGTCCTTTATACGGGATCATCCACTTCCATCATCAATGTCCCTCATATTGAGGACATTCCGAGAGCATGTGGGATGACAATCCCACTAGAGAGGAGATTCAAGCCGAACTCCACAACCTCCACCAATTCAAAGGCATGGTGGATTCTCACTTAAGTGAGACAATGCAAATGCAAAGTGCTTTGCTTGCATCCATCATGACCACTCCAAACATCCCCAACACCACCAACACATCCACCATTCCACCACCACAACCTCCGCAAACTTTCTACCCTCCAAGGCACGGTTGCTCAACTTGTGAGCAACGGGTCAAACCGTGGAACGGACCCGGATTATGGTCCATGACTTCCACGAAGAAATGAGGTTCATCCTCAACCACATTCTTGAGCTGCCTCAACGCTTTTTCCCATCCACCATCACTTTAGGATGGTTTTAGAATAGTCGCTTATTTGTTTTTTTTTTTTTAGGATAATTTTTATTTTCTTGTACTAGAAACACATCATTGTGTTCTCTTTTCATGATCTTTACTCATGAAAATTTTAACTAATGAATGTTGTTTATTATGTTGTTGGTGTCATTACATAGTGTTTGGAAATGCTTGTGAATGATCATTATTACTAACAATTTTTTTTGTAGCTTTATTTTCACAATCCATGTATCTTCCCATTAAAGCACCCAATTTAGGGGAGCTTTGAACAAGGGGAGATAATAGCTCGGCTCATTACATTCAAGATAGCCTCTTCTTTTGTTGAGACAAAAGGGGAGAAAATATAGAACTTGAAATTATTTATATTTGACTTTTCCGAAAAGTCAAATCGCATACAATTGACTTTCTAAAAGTCAAACAGAACCCTCATTGATAATACTTGACTTTTCTTAAAAAGTCAAACGCATACTTTGACTTTCTCGAAAAGTCAACATCATGCATCAACTAGTGAATTCTTTGACTTTCATAAAAGTCAAATTTCATACACTTGCATTATCATTTCCTTTTCAAAGTTCTAAAACTAATATTTTATAACTCTTGTACAAACTTTGTTTCTTTTATAAAATAAATTTATATTTTGTCCTCAACAAAAGGGGAGATTGTTAATACAAATATCGCCATTAAACGTTATTTATATTTTTGATCTTTGCCTAAGTTTTGTTAACGACAAAAGTAAATTTAATTTATAAAAGCTTAAAGCTTGTCAAGTTTATTAGATATTAAAACAAGCTTTCTCAAACAATATATTCATCATTCAAGCATTTACATTTATGATTAGTAACATCTTGATATGACTCTAATCATTATGTATGATAGTAGTTTGTAGAATGTGTTAGGTTCTTAAAACCAAACACTACTTAAGCATTTGCATATTTCTATTAATAGTAATACAACATTTGACATCATGTATTACATCATGGAGATCATTGGAAGATTCCATTAGATATTTTGTGAAGATTTGTACTCTTCATATCTTGCACAATCTTACTTAGATAGAGTTGACTTTAGGCAAGATTTGATATCTTGACTGTCCGATCAAGGCGGTACTAATTTGGTACACGGCGAACCCTTTTAGGGGTCCGCGGTCCGTGGACGCCCTCGTCCAAATTGGCTATAAATAGCAATGCCAAGCCAAGTAGTTTCTCATCCCTTTCTAACATACTCTCATACATATCTTCTCTAACCTTTCTAACTCGGCCATATCATATTAGTGATCTCTTTGTAGCAAAGAAGATCAAGTCATATTCAAGCTTCAACGAGAAGTTGGAAGTCTTGTTTGTTTAGTGTTGTATGATCTAGTGTTGATCCATACTTCATTGTTGTATCAAACCATCATAATCTTGTGAGTGTGAGTGGTTAGTATTTTAGTCCTCAAAATACATTGTGTGGGGAGTAGTTGTACCCTTGGAAAGAACTCGACATCTAGCTTAGTGTCGGAAATAGTGTGTTTAAGTGTAAAGGTTTTCTCCACGGTGAAAGGAGCTTGTTGACTAGTGAAGTTAAACTCTCGAGTGTGAGACTCGGGAGTGGAGTAGGCAAGGAAAAGAGTCCTTGTAGGCCGAACCACTATAAACAACTTGTTGTGGTTTGATCATTTCTTTCCTTACTTACTTATTACATATTGCTTGCATATTTCATTAACATACTTAAGATCAATATCAATTGATCTTTCAATAAGTTTCAAAACAAAGTTTTAATCGGTAAACTATTCAACCCCTTCTAGTTTTCTACAAGATCGTTGTTCTAACATAAAGCATCGACCGATTGTAATTGGAAAGGAAAGGAACCAATTTCTTTGTGGTATTCTCCGTGTTTTTTTCTTTGATTTTTAATCTAATTAGAATTAGGTTTTATAAGAAAGGAAAAGTAAAGTGGGAAGAAAAGAAAACCGTAGTCCGGAAGTTTGGGAAAAATATTTTTAAGTATTTATTTATTTTTCTTTTCACTTTATTTATTGATTAGGAAAAATATATATACATATAAAATCCCAAAATCAATTGAAGGATAGTAAGAAAGTAAGAATAAAGTTTTGATATTTTTTTTCTATTTAGGGAGACAAAATCAGTTATTTTTTAGAATAGAAAAATACAAAACTAGTAAGAAGTAGGTTAAACCGAACCCTTTGTGGTTCATAGCAGGTTAAACCGAACCCTTTGTGGTTCATAGCAAGTTAAACCGAACCCTTGTGGTTTATAGCAAGTTAATCCGAACCCTTGTGGTTCATAGCAAGATAAACCGAATCCTAGTGATTCATAGCAAGATAAACCGAATCCTAGTGATTCATAGCAAGATAAATCGAATCCTTAGGTTCATAGCAAGTTCCGAACCTTAAGATTCAAATAGCAAGTAGAACCCTTGATTCAAACCAACAAGCAAGTAGGATCATCGTGGTTCATTATCGCAAGAAAGGATCAATTACTTTGGTCAAAGCAAGTGTTAAGCCCCAATTAGCGACTTGGTTGGGAGCGAAGGTTGATTAGCAAGTTGGTCAACGTTCGCATCTTGGGTAGCAAGTAGCCCGTAAAGCAAGTTTATTGGGTAGCAAATAGCCCAAACAAAGAAGGAATTTGATCGTAGGTTCAAGAGCAAGAAATCGAATCAATTTGATTCCAAGCAAGCAAGAGAAACCGCATAGTTTCTATATAAGCAAGGTACAGAAGTAAGCAAGCAAGAACGCAAGTAAGAAAGCAAGCAAGAACGGAAAGCATGAAATGGAAGAATAGCCCAAATGCACGTGGGACAAGTACGAGTCAAGGAACTAAAGACAAGAGCACTTTCAAATGTTATGAATGTGGTGACTTTATCCGAATGAATGCACCAAATGGAAGAAGAAAGCCAAGTAAAGAAGACTCAATTGCGCCTATAACATTAGGGGTGAATGTTGGACCTTAATGTTATAGAAAGCAAAGATAAGGGTAGTCTAGTGTATTATGTATTATGTATCTGTAAGTTTCGGTATAATCCGAAGTTAAATTGGGTTGGGTCGTCCAAAAAAGAAACAGTTATATGTTAGGGTTACAACGGTTAGAAAGGTTGTAACGTTTAGTTTTATGAGAATTGGTATAACTATATCAAAAGCATCGATTCATGTAGTATATAATAGGTAGGATTCTGTAAACATTCAATCAGTTGTAATCAATACAATCGATCAATATTAATATATTTCTGTTAAAAGTTTCTGTCCCAATATCCTTGTTCAATTCATCAATTCTTGTTAATCTTGTGTGTTTGATAATATACGATCCTGGAAGTGCAAGACCTGTACAACAAAGAAGAGGTTAAAATATTAAAAGGTATGCAAATATAGTTTGAAACTTTTAACACAAATATACCTGTACAAGTTGTTCATTGAATTCACCCTAAAATTTAATATTTAATATATAGGGATGAATGGGGTTGTTTCCGTGTTTCCAAGTAGAAACAACAAATTGCCAACAACAAGTTCCTGGGATTTCTTGGGGTTTCCACTTACAGTAAACAGATCAACGACCGAAAGTGACATAATCATTGGAGTTATTGACTCCGGAATTTGGCCGGAATCACCTAGTTTCACTGACTTGGGTTATGGTCCTCCTCCACCTAAGTGGAAGGGCATATGTCAAGGAAATTTCTCTTGCAACAAGTAATCAATTCTTAACATTTGCTTATATGCATATATTATTATCCATATTTTTTTGTCATTAGATCAACTTGTAACTAAATTATTGAAAATCCAAATACAGCAAAATAATTGGAGCTCGATACTTCAAGGCAGATGGAAGATACGGTCCTCAAGAATTTCAATCACCAAGAGACTCTAACGGTCACGGGACCCACACGGCATCAACAGCTGCTGGAAACATAGTCAGGAATGTAAATCTACTAGGCCTCCACACTGGAACAGCTCGAGGGGGTGTCCCAAGGGCCAGAATTGCAGTCTATAAGGCATGTTGGGATAATGGTGGTGGTCAAGATGTTGACGTGTTGTCAGCTTTTCACGCCGCTATTGCTGATGGTGTCGACATAATATCTATTTCGGTTGGCGATTTATATGCCAATGAAATTATTGAAAGTGGTTTAGCTATTGGTGCCTTTCATGCCATGAAAAATGGAATATTGACTGTACAATCTGCTAGTAACGATGGGCCAAGGCCACAGACTACAGCCAGTATCGCTCCATGGATTCTTTCAGTGGCTGCTGGCAGTAAAAACACAGAGATGATCACTCCAGTAAGACTAGGCAATGGTCTAGTTATTAATGTGAGTACTGTATATTCAAATTTAGTGTTTGCTTAGAATCTTGGTATAATTAGTATAGTGTTTTAACATCAAAATTAATAGATTTTATTAATTATTTTTCATTTTATCTCAGGGATTTTCGACAAATCCTTTTGAACTTGACACATTCTATCCAATAATTTACGCTGGAGATGCTCCGAATATCACAGCTGGTTTCAATAGCTCGAGATCAAGGTAAAGAAGAATTATCCATATAAATTTTTCAGTCCCTGCTAAGTTAAGCATCTATTTGGTTACATCAAGTTCGTTGATTTTTAATCTTCGGTGTTTATATATTTCTCTGTGTATGTTGTGGAACATATATTATCAGGTTATGTATCAAAGACTCATTGGACAAGAATTTAGTGAAAGGTAAAATAATATTATGTGAATCGGAGGACACTGGAGAAGTCCCAATGTTGGCTGGTGCAGTTGGGTGTATTATGACATACACCACGCCCTTTGTTGAAATGATAAATTCTTTTACTTTTCCTGTTAGTGCTGTAAACCTTGATCAAGCAGGAAGTATATGACGATATATACGATCAACAAGGTAAACAACCATGAGTTTCCTTAGTAACACCACTTCTTTATTTATGAATATCCAGAAACTGATGAGAATGAAACTTCGTTTCAGGAATGCAACCGCAGTTATAATGAAGAGTGAAGATGTCAAGAATGCGTCAGCCCCGTATGTAGCCTCTTTCTCATCAAGAGGTCCGAATCCCATACATAAAAGTATCCTCAAGGTAAACCACTAGATGTTAAATAATCCGAGCATAATTTTGGCTATAAGGTGATATAAAACCAAATCCTAGCACGTCCAATAAATAAGCAATAGTCGATCAATAACCAGTTCTCATTTGCTGCAGCCGGATTTAACAGCTCCTGGGGTAAAATCCTAGCAGCATGGCCACCTGTGGCCCCGATTACCAGAGTAGAAGGAGACAGCAGAGTAGTGCCTTTCAATATGATATCAGGGACATCAATGGCCTGCCCACATGTTAGCGGTATAGCTGCATTTATCAAAACATTTAACCCATTATGGTCTCCTGCTGCCATTAAATCAGCTCTCATGACAACAGGTAACTTATCAGCCTTAAATAAATATCGCAATTCTGGAGACGATCAGACATAGAAAAAATAAATAGTAATATACACAATGTTAGTAATAAGGTGTTTAAATAATGTTTTTACAAATTTGACTACAGCTTCTCTTATGAGTGCCCTGGTCAACACAGACGCGGAATTTGCAAATGGAGCTGGATATATAGATCCTATGAAAGCTTTGAGACCTGGTCTAGTATATGATGCTGGCGAGATCGACTATGTATCTTTTCTGTGCCACGAAGGTTATAGCACAGAAAATATCATTAGCATCTCTGGGGATAACACTAGTAGCTGCTCTCAGCTCATGGAGCAAACCAAGGATATAAATTATCCAACCTTTGTCATTTCTGCTTTTCGTAGACAACCCATACGTGTTAGCTTCAATAGGACAGTTACGAACGTTGGTTCTGCAACATCGACATATAGAGCTATGATAACTCAACCTCATGTTAGTGGCTTACAAATAGTAGTTGAGCCGGATGTGCTTCAATTTAAAGAAATAGGGCAAAAACTGTCTTTTAAGTTGTCCGTGCAAGCTATTTTTCAGGTGCTAGATGCACCAATTCTTTCAGCTACTTTGACATGGGACGATGGAGTTCATCAGGTGAGAAGCCCCATCGTTGTGCATGTCCCATGATGCTAATGATCAATTGTAATGTATTGCAACTGCAATCCTCTCACAATCTTCAATTTGCTGTATATCGCTTTAAATTTTATTAGAATTATAAATGTACTACTTTGTTACATCTAAACCTATATATGTATATTTCTGGTGTTTGTATGTAAAGAGATCGGCTGAGAGTGTAGTCCCATCTCTGGAATGTCGTCTATAATCTGGTTTGTGAAGTAGTTTGCTAATACTTTTGAAAGTACTTAAATCTTAAGTGCATCCACCGTATATCATTTTTTTTCCGAATAGCAACAATCATATTATATCTATAACTACAAAACTGAATATTCATTCCAGGATTTTTATGCACGTCTTGAAATCTTGACAGTGCATCAGTCCCCCTTTTTATCCGCGCAGCTTGTTGTTGTCATGTGCCCACACACTATTACTCAGTCCTTCCAACTCTTGCGTTGAATTGCACCCACAACGTTTATTAACACTTCTCATCCCACTATAACATGAACACTCGTTGTCCCTCAAATTGACGAGTCTTCACATCCTACCACCACTCTTATCAACAATGGCAGAATTGCATGAAAAGAACAAGAAAGTTTGAATGCCATTTTGGCGGGAAAAACGGTTATAAAGAGAAAGTTGTTACAATTTAAAAAGACAAATGAGCTAATCTAAACTATTTATAGGCTAACTAGCTTCTAGAAACTACTGTTAAACTAACTATTTACAGTTTACATCCTTCCGCACTTTACGAGCATTGACTTTACGAGCTGACCCTGTTTGACCTTTTGGTTGAGCTGGTCTTGTAGTCCCTCCCCCCCACACCCTAGTTGGCAGTGTGAAAGGATCACAAATGCCAAACTTGGCGATACAATTGTAGTGCTGAACTTTTGGTAGACCTTTTGTCAATACATCTACTGCTTGAAATTTGGTAGGAATTGTTAGTTTTATGGATATAAATTAGTAGACGTGAGTTAGGATCGAACTCGAGACTACGGGATTGCACACTTTACGTATGAGAATTTAAAGTTAATAATTAAATATAGAACATTGTATTTATTTATTGATTAAACGAAATAACTAACGAACGTTAAGTAATTAATGTAATGGACTAACGGGCGTTAAAGGTATTTGGAAAAAGACTAAATTGCAAAGTTTGGAAGTTTCCGGAATCCCTTGGGATACCCTCATCCGATCGGCCAAGGAGGAAAAGGAAACAAACCCAACTTGTTCACCAAGTTTGCTTGGGTATATATACAAAACCTAGGGTGTTTGTAAATTATCTCTTGTGCTCATTGCTAAACCCTAAAAACGTTTTGTGTGTGTTTCTTTGTCTCAAACCGATCGGCCATCCACAAGGGTGTCGATCCATCTCTTTTCCACAAACCAAGTTATTTGTTTTATCAAAACTAGCATTACTTTAATTCGGTTTAGTACGTGTGTACAAGAACGTAGTAATAACACACTATTGTTATTATTCTTGGATTGAATTACAAAACGGTAAGGGGTAATTCATATAATCTTAATTAAATCAAATTAGGGTTCTTCCATTGCTAGTTTGTGGATTTGATTCTTGTTCGGCTAGAATCAAGAAAAGGTACGCATATTCTTTTATGTTAATTAATTGTTCATTAATAAATCCTATACGCTTCCGCTTGAATACTTTGATGTTTTATGGTTATTTATTTGATTGTCATGTTATATAATTCCAACAGTGGTTTCAGAGCCAGGTTTTTAATGAGTAATTAATTACATAAACGCGTAATAAAACAAATACTTGCATGTTGTTTGATATATTTATCTAGGGTTTATGTTTTATTTTTGTTTGGTCGATTTTTAGTTATTGGGGCGTACCCCTATTTTTTTGGTCGACACATACATAAATATTTAGGGTTTTGAAAATTGTTTGTTAACCTTATCGAAACCTAGAATTAATATATTAGTTACGTGATTAATTCATGAATAATTTGTTATGTGTCATGGAATTTTGATATGCGATCTTGTGACTATTTGTATAATTGTTATGATGTATCTATGATTATACATGCATGTTAGTCATGGATGAGTTACTTTGATATTATTTAAATTGTTTAGATATATTTATTTACGATAAATCTTGAATTGGGGAAGACTCCAATTATATATTAATGAATCAATTATGTGCTAATTGGTATATTTTAATTATGGGTTTACGCAATCGATTTATCGATGTATGTGGCTCACTTTCTATCGCTGGAGTGAAAGCCCTAATTAATATATACATTAATTTAACCTAGATATTGATTATTAATAGGTTTTATCGAATAAGTTGCATGTGGCTACTTGTTTACACGTATAAATTGTTTATTGTGTACATTGTTTTTAGTAGTTTATTTTTATTTGTTACTTGTTTGTTTATTATGTATGACGCTTTTAAGCAAAGGGTAATTTTGAATAGAAAATAATACGGACTAAACAATGGCGAAATTTGATTAGTTTTGGAAGAGTTAAGTTTTCAATAGTTTAATTGATTGGTGATTTTGGTACAAATGGTCCGAACGGCTCACCCATCGAATGAACTATAAAGGGTTAATTAAAAGTGCATGCAATACAATCGAAATGATGTCTAAGGTTATGCTTTGCGCTTACTTGGTCCTCACGCTTGTAAGTTCGAATGGAGCTACTTAGTAAGCCATAAAATGTGCAAACTCATCTTAAGTGGCTAATTAGTTTTAATTCCATGCGCCACTTGGTGGTAATTACCCCGAAACACTAAGTGTTTACACTTATGCAAAAGTACGGTATAATGGATGATAATTAACACTAAATTCCTTGATTGGTGAACCCAATACCTCGTCAAGACTTTGATAATTTGATCTTTATGAATTGGTAATAAAAGTTTTTATTAAATTTATGCTACAAGTTGAATGCATGACATCTTTGTACATATTTGATTTGACCACATAAAATCAAAACTAGTACCCTTTAAATTAAGTTATATGCCATCTAATTAAAGGAACACTTGAAGTTGCAATTTACGCCATGACAAGATTTGGCTAGATTGTGATGGAGAGGTAAATCTCTATGTAAAGTCGGACCTTACATGGACATATTTGCGCTTCTTTAAGTTAGATACTTAAGTTGAGTAGGAAGTGAGACCTGGACTCAATGGCGTAAGATGGGATGAAACATGTTTATATTTGCAATAGCGTTGGAAAATATAAATCCCATAATGATCTAGGAGTTGGAAATTGTTTGCCAATTAATGTTCGACAGATTACCTTATTATGTGCTTTAGTTACTAGCAGATCAACTGATGTAATGAATCTATGATAATCTGGATCCTAGTTTTCAAGAAAATTATATGGTTATATGTTTATATTACCTTGGGTATATTTATTTCTTGAAAAGTTGTATTATCGAAAATACTAATACTTGAACTTTTTCTCAGAGAAATGGCTCAAAACAACGATAACACTAACATCGCTCTAAATTTCGTTCAAAACTTATTTGATCAAGAAAAGTTGATCGCTCTAAGAATTTCAATGATTGGCACCGCTTTTGAGAATTGTCTCAGAGTTGTCGATGGGTTGAAATATCTTTATGAACCTTGCCTTGTCGAACTAATCGGGTCCTGACTACTAAAAAGTGAAAAGGACGAGTGGAAACTGGAGTATAAGCGTCATAATGATGTGGCTTGTATTATGTTGGGAACGATGGAATCGCTCTTCAAAAGCGTTCAACATTATTTCCCATATAATATGCTCAATGAACTTGAACTATGTTTGAGAAACCCGCCGAGATTTATGACTTGACCGACGATTACACACCAGAGGCGGGGAGAGGGTAAACCCGTAAGTGCTCATGTATTGTAAATGAAAGGATACATGGATCAACTCAAGGCACTTGGCAAAACTTATGATGATGACATGGTCGTGAATCGATTAATAGATCCCTTAACAAGGATTTTAATGGTTTTGTCGAAATTTCAATATGCAATCGCGTGGGAAGACAATTCTCGACCTACACGCATTGCTAATTGACTATGAGAAAGGGTTGCCTCAAAAGGTTCCTACCTCCCGTGTACTAGCTATTTAGGGTGGAAGGATTAATAAGCCAAAACCGCAGCTGCGAACAACAAGAAGGGAGGGTAAGGGAATGGTTGACAAAAGCAAAGCAGTTATGGCCTATCAACCTCAACCCAAGAAGAACCCTATCCTAGGAAGGATAATCCTAAAAGGATCAAGCATGCCACCATTGCAAGACAGTTGGGCATTGGAAGAGAAATTGTGCTCTATCTTGATGAATTGCGGGCAAATAAGCACGACGGGTCCTCGGTGCCGGTTCTTGAGTAATTTATTTGTCATTGAATTATTTACTCTAAATCATAAACATTCCCGGTATATGATACTTGTTGTGGTATTCACATTTGTAATACACTACTGTGGGTTTAGAGTGGAAAGGAAGCTTTCCTATGGGGAGCAATATCTCGACGTGGGAAATGGCGCATATGCGTTGTTGAAGCCATAGGAACGTTTAGTTTAGTATTGCCTTCTGCTTAGTAATCGTTATTGAACAATTGTCATTATGCACCTTCTATAATTAGAGGTGTTGTTTCCTTTCGCTTTGTTGGATGATGGTTTTACTCATACTATTTCACATAATGGAATTGATGTTTCTTTAAATGGTGTATTTTATTTTAAAGCAATTCATGTGAATGGTGTGTTTGAAATTGATGTGATTGAAATGAATCTAACAATAATAATAATTCGATGTTTAGCATTAACAAGAAGATAAAATTAGACTTGAATTCTTCTTATCTTTGGCATTGTAGACTTGCTCATATAGGCAAGGCTCGCATGCATAAGTCGCAACAAGAAGGGCTTTTGCAAAATATCAATGATGAATCATTTGATAAATGTGAGTCATGCATATCTGGGAAGATGACGAAGAAACCTTTTCATAGCAATATGGAGAGGCTTACGATCTACTTGGTCTTATTCATACCGATGTGTGGACCACTTAGACATGTGTCAAAGAAAGGTGCTAGCTACTTCAACCTTTACTTGATGATTTCACCGTTATGGTTATGTTTATTTACTTAAGCATAAACATGAGGTGTTTGAAACATTTAAGGTTTTCAAAGTCTAAGTAGAACGCAATTAGGAAAGAAGATTAAAGCTCTTCGATCCGATAGAGGCAAGTATCTAAGCCAAGAGTTTAAAGATTACTTAGGCGAGAATGGAATTGTCCAGAATCTCACTTCTCCATATACTCCACAACAAAATGGTGTATCTGAGAGAAGAAATCATACATTGTTGGACATGATACGATCTATGTTTAATCTTACCACTCTACCTTTATCCTTTTGGGATTATGCTTTAGAATCTGTTGTTCGTATTCTAAATATGGTTCCCACAAAGAAGGTTGATAAGACACCATATGAAATATGGCATGGTAAAGCTCCTAACCTGTCTTATTTAAAGGTCCGGGGTTGCGGGCGTATGTTAGGCGTGACTCGTGGATAAACTCCAACAAAGATCCAGAAGTGTATCTTCGTAGGATACCCCAAGGAAACTATGGTTTACTACTTTTACTATCCAACCGAAAATAAAGTAATTGTTGCTAGGTATGGAGATTTTCTTGAAAGAGATCTCGTATCTCAAGAATTAAGTGGGAGGGTTTATGATCCGGAAGATGATCATGAAGATGCATTACCTTCGAAAACACTAACGTACTTTCGGTAGAACCTGATAGTCCGGGTCCTCCACCGGTTGAAGTGATTCCGTTCAGAGATCCGTAAGGTCTACGCGTGCACCGAACGTCTATGTCTTAACGTGAGGTTGAGGAAACTATGTTAGGAGATCTTGGAGAGCCTACTAGTTATAAAGTCGCCATGGCAAGTCCCGATAAGGAAAATGGCAGGTTGCAATGAATGGGGAAATGCAATCCATGAGAGAAAATAAAGTCTCGGTAGAGGTTGACTTATCTCCAAACGCCACGGTGGTTGGAAGTAAGTGGCTCTATAAAATTAAGACCGACATGGATGGCAATATACACGTCTATAAAGCTCGCCTAGTTGCGCAAGGTTTTACTCAAACTTATGGCATTGATTACGAGGAGACCTTTTCTCCCGTGAGCGGACATTAGAGCTATTAGAATTCTCATAGCTATAGCAACATACTATGACTATGAGATATGGCAAATGGATGTCAAAACCGCTTCTTGAATGGTCGCTTAGATGAAGACATCTATATGAAGCAACCCGAGGGGTTCATGAATCCACAATTTCCAAACCGTATGCAAACTTCAAAGGTCCATTTATGGATTGAAGCAAGCATCAAGGCAATGGAATAAAAGATTTGATGAAGAAATCAAAAGGTATGGATTTATTCAAAATCTTGATGAGCCATGTGTATATCACAAAGTTAGTGGGAGTGATGTAATTTTCCTAATTCTTTATGTCGATGACATATTAATTATGGGAAAAGACATTCCGAGTTTGCAAAATGTTAAGGCATATCTTAGGAAGTGTTTTTCTATGAAGGATTTAGGAGAAGCTGCATACATTATGGGAATCAAGATCTACCGAGATATGTCAAAGCGGTTAATTGGTTTAAGTCAAAGCGCTTACATTGATAAAATATTGAAGAGATTCAATATGCAAAATTCTAAGAAAGGATATTTGCCGATGGATGTAAAGCATGGCTTATGTAGCGAGATGTGTGCTTCAACACCGTCAAGTGGTACGCATGCGAAAGTTCCTACGCTCTACTGTAGGATCTATTATGTATGTTTGTGAGATGCACAAGGCCGATGTGGCATTCGCCGAACATGACCGGTCGATATCAACGTAATCCGGTGAACTTCATCGAATGTCATACATATTCTAAAGTATCTTAGAAATACTAAAGATATGTTTTTAGTGTATGGTGGAAATCCGGACCACGAGCTTGGTGTTAAGAGTTACTGTGATGCGTCTGGCGATGTGATAAAGATGATAATGAAGTCTCGAGACGGTTATGTCTTTGTCATCAATGGAGGAGCATTATTTGGAAGAGCAAGAAGCGAGCACGATTGCGATGTCTGCGGCGAAGCCAAATACATAGTCGCTCTTTAAGGCGCAATGGAGGTCGTTTGGATTAGGAAATTCATTTCGTGGCTTGGTGTTATGCCTTCAATTGAATCACCTATTGATATGTATTGTGACAATTACGCTACAATCATATTTTCCAATGAACACGAGTCATGAAGGGCACGGACATTTTCTACTAAAGTATCACTATGTTCGGGAACAAGTCTGCGAAGGTGAAATAAATCTCCGAAAGTTCACATGAGATGATAACTTAGTGATCCTTTCACTAAGGCTTTAGCTAAAGACAAGCTTATTGGACTTGCTAATGGAATTGGACTTCGTTTAGCTAATAGTTTCATGCATAAGCGTGATTAGTATTTGGATAAAGGATATTGTAAAACATTTATTATTTTGATGAAATAAAGTTTGGATTATGTTTATTTTCATTTATAATATTGTTGTCCTATATTTGCATGTTTAATCCGTGAGTAACTTAGTTATTCTAAATGTCCGTTGTCGATTAATGATATGGGAGTATCATTAAATTAAGACAAATCTGAGAGATGTGGTAGAATATACTTGAAAGTATATTGATGAGAATGCATACCAATTTCGGATGATATTCAATGAATTGAATATAGGACTTATCGAACTACATAATTTACTTTGTGGATATTGTTATAAGTAAATTATGAATAGTTATCCTCGGACTTGAGATACCGGATAAGTGTCATGAATGTAGTGCATTTACGTGAAGCAACTTAACGCTATCGTGAATCGGTAGTTATAAGGGTTGTTTTCGAAATGTTAGGAAGTTTATGGGTTATTCTTGTAGTCAAATAGAATTTGTTCCTTCAAATTTATTTGGAGTTTAATCTTCTTGGGCCCCTTGTAGGGTTGACAAGATGTTATGTCTGGCGCACCCAAATCGCCTAAATATGTTTAGATGATTCGGTAATCTTGGTCAATCACTTACAACGAAACATAATAGTTTTATAAAGAATGACTTAATTCCATATATTTATTTAACGTGGTATTAGAAACAAAGGATAACAATAATGAGAAATCATTAAAAGGTTTTCAAGGAGCCTTACTCGAGTTGTATGAGAGGCATCAAGTGTTGCTAGGCGCTAACCGATGTGATCACTCTATTAAGATATATCCAGTGGGAGTGTTAGTTTTATGGATATAAATTAGTAGGCGTGAGTTAGGATCGAACTCGAGACTACGGGATTGCACACTTTACGATGAGAATTTAAAGTTAATAATTAAATATAGAACGTTGTATTTATTTATTGATTAAACGAAATAACTAACGAACGTTAAGTAATTAATGTAATGGACTAACGGCTTAAAGGTATTGGAAAAGACTAAATTTCAAAGTTTGGAAGTTTCGGAATCCCTTGGGGATACCCTCATCCGATCGGCCAAGGAGGAAAGGAAACAAACCCAACTTGTTCACCAAGTTTGCTTGGTATATATACAAAACCTACGGTGTTTGTAAATTATCTCTTGTGCTCATTGCTAAACCCTAAAAACGTTTTGTGTGTGTTTCTTTATCTCAAACCGATCGGCCATCCACAAGGGTGTCGATCCATCTCTTTTCCACAAACCAAGTTATTTGTTTTTATCAAAACTAGCATTACTTTAATTCGGTTTAGTACGTGTGTACAAGAACGTAGTAATAACACACTATTGTTATTATTCTTGGATTGAATTTGTAACACCCCGCCTTTTCGGAGCGTTAAAAACCTTAAATTTACCTTATATCAGCGGAAGCTTCTACCCATAGTCAATCCCAAATAATCTCCTGATTCCTAAGCAGCTCATCTGGGTTTCACAAATTTTAAAAGAGTTTTGGATCAGCCAAAGGCCTAGTGAGAATTCATGGTTTTCACGTATAAAACAATTCTTATAATATCAAAAACTTTTCCAATAACATCAAACTTGTAAAACAATCATGCAATTTGCTCAAATATCATTTAATTACTATTTAGTGATCACATATTCTCAATACTTATCAACAGTTAACAAAATCAACGATTCAACACATATCACCAAACCATATAAACCAACTATTCATTATTTTTCGTTCGGTTCAACGGTTTCAACTTTCTTTATTTCCGTTCGGTTCAATGGTTCCAACTTTTTTTATTTACGTTCGGTTCAACGGTTCCAACTTTCTTTATTTCCACGATTCACAATTCAACATTTATACAGTTCACGATTTGTAATCCTACATTTATATATCTCTTCATGTACATATAGCATATTTCTCAACATTCACTTATTATCAAAGAATCCAAACACGTAGCAAATAACGATCATTTAAACAAGTTTTCATGATACTATTTCGAATAAAGTGCAACCCAATTTAAAAAGCACATGAAAACTCACCTGAATGCTCAGAATTATAGTTCACTTTAGGCAAAAAAAAACGTCACCCTTTCTTCAATGAATCTACATAGATTAAGGTTCGTATGATAAATATCTCAAAGTTTAGGGTTTGTATGCGCCAATATCTAAAAATGAGGGCTAAAAGTGAAATATTATATAAATACTAACATGCAAAATTCATCAACTCTCGTACAGTACTTAGGCTTCCCTTTTATTCTCTTCTTTTTATTTTATAACCCGACATGCCAACTTTACCCTCGCTCGTGGACCACATGATTAACATTTTCGACCAAGTAAACCCCGTAGTACTACTAACCCCCGACTCATCTCCCCCGATATGCTTTCAAAACACCGAATAACTCAACCAATCTTCCCCGCGATCGCCCTCAAACTTACCTCCCAAGACATGGTTATACCACTTAGCCATAGTTTTATTTCATGCATTTTCTTTACTGTTATACCCCATTTAATACCAAGTGTACACTCATGTTTTAGTCTCATTAGGCATGTTAATAACACAAAAATAAACATGTCGAGAGGTCACAAAATCAGATTCATAACTAAGGTTTTTATCATTATTCTTTGCGACACAATTTAGCTATACATGCATGTTTTATGTTGACAAAAGCTTTAGTTATTATGTGTTTAGTCCTGTCGAGATACAAAGGAAACATACCAAGGCCAAAACCAACTCATATCTCATTATTTTATGAAGCAGGTTACTTCAGTTTCAACGGACCACTTATCAGATGTTACCCCAAGATTTTATGCACATAATACTAGGTCTTCATGTCTTGTCATTTATCATTTAATAGCAACATGATTTAAGGTTTCCAAAGGTGTGCGTATGGGTCCAATACCCACGACCAGATGCCAAATATAACCAGTACACATAGGTGGTATTAGTCGACATATGTAAGATTAATGACCTGATTTCATGAATCCATTGTAATATGTGAAGTCTTATTATCGTGTACATGCAATTTAAAAGATGTTGGCCCAATGTTACGGATCTTTAATCAACGATATACCAAAAATATGAAACAATCTCTGTTTTCTATTAATTTGTCATCAATGATTCTTTACATGTTCTATTCTATTTATACAAAGTGAAAAGGTACATGTTGAACCGTTGTGTCGGTTAAAGGATATGGCAGTTATAGTGTAACTGCTATATAACCGTTATGTAATCGCTTCTTGTTGACTTTCGTTGAGGTTGACTTTCGTTGACTTTTGTTGACCGGGTCATAATGGGTGTTGACTTGGGTCATTGGTTGGGTAGATTGGGATTAACCCAATATTCTCCCTTTAATCACAATCACGCGACGTAGATCTTTAAGTCTTTTGTAGTCGTCTCCATTTTGCTTTCTTACGCATTCTCATCATTTCGCATTCTCTACTGCTCTTCGCAATCTCTGCCGTTTTGCATTCTCTGCGGTTTCGCAATCTCTGCATTCGCAATCTACGTTGTTTCGCACTCTGTTGTTTTGCAATCTCTGCATTCGCAATCTCTGCTTGTTATTGCAATCACTGCGTTTCTCATTGTATCATTTCTCTTCAGTTATAGCCGCCATAAGTAATGTTGGCTCTAAGTCTTCTTCAATAAATTTGAATGTTCTCTGACTTGATTCTTGCGTTTATTTTGACATTCATATGCATAATGTCCAAGTTTGTGACATCGGTAGCATGTGACTTGAGATTTGTCTCTTGTATCTTCTTCAAAAGATGCTCGTTCTTCCCTTTTAGATTGATAATTGTTCTTGTCTTGTTCTCGGCCTTGAGACAGGTTAAATCTTCCCTGACCATATTCTCTAAAAGGTTTTCCTTGTCCTTTATGTCATGTGAACATCAAAGTCTCTTGATTGTTCACTTGTTTATCCTTCTTAAACTTAATCCTTTCTTCATAGGTCTTAAGTCTTCCAATTGCTTCTTCTATAGTCATTTCACTTAGGTTGGAATATTGTTCTATAGATGCGACTATTTGCAGATACCTATCGGGTACAGCATTTAGTAGTTTCCGTACTAAGGTTTCATCTTCTATGGTGTGTCCTAGACTAGCGGCTTTGTTTACGAGAGTTGTAAGTTTTGTAGCAAAGGTGTCGATTGTCTCGTCTTCCTTCATTTGTAACATCTCAAAATCAGATTTGAGTGTTTGTAGTCTTGCTTGTTGGACTCCCTTTTCGCCAACGTGTCTAGTTTTCAAAGCATTCCAAATGTCCTTCGCGGTTTTTTGCTTTGTTATTTGAAGTAATTGTTCTTCGAGTAAGGCTTGGTAAAGAAATGCAATAGCGGTTTTATATTTTTTCTTATTGGGTTGAGTCAATTCAGTCGGCTCTATTGTTTCCCATAAACCACTTGCTTCGAGAATGATTTGTATTCGAATTGCCCATAACGAGTAATTCGCGGGCTTTAGGATTGGGCATTGAAATTGAGTTGTACTATTTGTAAAATTAGTACTAGGTTCCTTATTTCCACTTCCTTTCGTCATATTTTAAATATATTGACAAAAACTTTTTAACACTAGGTGTGTCGAAATTTCTATATCTAGCGAGTTTTTTTTATTTTGCCTTATAGGCTATATAAAAAATTTTACGGGACTAGTTTTTAAATCCAAAACTATCCTTAATCAATATAATAAGCAGTATGATACTAGGTTATTATATTTCTAAAATTTTGACAAGATATTAACTTTAAATAAAATAACTTATCAAAAAAGGCAATATATATCAAAAGTAATATATAAAGTAAAAAAAATGAAAGATGGTATTTTTAATCTTTTGGAACCTGGAAGGGTTGATGGTCTAACCCGATGCCTTATAAAAATAAAAATCCTTGTATGTAGCCCACTTCAAAAAAACGAGTGCCTTGTATTTGTATATTTATTTTATCTCTTTGAGAGATAAAAACATGCGCCGTATATATTTCTTATTTCTCTTATTATTGAGATAAGAAATAAAACAAACGTATCCTTTGGAGACTTAGTTCGTCTCTCTCTCCCTTTTCTGGGTATGGATCCGCTTTCTCCTTCTCCTGATCTTCGTGGTCAAACGCCTATGATAAGGCTTGAGTGTGGAGTTTGATAGACTCCTTGAGATCGTTTTGAGCCTTAGGGTTTAACAATAACATAGACAAACAATCATGCACGTGAATAGAACAAACAACTATGTTATTGACACAAGGTTTTCATCATTATCTCCCAATTATATATTGATCGAATATAACGTGTTACCTAACTGTAACAGGGATCTAAGCCATCTCAGATCTTAGGGATATACAAAACAAACACTAACCCTAGACGTTTATAGAAACACGTCTAGGTTACACACACACCATCTACTAGACGTCTACATTGGAAGACTTGTATATAATCTACACCCCATGTCCTCTTTATATACTAGAGGATTAGGGTTTACAAGATACTACGAAGGACTAATAAGTAAATCTTCTTTTGCAAGCAAGTCCTTCCATCTTTTTGTAGATTTATTCTCTTTCTCTTTAAGCCCTTGATGTTTCATTCTTATTTACTTTGTCTCATCAAATCAAGGAACCTAAAACCCAACAATCTTCCCTATTTGATGATGACAAAACAAACAAAATCGTGTACGAACTTCCCTAGGCAAGTAGCGAGAAGTTGAGATGTAAACATCTCCCTAAATGAAACAAATCTTGTCTTCCTTTGTCTTCCCTTAATCCATGCCATCGCTCAATATTTCTTCCTCTTTTTGTTATCAACAAATAGAGAATATAGCGATGAAACTTCCCTTGAGTGATGCATAAAAATGATTCTTCAAATCTGTAAGCTCCATGTAATGATCACTTGTGAAGAAAACCAAATATAACTAATTTGATGAAGAAGTAAAATCACCCAAACTTGCATCTTATGTCTTGTTTATCCACGTGACTACGACGATATACTAACCAATGTATAAGGAGACCGCAATCTCTTGACAATAATCATGAGCACAATAACGTCACTCCTTAAAGTGTTTGTCAATTCTTCATCACAATCATTGAAGCACGAACAAGTTACTTTTAAACGATTCCGCGTTTAAAAATATAATAAGAACACGCATCAAGTAATTCCACTTCATCTTCAAATAGGTGATAAATAATTGCCTTCGTAATCAATTATTCAATAGAAACCAAAACGAGCTTTGTAAATCTTTTTAAGAACAACTTCCAAAAACCAAACTCCTTGTGTGTGTGAACCAATCTCGTGTGTGAACTCTGTACCAAATTCTTGTACAACTTCCCCTCAATTCCAACACTTTCGAGAACCAAAAATCAATCACTTTTAAAACTTCAAACTCGTAAAACAATACACCATCTCATATTATACATGCACAATCTATCCCACTTATTCACTTTTTCAATTAATAATATGCATGCACAATTTTTTATCCTCACGTATAAAATCAAGCAGATAACCATGCGTACTGCCCTTGTTCACAATTTAGATATCATAGGATATATCAGCAGTAGTGGTAAATATCCGTGGTAACAAGATAACACTATCAGTGGAACCGAGTACTACCAGTGAAAACAAGATAAAACTAGCAGTGGTTACCTTTCGAGAAGCCCATCAGTGGTTACAAGTAAAGCTATCAGTGGTTTCAATGTAACTAGCAGTAGTTGGAGAAGCTTGTCAGTGGTTACGAGAAACGCTAATAGTGGAAACCCAATCATGGCAGTACTAATGTCTGCGAGGCCCTTTTTCCATCACATTCATACATCTCGTCATATGTAATTCACCAGGTACAAAATAGATAACGAGAATCAAGAACTCAAGTCATCCGAGAGGATATGATGAGTTACATACGTGAAACATCGGACCATGTGCTCGATAACTTTCGATTAAAATATCAACACAATGTAGCTTCTCAACATCTTCATAACAACAACTTAAAAATACCTTGTTAAACCCGGATATCAATTGCTTTAGGAATATATAATGATCATCCATGAAGACAAAACATGGGAATAACGAATATGATGATCATTAATAGCGACAACAAAGCGCAACAAAATAATGAAGAAGAAACCCTAAAATTGAATATTAAATACCTCTTACTGATGAACTTCGACATAGTATAACTTTTACTTGGAAGCTCGGATCGAAAATTCCTTGGTGGAAAGTTAAATGGGTATATAGAGAAGCTCCACCAAAATTTCAAATGATCCAACGGTTAACGAAATAGTTATGATCATTACAAAAGCGTTGTTGCGAACGTATACTAAAAATTTCGGTTTAATTTTTCTTCTTCGCCATTCTTCGACCAATAAAACCTTGCGAATCCCTAGGTAACGAGCTCTGACTACGATACCAATTGTGGAGTTTGATAGACTCCTTGAGATCGTTTTGAGCCTTAGGGTTTAACAATAACATAGACAAACAATCATGCACATCGGAATAGAACAAACAACTATGTTATTGACACAAGGTTTTCATCATTATCTCCCCAATTATATATTGATCGTAATATAACGTGTTACCTAAGCATAATAGAGGATCTAAGCCATCTCGGATCTTAGGGATATACAAACAAACACTAACCCTAGCGTTTATAGAAACACGTCTAGGTTACACACACACCATCTACTAGGCGTCTACATTGGAAGACTTGTATAATCTACACCCCATGTCCTCTTTATATACTAGAGGATTAGGGTTTACAAGATACTACGAAGGACTAATAAGTAAATCTTCTTTTGCAAGCAAGTCTTTCCATCTTTTTGTAGATTTATTCTCTTTCTCTTTAAGCCCTTGATGTTTCATTCTTCTATTTACTTTGTCTCATCAAATCCAAGGAACCTAAAACCCAACATTGAGTGGCCTTCTTCTCTTCTCCGGTACGTGGTGATCTATGCGAACACCAGATCCCTTCAATCAAAATTTTAGGGTTTCGTTTGATTTGGGGCTTTTTAGACCGTGAGTGATATGAAAGATTGGAGACTTAATTAAGTCAATTGATGGCTTAATTAACGTTCTAGGGCTTGATTCTTGGTTCGGAACAGGTGTGTTTGTTCTAATTTAAATCTTTGAATTTTGCCCTAATTGATGACTTCGTTTAGTTTGTTTGAATCAATATGTATAAACGAGTTTTACTTCGTTTCTAATCCTATGTGGATAAAAAATTAGTTTCGATGAAAAGTTGCAAATAAGTTTGTTGCCGGGTTGGAGCAGTCACTTATGTGATTGTTCCCTTGGTGCGACAAACGTATATGGAACACAAAAGATGATATCTTTTGATTTTGTGTTCGGATTATTTTGCAGAATTTTTTTTTCTCGAAACTGTTTTTAGGGTTCTTATTGATTCTGAAACTTAAAACGAAAAAGCTATATGATGAATCAGGCTCTGATACCAATTGTTGGCCCAATGTTACGGATCTTTAATAACCGATATACCAAAAATATGAAACAATCTCTGTTTTCTATTAATATGTCATGAATGATTCTTTACATGTTCTATTCTATTTATACAAAGTGAAAAGGTACATGTTGAACCGTTGTGTCGGTTAAAGGATATGGCAGTTATAGTGTAACTGCTATATAACCGTTTATGTAACTGCTTCTTGTTGACTTTCGTTGAGGTTGACTTTCGTTGACTTTTGTTGACCGGTCATAATGGGTGTTGACTTGGGTGTTGGGTTGGGTAGATTGGGATTAACTTGATAAAAGAAGTCTCAATACAGATCCAATGAGGCGATATATAGGTCGTATATACAAATGGTTCTTCTTCATGATTTTTATGTAGCACAACATCAGGTTATTCTAAGTTAAGTTTTAACCATTTAAGTAATAGGTTTCACGGGCAAAAAAAAGGGCATGCGCATAGACATCTACATGACCAGGTTTTCAGAAACAAAGAAGGATGACGAGGTTATAATAGTACCTTTGTTGCGTGTAGAGGAGAGGGAAAAACAAGGATAAAAACCAGGCAAAACGACCCCTTGATGTGCCCTAGTATTACGAAGAAGAAGAACAATAATAAACCCGCACGAAACCAAACAACACTGTAACCACCACGTGAAATCAGCCTTGCAAAAAGCCTTGAACCTCCTTTGAACCGGTCTTTTGTCGACGAATAAGGGTGAAGATGTGAGGTTTTGCCGTGAGTTTCTTAGGGATATTAGGGTTTTCTTTGAGTGAGATATGGGGGCATATAAAGGTGATAGAGTCGAGTTAACTTTAGCAAAAATCAAGGGGATATGGGTGTGAATCAATCGAAAAAAGGAAAACAATTAAGGACCAAATCAAGTTTATTTCTTGCCATATTACTTGTGTCATATTTTATTTCAAATGTTTAAATGTGTAAATGGCTTGTGTTGTGTTACTTTCATTTTCAATATTATGTAAGATTTTATTTCTTCCAATTTTCTATATAAATTACTTATCATAAGTACTTAGTGAAACTTATCGATCATGGCTTTATTTTACGGATTATAATTCGAGGGTATAATAGTCTTTTAACACGTCTACGGTTTTTAGGGTTTTACAACTCTTCCCCTCTAAAAAAAATTTCGTCCTCGAAATTTGGTTAGACAATTAACGCACGTAAAATTATCAATTGATTCTAAAACAGTCAACAATATCGCGTCCTCTTTTAAATTAACACTTGCCGTCAATGTATAACCCATAATAAATAACTCTCAGCTCATGAAATGCATACAATCATTATAGAGATATCACATCTTTTACAAAAACTCTCAAGTATTTCCTTTGTTATTTTCACTTTTCTTTATACATATTTGACATATATCACATCATATTGTCTATAATATCATACCATGTTTTCCTCAAAATTCGAGCACTTGTCTATCGTTATATTAGCACTTTTCTATAGTTATATTAGCTCCTTAGTCAACAATTAAGCTAAAATCTTGCATTTATACTATTCTATCCCATCAAGTTTTAATGTATCCAATTATTAAGCTATGTAACTTTTAATCATATAGAAGCTCATATCAAATTATTCATTCAAGGTACCTAGAAATATATATGTGATTAATAACTGACGCACTCATGTCTTCATAACTGAAACCTTGTACCTTATTGTTAACATTATATAAATAAAGTTTTATGCAAGTATGTCACTTTTATCACCCGAAAGCCTTTTTTCTTCCTTTCTTTTGGTCCTTTTATTTCCGCTTGTTTCCCCTTTTTCTTTTAGCACTTTGGCTAGCTCATTCGACCTTATAAATTCATTTACTAGTCTCCAATATCATCATCTTAACTAATGACAACAAGCTTACACCATTAGATACGTAGCTTTTACTGTATGTTCCAAACTTTTAACCAGTTCTACCACTACAAAGTCTAGATCTTTATACAAAGTTTCTTCACTTACACTCTATAGCCTAAAATCAGTCCAACTACACTATGTTAGCCCAACAACCATATTCTCTATATAAATTTCTTCAATAGCTCATTGCTTACGGTTTAAGACTAGGTCGACTAAACCTAATTCACTTAAACCCAAGGCTCTGATGCCAACTGTAACACCCGGCCTTTTCAGAGCGTTAAAAACCTCAAATTTACCTTATATCAGCGGAGGCTTCTACCCATAGTCAATCCCAAATAATCTCCAGATTCCTAAGCGACTCATCCGGTTGCACAAATTTTAAAAGAGTTTTGGATCACCAAAGGCCTAGTGAGAATTCATGGTTTTCACGTATAAAACAATTCTTATAATATCAAAAACTTTTCCAATAACATCAAACTTGTAAAACAATCATGCAATTTGCTCAAATATCATTTAATTACTATTTAGTGATCACATATTCTCAATACTTATCAACAGTTAACAAAATCAACGATTCAACACATATCACCAAACCATATAAACCAACTATTCATTATTTTCCGTTCGGTTCAACGGTTCCAACTTTCTTTATTTCCGTTCGGTTCAACGGTTCCAACTTTCTTTATTTCCATGATTCACAATTCAACATTTATACGGTTCACGATTTATAATCCAACATTTATATATCTCTTCATGTACATATAGCATATTTCTCAACATTCACTTATTATCGAAGAATCCAAACACGTAGCAAATAACGATCATTTAAACAAGTTTGCATGATACTATTTCGAATAAAGTGCAACCCAATTTAAAAAGCACATGAAAACTCACCTGAATGCTCAGAATTATAGTTCACTTTAGGCCAAAAAAAAGGTCACCCTTTCTTCAATGAATCTACATAGATTAAGGTTCGTATGATAAATATCTCAAAGTTTAGGGTTTGTATGCGTAATATCTAAAATGAGGGCTAAAAGTGAAATATTATATAAATACTAACATGAAAAATTCATCAACTCTCGTACAGTACTTAGGCTTCCCTTTTATTCTCTTCTTTTTATTTTATAACCCGACATGCCAACTTTACCCTCGCTCGTGGACCACATGATTAACATTTTCGACCAAGTAAACCCCGTAGTACTACTAACCCCCGACTCATCTCCCCCGATATGCTTTCAAAACACCGAATAACTCAACCAATCTTCCCCGCGATCGCCCTCAAACTTACCTCCCAAGGCATGGTTATACCACTTAGCCATAGTTTTATTTCATGCATTTTCTTTCTTTGTTATACCCCATTTAATACCAAGTGTACACTCATGTTTTAGTCTCATTAGGCATGTTAATAACACAAAAATAAACATGTCGAGAGGTCACAAAATCAGATTCATAACTAAGGTTTTTATCATTATTCTTTGCGACACAATTTAGCTATACATGCATGTTTTATGTTGACAAAAGCTTTAGTTATTATGTGTTTAGTCGTGTCGAGATACAAAGGAAACATTCCAAGGCCAAAACCAACTCATATCTCATTATTTTATGAAGCAGGTTACTTCAGTTTCAACGGACCACTTATCAGATGTTACCCCAAGATTTTATGCACATAATACTAGGTCTTCATGTCTTGTCATTTATCATTTAATAGCAACATGATTTAAGGTTTCCAAAGGTGTGCGTATGGGTCCAATACCCACGACCAGAATCCAAATATAACCAGGACACATAGGTGGTATTAGTCGACATATGTAAGATTAATGACCTGATTTCATGAATCCATTGTAATATGTGAAGTCTTATTATCGTGTACATGCAATTTAAAAGAAGTCTCAATACAGATCCAATGAGACGATATAGGTCGTATATACAAATGGTTCTTCTTCATGATTTTTATGTAGCACAACATCAGGTTATTCTAAGTTAAGTTTTAACCATTTAAGTAATAGGTTTCACGGGAAAAAAAGGGCATGCGGATAGACATCTACATGACCAGGTTTTCAGAAACAAAGAAGGATGACGAGGTTATAATAAGAGTACCTTTGTTGCGTGTAGAGGAGAGGGAAAAACAAGGATCAAAACCAGGCAAAACGACCCCTTGATGTGCCCTAGTATTACGACAGCAGCAACAATAATAAACCCGCACTCGAAACCAAACAACACTCGTAACCACCACGTGAAATCAGCCTTGCAAAAAAGCCTTCGAACCTCCCTTTGAACTGGTCTTTTGTCGACAGAATAAGGGTGAAGATGTGAGGTTTTTGCCGTGAGTTTCTTAGGGATATTAGGGTTTTTCTTTGAGTGAGATATGGGGGCATATAAAAGGTGATAGAGTCAGTTAACTTTAGCAAAAATCAAGGGGATATGGCGTGTGAATCAGCCGAAAAAAAAGGAAAACAATTAAGGACCAAATCAAGTTTATTTCTTGCCATATTACTTGTGTCATATTTTATTTCAAATGTTTAAATGTGTAAATGGCTTGTGTTGTGTTACTTTCATTTTCAATATTATGTAAGATTTTATTTCTTCCAATTTTCTATATAAATTACTTATCATAAGTACTTAGTGAAACTTATCGATCATGGCTTTATTTTACGGATTATAATTTGAGGGTATAATAGTCTTTTAACACGTCTACGGTTTTTAGGGTTTTACAGAATTACAAAACGGTATGGGGTAATTCATATAATCCTAATTAAATCAAATTAGGGTTCTTCCATTGCTAGTTTATGGATTTGATTCTTGTTCGGCTAGAATCAAGAAAAGGTACGCATATTCTTTTATGTTAATTAATTGTTCATTAATAAATCCTATACGCTTCCGCTTGAATACTTTGATGTTTTATGGTTATTTATTTGATTGTCATGTTATATAATTCCAACAGGAATGTAGGAAGGAATGATGACTTTTCTTTTGATCTTGTCCCTCACAATCAATTTCAATCTGCTTTGTTCTTGCATGTTGAATAGGATTAAATGCCAAGGCAATTGCATACTCATTGTCAATTAAGATGTTGATAGGTTTAGGAATTAAGACATTTAGATCTTTGTTAGGAATTAGAAAATTCCATAGTAAAGAGTCGGTCACCCCAAGTGTTATCTAGCATAAGTTAGCTCGTAGACAAATCGTTAGTTACGTTATTTATTGTTTTATTAGTTAGTTAGTAGTCTAGTTTAGCATAGTGCAACACCGTGGAGGAAGGACGGGTCTTTACCCATTGTATCCACGATCCATGGCCGATAGGAGGTCGTTTCTCATGTAACTATAAATACCCTTCCATCCATGGAAGGGTGGTGCTCATAATCTAATATTCCATACTTTGAGTAAACCTCTAGCAAGAACACCCTCTCTCTCTAACTTCTCTCTCTAATGGAAAACATGTATTTTGATCTCCCAGAGACCACCGAATCATCTAACACAATAAAAATAACGATCCTACAATTGGTATCGAGCCAAGGTTATTGTGTTGTGTTGATTCTTGTGGTATTGATACATAGTTTTAAGCGGTTCGTGAATTTTGTGGTTGGATTACTTTTTAAAGCGGTTTCAAACATGTTTTGATACTTATTTGCTTATTTGAAACCGGTTGTGATTGGTTTTGTGGTGAATCGTTTTGGGTAAACAGTTTATTATGTATTGGTATTCTTCTTTTGGTCTATGGTCCTAACTGGTTCATACATGTGTCCAAGTCTGTTTTTTGTGTCCAAGTTCTGTTTATATACGCCTTGTCCAAAAGATGAATATATGGTCAAACTGTCATCTTTGTGGTCAAACGGGTCTAAAGTAGCAGTTTTTATGATAGTTTTACTGGGTTTAGTATGAAGGTGGTCGGAAAAGTAGCCGGAAAACTCATCGAAAAACATAAAAATCTTCTTGGCGATTTGACACAAAAGCCCGACGGATGCATTGCACCTCTTATAGCGACTTGTCTTTACAAGTCGCTCGCTAGCGACTGGTCGTGGCGAGTTAGCCTAGCGACTTGGTCGTGGCGAGTTAGCCTAGCGACTTGGTCGTGGCGAGTTAGCCTAGCGACTTGGTCGTGGCGAGTTAGCCTAGCGACTTGGTCGTGGCGAGTTAGCCTGGCGACTTGGCCGTGGCAACTTGGTCGTGGCGACTTGTGTAAAAAAATGGTTTAGTGACAGAAAGGTAGAAGAAGAATTGACCAAGACCATAACAAATACCATACATACTCATCGACCTCAGTTATACTCAACATCATCAGTCCATGCTTATAAAAAACAGAAAACGTGAAGACCAAGAGCTTAAACTGATCCGAAACAAACATTCAACATCTAAACCTACATCTAGACTCAACCCAAAGGACCCTCACTCACTCCTCAACTCTCAAACAATCAAGTATCAAAAAGAAAGTTTTCAAAATGTGGATCTCAGTTGTGTTCACTCATGTCTTCAACCTTTTACAATCTTTAAGTGTGAACCAACAACCATCATAGACCCGTAAACATCCAAAACCATTGAAAGTAAAATGATCTCAATCTTGTTTTATTTCATCAAGATCTTTATAGATCTATCGAAATCAAAACTCATCTCATCATGGATCTCGTTAATTAAAAGTGAAAACAATCAAGCAATGATCTCAGTTTGGTTAACTCTCTCATTAATTTCTTTTTACAAATCTTAAAGAGTTAAAACAAATCATCATAGATCTATTTTTGAAGATAAACTTCAATCAATATCCGACACACAAAAGACAAGATTAATAACATGTACGTTATTATCTTTTCCTTAGTTCGGTTATAAGCAAACACAAAACACATTCAATCTTACCCGAGACCATTGTTAAACGATCTTGAAGCCATTAGTACTTCGTGTGTTCCTCGTATTGGTACAAGATAAGTGGTGCTCATGGTAATTGCTTGTGATATCGGTTTATGTTTGGTGGTTGGTTTATGCAAGTCACACAAAAGGATGATAACCGAGTTTCTTGTTTGATTTAAGTGAGATTCGTGAAAGGAGATGTGTTTTGGATGTGTTGACGATTTGGAGAGAGTGTTTAAGAAGGAGGCTGAGTGATTGAGTTGTTTAGGGTTACTCGTATGTTATTAGGGTAATTGTGAGTTACTCTTATATCTGGTTTTACAAAGGTCTTTTGCAAGTGAATATTTGGATCGTGGGCTTTCTCATTTGGAGTTTGGGCCTCAACCGGATATATAACACGGATTGGCTGTGTTGTGTTTTTGATTATGGGCTGCACATGAACTGAAGCGACAAGATGATTTTTGGGCTGTCAATGTGTTTTCTATGGGGGTTTCCTCTATCCGTTTATGTAGCCTGGTCAACGAATGGGATTACACGGAGAAAGACTTTTTTTAATTTTTATCCAATTGTATTTTTTTAATACAAATATATTGGATACAAATTCTAATTATTTGGCCAATTGAGTGGTATTTTGGTGGTATTATAATTTCACGGAGGGATACATAAATTCTCGGCTTGAGCGAAAAAGTGAAAAATGACTACGGGATTTTTGTGCGGTTATCTCCATATGTGGTCATTACTATTAGCCGATGAACATTGCATGTTCCCCTAAAACAAATATTCAACGAAACCAAAGTTGTCATAACACTTTCAAGTGACATTGTTTACGGTTTAGTCTTGATTTTGTAAAATCCATGAAAAAACTATTTCTCGGTTTAAATCATTGACTTGTAAAATCACGTAACAATGGAAACATCCCTAAAAGTTAAGTGCATTTCGGATCTATCTTACGGTTTATTCTTGGTTTTGTAAAATCCGCGAAAGAACCTATTTCTCGGTTGAAACCATAGAATTGTAAAATCCGTATTGATGGAACCATCTTGGAGAAAGGAAAGTGTATTTCGGGATCTTGATCACGGTGTTACGGGTTCATTTGAAGAAAGGATAAAAGGTGTACTTCATAAATTGGATGTGTGTTTGGATATTCGTCATGGCGGTTTGGTTATTACATGGTTTTACGGGGTTATGTCTTTGTTAACCATGGTCGGGATGAAACCATTATCATAAGTTCACTTAAAGCGTCAAAGGAGGCTAGAATTGAGCTTTGAACGAGAAGATGTGACAACGGGTTAATTAGCTATTATTTATTTGAGGTTGAAGTGAATTATCACGAGGCGAGTGTACTTAGTATCCGAAGGTATCGGGGATGGTTGGATGAAGATACTTGAGATTCTTGTTCAAGCTTATTATCAAAAACAAAGACTTGGAAATCTAGTTATTGTTGGGTGACTTTTCCTTTTCTTTTACCACTTGGGGAATTGGGCTCTTATCATCTCAAAATAGCTATCACTTAAAGGAGTTACGTTGTAGTGCTCGGTGTCACATTCAATTGTGGATTTTCAAGAGGTAATGTCGTCTATTACTTGATGGTTGGTTGGTTGAGGAGTATAGAGTACTTAGAGATTCAAATGGGCATGAAGTCTCGGCACCGCTCTTTGTTACATATGTGCAAGTTTAAGTCACGAGTTCGGGTTAGTTTTACTTGAGGTCAAATTCATCATATTGGGTTTTCTCCATCACCGTCACGACAAATAGCCTCTGAAATGATAATGGGGATGATTACATGTTTTGCTAAGAGAGCGAAAAGAGAGATTATGGCGATACTGTTCACATCGATTCAGGCCTCGTACTCCAAAGAAAAGAAATGTGTACATTTCGATGCGCATTATCTTAGAAAGAAGAGAATCTTCTTATGACGCATTCACTTGATTCAGCCTCGTACTCCAAAGAAAAGAAATGTACGTTTGATGCGCATTATCTTTGAAAGAAGAGAAATCTTCTTATGACGTATGAACACTTGATTCATGCCTCGTTCCTCAAAGAAAAGACAAGTATGCGTGTCGATGCGCTTTATCTTGAAAGAAGAAATCTTCTCATTAATGACCATTCTCATCAACATGCTTCATGCTTTTCCATGCGCTTTCATTTATCAAGTGAACCGGACTACCGATGATTGTTTTCTTATTCCACTTGCTCGACTATGATGACGATGGCAACATCATGTGCTAATTTTGCGGGGAGAAGTGTGAATTGACTACATTTGGATGATTTTCACTTGTTTAATCAAGAATGGCATCTCCGTATGCAATTCTTGAGGGGAGAAAGAAGTGTGATAATTTTGCATGGTTGATTGATATATGAGAATAAATGGTCAAACGGCTCCAAACTCATGTATCATCTTTAATCTTCATGGTGTTTCTTCTTAAGAGCCGTTGGTTGACATCTTCACTCGGATTGATGAGTTTATCGACAAAGTGCTTCCGGTTAATGCTTCACGTATACATCAACATGATGATTCGAACAATCTCTCATTCTTGTTTGATGTGATTGTTAGTTTGGTGTTACCATCTTGTGTGTTCGTTGAGGCCCGATTGTCGATTTCCTTGATGAACATCCTTCGTTCTTGTTTGATTGGGAGGATTTTAGCTAAGGGATATGCAAGATGTAAGTTAATTGGGATGCTTTTGGTGACATGCTTTTTTGTGTGAGTTAAAGATGTTAACTATCTATTCCCAATGGATAATCTTGAAGAAGGTCGAGTCTGATCGGTTCTACATCTTCGCTACATGTTAGAAGACTAAAGGCGAGTTGCATTTAATGATCTAAAGACTTCTTCTTAATCGAGCATTTATCAAAAGATTGTCGGTTTAGGGAGAGCACTAATTGGGGAGAGTGAAATGCCGATATAATCCCCAATTAGACTTGCTCATATTCTTGACAAGTTGATTCTCACAGAGATTTTTGTGCTTATAGTGTTCTTCTCATAAAGATTTCAAGTATTTGGGCATTCAAATATTCTTGATTACGAAGTATCAAAACCAGAAAGGGAAGGAGACACGCATCTAAGCGAGTAAACTTGATGAACTTAATACTTCTAAGTAATTGAAGATATCCGGGAAGACAAATGTTATTACATGAGAGAAACTCAAGGTTTGACTCATGGCGAGTAAACTTGATGGACTTAATTCTTCTAAGTGATTGAAGTTATCCCGGAAAACAAATGTCATGACCGAGAGAAACTCAAGGTTTTACTCATCAAGGCGTTTAGTGTTCTTATTCCAACTATGTGGGGAAGAGATGTTAGAAAATGTTTACGAAGATATAAGAGGTACATTGGTGTGTGATGATCTCGATGTTATCGCAATCATCGGGGAGAAAATTGTGTACATTGGGGATGCTCAATTGTTTTACTTGAGGTTTAATCTGTGATTCGAGATATAATCACTTATTCGGTGTTGACATCCGCAGAGATTGTCACCCGAGATTAATCGATGATTCGCCCGCTTCTTCAATGTTATCGGTTGTTCTCTCTTTGGGGAATGTGTGTACTTGGTCCTTGAGCTTCATACACGATCATCGGGAAGAAAGCCATTGTTTACCACAAACATTGGGGAGGTGTTTTCCTTAGGGCATGATGTGTATTCGGGAGAGTTCTTGGATATTGGTGTACTTGGTTCTTGAGCTTCATACACATTCATCGTGGATGAAAGATGTGAACATTGGGGAGTTGTTCTTCATTACCCTCATGATGTGTATTCGGGAGAGTTCTTGAGCATTATACAAAGAGACCGGCGCATCAATTCAACTACTTGGGGAAATTGTTCTCTTGACACCTTTTGGAATGGATCGCTTGGACGTCGGTTGAAAGGAAATTTGAGAAGATTTATTTATGTGTGGGATGAAACGTTGTTGTTGTTCTTATCGATGATATAACCCCGAACGGAGATTCTCGATTATCGTCTTAAATGGAGCAGCGGGATAAATGATAATGGTGTGCTTCTTGGTGCACTTTGCTAATGGAAGCTTGAAATAGAGCTTTGAATACCTTTCACTAAAGGATTTTCGGTTTGGGGAAGTCGCCAAAGTCTCACTTTCGGATGGTTCAATTTATTTCTTCATTCAAGAGCCTCAAAGCTTTGGTGGTGAATGTTTTAGGAGTTGATGACTTATCTTCTACGACGTCTTTTTGATATCCTTATCTTGGTACTCGTATCATCATCTTCTTTAACTATATCATCTTCTCTATCCTTGTATATATTTATCATAAAACAAAATACAAAATTATAAAACAAACAAAAGAAAATAGAAAAATATAAAACCATCAAAAGAAAATAGAAAATTATAAAACCTTCAAAACCCATAAAATCGAGAAAATTTCAAAAATACCAAAATATGTTTTCTATGACATGTCTTACGGTATCGATAACATCTACGGTCTTAGAAATGTCATTCAATAATGGCGGGACCATAGATGAAGTTCGAGCAGGAGGTGTAAATATTCTTTTCTAAACATGTCTTAAAAGATGGCTTCTGATTATTTCGATCGTAACCAGCGCTTCAAAAAATGGCTTGCGATTACTTGATTGTAACCGATGCTTAAACTATGGCTTGCTATTATTTCGATAGCAACCCGTTTTCATGGAAGGAAAGTGCCACGCTAAAACCTATTTTCAAATATTTCGTGCACTTATCCTAAAACAAAACAAGGAAAGTATGTCGAAGGATCTTTGTTCCTACACAAATGTTTTTCCGTCTAAAGTTCTTGAAAAATATTTGGTGTTTTCAAAAATGGTGGTAAATGAGTTGCTTTAACAACAATCGGTTTCGAGTTTTTATTAAATTGAAAACTCAATCAATGACTTGACACTTTTAAACTTTTCACAAATTGAGTCATTGATTGAGGGGTAATGTTTTCAAATCTATATCTTCTAACGAGCTTTCTTAATTATCCTAATATGCTTAATTAAAAATGATGTTAACCTATGTTGAAGGACTAGGTGAATAGGATATGATTGCTAGGTTTAGATGATTAGAGTTTGAGAAACACATTATTCCCATACCTTACATGATCTGATTGATATGTTGGATTGACTTTTATTAGTCGATTGCTGTTTGGGTGTTGTCGACCACCATATAGTTGTATGTGTGTTCACTAACATATGCAGGTATATTGGTATATAAGAATGTTCCCGATCCGGATCCCACAAATGAACATGATTGGATGCCGCAAGGAAAGGGTAACGATATCTTGGGTTGACAAATGAAGAAACGGAGCTTAATTGGACTTCAATGGAGAGTTGGCATAAATGCAACGTAAGAGGTCTCACCGCATCGCCGGATGGTTTTCTTAAGTGATTGAAGAAACGGAGCTTAATTGGACCTCGGTTGGCATTCAAATGCAACATAAGAAGAAGTCTCACTTGCATATGCGACGGTTTTCTTCAAAGCCCTCGGCAACAACGAAGCTTCTCAACCACCTAACATATCTTTGTGCGGGATAATCGTGATGATACCATTTTCTAAAACTTTGAAAAATATTGTTTTTGAAAATGGAAAAATATTGTTTTGAAAATATATTGGACTAAATTTTGAAAATCACGGACTTCATTTTATCAAAATCTAAGTCACTCGATTATCGACTTCGGTCATCGATTGAGGGAGAGTGATTTAAAATAAAATATTTTCAATCAATATTGCTTCATAAAAGTCCGGATTGTACAATATAATGTGGTGATCTAAAGATTTAATGTTATGTCATGGTATGATTTTTCTTTAGAATTAAGGTCTTTCAAAATGGAATTTTTTGTTCTTGTTTGATTGTGAAATTGTTTTATTTTACTAAAAGATCTCTTAAAACTATCATACGACACTAACAATCTTTAATGTCTTAAAATGGTCCTTATCTATCATCTTTCAAAATTGAATCTTGCCACGTCTTTCCCAAATTTTCTAAATGATTTAAATCGGTTGGGATCACAAATCTCAAATGGTTTGATATTTCGATCGGGGTAGAGATCGTGGTTTAAATCTCAAATCTGTTTAAATGGAATTGGTTTTAGTCCTTTAAAGGCACTCCGCGCTCCATGTGCCAAACGATTTCATACACAATGCACATGTTGAGGAGGAGGATTTATCCAAAACATGATGAGTATTTAAACAAGGCCACATATTCTCCCATGTTTTATAAACCTAATTAAATCACTTGGGATCCAAAATCTCAAAGGGTTTGATATTTTGATCGGGGAGAATTTGTGATTTAATAATGAAATTTGATAAAGGTGATCGTTGATTCAATTGTGCGGTTTCTCTCGAGGGCTTCGAATCTCGAAGCACATATTGAGGGGGAGCAAAACCATCGAGGTACAAAAGTTTTTTTAAAAAAGAGATTATAAAGTACCTTGATTGTGTTTTTCAAATGGTTTCTTAAATGGCGCTTGTGATTGTGGATGTGCTTCAAAAGAACTCTTGCCTCTATGTGATAAAATGTTTTAAAATATCCTATGCACATATTGAGGGGGAGAATTTTACCATGAAAATCAAATGGCTTTTTCGTATGGAAATTGTGATCAAGAAATTATTTCAATAAGAAATTATTTCAAAGAACTCTTGCCTCCATGTGCTAAACAATTTCAAAATCATATGCACATGTTGAGGGAGGTTTTCTAAATGATCAAAACTATTAAGGTACAAAATGCTTTGATCTCGTATCACAAGTACCTTGATTGTTTTTCAAATGATTTTCAATTGGTTTTAGTGAAGAATGAACTGTACCAAAAGACCGACCAATTTACTTTATGCATGGTGTTATAAGGATGGTTAGGTTAGGTATTCGTTTCCACGATCCGCCGAGCCGGAGGGATCTACCGAGGACAATCCACTAGATAGTGTAGAGTCCTTAGGTATATTGAAAAAGGAGAAAAGTGAGGAATGGGAAGAGTGCGGATCGAGGCCCGAGCTAGTCTTTGGAATAAACCCAACAAGGTTCTAGTTATGAAGTCTCGGTAAGCTTGAAGGGTTGAAGAATGAAAAAGAAATGAATGATAAAAGGGTGAAAAGAAATAGCCCTCCATCAATTCAACCTTAGGGCGAAATCGGGTTCAATTCATATGCTCTTGGTGGTTACTAAGGTAACACCGGTATTGAAGACAAGACATCATGGACCCGATGATGCCTGCACTAAACTTCCCAAACCACTCAAGTTCCTCTTAAAAGGGCTTGTTTCATTTCTCACGGGAACCGACATTATCTATCGACTTTCTCTTAGAGATTGTTGATATTGAAGAAGGAGACCCTCTCCCTAGTCTCCGACACGGGAACCAAAAATGCACTATTGAGTCTAGAGCCAAGAGATCATCCACAATATCTCGTTAGGACACTAAATTCTTGAAGACTTACTTTTTCACACAATGTGGAAAGTAAGTATATATTAAGAGTCCTACGCATTATCCTTGTGGTATTGCCAGAACATCCGAGTGATATGTAAAAGTATTCACGATGAAGATGGAAATCCTTCTAGAGCCAACATCAAACAAGCTCTTGGTGGGTGACATGTGAAATCTTGCAAAAGATCAAACTTGTGACAACTGGATAGAAACGATGGGGCGATTCACTCGTGAATCAACCTTGGTCCAGGAATGGAATTGACGAATACTTTTGGAAAAACCGTTCGATGTGCAAACCTTCTTTTCTCTAGCACGTCGAATGTGTACTTATGTCTTCAAATTCAAAAAGTATCTCTGATTGAAAAATACTTTTAGAAAAACCGTTCGATGTGCGAATCTCTTCTTTTCGCTAGCATGTCGAATGTGTACTCATTCTCTAATACAAAAGTATTTTGTTTGAAAATTGATCTTTCTCATAAAACCTTCATCGTATTGCAAAACTCTTTCTTCAAGCGATACGATTGTTTTCAAATCAATTTTCATCAATCGATGAATCTCAATTATTTGGTTCACTCACTCCGTGTTGTCTTCTTTGAGGCGTTCGGTTTGAGAACGACTAGAACATTGCGAAACCACATCAAGGAGATTCTTAGGAATCCTACGATCACAGGCGATGCTTGTCTTGATCAATG
The DNA here is from genome assembly GCA_022545495.1 of Chrysanthemum lavandulifolium. Taxonomy (NCBI): domain Eukaryota; kingdom Viridiplantae; phylum Streptophyta; class Magnoliopsida; order Asterales; family Asteraceae; genus Chrysanthemum; species Chrysanthemum lavandulifolium. Next base: position 143,223,940 of record CM040240.1, read on the forward strand.
GGAAACCGTGGGCCGTGTACCTCAATTCGGTAGTGGTCAAAGACATTGTCGTGTGTTTTATTGCTAGCTGTTGTTTGCGGTACATTTGGACGATTGCGGTGATCGAATTGAGAAGTCAATCCAAAGCCGCATGCTCACGGCATCCACACTTAATTTGAAGAAATCATGACTGGTGCATATCTACATAACACGGCTCGATATTTCATTCTATGCTTCGCTTCTGCCTGCGCAAATATCATGAACGATAAGGCTTCGCTACTCGATGGAAAGATGTCATGATTCAAAAGTGTGAGCATGTCGGTCCGAATGTCACAACTTCACATGAAGGCAACACTACTATGGATGATCCGGAGAGATTTCTCGTGGTGATGATCTCAAAGAAAGCTCGAAGATCATCAAAGATGTGGATCGATTCAAAGACCTCCACCGAAAGTACATAACTATGCGAACTTTGAAGTTGCACTGCTAAAGTACAAAGATTGCGAATTGAAGAATTAAAGTCTCGAGCTCAAGAACAAAGTCAAGAATAGAATGCTAGGATTCAAATGTAAAACATGGGGTGACCTCCTTGGGGAGATTGTTAGAATTAGAAAATTCCATAGTAAAGAGTCGGTCACCCCAAGTGTTATCTAGCATAAGTTAGCTCGTAGACAAATCGTTAGTTACGTTATTTATTGTTTTATTAGTTAGTTATTAGTCTAGTTTAGCATAGTGCAACACCGTGGAAGAAGGATGGGTCTTTACCCACCGTATCCACGATCCACGAGCCGATAGGAGGTCGTTTCTCATGTAACTATAAATACCCTTCCATCCATGGAAGGGTGGTGCTCATAATCTAATATTCCATACTTTGAGTAAACCTCTAGCAAGAACACCTCTCTCTCTAACTTTCTCTCTAAAATGGAAAACATGTATTTTGATCTCCCAAGACCACCCGAATCATCTAACACAATAAAAATAACGATCCTACAATCTTTGAAAAGACAGATAAGTCATGTGAGTTCACATGTACAGTCTGCAAGTGCCCTGTATTCTGCTTCAGTAGATGATCTTGAGACTATAGTTTGTTTCTTTGAGATCCATGAGATAAGACAAGGTCCTAGAAAGATGGCATGGCCTGTGATCTTCTGGATATAGGACATGCAACTGATGCTTAATTTCTAGATCACGTTTTAAATTTATTATTACTCATTTACCTATGATCTACTAATGCATTAGTGAGCAGTGTACCCTGTCGTGTGTAGTCTAGAAATTGGTAAAACCGAGGTCATCCTAAGAGCTATTGGAGAAGTATAATTTAAGTTCTAATTGTCACGGAAATGATTTTTAGATTAATTAACTAATTAATAAACTGAAATGAAATGTGAAGACACTCAATAGAGAAGAATTTGCTAACCTAGTTACTACTTTATCATGCAATGATCTGGTTCCTATGTGCAATGTGTATGTCTCGTACTATGTAATGGTTTTAAGTCATTAGGCCTGAATGATCATCGTGTCCTAACCTATAATATCTAGATCCCAACCCCGATGGTCATGGGTGGCCAAGTATCTAGTTTTTAGTCATTAAGTACCAATTATCTATTAGACATATCTAGTGTCGAGTTTGACACTTAAATCCTCGCTTGGTCCACGTAAGGTCTACCCACGCTTCTTAAGTACTAGTTCTAGTGTAGGCGGTAATATGGTCAATTCCTACACAAGGGTGATGATCACACCTCAAGTAACCTATTAGACTAGCGTTCAAATGGTCATCTAATAACTAGCATAATAAGTTCTACCCTAGCTTCAATACTACCAAAACGCGGTGATTCAAAGATAGGCTAACAAGATATCCACATAAATAAATAAAAAAAACAAGGAACATGAATCAAAGCATAGATAAATTCATAACTAGTTAACACATAAAGTTTTTAGCCTCTCATACTGAAAAGTACAGAACCCTAAATAACAATGTTCAAAATCAAATAACTAGTAAAGAACGGGTTTGATACAAATACTTGATGATATGCTAAAGCTATGAGTGGAATGGTATGAATTCTCCCTTGGAAAATCTTTTGGAACTGCTGGAAATCATCCTTGAATGAGCACTAATCATCCTTGTGCTGTTGTGTGGTGAAAATGATATGAAAATGCAGAATTAAGGCTTGCGTTTATAGAATCGACTAACTTACAGCGTAACCATAAGTAAGGGGTTACACTGTAAGTGTTGGTTTGTGGGAGTTATAAACACACGTAAACGACTAGAAGTGTGTGAGCCGATGGGGGCACACACGATAAACACGAGTGTATGTGTCGAACGTTAATTATACTTGATAATATTACCCAATATGCATGTACGTGACCCGATCACATTGTTCGACTCATGGGCTGTTCTTGGCTTGATGAATGGGTCTGTTATGGAGCTGCCTTGGGCCTAGAGGATCAATACGATCGGGCATGGGGAGAAGCTTGGGCTTGAAGATTGTTGATCAAGTTTTAACCCAAGGCAAAGGGTTGTTTTGTTTTCTGCTATATATAATAAAACGTACCCTACTCCTAGATATACTCCTATCATGCAACATATCGACATATATAATATCACTAAACCTGTTCTAACCAATCCTAAGTTCTGACTTCTAAAACCTATTCGACTTGCTCACAAGTTGCTTAGGCTTTTGGTTTTGTTTTGTTCAATCTCCACTTGCAATGATACAAGTGTTTGGCGATTGATTGGTTGGTATTTTGTTACTGATTCCATGGTGAATAGCAGCAGCAAAAGGTGGAGTTTTGTTAATGGTCATGGTTCTTTTCCTCGGACAACAAAGAAAAGAATATCGGATCTATTTATCCGATATCGGGTAAAGAAGCTTTTAGCTTCTTGTTTTGTTTACTGTTTTCGTACAGTAATATTTTGGTTCTCGAATATAGATAACAAGCTAGTTTACTTGTGTGGTTTTCTTATTCGACTATATTCAAGGGTCAACTTGTTGACTGGGTTTAATATTACGTTCTCGACTAGCCATATATCGAACGTATACATTATCGGGGTTTGTGTGTGATACTCTTCGAGGTATCTATTTTAGATACTTAAGGTTTCGTTTTGGTTTCTTGTTCCGTTACTAGAGATCAATTGCCAAGCAAGGTTAGCTTTTCTATTTACCTTTTATTAATTAATTGATATATTAATTATTGTTTATTATTACGTGTTAATCTAATTGCGATAACTAGATCCTTATCCGCTGCGTACTCGTAGAGGTTAATTGGTTAACTTGTTCTAAAATCCCAACAGTGGCATCACGAGTCAACTCGTTTTTGCGATTATGGGTTACACGTTTCTTAATTAATAAACATGTTTTAAAAGACTGCATGAAACCTAATTTAGTTATTTGTTTTATTTTATTTTGACAATTAGATGCAATACTTGTCAATTTTTAATAAATAATAACTAGTCACACACAAATTAAAATTATATTGATAATTAGAATTAATTTGTTAATTGGAATTACTTGTTAATTAGAATTTAATTTACATGTGAATTATAATTACTTTGTTAATTAAAATTAAATTGTTAATTAAGAATTACATGTTAATTAAAATTACTTGCTAATTAGAATTAAAAGTTACTTTGAATTTATTAATTGTTAATTAGAATTATTATGATAATTAGAATTACATATTGGTTTATAAATACATAAAATTGCGTAATTACTTGTTAATTGAGATTGCCATGTTTTATGTGTTTTCCGGCCACAAGACCCACTCAATTGCTTTTGCGATGTATGGGGCGATCTAGGTGTTGTATCCTAGTGACGGTCTTATGGTTCTCCTATTGGGGAAGACTCGCGAGAGAACTCGGAACAATATGTGGTTATATATTGATGTTTATGTTTATATGTTTGTGATTCCATTATGTGCATTATTGTTACTTGCTTTGACACCTAATTGTATGCAATATGGTGTAATACATATCGAAACCATAACATCAATATTGGTCTTTATTTACATGCCTAAATACCATGCTCATTGTGACATGCTATTTGATTCGTGGAAAATTGTTTTTGTAAAATAAAGTGACCTAATATATGAAACACGTTTTCAAGAATTTAAAAACTAGGCGCTATGGACACTTGGGATGTACGGCTCACCCACTAGAACAAACTCAAAAGGGGTTCAAAGAGGTATGCACAATCGCAGAAAGGATGTCTAAGGTTATGCTTGACTTACAGGTCCTCTGCCTCCCTCAATGCGTTCGATTGAGCTACCGTGAACCATGATGATCACTACAATGTCATTACCAAAGTTTTAAAATTAGTGTTACAAAGTTGTTTTGCATGCTTCTTTGTACACGACTTTTACCACATTTATATGTGCATACCTATTTGTTAATTTTAAGTCTATGCCATCCAACTATGAACACGTGCACTTGGATTGACTTCTCCGTCGGACCTAAGGGCCTTTCCAACCCATTGTAATTATTTCTCATTGGTCGGGACCTGCGGTTATTTTTACGTTCATACTTGGTCGACTTATCTCGAGTTAACTTGGTCGGACCTCGAACCCGAGGCATAAGATGAGAACTAAACATGCTTTTAACATTCTTACTTGATACTAATGCCTTAAACAATCTCATAAATCTAAGAGTTGCATTATGCAATTAACGCTCGCTACACCTCTTGTCCTATTTTTTACACCTTTGGTCGACCTATGGTAATTAAGTGGGGTTGCAAGATGGATCTTAGTCTTAATTAGTAATTAATTGGGTAGTTAATTCTTTTAAGAATGTAATTATCAAAAATACTAAAATTGAACTTTTTATGTTTTGATTAATTGTTTTATTGCAACATAATTCGTAAACAAAGTTGTTTTTCTTTGAAATACAAACTCAGTCTCTTTTCCTAGTAAGAAGAGTGAAACTTAAACCTATCTTTTCTCGTTAGTTGACAAACTAAGATAGGATTACAAAATTGATAAACTCACTTATGATCTTTCATTACCCTTTTGTGGTCTAGAGTTAATTGAAAGATAGAATATTTTGTGTTACTTGAAACATTGTGTTTAGAGCTACCAAAATAAATAACATCTTGCACTTGTCACGATGTATGAGTTTAAACCGCAAAGAGTAAAGGAATTACTAGCATATATGCTAGGTAATTTTCTTGGACTCTTGTTTATTCCTAAAGTGCTAAATACCCTTGGGGCCTTGTAGATGATAAAGGAGGAATTGCATGCTAAAGATTCAAGTTAATTGAATGAAAGAATGGCTAGTCCATTGTCTACATAAGTAGAACTTCATATACTCTGCTCAATACCTAAGTACATGCTACTCGTAGGCAATTGAAGAGAATAGGAAAGTATATAAAGCGCTATATGCTTTCTCTTGGAAATGTAACACTTACAATGTTGACAAATCCGGTGGGAGCGATTGCATTTATTCTTGAAATATCATTCATGTAATGTTGTCAATTTCGATGGGAGCTACGGATTTATTTCTGTTAGTCACCCATATCATTTCAAACTTTCTTTGAAATAATTAATTACTTTCCGAATATGAACAACCATTGCTTAAAGGAAAATTGCATTTTATTTTATAAGATAACACGTTGCCTTCCTGTTGTCGCTTCCTGAAGTGTTATCTATAGAATAATAATCCACAATTCTTTATTAAAGGTTATGGTTCTACAACTACTTATGATCTCTATGACATTATCATATTGTTTGAATAATCAATAACGTGTTGTTTTTTTTCATAATATGATGTTGTACCTTACACAAGTGGGAGAAATCTCAAAGTGTGTGCAAGGAACAACAATATTATTGGTATCTCTTGACCGCAAGGTAAAGGAAACTAATAATTCTACTAGGACTTAAACACATTAGATGTTTAATGCCCTACTACATGTAAAATAAGAATTCTACTAGGACTTAAACACATGAGATGTTTATTGCCCTACTACATTCAAATAATGATTCTACTAGGATTTGAACACGCTAGATGTTTGTTGCCCTACTACATTTAAATGTCATGATATAGTGTAAAGATAATTCAACATTTGACTAAATATTTTAGTCAACATAATTATGGTTATATGATAATGGTCATAATTCTGAAGTATAAAATTAACTTGAAATTACTATAGAACTCAAGAGTTTGCGTTCATGATTACTTTTGTTAGTATAATTATGCTTACATGTTAAGACATAATTATAAAGTCCTTGTATTAGTCAATGTCTTATAACATAAAGTATATATAGTAAAAGTGTTATGTCTTCTAGTTAACACATAAACATAAGGCTTTTGAATTATTCAAAGACTTATAATGTATTATTGAAATGTTATGTTTTCTTGTTAACACATGAACATATAATCCTTGAACAGTTCTGTCTTCTTGTGAACACGTGAACATAAGGTTCTTGTATTATTCAATGAATATATATTATTGCATGCACTTGGTTCGTAAATACTTTATATGCAATTTGGCTCGACCCAATTGACAAGTATTTGGTCCAAAGAGAATTAAGTTATCTATAGAATTCTGATAGAGTTTCACAATTCTAATAACTCATAGGATACCACTTCATTATGGTATGTCTAATGTGTTGGATCAAACCTTATTCATATTGTTTGGTTCTTGATAGCTTTAATTGCTCTACCTCCAAAACATATCAAGGTTAGAAATTGGGTGTATCATGGATATACTCAATAGAGTTCAAACCTAGAAGGTATTCAAGACAAGCTATAACTGAAAACCCTAATTCATTAGGGATTTGAGGTTTTACCACTCAAACCAATTGAATCATAAACCCTTTAGGATTTTTGATTTTTCTACACTTCCTAGCTTGAAGATTGTAGTTTTGATGTTCTTCCTAGCTTTACGAAACACAAAACTGCAGCTAGAACTTTTGGTTGTAGAGTGATACTAAATTAGAGTTTTTCTATAAAACCTATTTAGAGTTGTTGGAAGGAATTCCATTATGTCTTGATTTAAGTTCTGAATTTGTTAAAATCTTATGAAGCTTTTTATTAACGAATCTAGAGATGAAAACTTAAAATATATTTTGTGGTTCTCAATAAAGAACAATTCATTGTTGCTTAAATACTTAGTATTTAGAGAATTGTCTCTACTTACAAAAGTAAGTGGGAGTATACACATATCTCAAAGTTTTTGAGAACAAAATACTTAACCTTTTAAAATTCACTTATTAATGTCATACTAAGGTTAAACATGAAAATGTTGACCGAAGTATAATGATTACTCTCATTCATAAATCCGAAAGGATGCCTCATCACTTGAGCGATATTTTATATCAATGCTGAGGGATATAAGTTAGAAGATTATTGTAAATCAGCTAACTACTAAAATATATTATCACATCTTGAATATGATAAATGTTTTAGAACTATGAAAGATAAGATGCAGTCCTTAAAAGGCAAATCGAGTTTTGAGCTTGATGATTATTTTGCCTAACAGTTAACCTATGAGGTTGGAATGAGTTTCTTTTGAAGAAAGACTCACAAGGACAAAATTGTATACATATTAATGTTTGGCATTTTATAAGAAGTTTTAATCATACTTAAGCAATTGATGTGATTAAATTTTCTTATATAATACATGCATTAATTATATAAAATATTTAATTGTCATACATGTGATTTGTATGTTGAATATGACAATTAGATTTTATAACTCTTTCTTTATGATTACCTTTTGCGAGGACGGTGTGTAATCAAAAGGGTTATGAATCCATATTATTTTTATGTAGTATACAAAATTTGAGCAATCCATAATTTGGATTGGATCATTTTGATACAAAATTTGGACGTTCCTTGTTTGGACTCCGGTTCTCGTACCAATTGAACCTTGATGCTTGAGACCTGCGTACTAAGTAAACAGAAAACACCGTTAGGCTTATCGTGAGATTGTCTCCCACGATTATCCTCCGGCGTGAGAGTAAGTAATCGGTTTTAGGGTTAATGGAGAGTTAGGGTTTTTAGATCGTACCTTTAATGAGGGCTAGGATGCCCCTTATATACACACGAAATCCTTTTTTGGTTTCGTGTTCCCCAACCTTCGGCGTATCCCGCCTAAGTCGGTCAGTTTAATGCATATCTCATAAGTAAAAGATATCCAATATCTAATGCCATAAATAACTTTGGATTTGGGCTTTCGTGAGCACAAACCGTTATTGGGTTAGCCCATTCGTAATGGGCTTGTTAGTGGCGTTCACTGGTCGGGTTCGTAACCCGAATGCGGACTATACGTCATCATGTCCCCCCAGTCTAGTATGCGCAGTGACTAGCTACGGATGCTAGACTAATAATTGTAGCCAATAAAATTTGCGAAGCTTAGCAAAGAAGCTAAAAAAAAGTTTTCCACCTTGAAAAAATACACGGTGAATCTAGACATAATATCTCAAATTCCCACCTCGTAAGTCGTGGGAAAGTAACTGAAAATTTGTCATATCAATCCATCTTAGCCACATATTGGGAGATAGTGGGATCCACGTGTCGATCATCGCGTGGTTGTAAAACCTATATAAACGGCCACCTCTTCATTACTGTGTTTATCACAGTAAAAATCATTTCCGCCATTGTTACAAAAGCTTCAAACTTTCCACCAAGAAAACTATAATATTCCAAAGGTAACCGCGCGTGCGCCTTGAAAAATTGTACCATGGTCCGTGGTTTGTCCGACTTTACCTCCGATCTGACCGAGGATGAACTGCGTGAGTTCACCTCGGATTATTACATTCCGATGGCGCTGCACCTGGTGGGAAAACACATATGTATGATGATCTCGAGGAGTTGCCCCCAAAGGATAATGCGTTGGCGCGGGGCAAGTCAGAAGCCGTAGAGGAGCTCCATGAGGCTGATCTGTTGAAGGTGGCTGCTGATAAGGTACCTGGCTATAATGAGCATGCGTATGATGATCTGGTTGCCGCAATGGAAAAGATGAAGCTATTGGAACTTCCTCTAATTGATGAGTTGGAGCGCGACCAGGATTATCCCATAGGGGTAATTATGGAGGGGCTAACCTTGGCTCAGCATCGTGCTGAAAATGCGGATGCTCAGCTTGATTATTTTTTGAAACCTGATGAGTCCCAACTGCAGGTACCTGTGTTTGCTCACCCTTGCGACATCTTGAATCCGTTTTCCCTCGAGTAGGAAGTTCATTTAAAGCAAGTATTGGAAGCTCATGCTACAAGACTTGCCAAGAAGGAGGGTATTAAAGGCAAGGCTATTTTGTGCGGCATTGGCGCAGCTCATCTCCCCAGGTCTGATGGGGTACCGGTTAGTGTTGCCACGGTATCCCGCCAAGACTCCGACTTGTTGAAGAAGCTAAACGAGGTTGGGGATGCTGCAAGCCGTGTGGGAAGCTCATCTCTTAGGCGTTGTAGGAGCATATAGATTGTAACTTGTGTTGTAAATATCATTTTGTAAGAACGCATGGTACTTAATGAAATATTACTTTTGTTGAATGTGGTTGCGACTTATAATATTTGTACTTAGTTAAAAAAGCGTGCTTATTGTCTAAAAGCAAAAGCATTATACAAGCGCAGCAATTTTGGAGTTCATAATTATGTCTCGAACTATCATACTTATAATGTTTTAAGTATTTTTGACATAATCGTGTATGGTGTGATACGCAGCGTACTGTAAATATCATAGTAAGGAGCCAAGAGTCTTGATTCCGGGTTTTATTAAACGCGCATAGTATGCATGGTTGCGCATTCATCGTGGAATGCGCATTGAACTTATTCCAACGTCTTGAAAATAAGGTGTTTAACAAGGATGCATGATCCAATGTTGATGGGTTTGCAACCCTCTTACTCAACGAGTTATTTAGTAGGTTTACTCATCCTATACACCATCGTGGGTAAGTGCATGCACGCCATGTGTCGCGGAGTTAGCTAGAAACCACGACATTTTATTGATACTTGCAAGTTTTTGTAAAAAAGAAAAGAAACATTTGCCTAAGTGAAACAGAATGTAAATACATGGATATTTATTGAGCACTATAATAAAGTGTGGGAGTGTCCGTGCGTTGGGCCGTAGCTGTTCCTAGAGATAGCATCGTTTGAGATTGCAGATGTTCCATGTGCGTGGTAGTTCACGGCCATCCATGTCACGCAACTTGTACGCGCCTCTTCCTAATGCTTCAATGACCTCATAGGGTCCTTCCCACTTCGGTCCAAGTTTGCCAGTGTCTTCTGCGTGACTCACATCATTGGTGCGGTATACGAAGTCGCCTGGTCTGAATGAAACACTTCGCACTTTAGCATCGTAGTATCCCTTCATTTTTTCCTTGGATCTCGCTTCACATATAGATGCGCGCTCGCGTCTTTCTTCAAACAGGTCTAAGTCGATACGCCGTTCATCGTCATTGGTTGCAACATTGACTTCAGCAGTGCGAATAGTGGGCATCCCAACCTCAACTGGTATGACGGCCTCTGTCCCATAGACCAGAGAAAAGGGGGTGTCTCTCGTGCTAGTTTTGATTGAAGTGCGGTGTGCCCATAGAACATGCGATAATTCCTCCACCCACCTTCCTTTGTGCTTGTCCAGACGTGCCTTAATTCCTTCATCCAGACTTCAATTTGCACGCTCTACTAAGCCATTGGTTTGCGGGTGTTTGACCGACGCGAAGTGATATGTAATATTTAACTTCTCGCACCAGTCCTTGAAAGGGTTGTCACAGAATTGTTTCCCGTTATCCGAGATGATTTCCCTAGGTAATCTGAAGTGACATACAATATTTTCCCAAACAAAGCGCTTTACCTGATTGCCAGTGATTGTTACAACCGCCTTTGCTTCGATCCACATGGTGAAATAGTCTATGGCTACTATAAGGAACTTCAATCCTCCTGCTGCAACATGGAAGGGACATGCAATGTCGATACCCCATTTGTAAAATGGCCATGGCGCGTGATAGGTGTTAGCTCTGTTGTGGTTGGCGTGGAGCAGGTGCGTGAACACGAAATCGCCGCACTTTCTTATTAAGTCCCGCGCATCACGGTGCATGGTGGGCGATGGTATCGGCCAAGTAAGCACGCGCCACTACGGACCGTGGTCTGGAATGCATCTTTGCATGAACCGGTGGATTTCTCGGAGTACATAATTTGCTTGCAGGGGTCCGACACAGCGGAGCCATGGTTGCAGAAAGGAGCGTCGATATAGTATACCGTCTCGAAGTTCAAACCTCTGTGCTGTGTGCCGTATTCTTCGGGCTTCCTTTTGCTCTTGGGGCAGTACTCCCTTGCTTATGAATTCAATTATTGGTGTTATCCATGTAGGATCCTCCTCCTCTACTACCGTGGATATTTCCATCTCTGAGATGGACTTGCTCTTTAGCGTTTCCACCAACACTTGTTTTGACAGGTGTGCAAAGCTTGTGGATGCAATCTTGCTTAACGCGTCCGCCTTTCGATTTTCCCTCTAGGAACACAGCGATGGTAAATCTGCCGAAACTCGAATTAGTGACTTGGTCTTGTCGAGGTATTGGATCATGTTTTCTTCTTTAGCCACATACTCACCCAACACATGGTTGGCCACTAGCCGGGAATCTACATTTGCTTCCAGGTTGCGTACACTCATTCGAGTTGCAATGCGCAGTCTGGCGATTAGGGCTTCATACTCTGCCTCATTGTTTGTCGTTGTGAATTCAAAACGCAGTGCGTAAGTGAATTCCATTCCCTCTAGGCTTGTGAGGATGAGGCCTGCGCCTGACCCATCCACGCATGAAGATCCGTCCGTGAACAAGATCCATGGGTCTTGTATTTCCACCTTACCTTGTGAGGGTAGGTCCTCAGGGTCCGGTTTTTCGATGATAAAGTCAGCTAATACTTGCCCCTTAACTGCAGTGCGTGGTCTATAGGAAATGTTATGCTCACCTAGTAACACACTCCACTTCTGTAGACGTCCTGATGCGTCGGGTTTGGAGATAATTTGCTTGATGGGTTGGTCTGTAATTACTGCTATTGGGTGTGCCTGGAAGTACCTACGTAACCGCTTTGCAGCAAATACTAGTGCTAAGACCAATTTTTCCATTGCACTGTAGTTAATCTCCGTCTTCTTGAGTGCCTTGCTTACAAAATATACCAGTGTTTGCACTGAATCTCTGTCTGTTAATAGCATTGCGCTTACTGCTCCATGAGTCGCCGAAAAGTACATGATTAACTCCTCCCCTGGGCGAGGTGCCACCAGCGTGGGGAGTGCTGCCAAGTGCTGTTTAAGTTGTATGAAAGCTTCTTCTGCCTCCATGGTCCTGCGAAAATCTCCCTTTTTTGTACATTTCTTGAGCGTTTTGAAGAGAGGGAGTGACTTGTCTGCTGACTTAGACAAAGATCTGTTCAAACCGGCCAACTTTCCATTTAGGGATTGGACTTCTTTCAACGTGCGTGGTGAAGGAAGTTGGATGACAGCCTTCGTCTTTTCTGGGCACGGTTTGATGCCATCGGGCTCTATAAGATATCCGAGGAACATGCCTTCCGTAGCGCCAAAAGTGCATTTCTTAGGATTTAACTTCATGTTAATCTCTTTTAGTGTCTTAAATGTTTCCTCAATGTCGCGCACCAATTCATCTTCCGTATGGATTTTTATTACGAGGTCATCAACATAAACCTCTTAGTTGCGGCCCACCTGTCTTTCAAATGCGTTATCCACAAACCGTTGGTAAGTGGCGCCTGCATTTTTTAAGCCAAAGGGCATCTTAGTATAGCAATAGACGCCTTGGCTTGTATGGAAGGCCGTTTTTTCTTCATCTTCCTTAGCCATCTGAATTTGGTGGTATCCTTTGTATGCGTCTAGGAAGCACTTAAGTGGGTTTCCACACAAGGATTCTACTTTCCAGTCTATCTCCGGTAGTGGGTAGCAGTCTTGTGGACATGCTTTGTTGAGATCTGTGAAGTCCACACATCCTCCAACTACCATCGCTCTTTTTGACCATTCTTTGGATTGGAAAGCCGGTCATGGTAATGAACCTCTCGCATGATACTGTCCACAAGTTTGTGTACTTGCGGAATTGCTTTTGCGCGCTCGGCTTGGCCACGCTTCTTTTATCGTACTAGGGAGTATCCTTGTCGAATTCTCAACTTGTGCTCGGTGATTGGCGTGGTACCCGGTCATGTGCTTGGGTTCCCAAGCAAAAATATCAATTCTTTGCAGAGTGCGCACCACGGTACGCCTGCCGTTATCAGATAAAGATCCTCCGATCGATACTTCTTGCTCCGGGTATTCGGGGTGAATTGCGACCTTCAGGTTTGGTATTTTTGTTGCCCGCTGTTCCTGAATGGGTGCCGTTTCATGTGTAATCGTGTTACATTCTCTTGGTGGCGTGGTGGTATTGTAGAGAGTGACACCATACACCGGGAATTTAAGCATCCCATGTGTTCTAGATGGTACTGCGCGTATAGCGGATATCCCTCGTCTTCCAATAATGCCATTGTATGGCGAAGGGGATTTGATTACCATAAAGGTCATCCAGGATGTCGTCGAATGCTCCTTATTTCCTACATTGACTAGCAGGATTATTTGCCCCATGGGCCATATTTTTTCGCCTGTGAAACCGGTCAATGCCGTCGTGGCCGGGCTTAGTTGACTGCGTATTTCAGGTCGCAGTCGCTTGAAATAATGTTCATACATAATATCCGCGGACGCTCCTCCATCAACATACATGCGGTGGATAACGTGACCCCCTGCATTGATCTCAATGTTAAGCGGTTCCACTACTGCGTTGTCCGCCGCCAAGGTGGGGAAAGATATTTCGCTTCCACGGGAAAATTTCTAGCTGATCTTCTGTCTAGTTATCCGCTGCCATGATTGTATCATGTATATGGTATCGGCCTTATCCTTAGGTGTTTCTTTCTTGTTCCCAGTCTTTTGCTTATCTTTCCCTTCCTTGATGTTTTTAACCAAATGGTCCAACCACCTTCTTTACTAGTTTATCAATTAACGGCGCAATTGGACACATTCATTGGTGGTGTGACCATACGCCCATGATAGTCACGCGATCCACTCCCGCGCGTCGATCCTCCGGGGTGCGCATTGGTGGGGTCTTGGGAAGTTCGCGCCTTGGTTGAATATCTCCTTTGGGGTCTTTGTGGCGGGGTATACTTGTCGTTATCCCGTCCACTCTCGCCGCATGATAGTTCTTGTTGCGGTTGCTACTACGGTCAATGGATTTTCTCCGAGGTTTTCACCGTGACCTATAGTTTGAGTAACCTTTCTTGCTATCTGCTGGCGGCTTCTCCTTGGATAAAGGACCTTGCGCTTCATAAGTTCGTCAAATGTTTGGGGATTACGTCATTCGACCTTTTGATGAGTTACGGGTTATTGATCCCGTTCATTAACCCCGAGATCTTCGATGCCGGGCATGCCTTGACACATGTACTCATCTTTGAAGCGCTCCATAAGCGCTTGTGATTCCCCGGCGCTGTTTCACCCCGGCGAGTTCGGCGGGGTTTTAGCGCACTTTTCCTTTGAGTGAAGTTCGGTGAAACGCCTTCCCAACTCTTCAAAGCCATCAATGCTTCGTGTGGAAGCTTCTTGAACCAGTTCAGCGCGTTTCCCACTAGTGTGGAATTGAACATGTGGCACCACGGGTTGTGGCGAGTTTTCGATGGTAGCGGTGATTAAAAAAATTTAGGTTATCGTCGGGATCACTGTTCCATCATAGGTTTTACATTGGCGGGCATGCGCCTCCTTTTATTTTTTGAGAAATCAGCGATCGTCGGTGAATGCATCTACTTTTTGGCGGCGCCACGAAAGGGATATGTCTTCATCCTCCTGGTCGCGATATTTCCTCCTGGACTTCGAGTGTCCGGTTTCGCTATCCTCGTTGTCCGAGGAGTTACCAGAGGACGAGTTCTCCTCTTTGGCGCTTGCGCCCGCCTCGAGTTCCCACGAAGGGCTTTCAATTGAGCTTTCACTTGGGTGTACCGTCGTCGATGCATCACGGACCTCTGCGGCTACCAAGCCTAGCGTGGACATTGGTGCGCGTCCATCCTCCTCGTGTTCCCCAAGGTAATGCATGTCCGCTGCTTCATCATTCTCAACTCTCCTCCCAATCCTGGTAAATACTGGAGGTTCTCGGTTATCCCTTCCTCGCTTTTCCTTCTGATGACGCAATGGAGATATCTCATATTCCGGGCCGAAGTGGAGTCGGGCGTGCAAACTCTTTTTAGCTTCCTCTTGCATGAGAGCAGCCAAGGTTTCATAGTTTTGAGACACGAAATCACTTAGCGCTAGTTCGTGCAACCCTTCTAGAGCGGGGTGTCTGTTTTCTACCACTAAACCCTTGTTTCGTCGGTGCGTCGGTGCTTTTGTGAGGTCCGTCTCCAAGACCGATTGGAGTGGAGTGGTAAAGGAGTGCGCAGTGGACCTTCTGCGCAGGTGGTGGTTGGGGTGCTTTGTGTTGCCCCGTCGTGGTTCCACCGTCGGAAGACCGGATCTGGGCACGATCCTTGGTTTCTAATAGCCTGGTTGTCCCGAGGCTTGTTTAGAAACCCACCCACTTTGTTTCTTTCTTCCATGTATGTCACCATGGGATCGCCGGTTTTGATTTCCTTGCTTTGTCATTCTAGTTCTTAGTTCTTAGTGATGGTCCCACGGATGGCGCCACTTGTTGATACAAAGTTGGGCGTTCCTTGTTTGGACTCGGTTCGTACAATTGAACCTTGATGCTTGAGACATGCGTACTAAGTAAGCGAAAACACCGTTAGGCTTATCGTGGGATTGTCTCCACGATTATCCTCAGGCGTGGTAAATGTCGGTTTTAGGGTTAATGGAGAGTTAGGGTTTTTAGATTGTACCTTTAATGAGGGCTAGGATGCCCACTTATATACACGAAATCCTTGTTGGTTTCGTGTTCCCCATTCTTCGGCGTATCCCGCTAAGTCGGTCGATTTAATGCATATCTCATAAGTAAAAGATATCCGATATCTAATGCCATAAATATTTTTGGATTTGGGCTTTCGTGAGCCTAAACCGTTATTGGGTTAGCCCATTCGTAATGGGCTTGTTAGTGGCATTCACTGGTCGGGTTCGTAACCCGAATGCGGACTATACGTCATCAGATCATACATCTAAGAGCTGAGATCTTGAATTTGATTACAATATGATTCTGATTGAATTAAGATAACTCTTGAGTACATCTGACATTAAGTGGGAGCAATGTGTTTTTTCTTAAAAGTATATGTTGAAGATATCATTCTATTTAAGCTAGATATTGATCCTTAAGCTTGGAATGAAACTTCACTTGGAATTTAGGGGAATAAAACAAACAACCTTGGAATAAATGTTTATCTGGAATAAACAAATGCGGAAAATTAAGTCCAACACAAATGCAATATATCATTCAAGGAAGTCTTAAATGGTATATTTCACTTGGAGTAATTTATTACATGGATGGAAACCTTATGTTGTTTTAACATGGATTCATCATGTATATATTATATTGTGTATAAGACTAGTTGTTGCTTTTGTACAAGTACAAAATGAGCTGACAACAACAATATCTAATTGAGAGAGTTTAGATTATTGTTTTATAAATGTTTACGAATTTTAAAGCATAATGTTGTATAAGTACAAATGATGCTAGAGGATTATTAATACTGGTTGTAGTAGGATTTTATTTTTATGATAAATCTGCTAACTAGCAATGCTCAACATAGAGCATTGTTGCATTACACATTAAGGAATGAGAATACTTTACACTTGTAGAAACTGTAAAGATGACTATCAGTATGTCGTTGATTTCTAATACCTCATGCAAGGTAAGATGACATCTCCATACTATAACTCTTGTAATAGTATGAGCATATGAGATAAGACACTCATCTTATATTTCAAATCACTCACTATATGTGATATTTGAAATAAGTATTCGGAAAGTTTACTCAGATGACTATTTAGTTTTTCTTTTAAAGAAAGGTTGAGAATGTTGAAAACATTAGGGTTCAACTTACTAAATGAGTTTCATGCATATCTGTTTTAGTATTTGGATTATTGGGATTGATAGACAATTTTTACTTTATGATGAATAAAGATACTTGGTATTTGTTATTAATTCATATAATAATTGTTATCCTATATTTGCATGTTTAATCCTTGAATAATTTTATTATTCTAAATATGTCCATTGTCGGTTAACAATATGGGAATATTGTTATGTAAGGCAAATGTGAGTGTTGGTTATATTCTAACGAGAATTTGGATTGTTCCCGCCAAACTCATATGTATTCACTAGAGATGCATATTGATTCCCCACTTTCAAACATTTACTTTTGGATCCTTGTCATAAGTAAAATATTGAAAATGGTTTGTTATCTTCATCCTTAGACTTGAGATGCAAGCAAGTTCATTATATGTGGATATCATTTTTGTAAGTATACGCAAAACACTATCTCGAACAAGGTAGTTATAAAGCTATATTTCGGAGTGATGTGAGCAAGATCCACAACACTTGTAGTCAATAAAGGATTTGTTACTCCACTTGATATGTGCAGAAAGATACCATGGCGCTCTCCGTATTTAATAAGATAATTGTTCGGCCGAACCCAAAGGGTAATGCAAGATGATACTTGATTACATTTGGTATATGTAACCACTCGTAAATTTCCTTACCGATTTTTTTTTTCGCAACTATATTTTTTTTCTTTCTTTTCGATCTTTAAACACGACAAGTCACGGAATATTTTCACCTCAACCTCGATAATAAAACTTTATAAAATAAGTATATAATAAATTTTATATTTTTATTTTCTCTCGGCCTCTAAGCCCAACACTACCCGATCCAATTCATTTTATTTTTATTGTGCTCACGTGGTCAACCCAATCCAACCCAACATTAAAACTTTCCATTGGGCTAGCCCTTTCTTAACTCTGTAGGCCCAACCTTATTATTATTTTGGTAATATTTAGTACAAGTGATTTGTGCTTGTGTTCACTACTTCCTTCGTCTGTGTATGCATCAAGAAACTCATTCATTTTGGACAAAATATAAAACATGCATGTGCATGTGATCAAACGTGGAAATCAAAAACAAACCGAGCTCACCCTAGTAATATTATATGTAGCACAAGTCTTGGCAAATGTAATTATAGTGCATGCATTCTCACATTTCTGTGACCAAACAAAACACAAGAACAAATCACCTTTGGTCTATGTATCATGAGCGATGTGTATTATGCGTGACAAAGGAGGAGACAAACCAATGGCCTTGTTTATATTTTTTTGTTGTTCCCACTGCATAAAACCACCACCACAAAGACATTTTTTTTATTTCCTTCTTCTTCTTGTGTTGAACACAAGCCAACAACTAATGGCCAACTTTGTTAAAATTAAATTTGTTCTTCTCCTTTTGCCCTTACTCCTCACGAACACAAACACAACATTTCTATTTGCTTTTTCCTACTTTGCGTGTAAACTCGACCAACAAAGGAGAGCAAGAAGCCACTTTGGTCAAATGTCAAACCCAACACACCTTATAATATTTAATAACACAATACTTGCAAAAGTACTTTCATGTTCCTGTGATAGCATCATGTACCAAACAAGGCAACAAAACAAAGCAATAAAATAAATCACATATCTATCACTATCATCCTTGTTATTAGCTTCTTCCTTCCCAGCGAGTCAAACGCAACATGGTTATATCACTTTCATCTTTGCTCACCCCACAAGACCTTATCATCTTTTCTGTAAACACGCCCACCACAAGACTGCTCTTCTTTTCATCTTCCCGAAACCCACATGCTAGCAACGACAAAACACAAAACAAAACACAAAACACAAAAGACAAAAAAAAAAAAAAAAAAAAAAAAAAACCAAACACATGCCATGCTAAGCCTCCTCTATAAAAACCACCCTCCCTTGCATCCTCCTCACAACTCACTTCTCACACTCTAAACACAAACGTCTACTGTGGAAGCAAAAAGGGAACCCAAGTCGCTAGGGTCCTTGGTCGAGTAAGGAAACGAGGAGTTATCTCGGTCACGTTCAAAAGTCCTTTCGGTCACGTTCATTCGAATCTCGTCACCACCACTCTCGGTGTAGTAAGCCGTTCTAAACTTTCTTTTTTTTTCCTATACGACTTGCATGAAAGTATCATGGTTGCGTATTAAAAACTTGTGTGGTAACGTCCAACCTTGTTTAACAATTATAAAAACGATACAAACAAGCAAGCAGTGACGGACCCAGAAAAATTAAATGTGGGGGCAGATTTTTTTTCTACAATAGCAATAAAATGCGAAAGAAAAAACTAAGATCGTAATGATAAATCGTGTATTTTTACTTAGAGATGAAGGATTTATAAGGCTTTAGAGTGTTGAATGTTGGATTTTCGTATGTGGGTGGGGGGCAATTTGAGTTTTTGGTGGGGTCACTTTCGAAAAAAGGTCAAAATTAAAAAAAATTTACACTATAATCTCAACTTTTTCGGCTAGCCAACTTCTAACATAGGTCCGCCCCTGCAAGCAAGTGCTTGTTGACTTGTTAGTCGACACGCACTTGACTCGTCTGATTTTCAAAGCGTAAAACAAATTATGAAACGTTAAAAGTTAAAACAACTTTTAAAACTTGGTAGCTTTATGTTTACAAAAGATGGAAACTATTTTTGAGAAAGAAGAAATGAAACACAAAACCACTACATGCATATACACGACAACGATGTAGAAAATGCATTTACAAAAGATAACGAGATAAGTGGTTCCATTAAATCGTTTAAAATGTAAAGAAAACACAAAAGAGTCTCTAGCTCGGATGGTTTGGGTCGCTAGGATTTGTCTTTGGAGGTCCCTAGTTCGAATCCACGCATATTGCACTTTTCTTTTTTTCTTTTTTTTTTTTTTGTCATTCTTACATCTTTAGCCTTTTGGCAGTTTTAATCCCCCATTTTCAACACTTATCACATTTACTTACAACCTTTCTAATTTGAAAGTTACATGATGTTGTGATTTCAGTCCCTTTAATTAGAACCTATTGACATTTTTCTTAAAAACCTTTACAAGATTTGGAACTTATATTATTTTTCCAATTTCAATCCACAAGTTCGATACTCCGACACTTTTTATCCAAAACTCTTTATACGCTTAAATAACTTATATTATTGTATCATTCTTCGTTTAAATAAATATGTTTAACATATATTTGTTTGACGAACTCAAATTTTAAATAATACATTTGTCCTAATATATTATTCCCCCTAATCCAACAAATGTATATAACTTATATATATTAGACTCTCGAAACCCAAACAAATTTAATAACTACTTTTCTACTTATATTTATTAATCCTTCTACAATACTTGAGCCAATATTCAAGCCAACTCTTATACGAAAGTTTCGTATACATTTTTTTTTTACATCTATACCAAGAGCCAATACTTACAAAATACTTTGAAAGTATTTAAACGTAAACCCTGCCACACAAGCAACATTAAACACAACCACTTATAAACACTTGCATTTATTTAAAAACTTCGAGTCGTGAACATACAAAACTGCAAACTGAGATTTACCGCACTAATTTAGGTTGCGTGTTGGAGCTACTTGTTACTTGAATTCTTTGTGCTTTATTCACCGAGCTGCTAAGGTGAGTTTATAGCCCCACTTTTACTTTTATTACTTGCTTTATAAAACTATGGGGTGAGAAACATGCAAAACTCTTTTCGGACCTGAAACTGAAAACACTATTACATGAAACAACCATGAATCCCAACTATGCTACCGTTAGTTCCCTTTGGGGAGGCGCGATTGTTATGAATAGATCTATTGGGGATGACACCCCCGTTCGAGTTTGACCGGATAGGCAAACGTCGGGCGTATATCATATCGTATTGATTGAGTGTACTGGAAATACACTTGCTGGGCTTTTATTTATCATGCTTCTAGATGCATGCACACTTTGTCGTAGTTTCGGTCGCATGAACTTGGTACAAGCGTAATAGCCTTTTGCATATAGTGTCATTCACGAGATGCTATATGTGCAACTGTGGTCCAACTTGATTTCTTAAACTTAAACCTATGAACTCACCAACCTTTTTGTTGACATTTTAGCATGTTTTTCTCAGGTTTACTTATTGGCGTGGGTAATGGTAAAGGCATTCGTTGAGGACTGGCATCCGAAGTGTTTCCAAACATTTTAATACAACTTTTAATGGGACAACATATGTTTTTATGGGCTTTACTTCCGCACTTTGAAACAATGATGTAAAACTATTTCTTAAATTAATCAATCTTTCGATAATGGAATAAAATTTTCCATTCCTTATCACCTTGTGTTATGATATTTGATTTAGTAGCACCCCATGACCCGAATGCTTCCACTGTGAAATTTTGGGGGTGTTACAGTGTAAAGCCCTAAAAATCGTAACCGCGTTAAATGACTATTTTGCCCTCTATTTAATATTTATAAAATATGTAAAATTCGTCAAGCTCATTAAATGTAAAATTTAATCTAACTTGTAAAAGATTGTCAAACCTAATGTACAAAATAAATAAAATCTTCTGACACTTTACGTCTATACATATTACACGTTTATATATTACATGAACCGAAAAATTCATAAATTACAAAACACATATAAACTTTAATGTAAAAGCCCATCTAAGTTATAAATTGAATTTGGACTTGGGCTTGGCCTTTGTTTTCCTTGGCTCATCAAAATCGTATCCCTCCCCTCCTTTTCATTATACGCCCACAAAATTGAAGCACACCAAAACCCTAATTCACTTTCACCCAAAAGTGGCGGCATCAAATCCCATCTCCTCTCCATTCGAACCCTAGCAGCCTCCATTAACATTTTATTCAGCCTCAAGGTCAAGAAGAAGAAGAGTTTGGAGGTGTTTTGATCGTGGTGCTCTTGGGTCTTTGCATTTTGATCCGTGAGTCTCATCTCGTGCTCTTTTGGTCTCGATAAATTCTGCCTAAAGGTATCCTCATGGTCTTCCTTTTGTTTGTTCTAGCCAATCGACACACACACACATTTATGGTTATATAAAACGAATATGAATGTTATCATACATAATAAATTCGAAACCCTAATTGGAATGGAACCCTAAATGTAATTAATGGTCTAAACATGTGTTATGATGGCCTAATATGAACCCTAAAACTGGACAGCATAATATGATGAATTGGCGTGTGTTATAGATCGAATTTTATAAGTGTAATATTCTGGGTTTTTATTGGAAAAGTTTATTTTATGTCTTAGTTAAGTTTTCCAAGTGGTTTGGTCGAATTTGGAGTTGTCTAAGTTGTATTTTTAATTTTACAAGATCAAGTGTCAAAGCGAGAAAACGGGTCCGAAATTTAGTTGGATTGTTTGATTTTCATTTGCAAACCATAATGAATTGGGAGCTCTCCTTTTACGTGGATTGACATTTAGGATATAAATGAATTTCGGGAGTTTTGGGAATTTTTCCAAGGTGTGTAAACAGTCCAATAAGTGTAAACTTTTAAGGTGTATTTTCGATTACTTTCGGGATGTGTCGGACTTGTGATTTTCCATAGGCCATTTGGCATATAGATAGAACTCACCAATTTTTGGAGAGTCTTTTAAATCATATGGGAACCCCTGGGATTTTCTTGATTTCATTTGAGCTAAGTAAGTATTTTATAAAAATCGTTAAAGTCTGGTCCAAATATGAGTTTAAGAAAATGAAAGATAAAACATGATATCAACAAGTAACACACTTACAAAGGCATAAAAGCTTATAAAAGGAGCTAATAAGTATTATACAAATCGTAATCCGTGCGATTCATTGAAGAAGACGAGGCGTCGTATCTTCGTGTTCGCTCATTCATTTGCTTTTCCTCATTTGCGTTAAGGTACAGATATTCGACCTTTTTAGTAAAGGTTTTCTCATGATCTCCTTTTCTTGTCATTTCCTTATGCTTATTAGGATTCCCTATGCCATTGCTATGATTCCATTCGCTTATGTGAATCTCTGCTTGTCCGAACTTCGCTTTGTTGAACCTTGCTATGTTTGAGTATGAACTTCGATTATGAACTTCGATTATGAACATCCGATTATGAACCTCGATTATGAACGTATGATATGTGATCGTGATATGAACCTTTGATTTCGAACATTTGATATGAACCCTTTCGATTTGTTTGATCCGTTGCTTATCCGAAATCTCCGCTTATTGAACCATGAAACATCTTATTTGAACTTATGATATGAAAACTCCGATTTGTAAACTGTTTGACCTTTATGATGAATTATGATCCGTGTCATTTATGACAACTGTTTGACCAAAGTTAGTCGACACCGAGCCAATATTTCACTAGTCATGGGGTTCCATGTCCGTGTCGATGATGCACGACATGACTCTAGGGCGAGAGTGATGTTCGCCACGCCCCTTTCATTATCTCGCTTATTGATAGTATGGCCACTATCATGCGTCTGGGCGTATGGATGCATCCTAATCCGATCCGTTATCCGATATGATTTGTCTCGGTGAATGATGTCGTGTGCAACACGCGTCTTCATAAGTTCGGGAGCTAGCTACTCCATTTGTTATTGAGGTCTCCTCATATTATATAAGGTATTCCGAGGTCACCCTCCGAATAAGAAAGTTACTCATGATATGATATGTTCTGGGCTCGTGGTAGTTAACTAAATCCTTATCTGTTATGTCGGTGTTAAGTATTCTGTTTATGATTCAGTATTTTCAAGTGTTTATAACTATGTATTAGGTTTATTATATGTTTATTGTATGAGTTTATGCTCAGATATGATTATGTAACTACCGTATGCCATGCTAGGATATGATTAATATGTTTAAATATGATTCGTATGTTGTCATATGATGTTATGTTAGTTTATCGTTATGTGACCTTGTTGATCCGTGAGATGAATGTGCTAGTGTGAAATTGATTATCCTGTAAGTTTAGTATGTATGATTGTTTAGTTAATTTTGTAAACTTTGCCTATTCGTTAGTTATATGTCTGCTTATGATTGATCTGCTATGTTTAGACTTTGCTTATATTAAAGTTTGATCTGGGAAATGGTTTAACTTATGATATCTGGACTTGATAACTTGCTAATTGCTATGCTATGTCTTTTGTTCATTTAGTTATAGTTTCCTACCGTGTTTCTATATGCATATATGGTCGCTATGATTTGTCTCGCTATTTCATTGCTACACTATTGGATAAGTGTGTTAAATGTAGATTAAATTGACTTGTGTAAAGGACATGTTTACTTCTAGTAGTTGTTTCGCTAGCTTTCGGTATTTCGCTTGACTTATATGTACTTAAATTGCTCGATTCATTAATTGCTTGTTGATTATGATGTGCTTCATTTGTGTCATCAATATGCTATGTGTTTGTTCTTATCTTTTGTTTGTTCTTCCGGATTTACGTGTTTTGTGTTTCCACGTAATCCTCAATGATTCATTATCCTCATTCCACGTGACTTCGTTATTCGCTTTCTTTATTTCATTTTGTATTTCGTTTTGTTTAGTTTTCGCTTCGTTATATCCGCTCATTGGGCTTTGTAAGCTCACCGCATTTCTTTTCCTCGCGGTATTAAGCATTCAAGATGAGCTTATGGGATAGCCGATCCGGGTCGAGAGTAGAGTGAGAGCAAGATTTGAATATAGGGATCTTAGATTTATTTTGATTATTAAGTTATTTATATTTTCTTTTGTAAGTTTTGTAAAGGCTTCCGCTATTGTATAGTACTTAAGGTTCGATATGAAACCGATTTGTGATATCTTTACCCTTGTCGGGTTGGGGTTTACAATTATGGTATCGAGAGCTCTAGGTTTTAGGACCCTAGAGCTTAGGCTATGACCGTGAGGATTGGGTAGACATTAGGTTTCCGCTTGTTCGATATCTTCGATTCCTTTTGACCGCCGCTCGATTTGACTTGATATTCTTTGTCTTCACCGAGTTGGCCCTCCTCTTTCTCATCGAATTTTGTTATTTTGTTTTCGCACGTCCGCTTATCGATCGTTAGATGGAGACTACTCGTGGAGTCGAAGATGATGGTGCCGACCTGCGTTCTGCCGCAAGAGTCCCCGAGCTAGAGAGGTTCGTAAAGCGTTACACCGATCGCCGTCTTCTTGGAGACACCGGATGTCACTTTGAGGAAGTCGGGAGGATCAACCAAAGACGCAAAAGACGGAGACAAGATTTAACCGATGGTGAGAAGGTTCATCTACTTCATATGATTTGGGCGCGACTTATGTTATTCCTATTCGCTTGTCATGCGTTTTGAGGCGGTTTGATATTCTCATTAAGTGATTCTCGATCGGTATTGCGTTTCTTTGATTCGCTCGTAACTCGGTTTGAATCGTGAAGTTTTATCGCTTAGCATTCCGTATATCTCGCTTTTCTTTTTGGACCGACAAGAATGAGTCATGAGGAACCGCTTTATGCAAGTTGGTGGCCTCGTTTGTTGGGTGATATGGTAAGTTGTGTGATGTAATATATGTGGTATGTATGTGATCCGCATGTTTCAAGATGTTGCTTGTTATCTCGTATGTGATATGTTTTGTTTTGATATTAGTTATGCGGGTTGTCATGACCCGAGATGTAATATGATGATAATAAGGACTTGTTATGTGATGCAAGTATTATGACGCTCGATCAACGTGATAATACCGAGATCATATAATTTGAACTTATTGAAATCATATGACGTCTGGGAAATGCCTGGTTGATACGTGAATGGACTTTGACTTGTATCTCGTTATTTGTCACTTCTCATGTTCGATTGAAATTTTGTACCTCTTTATGCGAGATTCTCATTGACAATCGTTATATATAAGTTTTGTACGCTTGAATCCAAATCGTTATGATCCGTGTGAACCTATAGATTGCTATGTCCGCTCTAAGTTTGTATGTCTCCACGCATTTCTACGATTAGTAAGACCGTTAGGATTCGCTCGCCTATGCATATGTTGTTTTCATCATTAGATACCGAATAAGTTAGAGTGTGTTGTTTGATTTTCTCGATCTCATCTCGTTATATGCCATTACTTTGATAAGTATATGATTATCTGTTATAAGTATTTGACAGTTGAATTGATTTCAAAAGTATAAGTATGAATGTTCGACAAGAATGCTTTGTTCTAAAATAAGTTTCGCGCTTGCTCTATTCCTTGAAATTCTGAAGTCCGATTCGTTTTCTGTTCTGTTCCGTCTTGTTCAATTTTCGAGGACGAAAATTTACTTTTAGAGAGGAAGAGTTGTAAAGCCCTAAAAATCGTAACCGCGTTAAATTACTATTTTGCCCTCTATTTAATATTTATAAAATATGTAAAATTCGTCAAGCTCATTAAATGTAAAATTTAATCTAACTTGTAAAAGATTGTCAAACCTAATGTACAAAATAAATAAAATCTTCCGACACTTTACGCCTATACATATTACACGCTTATATATTACATGAACCAAAATTCATAAATTACAAAACACATATAAACTTTAATGTAAAAGCCCATCTAAGTTATAAATTGAATTTGGACTTGGGCTTGGCCTTTGTTTTCCTTGGCTCATCAAAATCGGTATCCCTCCCCCTCCTTTTCATTATACGCTCCACAAAATTGAAGCACACCAAAACCCTAATTCACTTTCACCCAAAAGTGGCGGCATCAAATCCCATCTCCTCTCCATTCGAACCCTAGCAGCCTCCATTAACATTTTATTCAGCCTCAAGGTCAAGAAGAAGAAGAGTTTGGAGGTGTTTTGATCGTGGTGCTCTTGGGTCTTTGCATTTTGATCCGTGAGTCTCATCTCGTGCTCTTTTGGTCTCGTTAAATTCTGCCTAAAGGTATCCTCATGGTCTTCCTTTGGTTTGTTCTAGCCAATCGACACACACACACATTTATGGTTATATAAAATGAATATGAATGTTATCATACATAATAAATTTGAAACCCTAATTGGAATGGAACCCTAAATGTAATTAATGGTCTAAACATGTGTTATGATGGCCTAATATGAACCCTAAAACTGGACAGCATAATATGATGAATTGGCGTGTGTTATAGATCGAATTTTATAAGTGTAATATTCTGGGTTTTTGTTGGAAAAGTTTATTTTATGTCTTAGTTAAGTTTTCCAAGTGGTTTGGTCGAATTTGGAGTTGTCTAAGTCGTATTTTTAATTTTTACAAGATCAAGTGTCAAAGCTGAGAAAACGGGTCTGAAATTTAGTTGGATTGTTTGATTTTTCATTTGCAAACCATAATGAATTGGGAGCTCTCCTTTTACAGGATTGACATTTAGGATATAAATGAATTTCTGGGAGTTTTGGGAATTTTTCCAAGGTGTCTAAACAGGTCCAATAAGTGTAAACTTTTAAGGTGTATTTTCTGATTACTTTACGGACAGTGTCCGACTTGTGATTTTCCATAGGCGATTTGGCATAGAGATAGAACTCACCAATTTTTGGAGAGTCTTTTAAATCATATGGGAACCCCTGGGATTTTGCTTGATTTCATTTGAGCTAAGTAAGTATTTTATAAAAATCATTAAAGTCTGGTCCAAATATGAGTTTAAGAAAATGAAAGATAAAACATGATATCAACAAGTAACACACTTACAAAGGCATAAAAAGCTTATAAAAGGAGCTAATAAGTATTATACTAATCGTAATCCGTAGATTCATTGAAGAAGACGTGGGCGTCGATCTTCGTGTTCGCTCATTCATTTGCTTTTCCTCATTTGCGTTGAGGTATGTATATTCGACCTTTTTAGTAAAGGTTTTCTCATGATCTCCTTTTCTTGTCATTTCCTTATGCTTATTAGGATTCCCTATGCCATTGCTATGATTCCATTCGCTTTATGTGAATCTCTGTTTGTCTCGAACTTCATTTGTTGAACCTTGCTATGTTTGAGTATGAACTTCGATTATGAACTTCGATTATGAACATCCGATTATGAACCTCGATTATGAACGTATGATATGTGATCGTGATATGAACCTTTGATTTACGAACATTTGATATGAACCCTTTCGATTTGTTTGATCCGTTGTTTATCCGAAATCTCTGTTTATTGACCATGAAACATCCGATTTGAACTTATGATATGAAAACTCCGATTTGTAAATCTGTTTGACCTTTATGATGAATTATGATCTGTGTCATTTATGACAACCGTTTGACCTAAGTTAGTCGACACCCGAGCCAATATTTAACTAGTCATGGGGTTCCATGTCCGTGTCGATGATGCACCGACATGACTCTAGGGCGAGAGTGATGTTCGCCACGCCCGCTTTCATTATCTGCTTATTGATAGTATGGCCACTATCTCGTCTGCTGGGCGTATGGATGCATCCTAGATCCGATCCATTATCCGATATGATTTGTGCGGTGAATGATGTCGTGTGCAATACGCGTCTTCACAAGTTCGGGAGCTAGCTACTCCATTTGTTATTGAGGTCTCCTCATATTATATAAGGTATTCCGAGGTCACCCCTCCGAATAAGAAAGTTACTTCTGATATGATATGTTCTGGGCTCGTGGTAGTTAACTAAATCCTTATCTGTTATGTCGGTGTTAAGTATTCTGTTTATGATTCAGTATTTTCAAGTGTTTATAACTATGTATTAGGTTTATTATATGTTATTGTATGAGTTTATGCTCGTATATGATTATGTAACTACCGTATGCCATGCTAAGATATGATTAATATGTTTAAATATGATTCGTATGTTGTCATCTGATGTTATGTTAGTTTATCGTTATGTGAATTCGTTGATCTGTGAGATGAATGTGCTAGTGTGAAATTGAGTATCCTGAAAGCTTAGTATGTATGATTGTTCGATTAATTTTGTAAACTTTGCCTATTCGTTGGTTATCGATTGCGCTTATGATTGATCTCGCTATGTTTAGACTTTGCTTATATTAAAGTTTGATCCGGGAAATCGTTTAACTTATGATATCCGACTTGATAACTTGCTAATTGCTATGCTATGTCTTTTGTTCATTTAGTTATAGTTTCTATTATGTTTCTATATGCATATATGGACGCTATGATTTGATCGCTATTTCATCACGCTACACTATTGAATAAGTGTGTTAAATGTAGATTAAATTGACTTGTGTAAAGGACATGTTTACTTCTAGTAGTTGTTTCGCTAGCTTTGTATTTCGTTTGACTTATATGTACTTAAATTTCTCGATTCATTAATTGCTTGTTGATTATGATGTGCTTCATTTGTGT
This sequence comes from Chrysanthemum lavandulifolium, assembly GCA_022545495.1. Taxonomy (NCBI): domain Eukaryota; kingdom Viridiplantae; phylum Streptophyta; class Magnoliopsida; order Asterales; family Asteraceae; genus Chrysanthemum; species Chrysanthemum lavandulifolium. The sequence continues at coordinate 143,253,106 of CM040240.1, forward strand.
CATCAATATGCTATGTGTTTGTTCTTATCTTTTGTTTGTTCTTCCGGATTACGTGTGTTTGTGTTTCCGTAATCGTCGGTGATTCATTATCCTCATTCACTGTGACTTCGTTATTAGTTTCTTTATTTCATTTTGTATTTCTGCTTTGTTTAGTTTTCTTTGTTATATCTGCTCACCGGCTTTGTAAGCTCACCGCATTTTCTTTTCTTGCGGGTATTAAGCATTCAAGATGAGCTTATGGGATGGCCGATCCGGGTCGAGAGTAGAACCGAGAGCAAGATTTGAATATAGGGATCTTAGATTTATTTTGATTATTAAGTTATTTATATTTTCTTTTGTAAGTTTTGTAAAGGCTTCCGCTTTGTATAGTACTTAAGGTTCGATATGAAACCGTATTTGTGATATCTTTACCCTTGTCGGGTTGGGGTTTACATCTGATTGGTATTGAGCCAAGGTTATAGAGAATTAGGTATTTTTTCAAAACCTAAACTATAACCAAATTTTCCTAAAACACTTCAACACTTTGCCATTGCCTTGGATGTCCATCATGCCTTGCCTCTTCGTTACGATATAGTCGTGCTATATTATTCTTGCTTTATTTAGGTTCAGTATAAGCTCTCATTTGAATTAAATTAATTATTTCTCAAAATCATTAAGTTTCTTAATTAACTCACATTTAAACTTTAAAGAATTTGTTCTTGTTTGATTGGGTCAAAGTTTAAATGAGAATAATGTTGATGTAACAAACCCGAATGAAATTAAGGAATAATTAACTTAATGAGAGTGTAGAGTAGACTACTTAATGCTTATACTTGTTACCTCTCTATGTTAAACTGCGTAACATGCCCACTATTACAATATCGCACTATGCTATGATCCCATAACCGCTTCTACGTTATTTCGTGTAGCGTACAACTTGTCACTACTTCTACGTTATTTACGTATGTAACGTATACAACGTCAATCAGATATCGACTTCTCACGTTATTTCGGTATGTAAGTACAACTCGTCCATTATATCGACCTCTACGTTATTTCTTTACGTAACGCATAACTCGCCACTGCTTCTATGTTATTTCTTTATGTAACCTACAACTACTTTATTCTCGCACACGTATTTAAACCACCTCTGTCACTGGTCACGACCTCTTATGGCACTCTTATGCTCTATCCTTCGTAACGTCATACGACTCTGTTCTTTCTGTTTTGAACTCAACTATCGTACTCTTTTGCGAAACCGTGTTGTATTCCGTTTAATGAATCCTTTAACTGTTGTTCACTTATCGCCTCACGTCACCGAATCTTTCTTGAACGACTAGCCCCTTTTCCACGTCACGTTTTAAGAGTATATACTCATATCTCGTCACCGTGTCGACCTCGGCGATCCTCGCATCATAAACCACGAGGACGTGGTTTCTTTTAAGGGTTAGATCTGTAACCACTCGTAAATTTCCTTACCGATTTTTTTTCGCAACTATATTTTTTTTCTTTCTTTTCGATCTTTAAACACGACAAGTCACGGAATATTTTTCACCTCAACCTCGATAATAAAAACTTTATAAAATAAGTATATAATAAATTTTATATTTTTATTTTCTACCGGGCCTCTAAGCCCAACACTACCCGATCAAATTCATTTTATTTTTATTGTGCTCACGTGTTCAACCCAATCCAACCCAACATTAAAACTTTCCATTGGGCCTAGCCCTTTCTTCTTCTGCCGCCCAACCTTATTATTATTTTGGTAATATTTAGTACAAGTGATTTGTGCTTATGTTCACTACTTCCTTCGTCTGTATGCATCAAGAAACTCATTCATTTTGGACAAAATATAAAACATGCATGTGCATGTGATCAAACGTGAAATCAAAACAAACCGAGCTCACCTAGTAATATTATATGTAGCACAAGTCTTGGCAAATGTAATTATAGTGCATGCATTCTCACATTTCTGTGACCAAACAAAACACAAGAACAAATCACCTTTGGTCTATGTATCATGAGCGTGTGTATTATGCGTACAAAGGAGGAGATAAACCAATGGTTTTGTTTATATATTTTTTGTTGTTCCTGCTCGCATAAAAACCACCACCATAGCACATTTTTTATTTCCTTCTTTCTTCTTGTGTTGAACATAAGCCAACAACTAATAGCCAACTTTGTTAAAATTAAATTTGTTCTTCTCCCTTTTGCCTCGCTACTCTCACGAACACAAACACAACATTTCTATTTGCTTTTCCTACTTTGCGTGTAAACTCGACCAACAAAGGAGAGCAAGAAGCCACTTTGGTCAAATGTCAAACCCAACACACCCTTATAATATTTAATAACACAATACTTGCAAAAGTACTTTCATGTTTCGTGATAGCATCGTGTACCAAACAAGGCAACAAAACAAAGTAATAAAATAAATCACATATCTATCACTATCATCCTTGTTATTAGCTTCTTCCTTCCCAACAGTCAAACGCATGACATGGTTATATCACTTTCATCTTTGCTCACCCCACAAGACCTTATCATCTTTTCGTAACACGCCCCACCGCACCGCTCTTCTTTTCATTTTCACGAAAACCACATGCTAGCAACGACAAAACACAAAACACAAAAAAAAAAAAAAAAAACCAAACACATGCCATGCTAAGCTTCCTCTATAAAAACCACCCTCCCTTGCATCACTCCTCACAACTCACTTCTCACACTCTCAACACAAACGTCATCGTGGAAGCAAAAGGGAACCCAAGTCTCTAGGGTCCTTGGTCGAGTAAGGAAGCGAGGAGTTATCTCGGTCATGTTCAAAAGTCCTTTCGGTCACGCTCATTCGAATCTCGCCACCACCACTCTCGGTGTAGTGTCGCTCTAAACTTTTTTCTTCCTATACGACTTGCATGAAAGTATCATGGTTGTGTTTTAAAACTTGTGTGGTAACGTCCAACCTTGTTTAACAATTATAAAACGATACAAACAAGCAAGTGCTTGTTGACTTGTTAGTCGACACGCACTTGACTCGTTCTGATTTTCAAAACGTAAAACAAATTATGAAACGTTAAAACTTAAAACAACTTTTAAAACTTGGTAGCTTTTATGTTTACAAAAGATGGAAACTATTTTTGAGAAAGAAGAAATGAAACACAAAAGCCACTACATGCATATACACGACAATGATGTAGAAAATGCATTTACAAAAGATAATGATAAGTGGTTCCATTAAATCGTTTAAAATGTAAAGAAAGCACAAAAGAGTCTCTAACGCGAGATGGTCGGGTCGCTAGGATTTGTCTTGGAGGTCCCTAGTTCGAATCTGCATATTTCATTTTTTTTTTTTTTTTTTTTTTTTTTTGTTATTCTTACAACTTTAGCCTTTTGGCGCTTTAATCCCCATTTTCAACACTTATCACATTTACTTACAACCTTTATAATTTGAAAGTTACATGATGTTGCGATTTCAGTCCCTTTAATTAGAACCTATTGACATTTTCTTAAAACCTTTACAAGATTTGGAACTTATATTTTTTCCAATTTCAATCCTCAAGTTCGATACTCAGACACTTTTACCCAAAACTCTTTATACGCTTAAATAACTTATATTATTGTATCATTCTTCGTTTAAATAAATATGTTTAACATATATTTGTTTGACGAACTCAAATTTTAAATAATACATTTGTCCTAATATATTATTCCCCCTAATCCAATAAATGTATATAACTTATATATATATTAGACTCTCGAAACCCAAACAAATTTAATAACTACTTGTCTACTTATATTTATTAATCCTTCTACAATACTTGAGCCAATATTCAAACCAACTCTTATACAAAAGTTTCGTATACATTTTTTTTTACATCTATACCAAGAGCCAATACTTACAAAACACTTTGAAAGTATTTAAACGTAAACCATGCCACACAAGCAACATTAAACACAACCACTTATAAACACTTGCATTTATTTAAAAACTTCGAGTCGTGAACATACAAAACTGCAAACTGAGATTTACCGCACTAATTTAGGTTGCGTGTTGGAGCTACTTGTTACTTGAATTCTTTGTGCTTTATTCACCGAAATGCTAAGGTGAGTTTATAGCCCCACTTTACTTTTATTACTTGCTTTATAAAACTATGGGGTGAAACATGCAAAACTCTTTTCGGACTGAATCGAAAACACTATTACATGAAACAACCATGAATCCCAACTATGCTACCGTTAGTTCCCTTTGGGAGGCGATTGTTATGAATAGATCTATTGGGGATGACACCCCGCTCGAGTTTGACCGGATAGGCAAACGTCGGGCGTATATCATATCGTATTGATTGAGTGTACTGGAAATACACTTGCTGGGCTTTTATTTATCATGCTTCTAGATGCATGCACACTGTCGTAGTTTCGGTCACATGAACTTGGTACAAGCGTAATAGCATTTTTGCATATAGTGTCATTCACGGAGATGCTATATGTGCAACTGTGGTCCAACTTGATTTCTTAAACTTAAACATATGAACTCACCAACCTTTGTGTTGACATTTTAGCATGTTTTTCTCAGGTTTACTTATTGGCGTGGGCAATGGCAAAGGCATTCGTTGAAGATTGGCATCCGAAGTGTTTCCAAACATTTTAATACAACTTTTAATGGGACAACATATGTTTTTATGGGCTTTATTTCCGCACTTTGAAACAATGATGTAAAACTATTTCTTAAATTAATCAATCTTTCGATAATGGAATAAAATTTTCCATTCCTTATCACCTTGTGTTATGATATTTGATTTAGTAGCACCCCATGACCCGAACGCTTCCACTGTGAAATTTTGGGGGTGTTACAGTATATCTGAATTAAAATTGATAACGAGATTCTAAATAGTAAAACTATATGGAATGATTTGAGATCCATAATCCATGACATTGAATGACCATGCTACTGAGAAACTTTTACAAAACTATTCTCTCAGAAACTTTTAGTTAAAAAGCGATTGAGAGCGTTTGCTAGGCGTTTCGTCGTTAGTTTTGTGTTATTCGACACACAACTCCCAAGTGGGAGTCATTGGTTTGTGGGAGTTATAAACACACGTAAATGACTAGAAGTGTGTGAGCCGATGGGGGCACACACGATAAACATGAGTATACGTGTCGAACGTTAATTATACTTGAATAATATTACCCGATATGCATGTACGTGACCCGATCACATTGTTCGACTCATGGGCTGTTCTTGGCTTGATGAATGGGTCGGTTATGGAGCTGCCTTGGGCCTAGAGGATCCATACGATCGGGCATGGGGAGAAGCTTGGGCTTGAAGATTGTTGATCAAGTTTTAACCCAAGGTAAAGGGTTGTTTTGTTTTCTGCTATATATAATAAAACGTACCCTACTCCTAGATATACTCCTAACATGCAACATATACGACATATATAATATCCCTAAACTGTTCCTAACCAATCCTAAGTTACAGCTTCTAAAACCTATTCGACTTGCTCACAAGTTGCTTAGGCTTTTGGTTTTGTTTGATTCAATCTCCACTTGCAATGATACAAGTGTTTGGCGATTGATTTGTTGGTATTTTGTTACCGATTCCATGGTGAATAGCGGCAGCAAAGGTGGATTTTGTTAATGTTCATGGTTCTTTTCCTCCGAAAACAAAGCAAAGAATATCGGATCTATTTATCCGATATCGGTAAAGAAGCTTTTAGCTTCTTGTTTTGTTTACTAATTTCATACAGTAATATTTTGGTTCTCGAATATAGATAACAAGCTAGTTTACTTGTGTGGTTTTCTTATTCGAATATATTAAAGGGTCAACTTGTTGACTGGGTTTAATATTACGTTCTCGACTAGCCATATATCGAACGTATACATTATCGGTTTGTGTGTGATACTCTTCGAGGTATCTATTTTAGATACTTAAGGTTTCGTTTTGGTTTCTTGTTCCGTTACTAGAGATCAATTGCCAAGCAAGGTTAGCTTTTCTATTTACCTTTTATTAATTAATTGATATATAAATTAGTGTTTATTATTACGTGTTAATCTAATTGCTATAACTAGATCCTTATCCGCTGCGTACTCGTAGAGGTTAATTGGTTAACTTGTTCTAAAATCCCAACGAGAAGTACCTTTATCACTAGATGTCCCATAGTTGTGTAACTAGTTATGGCGTAACCTTGATGAAAGGTTACGCAAAACTCTCATTAACATTTTTGGTGAAAATCACAACGCAACCCATTGAGTGAGGTTATGGTGAAACCTTATTGATCACTGAATTCTTCTAAGTCCCATAGAGATTTATGACGAACCTAGTCGATGGGGTTCTGTTGACTTTGGTCTTCGTGTGACATCTTCTATTACTAAGTAAGTTGATCAACTCTCTTACATCGTAACCTTTATTGATATAAGAAGCCAAGAAACTTCATTAAAAATAAGAACACCGGTGGATGAGTATGCTCTATTAGATATGTCTCATGTTCATATTTGTATTAGCAAAGAAAGGGAAGAGATAGGTACAATCCGTGGTCCAAAGGATGGTTCACTACTATAACTAGTCTGTTTTGCATATTTCCATTTTCATGTTTTGGTCTCAGATTTTATGGTTTGACTAATGTGATTTTCATGTTTATGTTTGTGATACTAATCAAAGACACTAAAACAATAAAAACATATATGAACACATTCTACAATCAAAATCAATCAAAATATCAATTTCATTAATTAACCATAACCATATTTTTACAAAGAAACCCATCCCAACCTCATCAACCAACCCCTTTCGTAAACCTCTACCTCACATCAAACTTAATTTTTTAATAATCTTGTCATGAAGTTTCCTGACCATCATCATCAACGCCCTCACCCTACACTTATTAATATTCTAGAGTCTCCTAAGCTTCTTCGTGCTATCCCTTGCATTTCTCGAACGTGAAAAGTTTCGAAGTTCAACAAACAGCTCCCCCTACAACAGACCCTATCAGTAATCTTTTGGGACTTGTTCTCCAAATCGTGTACCTGCTTCATGTCTTGAAGAATCTTTGTCTGGTAAGGACCAAGCATAATTTGTGTTAGCACAAAGGAGTTACAGACAACCATGAGGTCAATATCACAAGGAGACATGTCCATGGTTAAGGAAATGGGAATTTGAGATTAACTTAAGAGTGTGTGTTTGGGGGTATGTGTAGTGATAAATAGGATCATATGAGGTAGGTGAAGGAGTATTAACTTCTCACAAGTTTGACTTTCAATGTGTGAGGTGGACCAAATTTTCAATTTACCATTTTGATTGTTAAGTGTTTGAACTTGGTATGTTCTATTTTAGTTGTGTAGCATTGATTTGGTTGATGCATTTGACTTTACCAAGTCAAGAACAAGTATGGCTATCCGTGTTCATGAACATTGTGATTCTTACCCATTTTGTCCAAGATATGTATACTGAAACAAGGTTGTTTATACTTAATAAAACCACTTGTATGTGTTGTACCTAAGTAATTGATGTTAGAAAAAAATTTGTCAAACAAGTTACAAGACAACTAATTGGGGTGTGATGTTAAATGTTGCCAAGATGGCTTAACAGGAATTAATTGGTTGTCTGGTATTGGTTATTAATCTGTATTGTTGCTAAAGGGGTTTACTATCTTAAGGGGTGTTTGGATTAATGGATAACAGCACCAAAAATCACAAATTTTGCTGTTGTAGCTTACATTGCAGGACATTACAAAGTTGAGATTCTTTGTAATGTAATTAGATGGTATTTGGTGCATTAAAGGAGAATTGAAGCTGTAGTATGGCTGCAAATTGGAGATAGTTTGCCTGCAGACTATTAATAATATATGTTCACCTTTTGCACAAAAAAAAAGTCACACATGTATAAACCAAACAATAACATATTACGATTAGAAAATTGTCACACAAGTGGACTTTATAAGTTTGCTTTTACAAGGACTTAGAAAATTGCCACATAAGTGGACTTTTATGTTTGCCTTTACAAGGACTTAGAGAAGAGTCATAGGTGTGGACTTTGATGTTTTGCCACCAGTGTGGACTTGCATTACATACTTAGATAACATATGTGGAAAACTAGAAGGGGGGGGGGTTGAATAGTTTTACCTATTAAAACTTCGTTTTAAACTATTTAGATCGACTTATGTCAATCTATTTAAATGTATGTGTTGGATGTTGATAGATAAGCATATAAATAAGTAAGGCAAAGATAAAGAGTAAGAAGCACAAAAACACAACGCGAGTATTTATAGTGGTTCGGCTGAAGGACACCTTCCTTGCCCTACTCCACTCCCAAGTCACCTAATCGAGTTAGTAATCACTACACAACACAAACTCCTTGTGGTGGAGAAGCCTTCACAACGTCGCGTACTCTTTATCTGGTACAAGGCTAGACACCGGGTTCTTCCACGAGGTAGAACCAAACCTATCGCAACGTCGCCTACACTTTATCTGGTACAAGGCTAGATACCGAGTTCCATTACTAAGGAGGAACAACCACCCAACACAACACAACACCTATCCCAAAGGAGATCCACTCCTTATTACAACATCAACAAGGATATCAATATCCTTTGACCCAAACTGATGTATCTTGTACATTGATGCACCATGTCGAATGTACACTCTAGGCACCTTTCACTAATGCCTTTTACACGACACCTAGGGACCGTTCACTAATGCCTTCAACACGGACTTTCGGCACCCTTCACTAATGCCTTTGACACGGATCTTTGGCACCTTTCACTAATGCCTTCGACTTGACCCTTTAGACATCTTTCACCTATGTCTTCAACACAACACTTCTAATGAGAAAGGAAAGAACTATCGACAAGATAACATCGAGATCTTGATGATGACGAAGCTTGGCAACCCATGAACTTGAGCTTGCTCGACTTCAAGAGGTGGTGATCTCGCCTTTAAGAGGAACCTAGAAAATCACACAAACACAAAACTACATAGAAAGATCCTTTGGATATGAGGTTAGAGAGTTTACAACACTAAGAGAGAATGTGTGTGAAAGGGGTTGGTTACAATGAAGAAATGGCTCACTATTTATAGACAAAAAAATCACTACTGTTCCACGGATCCCTTGCTTGATGGAACCCTCCAGTGTATTCCTGGGGATCCGTAGGACACTCCTCCTAAATGGGTTGTGGTTCATGGATCATGGGTCATGGGTTTTGGACTTTGGATCATGGGTATCCACATAGATACAATGTATATAGAAAATGTAATGCATCTAGTCAATGGGTTAGCCCCATGGGCTATGGAAAATACCCATTATGACTTCATGCATGATGTCATGCAATGGGTCATGGGTTATGGATTATGCTCCAAGGGTATGGGTCATGGACTTTGGGTTTTACCCAACTACATTCAATGTGTCTAGTTAATGGGTCAAGTACTTAGATTCTTACCCATTACAATACATACTAAGTATGTATATATATACCCATTATGTAAACACTAGTTGTTATACATATGCATTACTATAACATGAAAACACTATTACTTGTTTAGTGTTTTATATGAAAACGTAAGTGTGTTTGGTAAACTATTGGCTCAAACCATTTACGTATTTTATTTGTTTCGTTAAAATGATTTTACGTTTGTTATCAACAAAACATTAGAAGATCATAAAATATAAATAAATGTTTTTACGGCTTTTTGTGTAAACAATCTCCTCCTTTTTGTTGATGACAAAACATAAGATTATTTTAAGGAACAACTAAAATTCGTAAAAGTTTGAATTGGAGTTTTTACTCTCTTCTCCCCCTTTTTTTGAAACAAAAAGAGCGTCGAAAAGAAACTAACACATAGTTTTGAAGAAAAGAAAATGAAAAAAGTAAAAATATTGTGACAACTCGTATTTTCAGGTCATACTTCAAAACATTATTCATGCTTCATCATGTATCGTTTATTGAAAACCTGGTTTACAAGCATCAAATTCACGTGAACCGTAATGGTTTAGCCGTGAATTCATGATCATATCATCGAGGTCATTTCATATAGACTAAGTTTAGTCTACATTTCATTAACATCATTGTCATCATATTATATTATGCATGGTTTTGCATTTTCGTTAAACGTTTAATTTTATATTAAATAAACGTTATCGCGTAATTAATTATTTTGAACAATTGATCCATTACTTCCAAAAATATTCCCGATATATTTTTATACTTATAATAAGATTATATTTTCGACGAGAAGTATTGTTTTCAAAAATTCATAAGTGGTATAAATATCATCCGAATTGCATGCATAACATTACATCATGACTTATTACATATCATATCATTCATAATAGGTCGGTTTGAGATTCACGCTACATTTCAAAGGTATCCACTTTTGCCATTACATCATCATTATCATTGCAACAAAGAGTTTTCATAGCCCCGATTTATTCAAGTTTTACTTATTTCAAACCTACGGGGAGAATACATTGCACATTATTTTTACTACGATGCCAAGTATATTCAAATTCATTACATTGCTTAAGTTACCTCATTGCCGCTTAAATGTCCCCATTTCATAATCATGAACCGTTAATTTCATAGAAGCGAGGTGAGTGGATAGATCTATCGAGGTGACACCTCCATCCGGGTTGGCGGATTCCAACCGGACGGATGCATTTCACTTCATTGTTAGATATTAACTTTTCACATACACATCAAACCATAACACAAAGTAGCATATAGATGGAATTCTAGAGAGAAAGTTAGAGGTTTAGGGAACTTAGTGAGAGAAAGTGAAAGATATTATTATGAGTTCCAACTCTCTACCTTGGAAGGTAGAGAGTATTTATAGTCTTACATAACTCGCCACACTTTGGGTCATGGATCGTGCATACAGCTGGTAAAGACCCGTCTGTCCTCCACGGTGTTACTTAACTAAATTACTACTTAACTTAAAAGAACTACGACTACGAGCTTAACGATTACATATACTGAGGTGACCGACTTTTAATACCGGAATTTCTAATTCCTAACAATCTCCCTAAGGAGGTCACCTCAATCATGTACCAAAATTACATTGAATACAAATAGATATAACATTTAACAATTGATCTTGCATTCTTGATGTAGTCCTTTGCTCCTAAGCTCGTAGTCATTGATTCTTCACATTGCATGTTTGGTTATTCCAAGTGGAGGTCTTTATCGATCCACGTGATGATAAGTTTGAGCCATCTTTGAGATCATCACCATCAACAATCTCGACACATCCTTTGTGGTGTTGGTATTTTGTGATGTTGTGACTTTGGGACCGACATGCTCACATTCGGATCATGATATCTTCTCATCGAGTAGCGGAAGCATTTGTTGAATCATGATATTGGCGCAGCAGAAGCGTAAGCATGGAGTGAAAATATCGAGTCATTGATGCACTAATCATGATTTCTTTTGAGATGAATGTGTTAAGTGAGCATGCGGCTATGGATTGACCGCTTCATTCGATCACCGCAAACGCCGGGTGTACCGCATACAACAGCTAGCAATAAATCGCACGAAAGTGTCTTTGATCACTTTCGTTGAATTGAGGTACACGCCCACGGCCCCGCTGATCAAGACAAGCACCGCCTGTGATCGTAGGATTCCTAAGAATCTCCTTGACAGTGGTTTCGCAATGTTCTAGCTGTTCTCAAACCGAACGCTCAAAGAAGACAACACGGAGTGAGTGAACCAAATAATTTTAAGTCCACCGATTGATGAAAAGAGATTTGAAAACAATCGTATTGCTCAATAGAAATTGTTTTTGCAATACAACGAAGGTTTTATTGAAAATCAATTATCAATCATAAAATACCTTTTGGTTTGAAAATGAGTACACAATCGATGTGCTAAAGAAAAGAGTTTTTAAGCACAAAGACCGGTTTTTCAAAGGTATCCGTCAATCCATAACTCGAACCAGTGATTGATTCAAGAGATTGAATCGCCCATTGTTTCTGCTCATTGTCACATGGTTGATCTATATAATAGATCTCACATGCCACCTACCAGAGCTTGTTTGATGTTGGCTCCGTAAGGCTTTCCATCTTCATTGTGAATATGTAAACACATCACTCGATGTTCCGCAATACCACAAGGATAATGCGAGGACTCAAGATATAATCTCTTCCACATTGTGTGAAATGAGAGTCTTCATTGAAAGTGTCCTAATGAGATTTATTGATGATCTCGTGGCTCTAGACTCAATTTGTGCATATTTGGATCCTATAACGGAGACTAGGGAGAGGTCTCCTTCTTCAATATCAACCATCTCTAAGAGAAAGTCGATAGATAATGTCGGTTCCCGTGAGAATGAAACAAGTCCTTTAAGAGGAACTTGAGTGGTTTGAAAGTTGAAGTGCAAGGCCACCGGGTCCATGACGCCTTGTCTTCAATACCGATGTTACCATCAAGAGTATATGAAGTGAACCCGTTTCGCCTAAGGTTGAATTAATGGAGGGCTATTTGTTTTCACCCTATTCTCATTCAATTCTTTTAATTCTTCAACCCTTCAAGCTTACCGAGACTTCATAGCTAGAACCTTGTTGGGTTTATTCCAAGACTAGCTCGCCTTAGTCCGCACTCTTCCCATATCTCATTTTTCTCCTTTTATCATCATACCTAAGGACTTCTACACTAACTAGTGGATTGTCCTCGGTAGATCCCTCCGGCTCAAGCGATCATGGGAACCAATACCTAACCTTATCATCCTTATATCACCGCACATAAAGTAAAGTTGGTCGGTCAATTTGGTATTGTTCATCCGCCATTGGATCCAATTGAAAACCATTTGAAAATCAATTCGTATACTTGTGATATATTATCAAAGCATTTTGTACCGAATTGTTTTTGATATTTTAGAACGAGAACTCCCTCAACATGTGCATCAAGTATTTGAAAATGTTTTGCACACGGAGGCAAGAGAAAGAATTAACTTTTTGATTACCATTTTCTAAAGATATCAACATCACTTCCTCAACAAATCAAGTAGATATAGCATTTCCGGAAGGATGAGGTTTCCATAAATTTGCTCCCCTCAATATGTGCCTCGAGGTTTGAAAAGAGTTTTGCACATACTAGAGGAACCCGCACATTGGGATGAATGATCACGCTTCAAATCAAAGGTTTAAGATAGATGCTCCCTCAACATGTGCATTGAAAATTTGAAATCGCTTGTCACATGTGGTGGATAGCATGTACATTCTTATATAACCATTTACCTAATTATCGCTTAAATCCAATTTAAATCACACATTCTCCCCGATCACAATTATCAAAACATTTGAGATTTGTGATCTCGTATAGATTTAAATTGATTTTGAAAGCTTTTAAGGAGAATTGTGACTTGATTGTGAAAGCGTTTGAACCGATAAGGATCGGATTTTAAGACTTTAAACTCCATTTATAAAACATGCATGTATATCTTTTGAAAACAATTTAATGCCAAATAACTTTTAATTTAATTGAAATCATTCTCCCTCAATCAATGACATAGGTTGTTGATCGAGAGATAGAGATTTTGACAAATAAGTCCCGATGATTATCAAAAATAGAGATCGAGTTATTTTTCAAAGCATTTAGTTTTCAAGCAGATAAAGTTTATAGAATCGAGCATGGAATTTGAAAACATGATAAAACATGGCTCGTTTTTCTTTTTTAAACCCGGTTATTGCCTCAAGATGACAATAAACCATTTCTCTTTCTCCCAAAAATATTTTTTATTTTTTTTTTTTTTTTTTTTTTTTTTTTTTTTTTTTAGAATTCAACAACATCTAAAGTCCCGTGTCATTCTTTGAATGACAAAGACAAAGACCGTAGATATTATCGAACCGAAGAAACATGACAAAATGACAATATTTTTGAAGAATTTTCAATTTTTCAAATTTTTATGGATTTTGAAAGTTTTATATTTTTCTATTTGATTTTTAATGGTTTTATAATTTTGTATTTTGTTTTTCGAATAAATATTTACAAGAGATAGATGAAGATAGACCTTTACTCCTCGCCTTCCTCCTCAAGACGTTTGAGAGTTTCGTTGAAGGCTTTTCAAACCAAGACGTGGAAGAATAAACTCAAACGCTCTCTTGGAAGAGCTTTGGTGAAGATGTCCGCTAACCGATATTCGCACCTCACAAAATATAGTTCCACCACACCTTTTTCCACTTGTTCCCGATGAAATGATGTCGAATGTCGATATGCTTTGCTCTTGAGTGTTGAACGTTGTTGCATGAGAGAGCAATAGCACTTTTATTATCACAAGACAGAGGGATTTTGTTGAATTCAAAGCCATAGTCGATAATCGAGATCTCATCCATAAGATTTGAGCACAACAAGATGACATGGCTATGTATTCACCTCAGAGAGGAAATAGAAGTACTCATTTGCTTTTTTGAAGACCACCACAAGCTTATCACCCAAAAACGAGCACCTCCGCACGCATTTCGACGTGTATCTTGACAACTCGCATGATCGGCATCTCGATAGGCCGTTAGTGACATACCGTGTCCTTCGGTACCATAGTCCCATATTGATGGTTCCTTGAGATACCGAAGACCCGCTTAATCGCTTCAAGGTGCTTTTTAGTAGGCTTAGCTCGGTATCTAGCACACATGCACACAGAGAACAAGATGTCTCGTCTACTAGCAAGAGATACATCGTGATCCAATCATACTCCGATATTTCGTTTGGTCAATCATGATCCCCGAGAGGTCCTCATCTAGTTTGGTTCGGTCAATCATGGGGTGTCAACAGGTCACTTGAATCAAATCCAAATTTCTTTAAAATCTCTGTTGCATATTTAGATTGATTTATGAAAATGCCTCCGGACTTTGTGAAATTTGTAATCCCAAGAAAATGACATTTGTCCCATCATTGACATTTGAAACTTTGAACTCATTTCATTTGAAAACGATCACATTCCATTGGGTCACGAGGCAAAATAATATCATCAACATAAATTTGAACATGAGTTAAATGTTTGCTCGACTTCGGTGAACAATGTAGGATCAATCGCCTTTGATGAATCCGTTGATAGAAGAAACTTTGACAAAGTATCATACCATGCCCTCGAGCTTGCTTTAAACCGTAAAGAGCCTTCTTCAAACGATAAACGTGAGTAGGATGCTCTTGATTCACAAATCCTTCAGTTGGTCGACGAGACGACTTCTTTAAGATCTCCGCTCGTAAATGCCGCCTTTACATCCATCCGATATACCACCATGTTCTTACTTGCAAGATTAGCCAAAAGATTCGATTGCCTCGATTCGAGCCACCGAGCAAAAGATTCTTCAAAGTCTATACCTCCTCTTGACGATATCCTTTAGCAACTAATCGAGCCTTGTTCTTCAACACATCACCATGCTCATCAAGTTTTACTTTGAAGATCCATTTTAGAGCTATAATCATAGCACGCCTGAGCAGTACTAACTCCCATACATCAAGACGATCAAACTCATGAATTTCATCTTGCATAGCATTGAACCAAATATCTTCATTCATAGCGGTTTTAACATCTTTTGGTTCGATCTTAGATAGTACGGAGTTGAAGAAACACCATAAGGCATCGGTTGCGAGTTGCTTCCGGTTGATACAGACGAGAGGGATTTCCAATGATGTTGTCTAATGGATGATCGTGAGTCCATTTTCCGAGGTGTTCATGTGGCATTTGTTGAGGAACCGAGGTAGTCGAGTCGATGTCTCCTCAAGAAGATGGTTCGATGATGATTCAGAGTAGCAAATATGTTTTCAAATGGAGCATCTTCGTGAGTCGCAAAGGGATTAACTTCATCATTGATGCCGTAAACATTTCCATGATGTACATTTGAAGAATGATGATTTGTTGATGAGATCAAGGATCAAGCAGCAGTGCTTCTTGACTTACGATATTGAGACCGATGGATTGACTTCATTCATCGGAATATGAGCATCCTCTCGTTGTAGGATCAAGACCTCATTAGTAGTAGACTCATACAGCTCATCAAACATTGGATCAAACAATTTCTTTACATCATCTTCGATGGAGGTACATATGGAGTTTCTTGAGAGGAGTTTGGAACAAGGGATGAACCAATAGGACTGCTTTGAAGTGCGGGTCCCGAATGGAGTGTCCAGAGCCATTTGACCGGTCACCATCAAACGTAACGTGAATTGTTTCCATGATATTTCGGGTTCTTTTGTTGTAGATTCGTATCCCTTTTGTTTGATGCATATCCTACAAATACTCCAATGTCGCCTTTAGCCCTAAGTTTGCCTAAGTCTTGACCTCATTAGTTGGATAGCACAATGCACCAAACACACGAAGGAAAGATAGATTAGGTTTTCTCATGTGGACAAGTTCATATGGAGTTTTTCCATGAATAGTGTGAATCGTGAACGATTTTGTGTAGCATGCAAGGGCAATAGCTTCACCCGTAGAAACATTGGAACCTTTGAGTAGATCAAGATTGTTCTAGCAATTTCAACAAGAGTACGATTTCGCCTTTCAACTACACCGCTCGCTGAGGGGTTCGTGGAACACTTCTTTGATGGTCGATTCCAACGCTTTCATAGAATTCACTAAGTTGTTTGTTGACAAACCCGCCCATTGTCTGCTCGATAATTCGACGCTTTGTTAAGTCTAACTCGCAATGCTTGATGAGTTTGATGATGATATCGAGTTTCATCCTTTGTCCTTAAGAACTTGACCCGTGAATCTAGAGTAATCATCAACCACAACTAACACATATTTCTTCCCAAAGATATTCTCGCACCCTCATTGGTCCACATAAATCCATATGAATCATATGAAGAACTTCGTGATGTAGTTAGTAGGTTTGGATTTATGGGCAAACATCTTGCTTTTTCCCAATTGACATGTCGAACAAAGATGATCCTTTTCATACTTTAGTCTAGGTAAACCTACAACTAAGTCCTTTCTCGAAAGATCGCTGATGGTGCCAAGTTCAAGTGATTGAGACGACGATGCCATAACCATGACTTTGTTTTGAAGCCTTAGATAACAAGCGATTGGTGAGGCTCTCATCATGTCATCGATAGAGATGGTGTAAAGGTTTGAGCCACGAGTTCCTTTCAACAGCTTCCTTACCATTAAGATCTCTAACAAAGGTGTATGTTTTCTCAAGGCTACTTCTAGATCGTAGTCACGAATTGACCAACAGAGAATGATTATGACCTAAACCTTCCACATAATACACTCGAGATGACACTATCACCAACAACATAATCTCCATAACCCATAATAGCACCAAATGATCATTACCAAATCTAATAGCCCCGATGAATTTGCTCACGGTTCATGAGCGTGACCGGTCTCCAAATATATGCTTGGAACAAATGAGTCCGTGTACCACGTAACGATTTGAACGATCCGCAGCTGAACACGCATAAGAATGGATAATCGATAATTGGGATCCCCATGCAAGAATGGGTTCCATTTGGTTAGTAGCAATGGCTGGACCACCCACATCGTAAATAGAAGCATTCATATCGTATGTGAGGTAATGGAATCATTGTGAATAGATGCAATACTAGTGTCTCAGATAGCCCTGCTTACAGCAGTGACCACTTCTTAAGGGAATAGTTCTACCAAGAGGCATCCATTTTCTAGTGGGCATTATCTCGATTGGTCTTATGACCAACAGTATCCAATAAAACCTATTCTCACGAATGTTCTTCCCGGGGTTTCATTGTTTTCTAACTTTCTTTCGCTTTTGCCTTTTAGCCTTTTTAGCATGAATTTTAGCATTAACAATATTAATCGGACAATTAACATCATTAGGCAAAACATTGACATCACATCCATGATTAGAAATGTAATTCAAGCAATCATCGCACAAGTTTTGCAAATAGTATCGAATTCAATTAATTACAAGACGCCTATGGCTAATACTAGAATCAACACGATTCGCTTTATTCGATTCAAACTTAAGGTTCCTAGATTGTTCTTCTACTTTCTTCCAAAGGCACATTCTTAGCTTGAGAGGTCCTATCATTCCTTGTATTGTCTTGAGACTTTGACCGCTCCCTTTAATGTCACCGACACTCTCTGTAGGGAATGGGAACATTAGTTTGTTTTACTACTCTTTGCACCACCGCTTAGATGTGCCGATCCGAGCTACATGCATGTGCACTAAGGCTCACTTTCTTAACACTAGAGGTACCGGGATTAGCACTCCTAGAAGGCACATTTGAGTTCACTTTCCTAGCATTGATGATCTAGAATCAACTACTCAATGGTACACTACTCCTCACATTCAAAACATTGGGAGTCGATTGCATATCATGTTTGGCCTTAGGCATTGAGCATGGAATCAAAGGGTTAACTCTCTCACCTAATGTCTTTGGGCATATTGTGATCAAACATTCTAAGATTTCTTGAGATCGTTTGGCATATAAGCATGCATGTCCAATTGCATTATCATGAGGTTTCTCTAGCTTATCCTCTTCAACAATCTCACGCAGCATTCTAAGCAATCCTTAAGGGATGAGAAATATGTTTGAATGGCAAGTTTGTTGTTCCTTAGATGAGGGGGACATATGTCACGATAAAGCATATTTATTACTAGAGCGAACCTTAGATACAACATTCTCCTCATTGATCATTGGCATTTTCCTTTACCCGACTCTTCGATTCTCGATTTCCTTTTGCAATGAAGTTATTTGTTCGTTGTTTTGTTACGAGTGACTTTAATTGATTCAAACAACTCATTGAAATGACGCTTAACCTTTTCATTTTCTTCTAGAAAACTTTCGCTTTCCTTTTGTAAAGCATTTACTAGGTTTTGAAGATGAAACGCTTGAGAATTCTCGAGAATCTAAAGAAGGAGGCATTTGGGAGCCTCGTCATATTGTTCGCTTGGCCCTTTAATTGAGAGATTTGGGCTTTCAACTTTCTCGATCGTGTTGCACCGAGCTTGAATCGCTCATCACGCTTGTTAATTTGAAAACTCGCATCAAACTCGAGCATCCAAGATGTCTTGATATTTGAAGTTTTGACATTTTCTTTGAGATGTTGATATTTTAGTTGTAAATTAAAATACTCAACTTCTAGTTTAGAAAATGTTTAACCAACGTGTCGTGATCATCCGCTCAATTTTCTCGCTTAGTTTAGAATTAGTTTTTCAAGCTCAATGACACGATCATGGAGACTTTCAGTACACAGATAATTCATGAAATTTGGAAGCATTAATAGAGCAATTTGAAGCGTTGAAAACACATCTTGAGCAACACATTCAAGAATAAGATTCTCATTTAATGTATGCAAGTTCTTTCTCTCAATCTCATTATATTTTAGTGCACGCCATAATCACTAACTTCAAAGAACCATTGCATCAAATTCCTTTTCCATACCCTTAATATCGCCTTCTACCCCTTTTAAGACTCTCAAAGTGATCTTTAGAAGTTTAAAGAAGGGCATGACCTCGCTAAATAACATTCTTTCATTTGTTCAAAACCTCTTTCACCTTCGCTATACCAGGGAGTGATCCTTTTCTTGCAAGTTTTCTCAAAATCAACAAATAGTTGGAATATAACGATTGGCTAATTAATGTCTTGCTTTTAGTGGCAATTGTTCTAGGTACAAGATGCATAGGTGTATTAGGAGGATACACAGCTGTTTCTAGGCATTTTCCGAAGGGAGGGTTTGTTTCTACAATATTTTCGCTTTTCGCTTATCTAAATCCATTTTCCGTAAGACTTGTTCGGAGTCAACAAAGTCTCGAGGCTTAAACTTGTTCAAGGAAATCCAGCTTTTCCTTCTTGTAATCATGAGGAGAGAAGATTATGTTTTTCTTTGCATTTGGGATCATTTTGCTTCTTATTCATCTTTTCCCTAGTGATTTCATTTAATATCTTATCTTCCTCAAGCACTCAACGCAACTAGGTTTCGCCAGGCTTAAGGACTTCATTACCATCATAAATTACCTTATGAGCATTTCTAGCCTTTTAATTACCTCTCGATTTGGTTCCTCTACAAGGGGAACGCTATGCTTATCGCTAGAACTCTATGCTTAGTGATCATGTGAGCAATCAATGGTGTTTCCTTGTAAATACAACTTGTTTTCAAGTTTGTTTTTCAAAGTTTTCGATTAGAAAATCTCTCAAGAGTTTTGATTCCTTTGCATTAAATTCTTGCTTAAGCATTTTCACATTTTCTTGAAGTTCTTGTTTTTGCTTAATGTTTTAGAAAGTTTTTCTTGCAAGGAATTTAATTCTTGTTTCAATACTTCTTCTCTAAACTTACTTTTTCTAATTATCGTACTCACTTGGACATCCATTTCCGCTCACGAGTGGTCAACTCAAATTTTGCCCGTTGTTCATAAATAGCAACACGCCCTTATAGGCATTTAGTTCGTAAATTATGGAATCATCGAGAGCACATGCGTGTATTCATCAAAGACATAGTCATTGTTGATCGCAGAAGATGCATCACTTGGTACAACTTCACTTTCACTTTGTTTCACGATTGATCGTATGGGACAATATTGATATTACCCATATTTTCAATATTTGATTCAATAGTTTCAGCTTGGTTGTACTTTGTCATGCATCCGCTGCACATCAAGATCATCGATAGCTTTAATACCTCCGAGATGAGTTTGTCCTTGGATGGGCCACCTTGTGGTGAAGAAGAGATCTTGGGAGAAACCATTGGAGAGATGCTAGCCATAAAGATTGTGTGTGCAGAGGTCCATCATCTACATCGTAGTCGTATGCATCACAACAACGACTTGAAAGGCATTCGATGATTGTGACCTATCTCCGAATAGGTCGCTCATCCACATCTCGCATCATAGGTCTTGGCATTGCCCTCAAGAAGAAACAAGAATTCCTCTTCATCCAACGCAGCACCATTGTCCCGAGCTTGTGCCAAGAACATCTTATCTCTCAAGTAATCAAGATTCGAGGGACGCTTTGAGATGTGCGCCTTGCAATGTGTCCTTCACCACCACGCTTATAGCATTTGATTGGCTTAGGTTGACCTTGGTTACCATTTCTTCCTCGATTCGTTTCCAACATAACCTCTCCCACCCACCTCTTCCCCGATCATACTGCCTTTCCCGAATCGTTGCACCACGATCCTTCCATCTTTAACAAAGGGCTTGATTATGTGGGTTAGATGCGCTCGAGGTTGTTGTTGGTTTGTGGAGAGAATTCATGTTTTGACTAATGAGAAGAGCTAGTTGATTGATGATGTTACCCACGCAAGCATCAAGATCGCCTTGTTTGAACATAGGATCGTGAATGAGTTTGTGATTACCATTCCCCAAGGGTATGACTTGTGATGCTTTGGTTGTGATTCCAATGTTTGAGTAGAAGGTCGTTGAGTCATTAGACGAGCTTGTCTCTCCCTCGGTTGGTTTTGAACCGATTGAGAATCAATTTTTCAAACATGGCATGTCTCTCATTCTCAAGGAGGAAGGCATAGAGTTGCTCATAGTTTGTATTCTTCAATCCTTTAGTGAGCTTCACAACGTGACAAACTTGTGCCATTCGGGATTCATGTTGTTCACAAACTTTGAGTTCAAATGAATGTTAGGCATAGTCATTCGATGTTCCTCATGTCATTCACTAACTTATGGAATCTCACATAGTACTCATAGACACTCTCATCCGGTTTCATCTTGAAGTGCTCAAATTGCCATAGAGTTGGGATTCTCTGCCTTCCATAGTTAATTCAACCCGAGAGAAGCATCTTAACATTATCCCAAACCGCCTTTGCATCGTTGTTATGATTGATCGCCTTGTAGATGTCTTTAGGAAGACCTTGAAGAACAATGTTTGAAGCCCCGATATCTCGCATCGAATCTCTTTTTCTCCTTATCATCAAGCTCATCATACATCTTAGGTCCGTCCATTCCGTAAACAGAGTACCATCTTCATTAGTATCAAGTATGTCTCTAGTCGCCTCAACACGATATGGTCCTTCATCAATGGATTTGAGAATGTTGACACCATTTTCCTTTCCAAGGCAATACAACTGATTCGCTGAGCCCAAGAATCGTAGTCGCCTCACAAGCATGGGTGGACGAGTATCCGAGCCACCGCTTGTACATCCTCGCAACAAAGGAGATGATGTAGGGACGTTGGTAGACATGTTAATGATTATACGGATTTTATAACTCAATGATTAAACCGGAAATAGATTCTTTCACGGATTTTACTAAATCAAGAGAAAACCGTAAACAATCACTCAAGTCGCTAGATGATAAAGCTCTAAGTCGCTAGAAACAAATCCACTAAGTCGCTACCAATTAATTCGCTAGACACCAAGTCGCTAGAATCCCAAGTCGCTAATGAAAAACAAGTCGCTAAGTAGTAACTCGCACGACCAAGTCGCTAACCAAATTTTGGCAAGAATTGCCACACAAGTCGCTAGAAACACAAGTCGCTAAAGAGCAACTCACATCGACCAAGTCGCTACCATTAAGTCGCTACCCGTAGTGGAGATTCCACTACTTGTACTTTAACTCGCTAGATCTAACTCGCTAGATTTAACATCGTAACTCGCTACAATTTTGTGAAGCAAGTCGCTACAAAGAAAACTTATCCGTGAACTAACTCGCTACCATGAAAACCATATAAACATCACTTTTCAATCCAAAACAACCCAACCAAGATGATTCAAGCTACCAAATGAAAACCTAAACACTTTTGATGATTCTAAACATAAAAGTACCAACAAAATTCAAACTTTAACACAAGAGATCAACCAAATGATGCAAAACCACTAAACTTTTTCAAACTCAAAACCACCTAAAACCACTATAAATCCAAAGATGTGCAAGATATGATCTAACCATGGCTCTTGATACCAATTGTTAGATATTAACTTTTCACATACACATCAAACCATAACACAAAGTAGCATATAGATGGAATTCTAGAGAGAAAGTTAGAGGTTTAGGAACTTAGTGAGAGAAAGTGAAAGATATTATTATGAGCTCCAACTCTCTACCTTGGAAGGTAGAGAGTATTTATAGTCTTACATAACTCGCCACACTTTGGGTCGGGATCGTGCATACAGCTGGGTAAAGACCCGTCTGTCCTCCACGGTGTTACTTAACTAAATTACTACTTAACTTAAAAGAACTACGACTACGAGCTTAACGATTACATATACTTGAGGTGACCGACTTTTAATACCGGAATTTCTAATTCCTAACATAAAGAGAGGCAAAATCGCAAACATCAACCAAACAACAACAATACCAACAACCACATCAACTACAACAATAACCAAAACAACAACAACAACGATTTATAACCAAATCAACAACAACAAAAGGAAATGGGAAAGCGACCAAGGAGGTTATAACAACAACAACCAAAACCGTAACACTAACCATCATCAACAACAAAATAGAAGGCAAGAGGTCGGAATGGTTTATGTCACTCCACCAATGGAAGGCAGAGGTTATCTTGGAACACACCCACTATGTAATCGATGTAATTTTCATCACTGGTCCTTGCCCCGCCAAGTGCCACAAATGCCAAAACCGTGACATCTAGCTGTGGATTGTAAAGGTAAAGCCGTAGTCACATGCTTCGGATGTCGGGAACAAGGACACTATCGGAATCAATGTCCTCAAAACCAAGGTCAACAAGTTGAAGGAGCTCATGGGAATGCATACATGTTAGAAGGAGGTGAAGCTCAACAGATTTCAACAACGCGAAGACCAAGAAGTTCGAAACTAATCTTTTATTTTTCTTTAAGTACTATGTCGCACTAAGTTTATGTCTCCCATCGTATCCGAATCTTTATAACTTAAGATGTCTTCTTGCTTGATAAACCACTCGTTGTAAAATATTCTCATCTATCGTACTTTATTTTCTTTTCGATTTGTTATCACTACGAGAATTTTACTTCCTTTTCTTTAACGACCGGTTTAACGACACGGTTTAAATCTTTGTAAACATTGAGAGTTATAACAACTAAACCAAACGTCACATTATCGTTCCTTAATTATACATAGCCTAGATAACTATGTCTAATTCGGAGGATCATGTTATGTTGGGAGCGATTAATTATAAATCTTAGTGCAAGCAAAATTATCACATATTCCAAAGTCAAAGTGTTACTCATGGAGATTCATCCAATATTTTCTACTATGATGTTTTGTACGCTCTCAATCATCGATAACCATAATGACACTTCTCATATCTTCTCCCTCGATATTAATCACAAACTCAAAATTCGATAGACTAACACGAACCGAATTGTGGACTGAATTCCTTTTGGTTTGGCGAATGTGACAACTCGTATTTTGTGTCATACTTCAAAACATTATTCATGCTTCATCATGTATCGTTTATTGAAAATCGGGTTTACAAGCATTAAATTCACGTAACCGTAATGGTTTAGCTGTGAATTCATGATCATATCATCGAGGTCATTTCATATAGACTAAGTTTAGTCTACATTTCATTAACATCATTGTCATCATATTATATTATGCATGGTTTTGTATTTTTCGTTAAACGTTTAATTTTATATTAAATAAACGTTATCGCGTAATTAATTATTTTGAACAATTGATCCATTACTTCCAAAAATATTCCCGATATATTTTTATACTTATAATAAGATTATATTTTCGACGAGAAGTATTGTTTTCAAAAATTCATAAGTGGTATAAATATCATCCGAATTGCATGCATAACATTACATCATGACTTATTACATATCATATCATTCATAATAGGTCAGTTTTGAGATTCACGCTACATTTCAGTGTATCCACTTTTGCCATTACATCATCATTATCATTGCAACAGGTGAGTTTTCATAGCCCGATTTATTCAAGTTTTACTTATTTCAAACCTATGGGGAGAATACATTGCACATCATTTTTACTACGATGCCAAGTATATTCAAATTCATTACATTGCTTAAGTTACCTCATTGCCGCTTAAATGTCCCCATTTCATAATCATGAACCGTTAATTTCATAGAAGCGAGTGAGTGGATAGATCTATCGAGGTGACACCTCCATCCGGTTGGCGGATTCCAACCGGACGGATGCATTTCACTTCATTATCATTATTGAGTTGTTTGGCAAAACACTCTGTTGAGGCGAACATCACTAAGCTTCGTGTCATGTGCTTAAGCAATTGTATCATTTTGTGGCAACATTGTCATACATAATTTATACTTGTGGTAGTCGTATTAAACATTTACATAAACTCTATGAACTCACTCAACCATTGTGTTGACACTTTTAGCAATGTATTTTCGTGTAACTAAGGTATTCACTTCATGGCATGCATGTGGACATAGCATAGAGTCGCGGTGACGACGCTGCCTCACATGGGATTTATACACTTTAAAAACATCGTTTGACTTGTACTAAACTTACTTTCCGCACATAGTAACTTTCATTTGGGACCTATACTTTGTAACTCGATTATTTTATTAAATCAAACGATGTATTTTCCAAATGACACTTTAGGTCGCTCAATATAACCGTGATTGTGATGCTATGACAATCAATCCCTGTGAATTCCATTCACGCAAAACAGTAATTTGGGGTGTGACAAATATGAAAGATAGAGAGTAAGAGATGAGAAGAATTCGTCTTAGCTCCGCCTTGACGGGTGCTTCCTTTGTTGAGGGCGTTAGGTAATTTAGGAAGGCTAAACTGGTGTTTTGCAATATCGTTTGCAAATGGTTTCATCCTTTAGACAAACATGCTTCCCCTTGACGAGTGCTCCTTTGTGAGGAGGACGCCAAGTAGTAATGTAAACCTATGTGAAAGTATTGCAAATAGTTTTGCAATTTTTTTGCTTTGACAAGAAACTCCCCCTTGTTGAGGGTGTCAAAGTCTTCAAGTGTATATTGAAAATCTACAAAACAAAGGTTAAAAAACAAGTATATAATGCATAATTTCCTGCAGATAAGACTCAAGTTATTAATAAAAAAAACTTCTGTTGCACGGATCCCACGGTTCCTCCCTTGGAGGGATCCGTCTAGGCTAAAATGATGGATCCGTCTTCCTGTATACTCAAGACATCAATGGTGATGTAAAATGTGATGTTAGTATCAAAATGAGTTATGTATTAAGACACCAAACATATACTCAAGACAATATATCATATAACATGTAATATCATTCAATAAAAACACGAGAAATGATCTACATATCTCTAAAACTAAGAGAATGAGCAATACATGGATTAAGATTCCTAAACTATCTAATTTAAGATTAAGACTAGGACACCACTTGAATCCTTAAGCTCAAGTTTTTTAAGGTTTGTTAACCTCATCGAAACATTCGAGGAGGTGATAAAACATGAAACATTGCTCTTCACGTAGTTCATATACCAAGCCTTCAACATGTTGACAATGATAACAATCTTTGTCATGGCTAGGAAATGGTGGTGGTATAAATGGAATGGCTTGAGATGGAAGGTTGGGTTGAGGTTGCACAAAAGTAGGAGGGATTTGTGGAGGCTCATTTGGAGGTTGTTCAACCAAGGGTGGTGGTGGTGGAATATGTGTCGAGGATGGTGGTAGAGAGGTATCTACTTCCATGTGATCGGGTGGTTGACTTTGATGATTTCTCATAATCCAAAAGGGACTATTTGAGGGTGATGGAGAAAAGGATACCGGTGCTAGTGTCATTTCAACACCTTGGTTTTGTTGTTGCACTATTCTCTCTATTGAGGAGAATATTGGCAATGGTGGAGGATGAGATGGCCTAGAAGGCAAGTCCTCTAAGTTGTAGAGGTATGGAGATGAAAGTGGAGTGGTGAATGATAAGGCTCTAGGCACCAAAGGTGATGGTTTAGTGGAAATAGGAATGTTTGGTTTAGGAGGTATAGTAGTGTTTGGCAATGGTAGTTTTGTGGGAACAATCCTTTTGGGGATTGGTTTGATTGGTTGAGTTGGTGGAGGGGAAACCTAGCATTTTTGGATTTAAAGGGAGATGATTCGGTTGAAGAAATTTCGTGAACAACACGATCAAGTTTCTTGGGTGGTCCTTTGGTGGATGAATTAGCACTCGGAGCTTTCATCATAATGAGATGATAAAAGGTTACTGAGATAGATGCTTCTAGTTTCTGAGAATTAAGTTGTAGATGGTGACTTAGAAGTCCTAACAAGATGATTTATAAAGAGAAGGATTTGGCAAGTGCATTCAAGGCTTAAACCACTAAGATCCTTTGAAATGTAATGATTTGCATGCACAAGAGTCAACTTCAGATTTGTACTGATCAAGAAGGTTAATTGAGGTAAGATGGAGTGTTCAAGTTAGCATGAGAGCTTGAAATGATTGTTTTAGCTAGGATTAGCTGAATCTGTCAGCCGGTTCCCACGGTTCCCTCAAATGAGGGATCCGTCTAGATTAATCCTAGGGATCCGGCTCTCAGCAGCCAAGAAAAGAGGGAAATGATGTTTTTTAAGGTCTAGTACCTATACATCTTGAGTGTTTCAGTCTTCTTAAGTGTCTTAAATGAAGAGGGTATTAAATGATCAACAGAAATGATTGATGGTAGCTAATGATTGCCTTTTATGGAAAGAAATGGGACTTTATGACCACCAATAGGTAATCAAAGATGACCACCAATATGAGAGTGTCAAGTGGAGTTAAATGATCCTAGAGATCAGATGGTAGTTTGAAAGAAATTTGAAAAATTCTTTAAAAATCATGATAAATGAAAAACTTGTTTTTGGCCTACTTTGAGGTAAGGATGACTAAAATCAATTTGCTAAAATTGAGAGAAATGTCAAGATAAGTGTTTTAAGATGTGAGGAACAATGTGTGAGCATTGGAGCGGAAATATGGTGAGTTTAGGTGAAGTGATAAATCAAAAGTACCTTGAGTGTGATCCTAAGTTAGCTATGAGTGAGGGTGAGACCTACTAATTTTGAGGAAGACTTAAGTGATCTTAAAGTATTATGTTTGGTTAGTATGATGTGGTCTAGAAGGATGGTTTGATGAGTGAAGGTCTAAAAATTTATTTATGTCTGCCCGGATCCCACGGATCCCTAAATGGAAGGATCCGTTTAGTACAAAGTGAGGGATCCGGCTCCTGCAAAACAGTATCTTCACAGAAGGTGTGTAAAATTTGCACAAGGTATCGTATATTAAAGCCAGTGATTTCTAAAGAATTTGAACATCTATATAAGCAAGACATCAAACGATAAATGTTTTATTTCATGAGAATGATCATATTACAAAGATAAAAAATGAATCCTAAGGATTGAACCTATTTGGAAAGGAAACTAGGTTTCTTGAGTGTTTTCACTAGATGGATCGTCAAATGGATGATGAGTATTTTCCAATTCAGGGACGAAGAATGACGTGATGTTAGATGTGTTTAGAGGTTCCATCATCTTGTTCACAAGTACGTACAACGGACTTTAAAATTGAGGATGAAAGTACATGATATGATGATAAAGGCGTGTCAGGAACATTCCACATGGGATTAGTTTGTTCTTGTTGCCTTGAAGGTTTACAATTCGCCTTGCAAAGAAGTAGGTGAGATTGTATGGTTGTTGGGTTAGCAGACAATACATTATGTGAGCACAACAAGCGGGAAGAATTTCTCGATTTCCCCTAAGACTCCAAACATTTTCATGTAGAATGACTGCGAGAGGTTTAAGATCATCTCGGATATCACGTGTATATATTATGTTTAGATCTGAGTAACTGGATCGAGGTTTGCATAACATGCGAGTTAATTCTCGAGGGGAAGGTATGTGTGAACAATATGGACTATTTTCTTCACGGTAGTTGAAGAGAGAATCAAAAGACCAATCTTCAGTGAAGGCACATTGTCCATGATCTGGAATTCGGAGAATGTGAGCAAATTTCCCAAGAGTTAAGACAAACTTTTGGTTTTTGATCCAAAACCATAGTGATAGAGATCGATCCTCGTTACGAACGAGTTCAACTTGACGGAAGAATTCCAACACAAACCGTGGACAGATTTTCTCGTTAATTCCGAGAAGGCCTTCTAGTCCTATGGTTCGGAATGAGGTATTGATACCTTCTTGGTATAGTAGAGGTGTGTCAACAATACATCCTTCATGGAAGTGGCGAGTTTCGAGATTATTGAACCCACGGACATGATTGCCAGGTGTGTTGGGCTCAAGGGAGATATTAGGAATGTAGACATAAGTGAGTTGAAAGTCGAATTCATACTCATGAATCATGATGAGACCTATGGAAGTGAAATGAATAATTTATATGAGCAGGTTAGGATAAAGAGATGCATCAAAGGAGAGGACATTTGATAGGTGAAAATAATATCCTAATGTTTAAACTTGATTACTCTTATTTTTATTAACAATGACAATTAACTTACTTTGTACTAACATTCTAGTAGAATTTTTCCTTTTATAGTAAGTTTTTATGAAGTGGTTTTTTATGTTGCATGAGTTTCTATTTCCCGCCCACAGGTTCTCCGGTTCCCTTTTAAAAGGGATCCGACTAGTTAAACTTTAGGGATCCGTGGATCCGCAATGATGAAAAATGATCTTGACGAAATTTGATTTTTGCAACTTTTAGGTTTATAAAAGGAGGTGTGTTTTAGCCAATATTTACTACTTAAGCATGCATTGTAGATTTTGAAAGTATGTTAAGGTGAAAGATTCAAACGAAAAGAAAGAAAAAAAAAATGACAAACACATTATAAAAAATAAACGGGATAAACTAAGACATTAATAATATTTCATTTCAATGCTAAGAGCGATACAAAGGATTGGATATATGATACAAATGTAGATTAACATCACAAAGTACATGTCTCCATGAGAAAACTTGATCATGGGATACACGAGAGCGATGAGTGTCAAGACGATGATCAAGAAGGCGATATAAACCATGATGATGAAATTCTTCCTTGGTTTTGATTTGAGATGAGATGAGAGGAAAGATGAAGTTTGAATGAGAGGTATTTTGAAAGTGGAAGATTTGAAAAAAAAATGGGGTTTGGTGGTTGTGAGACGAGCGGAGGAAGTTTTATGGGGAAGGAGGAAGTTTTGAGATTTGTGTTTTGTTTTATTATTAGAAAGGTTTGATATTTAGGTTAGGATAACACATATTTATATACCTAGATTTTAGACGGAATAGAAACACGTATGTAGGAAGGTTTCGTAATGAAGTCACGTATATCACTAAAGCATATGTTAACTAAAAAAAATATAAGTCACATAGATTCCTATGCAAGCATACTTATTCTAAGCTAATGTTATTTAGAGATAGGTTTTAGGAAAGTCATACCTCTAATGCAATTATGAGTGTCATTTTCTTTTGACAGAAAAATGTCAATAGACAACTCCGGTTCCTTCGAGATCTAGGTGATAGTTTTAAGATACCTTCTTAGGAAAGGTAATCTTGTTACCAAGGAATTCATATGGCTTGATTAAAATGAGCTTTAACTAAACAAAATGACAAGAAAGATTAGTGAAATTTTGTAAGATAAAATAAGAAATAAAAATATGATGTTGTCATCCAATCAACATCCTACAAAAGTGTTTTTAAGACATGGTGTTTGTTTTTGTAAAAGACCTTCTTTGTAGTTTTCAATTATACACGGATCGTGTCAAGTTTTTAAAGTACAATATACTCTAAAAACTTGGTAACGAAGCTCTGGTACCAATTGTGGAAAACTAGAAGGGGGGGTTGAATAGTTTTACCGATTAAAACTTCGTTTTAAACTATTTAGATCGACTTATGTCAATCTATTTAAATGTGTGTGTTGGATGTTTGATAGATAAACATATAACTAAGTAAAGCAAAGATAAAGAGTAAGAAGCACAAAACCACAACGCGAGTATTTATAGTGGTTCGCCACAAGGACACCTTCCTTGCCTACTCCACCCCCGAGTCACCTACTCGAATGTTCGTAATCACTACACAACACAAACTCCTTGTGGCGGAGAAGCCTTCACAACGTCGCCTACTCTTTATCCGGTACAAGGCTAGACACCGGGTTCTTCCACGAGGTAGAACCAAACCTATCACAACGTCGCCTACACTTTATCCGGTACAAGGCTAGATACCGAGTTCCATTACTAAGGAGGAACTACTACCCAACACAACACAACACCTATCCCAAAGGAGATCCACTCCTTATTACAACATCAACAAGGATATCAATATCCTTTGACCCAAACTAATCTATCTTGTACATTGATGCACCATATCGAATGTACACCCTAGGCACCTTTCACTAATGCCTTTGACACGACACCTAGGCACCCTTCACTAATGCCTTCAACACGGACTTTCGGCACCCTTCACTAATGCCTTTGACACGGATCTTCGGCACCTTTCACTAATGCCTTCGACTTGACCCTTTAGACATCTTTCACCTATGTCTTCAACACAACACTTCTAATGAGAGAGGAAAGAACTATCAACAAGATAACATCAGTAGTCTTGATGATGACGAAGCTTGGCAACCCATGGACTTGAGCTTGCTCGACTTCAAGAGGTGGTGATCTCGCCTTTAAGAGGAACCTAGAGAATCACACAAACACAAAACTACATAGAAAGATCCTTTTGATCTGAGGTTAAAGAGTTTACAACACTAAAAGAGAATTTGTGTGAAAGGGATGGGTTACAATGAAGAAATGACTCACTATTTATAGACAAAAAAATCACTCATGTTCCACGGATCCCACGGATCCCTTGCTTGAGGATCCGTCCATGTATTCTCGGGATCCGTAGGACGCCCCCTAAATGGGTTATGGGTCATGGATCATGGGTCATGGGTTATGGACTTTGGATCATGGGTATCCACATAGATACAATGTATCTAGAAGATGCATCTAGCAATGGGTCATGGGTTAGCTCCATGGGTTATGGATAATACACATTATGACTTCATGCATGATGTCATGCGATGGGTCATGGGTTATGGATTATGCTCCACGAGTATGAGTCATGGACTTTGGGTTTTACCCAACTACATTCAATGTGTCTAGTTAATGGATCAAGTACTTAGATTCTTACCCATTACACTACCCATTACAATACATACTAAGTATGTATATATATACCCACTATGTAAACACTAGTTGTTATACATATGCATTACTATAACATGAAAACACTATTACTTGTTTAGTGTTTTATATGAAAACGTAAGTGTGTTAGTAATCTATTGGCTCAAACCATTTACATATTTTATTTGTTTCGTTAAAATGATTTTACATTTGTTATCGACAAAACATTAGAAAATCGTAAAATATAAATAAACGTTTTTACGGCTTATTTGTATTAACAACATGCATTATACTTAAACACATAATTGTTATAACGATCATTGGGTATGTGTGAACTACCATCACACAAAATCAAACCGAGTAAATCCCTCAACTTTCAGAGTTGTTTCAGACCTCTTACATTTTATTAATGATGATCAAAAACCTTTTGCCACTTATGCCACAATGTTGTTGTTTTTTTTTGTTTTTGTTAATAATAATAATTAAAAAAAAAAAAAAAAACTTGTGTCCATTTTCAAACTCATTTACAAATTAATGGCCATCTAATTATTTCATTAACTTCATATTTTGATACGCTAGTCAGCACATGCTTTTTGGCTAGGATCTATTAGTATGATTTCCAATGTTATTGTGTGTTTTCTAATATATATTTTGAAAAAACTTTAAAGTACAATATCATTGTGCAAGTTGAACCTGATGGGTTGAACTTGAACAGTTTGGCCAAACTTTCATTACTTGAGCTTAAATCGCGTTATGAGCTTTCGTTTTTTTTTGTTGGTAAAATGGATGACGCTCATGTAAACGTTTACTAGAGTCTAAAACTACTCAATGTCACAATTAAGTTGCATATAAATGTTTGAGAATTCATAGTATTAACTATTAAGTTAACTGAGGATATTAGTGTCCAACCTTTAACCTATTCTTTGACTCGTTCTATAGGATGCATTATGTGCAAGATACTGTTGCGAGCCATTATGAGAATTGGGAATGGCTCATTAGCAAGTGACATCCGACCATATTGACGGGAATGATCAACTCCATATCTTTGGAGTGCACATATGATTTGACGGGAAAATCCTTGTGTGATCTTCGATTGGCATGAGCCTGATACCTCAAAGCACGCGTTTGATTTGGTGGGAGGACTTTTGAAGACGTGTGCTATATGGTTGATATTAAGATGCAATGCCCTTGTCCATTTTTTGCATATTCCAAAATTTACTGAAATTTTTACTTGTTCGGACAAGGGCATTGTCAAGACAGGACATGTACATCTTGTGCGACGCTTTCACCCCGTATGGCCGTATGCATGATATGACGTTATCTATGTGCGTGGATGATTCTAAACTAAACCTCTAAGTGTTAAGATAAACAAGCAAACTAGATGAAGTATTATGTAAAATTAAAGTAACTCCCAACACCGGTCTTCCACGGGTTATGAGGTAAAGAGGCTACTTCCAGTTTTACCAAAGGTCGAAAAGGACCTCCAGCCTTGAAAGGAGTAAGGATTGAATCCTTGACCTCTGTAGAGGCAAGGGTGTTAACCACTTGATCCAAGCCTTGCTATAGATGAAGTATTATGTAATATTATAAAAAACAAACTAAAATAGATGTCAATTTTTTTTTCTCAGGATAACCATGATTTTTGACCTTTTGGCCAACTAATCCACGGGGTTTAAACTCACCACCAAATAGACTTAAACTGAGTAAAGCCCTCCTTTTTCGGGAGGTTGGCGTGGCCACTTCAGGGTTGTTTGCACCTAGCAGAAATTGAACTTAAATTTTGCATATTCCAAAAGCATGTTTTTTTCTATTTTTGGCATTGATCAAGGGTTACTATCTCATGTTTTCTGTGACAATCATCGTATTTATATAAACCATTTCTATCTTTCTAAAAAAACACACCAAAAAATTACTGAAACTATAAAGATACAAATATACAATCATGGCTTCTCCAAACACGCCAAGAGAGACGGACTTAACGGTTGTTAGTTCTTTGTACTCGTCATTTGCATGATTTTGTTCATTTTCATACCGAGTGTTGTTTGATTTGTAATTTCAGATTGATGAGTGATCATCACACGTGGAGATGATCAATGATAGTGTTAAAGAATTCAACGTGTCATTCAATGGACCAGCTGACAGTAAACTCTTAAACCTGAATTTAATATTATGTTTCTGGTTAAAGTACTAATGTGAAGTTGCTAATATTACGTGTTAGATCATGTTGTGTTTCTTAAACTTATTTGTGATTTGGTGTTTAATTATGCTGTATTAAACATCAATGTTGGAAAAAATTAAATTATGATGATCTTGTTACTAGTTGCTAAAGTTGATAACATTAGTGGTGTCTTACATGGTCTTTGGAAAGTGTTTACTATAGAATTACCAATGATCTGTAACAAATGATCACAATCTGTTTTGTCCCAGATGCGACTCATTATCCAAAACAGCACCCAAAGACTAGAAACCATTTATCATTATACGACAAGGGATAAAAGGGTCTCTCTGTTTGGATTTTTAACATGTTATTTTTGCATTGTTTGGTATGAAAATTAATTATGTTCTTTACTTTCCTACATCACCAATTATGCTCTTATATTGGTAATAAATTTGACTTTTATGGTCAAACGGAAACATTTTGGACCATAAAAGATTTAGATTTGATTCATCTATAGAGGGAATGTTGAGGCTATGCTAGATCGTTATAAAATTTTAGTGACAATTATGTTTTCTAATCTTCAAGTGATTTATCAAATCATTTTGATTTTGATTTTGAAAATGACTTGTTGGACTTTCACCGCTAATATGTCTGTCACATTTCCGATATTTGTTTGAATGACTATCCTCCGAATTTAGAACCTTGGGATCCAACTTAGAGTAAGCTTTCATTACATTCAAATCATAACATTCTCGGTTTCATTTTTAATAGTTATTATAGTTTTCCCATACTCATTATTATTTTCCCATTAATGAGCAAAGTGTGGTAATGAATAGTTAAATGTGGCACTTTTGACGTGTTTACTTATTAGAGGGTCCCTTTACCGCATGTTTTATCAAAGGGGTCATGCGGTAAAGAACAGACCGATGCGACCCTTTTTATGTGTTTACTTATTAATATTAGAAACCCTGGGCTGGGTTCATTAGGGTTTCTAATAATTAAAGAGTCCATTTCGGGTATGTTATATATATCACGGGTCATAAGGTAGAGAATAGGAAGATGTGGGTCCCTTTGTGGTATGTTTATCTTTAACGGGTCATATGGTAAAGAATATGCGGATGCGGCACTTTTAACATGTTTACTTATTTAAGAGTCCCTTTCCGGTATTTTTCATTATTGACAGTTCATTGGGTAAAGAATAGGCAAATGCTACAATTTTGACGTGTTTACTTATCAAAGTGTCTATTTCCGGCATGTTTTTATCTTTAACGGGTCGTATGGTAAAGAATAGGAAAATGTGGTGCTTTTGACGTGTTTACTTATTAAAGAGTCCCTTTCCGATATGTTTTTATCTTTAAAGAATAGGCAAATGTGGCACTTTTGACGTGTTATGTTTTTATCTTTAACGGGTCATACGGTAAAAGATTACCTAAAAGTAAAAAATCCAATTGGTCAAATGGATAGAAAGTTAAAAAGTTTTTTTTTTTTTTTTTTTTTTTTTTTTTCTCCAAAGAAAACTAACAATAATGCTATATATACACCACATATATATATCTCACACGTGTCATAATAGGGACTTGAAACCACAACCACAAGGAACAATCTCACACAACCTGGATACCGCTAGGTTACAAGCTTTTTGGTGTGTCGTAATGCTAATGCAGCAATCCCATTGAAACAATTAAATAGTAACTGTATATAGAAAACTTATTCACACCGTTACTTCTTAAATCGCACCTACTTTAAATTTAGAGCATGACTTTTCCGGTTTATTTATTTAATTTTTTAATTTCACTCATATTCAGTTTATGTTTCCTTTTATGACGTAAGTACTGTAAAAAATTGGTAGATGTAGAAGTTTTTACCTTTATACATTTAATTGGGCTAGTTTGGGTCATGTTTGTTCTCTATTGGGTCGAATAGGTAAAATATTAACTAACATGAAGAAAGTCAAATTGTGCAAAGAGTACTACTAATGCTCACAAGTTAGAGTCAGAACCTCCTAAATATGTGTGTTTGGTTTGTATACTTCTTAAATGATCTACTTTGGTTATAAAATCAGTGATATCTTTGACTTTTTAGTCAAGCTAACAAATTATAGGATCTTAATAATGTTAGTTTATGAAAATTGAGGATCTAATGCTATACCATATAAAAAATTATAGGAATGTAGTAACACTTGAATGCACAATATGCAGGTGTTTATGCAGGAGGTGTGTGGAAGGTAAGGGTTGAGCTTCCAGAGGATTACCCTATTCTTCTCCATCCATTGGTTTTGTGAACAAAATTTACCATCCAAATATTGACTTTCCGTAAGCATTGTTTTTTGTGACTCTATGAACTCCTTGATGTCAATTCTATGATATGGTTTTGGAAAAAATTTCCCTGAAATCTGACTTTCTGCGAGTTTAAAATATTTTTTAGGTCGGGTAGTGTATGCTTGGATGTGCTTAATCAGCGTTGGAGCCCGGCGATTGGTAAATTTTGATGCACAATGCCTAATAGTTTTGTTAAACTTACTACACTTGATAAATTTGATAAGAACTCGTTTTCTCTTATTAGACTTGCTCAGTATTTTTGAATACTACCTTCCACAACTTTTGATGGAACCAAATGCTGATGATCCTTTGAATGATGATGCTGCAACTCTCCTATTGAACGATAAAGAAACTTATGAAGAAACAGTCAAAGGTACTCTATGCTTAAATTTGAACTCATATCAATATTACCATCTTTTATCGTTTTCTTTTTTTATTATAAAATAAAATCAAAATGCATATATATATATTGAATTTTTAGGTCCAACCCACAATTTTATTATAGGGATTGATATAAATCCCAACTTCATAAAAAACTCGTGGGATCTGTAATGGTCTCAAAGTCGAAGAACAGTCTGTTTGACCTGACAAGTAAAAAACCATTTGTATTTGGGAATACAGGATTGTTCCCATCTTCTTAAACATTACCTCAAATTTTTGTGCTCGATTACAGTTGTTAATTGTGTTTGTTCTACTCGACTACAATTTTGATTACATGCAGTACAATTTAAAATGAAGGCCGATCAATATTAATGTATTTAGTTTTGTTATCTGTAAATATTTTGAAACAATTAAAAGTGCACTAGACAAAGTCTTAAAATCTTGTGGGCTTCTTGCATGGTCATGCCATTGGTGGATGCACCTTTTGGATCGTAAAGGGTACTGTAAGCAATATGCCAAGCCGGAAGATGTGGGAGTGGTTACAGATGCGGAGCTGAGTGATGAGGACCCGAGTGAAGGCGATAATGACTCAGGAGATGAGGCAACGGTTGTGGATCCTGCTAACCCGTAGTCAAAATGTTAGCTTTTGTACAATGTGATTTCGTTGTTGTACAAAGTCCATCATAAATTTCAATCATATGAAACTTGTTCAATGCTATAAATAAGTCGGCAACCTGAATCCTTGTATAGCTTATGATGCACTAAGTACAAGTCTACATAGCATCATTAGCCCAAAAATGACTTTAACAGGCTGTTTTGGTTGTTAATATCATGGTTTGAGTTGCCTATGTTTTGTGAGGATACCATTGTTAATTTATTATGCATAGCCTCATGTACTTTGTGACCATACTCGACATAATTAATGGCATTATAATTTTGTTTTTGTTGTCACTTGTTAAAAAAGCACAACATCAATAACTTACAGACTAGGGCCGGGGTAACCCGTTATATATAGCGCCTACGTGACTGCAAGAGCGAGGTCGAGGTGTATCAACTTGAAGAGAAAATCTAAACTATATATACATAAAGAAGTAGAACATGATCAACATACTCTTCATATCGTACTGGTTTCTTTGATTCGTGAGATTATATCAATTAGCGAGTACTTATGATGAATTTTACACAGAAGATATATTGGTACCTCAATATGATACGCAGGATTGATCTCGATGGGTGCTTATCATTTATGTTAAGTAAGTTAAAACAATAATGACATTACTGATAATCTTATGAAATTAATAAATATATGATTGACAGATTTTGTTGAACCATGCAGATGGAAAAATTCAGGAAAGTTCAATAATCTTTTATGTTGCCTTGTATATTGTATATTTATGTTCATATTGCATAAGCCTAATAAGAATCGTTGGAAGAAAGAAAAGTTTGTATCTATTACCTAGTATACCACAGTTTTATTTACATCAATGTCGAGTATATTTGCAAAACAAAAGTCAGTATCATTTAAACAAGATGAAAACAATCATAGACCATATGATGCTTTGACCCGTCGTCACTTACTAATCGTGTTTTCAACTCTTTTCAATCATACATAATATAATGAAGTTATACTCGTTCTGAATCTTGTTCATTATAAATAAACCACTAAATGCAGCCATGAACCCACTATACTCAAGTGTTCTTTGTGCAACCATAATGTATCTATGACCTACAATGTGAAATCTTCTATGTCCTGAGAAATTCACATTCTCCCCTTCTTATCCATGGCAAAGTTGTCGTCTTGTACCCATAATTGCTACTCCATCTTTTCAATGCTTGCATTAGGTTACTTGAACCCACAAGCTCTGCCTCATACTGCTATAAAATGATCACTGGTCATCAAATTAACATCATCTTTGATGAGTGTAACACCCTCCAAAGCCAAAAACTATGGACTAATTTCATGTGTCAACCTAAAACCATGTGAAAAAGTATTACAAGCCCATTACTTTAGACATGTAAAAGTCTCAAATTTCTTTTGTCATACTCTAAAACTAGTGATCTTATTCATATATTTCCACACATTAAACACTTTTTTGTTATAATATATTTTAGTAACAACTATACATATTCTCCTATCGCTACAACTATAATATCTTTAAAATCTTTTGTCATTTGTTTTCCTCATTTGATTACTTATGTTGGTTGGCAATCTTCATACATCACTATTTAACTCTCCATCTACTTCAGTTGATTTCATCCTGTTTTAGCCAATGCAAGGCTTACATAGGATGGTATTCGAGTATATTTTACTCTTTTATTATACACCTCCGCTCATATATGTAAATTTAGTTGTCTGTTTAATAATAAAATTAATAGCAATAATGTAATTAGAAAGTAAAAATAACAGTAATAGTAAACAATAACTGCTACTAACAGCTTTTACCGCCAATAATCTGTCTTAACCCATAAGTTACATTTACTACCATCCCTTTTCAATATTTACAAAACGACACCTAAAACTTATAACCTTCCATAAAAAGTTCACTTCAAACCATTTCTTTCCCTCTCAAATAAAACTAACCAAAAGATAACAACATTCAAGAACACGAAAAACCCAAAAAAATTCTACTGAAAGTTTGAAGATACAAACAATCATGGCTTCTCAAAACACACGCAAAGAAACTGACTTAAGAAAGCTGTTAGTTCTTTAACTTCGTATTTTAAGATCAGTTTTCATATCATTTTGTTCATACTTTGTTTATACTTTTGTGTTTTGATTTTTGATTCAGGACGATGAGTGGTTACGAAGTGGAGATGATCGGTGATAGTGTTGAATCATTTTATGTGTTTTTCAATGGACCTCCAAATAGTACATTCTTTAAACCCTCAAATTTTTATTAATTTTTATCGTTAGATTATAAATGTGAGTATGTTCCTGCTATAATGTGGTGTTTGAATGTGATCAATGTTGAAAAATTCATGTATCATATAGTCATGTTAGTTGCTAAATTTGGTTATTGTTCTTGTTTTTATTTGTTATTTAGCATTGTGTTTTGTTTTTGAAATTATTTGGAATTTGTGTTTTTTTTAAGTTATCTTGATTTAGTTGCTAGATTTAGTTATTAATCGCTAATATTACATTGTGGGGGGTATTTGGTATTGTGTTTTTACTAATGATTTATTTGGTTTTCTCATATTCAATTAATTTTGAACGGATCGGTTTTCGTTGTGTTTTTGTATTTAATGGGTCAAATGCGTAAATGTATTAGCTGAAGTAAAATTTTAATCCATATATCTCCATAAATCGTTTTATCTAGAAAAGTTACTTATTGTAACTATACATCTTTTCGTAAATTTAGTTCCCGGTAGTAATTCTTTTAACAAAATGACATTGATCCAACCTAGTTTTGGGTTTAGATGCCCAATGACGCGCCTTCGAATTTTATAGTCAAGCTAAATATATTTATCAGATCTTAATACATTTTAGCAGTTTTATATCCACTTTGGCACTTTGCTTCTAAAAGCTAACCATTAACACCTGAAGTAACAATAGTCAGTTTAACGTGCACATCCGTTTCCTTGTGCCACTTTGTATACCATCGAATATTTGACCCGCTTACTCTGAACGGGTCTATTTCTGTTGTGTTTTTGTATTTAACGGGTCAAATGGGTAAAAGAATCTGCTAAAAAGAAACAGCTCAAAAATGTCAAATCGAATTGAAAGAGCGCAAAGAAACTTGAATTAGGATCTTGTTTATAAGTATATATATCTTTTTTTTTTTTTTTTCCTACTTCAATTACGCAATCACTGATGGAGTTGACTTTGATAGTCAAATCATATACTTTATGTATCTTATTATGGAATGACTTACCGTTTCTGGCTTTTATTTACTTTTTAATTTTCTTGGATTTTGTCATGAATAAGCAGCTCCTTACCAAGGACGTGTGTGGAAGGTAAGGGTCGATCTTCCAGTGGATTATCCCCTAAAGGCTCCAGTGATCTCTTTCGATACCCCAATTTACCATCCAAATATTCGATCTGAGTAAGTGTTTTATTGTGACTATAGACTGATATTTTATGACTATTTTTTGAGAAAAATAAACTCCCCTATTTGAATGTCTGATATTTTGCATATTCTATCAGGCATGGTGTCGTGTGCTTAGATGTGCTTGATGATCAAAACTGGAACCCCGATTATAGTAAGATACTTATTAGTTTCTCAAAAAAAATGCAATATATTGAGTTTTTGACTTGCACAATTCACAATTACTTTTCATTTGTTATAAGTTACGAGGTGCCAAAATGGGTAATTTTAGATATTTAATAAGGACTTTTTTTTTTTTTGGACCGACTTGGTCCTGATTTTTGACCACTATCTTCCAACACTTTTTTGGGAACCTAATCCTGAAGATCCTATGAACTCAGATGCTGCAGTTCTTTTCTTTAATAATACAGCTGCTTATGAAGCAAAAGTCAAAGGTACTCGATAGTTTACATAAACTCACATACTATCGTTTTCCTTTTCATAAGTTAGGTGTATATGTGGATTGATATAGAACTTATAACAATAATAAAGTAAGAAAACTTTGACTTTTGAGGACCAACTTCTTGTGTTTGACACTAATCTTTTGGGATTCTTGCATGATCGTGCATTGGTGGTTGTACCTTTTGGATTCCAAAGAGCACTCTCAAAAACACGCGAAGCCTAAAGATGCAGGAGTGGTTCCAGATGTAGGATCAAGTGCGGGTTCTGGAAGTGAGGTACAGGCTGTGGGTCCAGGAGATGAGTCAAGGGCTGCGAGTTCAGGAAATGAGGCAACAGCTGCAAGTACTAGTTCTAGAGATGAGGCATTTGATGCGGTTCGTGTTGACCCGTAGACGCATCCACTTTTGTTGGCTAGTTTGTTTTGTACATACTGATTTGATAGCTGTACAAAGACAAGAAGAGAAGATGAAATATTATTCTTGGTTTATAAACTGATCTAATGATGTACATTAGTGGAAAATCTGATTCATTAAACAACTTTGATGCACAAGCTACGAGTCATCATAACATCATTAGAGTCATCATAACATCATTAGCCTGTAAATCATGATTCATTGAACAGCTTATGACTTTAATAACATGTATGTTCCTTTATCATATTATCATGGTTTGAGATGCCTATGTTTGTAATTGTAATTACAATTATGCATTATGTATGCTTAGAATAGTCTCGGTTTTTTTTTTTTTTTTTTTTTTTTTTTTTCACACTGGTACATAAGTTAATCAGAATTTAAAAGGTCTTATATGTTATACAATATTGAATTCAAGCCTATTAGCTCATATCATACAACACGCGTTGCCACACCATCGATCTTGATTATGTATGTTAACTTATTCCATAAAAAAATTATCATGGAGCAACACAATGCCAATGATAATATTCAAACGTATATACATGCTACGCATGTCCAATAGACCTAATTAAATCCGGTTTTCTTGATCTGCCAATGATCCGAAAGAAAGATTGGGATATATTGTATGTATTAGACCATGCTGATCAGCAAAATGAACCAAGTTAACAAATTAACAGGATTAGAAAAAATCTGTTTTCAAACTCTGGTTCAAAAGACATGTGCCAGCTCATACATTGATCCCGGTAGGTAGAGACAGAATCTTGGAAGACTACTGAATTGAGGCAACGGCATCGAAGGTGGCGATGACCGTGATTTTGGTGGTTCAAGTGACCAGTAAGTATAACTTATAATCTAGACTTACCGGTAAGTATAACTTATAATATCTAGACAATAGTTGTTGCGTTTGGTCTAGTGGTACGTGAGTTGCCCACCAACCTATAGGTTGTGGGTTCAAGCCTCGCTAGAGGCATTTGTAAGATAGATGGTGTAAGGTGTGAACAAATTGCCGTTAAAATAATAATAATAAAAATATATTAATAGAAAATTCCCAAAAGGACTTTTTTTGGTGGTCGTTTTAAGATTTTTAGGCTCTTTCCCAAAAGAGCCACGCCAACCGGCCTGCTCAATCAAGACCGCTCAATCAACTTCAGAGACAAAAAGAATGACACGTGGCAAAATTTGGGTGGAGTCGAGCGGTGAGCAATCAAAGTCGGCGGTTGAAAGCAAGTCAAGGCGAATGAAGCGATCGAAAGGAATGACACGTGTCGAAAAATGTATGGGGTCGGCGGTTGAAGCGGTTGAGCGTGGCTCTTTTGGGAAAAGCCTAAAAAAGTCTTAAAACGGACCACACTTGGAAAAAGTCCCTTTGATAATTTTCTAATAATAATAGTAATAATAATAGTTGTTTAGGTTATTCACACTACTACATGGCAGGTCTATAGCGACAGACATTTCTGTCGGAAATCCGTCGGTATCAGTGATTTCCGACGGATCTGTGACAAAAATAGTGTGTCGCTTATTCTTGGTCGGTAATTAGTTTCTGCCGGAATTCCGTCAGAAACAGCGAGGAAGGGCATATGTCGGAATTCTGTTGGTAATGTGTCTGTCGGAAGTGAGTCGGAACTTAGTCTGCTGGAAAGTCGTCGCTAAAAATCCATCACAAATCAGTCGGAATGTAAAGGGTCACAAATCTGTCGGAATAGGTGTGAGAATAATTGGACATAATAAAGCTTAAATTTATGTAATCCTGTATTTGAATAGCTTATAGGAAACCAGTAAATTAAAATGATAATTCATAATTAAACATAAAACCATTCAAATGATAATCCATGTATTACGAAATACCATCATTTACATCGGAAAAGTTTCAACATTCAAAACATACAAGATAAAATTAGAGTATCAAATCCAAATATTCATAATGATGTAATATCCAACTACTTTGGGGGATCT
Organism: Chrysanthemum lavandulifolium; assembly: GCA_022545495.1. Taxonomy (NCBI): domain Eukaryota; kingdom Viridiplantae; phylum Streptophyta; class Magnoliopsida; order Asterales; family Asteraceae; genus Chrysanthemum; species Chrysanthemum lavandulifolium. The sequence goes on from CM040240.1 coordinate 143,296,745, forward strand.
GGATTGTTAAACTTCCTTATCATCGAGTAAATGTGATTAATAATGATGTAATATCCAACTACTTTGGGGGATCTGAATCTGATCAGACTATATCATTCAAATTTATTTGATTTATATTACAGTAGTTGTTGAATTGATTGGTGATTTAGACTACTTTATGTAAATGAGTTATATATTTGCATGATTCTCAGTTTCTCACCTATTAATCAACTACAGTATGTCAAAGAACTCTTCAACATGAAATTAATATATATATATATATATAAATATATATATATCTTTCACTACTTAAAGACAAGATCATCTATTTTATTATAACAACGTGTTATCTAATTCATCAACTAAACAATATTTTACTATAACAAAAGAGAGTACCCATAATGAACCTAGAACGATGCACTCACGTACATCTGTCAATTAAGTTGCCACATTATTTACCATTTCATATAGATCGAAGAAATAGATGTTGATCAAGTAGGTTCAAAGTCCATGGATTATTTGGCCAAAAGGTCGAAAACCACGGTTACCCAATAAAAAAAGAGAGAGAACACCCTAACGGTCTAACCTGCCAAAAAACGAGATAGCCCGAATAAATCTTTAATTTTACCTGAACATATACATATAAGAATAAGATGATCTTATTTTGAAGGTGCCAAATATGATTTTGTACCAGGAATTGACTGTAATTTTTCTAATGCTTGCACATAATTAACCAGTTGGACCAATGTACCTAAATATGATAGTGAGAGTATATATGTCCAGGCTTATAAGAAAACATTATACGAATATGATTGATAATTAAAGTATAAAAATAAAGTAACATTGGATCAATTCTTATAAACATCACTTCATTATAATATTGCCGTGAAATTAATATAATTTTCTTGCTCTTTTATATTTTGAATGGTACATATTTTCGTTCTACGTTACATGTCTGAATGATATGGTTTATATATATGTTTCAAAAGGCAAAGAAATGGTGTAAAGAATTTGTGATGCAGTCATTCTTTTGCAGTCAGTTAGTAGTTAACTTTGCGGTATAGGTGTCTAATCGTCTCCATTAAAAAGATAAAGATAATTATGCATTCAAATTTGCCTTCGTGTCTTCGTCATATGAGAACAAACTTGAATCCTGCAGTTTTTATTGTTCTATGTGACATCCACATAAGTTGCTACGAGCATGCTACTTTTGGATTACTAACTTCAGAGATGGGTTTCTACTGTTTCTAATCATCTATTGATTTAATCACTATCGACCCAACAACAACCCATCACAACCCATATGACCCGGTCAACAAAAGTCAACCATAAAGAAAAGTCAACAAAGCAGTTACAACCGCCATATAGCAGTTACCAATAACTGCTCCAAATCTCAGAACCGACACAATGGTTCAAACGTACCCTTTCGTTACTATATATAGATAGTACATTTGTTTGTAAACATAGATGACATATTTGATTATTACAAAGACATATTTATAGTTTACTTAATCTTTGCACAATACTCATTCGGTATACAAGTGATTGAAACGTTTAGACCATAGATCCCGTATAAAGGCCAACAATTGGTATCAGAGAGGTTTGGTCTTTCAACCAACAATCATCATTTACCCAGACTCGTACAAGTTCGAGAATCAAAAAAGAACCGGTTCGATATAAAATTTTTTTGCAAATCGCTAAGAATACAAATCCAGCGTCATTTTGTATCTCAACGTTTGTCGCATAGGGTATAATCACTTTGTGATTACTCACAACCCGCAACAAATCAAACAAGCAAAATTTTTCGAAACCGGTTTCAATCCAAGCAGGATCGAAAACGAACATAATCGTTTAAATATTTTGATTCAAACAAAACAAATACGAGTGTCATCATTAGGGCACAAAATCAAAGATTCAATTAGAACAAACACACATGTTCTTAAACGGAATCAAGCCGGAAGGATCAATTGAAAACCCCAATTGATTCATTAGCAAACTCCAATCGTAAAATTTCTCACGGATCAGAAAACCCCCAATTAATCCGAAACCCTAGATTTCAAATTGGAGGATATTAGTGGTCGTACAAGAACACCACACCGGAGACAGTAAAAGGACGGTCAAAACCACAGCCATCATAACAAAGAGGCCGGAGAACCGTCGGTGAATATTGGAGAAGAAGGAAGAAGAAGATAAAAGATCTTCTGAAGAAAGAGAGAGAGATACTGAAAGGCAGTATCCTAATAATATACGCGTGTGTGTTTTGTATCTCAAACGAGATAAGAATACAAAAGGGTTATAAGAAGGGACACGTGTACAGTTAGAGGGCCAGATACAGGATTTTATTTTAGTTAAGGCATCGGGTTAAACCATCAACCCCTCCAGGTTCCAAAGTTTTCAAAACCACTTTATTTTACATTATATATTTTGATATATACAGTTTTTAGATTGATAAGTTATTTTAAAATATTATTAAAATCTTATCATATTTTGTTTAGTATATCTAACCTAGTTTTTACACTGCTTAGAATACTAACCAGGAATAATTTGTAAGGAGTAATTAACCTTAGGTTATTCAGTTTAAATTTTATAATCTCCGAGGATAGTTTAAAAATTGTTAAAACTATACCTAGAAAAGTTTTACACCCATTTGAGGAAGATAAAACATTAAGAGCTCAGTTTAAGAAAAGAATTTTTATATATACACTTTGTGTTAAAATTCTTTATTGGAGATTTATTTGTCATTTTAAAATATGACGAAGACGGTGGTAAAAGGAACCCAGTACTAACATTTGAATAGTACACCCCAATTTCAATGCCCAATCCTAAAGCCCGCGAATTACTCACTATGGGCAATTCGAATGCAAATCATTCTCGGCGAATGGTTTATGGAAACAATTGAGCCGACCGAAACGACTCAATCAGATAAGAAAAAGGAAAAAACCGCTATTGCTTTCCTTTACCAAGCCTTACCCGAAGAACAATTACTTCAAATAACAAAGCACAAAACCGCAAAAGACATTTGGAATGCTTTGAAAACTAGACACGTTGGCGAAGACAGAGTTAAACAAGCAAGACTACAAACACTCAAATCCGAATTTGAGATGTTATATATGAAGGAAGATGAAACAATCGACTCTTTCACCACAAAACTAACAACTCTCGTAAACAAAGCCGCTAGTCTAGGACACACAATAGAAGATGAAACCTTAGTACGGAAACTACTAAATCTTGTGCCGAAGGTATCGCAAATAGTCGCATCTATAGAACAATATTCGATCTAAGTGAAATGACATTAGAAGAGGCGATAGGAAGACTTAAGACCTACGAAGAGAGGATTAAGTTCAAGAAAGGAAAACAAGTGGACAGTCAAGACAAACTGATGTTCACACGACATGACAATAGAGGAAGAAATTTCGAGGGGCGTGGGCGTGGAAGATATAAAGGATGGAAGAACCACGATAAAAATAACCACGAGAAGAAGGATGGAGAAAACACTCACAATCACTTCAACAAACAGAATATTGATTTTAGCAAAGTTAGATGTTACAAGTGCAATAAGACTGGTCATTATGCATCTAAGTGTTATACAAAACCAAACACTAGTATGCAATCTAATCTTGTCGAGGAGGACTTAGAACCTACCTTATTAATGGCAATATTAGAAGACCCACATGTAACAAAGCTAAAAGATCAAAGGTCTCGCTACGAAGAAGATGTAGGATATAAAGAGACAGTGTTGATAGTCAATGGTACTTAGACAATGGAGCTAGTAACCATATGGTGGAATAAGAGAACACTTTAAAGAACTAGATGAGAACGTTAGTGGAAAAGTAAGATTCGGAGATGGATCTCATGTAGAGATTAAAGGAAAAGGTTCAATCCTAGTAGAATGTGAAGGAGAAACAAAGAATCATATCTCAAGTCTATTACATTCCTAGCTTGAAAAACAATTTATTGAGCCTTGGACAATTTACCGAAATAGGTTGTAAAGTTGTAATGGACGACGATGAACTACGACTTTATGACATGGACAACAAAATCTTCTTGAGAGTCACAAGACAAAGAAACCGTCTATACAAAGCAAGTCTGAAGATAGGCACACCTGTTTGCTTACTAGCAAACTTAAGTGACAACACTTGGTTATGGCACGCACGATTAGGACACCTCAACTTTGAATCATTAAAATCTATGACTCAAAGAGAGTTAGTTCAAGGAATACCTGCCATTAAACATACAACACAAATTTGTGATGTTTGTTTAGTTGGTAAACACAGTAGAGCACCATTCCCCAAGAAAGCAAAAACTAGATCAACATCACCATTAGATTTAGTTTACGGAGATTTATGTGGACCAATAACACCACCAACACCATCTGGAAAGAGATATATATTCTTGTTAGTAGATGACTACTCAAGATATATGTGGGCGTATTTCTAAGTACGAAAGATCAAGCTTTCGGTACTTTCAAGGAATACAAAGAAACAATAGAGAAGGAGCTAAGGATAACATTGAAAATGTTAAGAACTGATCGTGGAGGAGAATTCACATCTAACGAATTCACTCAATACTGCAAAGAAAACGGCATAGCACGACAACTAACCGCACCTTACTCACCACAACAAAATGGAGTTGTTGAACGAAGAAATAGGACAATCATGTCTACTACGAGATGCATGATGAAAGCAACTAACATGCCACAAAACTTTTGGGCTGAAGCTGTTAGACACGCTATATACATTCTAAACAGCGTTCCTACAAGAGCCTTAGAAGACATCACTCCATATGAAGCAATTAAGGAGAAAAAGCCAAACTTAGAAAGTTTAAGAGTTTTTGGCTGCATAGCATATGCAAAGGTACCATCACAACATCTGACAAAGTTAGATGATAGAAGTAACAAAATGGTATACTTAGGGAACGAACAAGGATCAAAAGCTTATAGACTGTTTGATCCAACAACACAAAGAATATGTGTTAGTAGAGATGTGAAGTTTAAGGAGGATGAAGCATGAGACTGGAAGGATTACCTAGATGAACACACCAACGATGAACCCGAATGGTTTGACTTCAAAGTCGAAAACCTTGAAGCCACAAATGAACATCAGGAAAACGAAAACCAACCAGATGAAGAAGACAATGATATCCCTGCAAACGATGATCATGAATATGAAACATCAGCAACTGACTCACCCTCACAAACATTTCGCACACCATCTACAATTTCATCACGAATAAATACTCAAATTACACCAACTACCTCAAGACATTCAACCAATCAAAGTAACTCAATTGCAACCCGGAATCTACATCCAGACTTTGATCACACACCACTACAAGGTTTTAGAACGTTGAATGATTTATATGAAAACACCGAGGAAGTTTTACCCGAGCATTTATTACTAGCTGAAGATGAACCAAAGAATTACAAGGAAGCATCAAACGATCAAAAATGGATCGAAGCAATGAAGGTCGAATTAGATTCCATCAATAGAAACAATACATGGGAACTAACCACATTACCAAAAGGACAAAAAGCCATTGGATTAAAGTGGGTATTCAAGACCAAGAAAGATGCTAATGAAAATATAGTCAAGCATAAAGCTAGACTAGTAGCAAAAGGCTACATACAAGAGCATGGCATAGACTTTGAAGAAGTCTTTGCACCAACAAGAATGGAAACAGTCCGATTACTATTAGCCATAGCTGCTAATAACAAATGGGAAGTACATCACCTAGACGTCAAATCTGCATTTCTGCATGGAGACTTAAAAGAAGAAGTGTATGTTACACAACCCGAAGGATTTATAAAAGAAAATGGAAAAGTCTACAGATTGATAAAAGCTCTATACGGATTAAGACAAGCACCACGTGCATGGAACATAAAGTTAGATAATACCTTGAAGTCATTAGATTTCAAGAAGTGCGCTTTAGAACAAGCTGTCTACACAAAGAAGTCAAAAGACTCAATACTTCTAGTAGGAGTCTATGTGGATGATTTAATCATCACTGGCACACCAAAGAAAGAAATAGACAAGTTCAAAGCTCAAATGGAAGAGAAGTTCGAGATGAGTGACCTAGGATTACTATCCTACTACTTAGGAATTGAAGTCACACAAACTGGAGGTGACATATCAATAAAGCAATCCGCCTCGCAAGCAAGATCCTAAAAGAAGTTGGAATGCTAGATCGCAACGAAACTTTAATACCTATGGATCCGGGAACAAGACTAACAAAGAACATCAAGAAACAACGGTCAACTCAATCGAATATAGAAGCTTGATTGGATGCTTACGATACTTGTTACATACAAGACCCGACTTAAGTTACTCCGTTGGATTACTTAGTCGTTTTATGCAAGAACCAAAGGAACAACACATGAAAGCTATAAGGCAAGTACTACGCTACGTTAAAGGAACAAAAGATTATGGAATCACCTACAAGTACAATGGAAGAAAACAAATACAAGGTTATAGTGACAGTGACTACGAGTCAACACTCGAAGGCAAAGGCACTCTGGAATTATCTTCTACTACGGTGAATCACCAATCAGCTGGAGTACACAAAAGCAAGCCACGGTAGCTCTATCATCATGTGAGTCCGAATTCATTGCAGCAACAGCAGCAACACAAGCATTATGGTTAAAGAGACTGCTTAGCAAGCTTACACACACGGAAGAAGAAAAAGTTACAATACTGGTCGACAACAAGTCCGCCATCGAACTAATGAAGAATCCCGTATTCCACGGAAGAAGTAAGCACATTGACATAAAGTACCACTTTATAAGAGAATGCGTCGAAGAGAAGACCTACAAGTCGAATTTATAAGTGGAGAATTTCGGAGGTGACATCTTGTGAAGGCATTACCAAAGATCGATTCCTCACCATGAGACAACTAATTGGAGTCAAAGATCTAAAGCAAGCCGATTGTGATTAAGGGGAGAATATTGATTTAATCACTATCGACCCAACAACAACCCATCACAACCCATATGACCCGTCAACAAAAGTCAACCATAAAGAAAAGTCAACAAAGCGATTACAATCGCCATATAGCGATTACCAATAATCGCTCCAAATCATCGAACCGACACAATGGTTCAAACGTACCCTTTCATTACTATATATAGACAGTACATTTGTTTGTAAACATAGATGACATATTTGATTATTACAAAGACATATTTATAGTTTACTTAATCTTTGCACAATACTCATTCGGTATACAAGTGATTGAAACGTTTAGACCATAGATCCGTATAAAGGCCAACACATATTTATGCGGTATATGTGGTTTATATGGGCCACAACACTCAAGATCATACCTCTGCATCCTCACCGCATTTAAGCATGCTAAGACAAGTTATTGGCGGTCACTAGCTAGTCACTTCATCTTAATCTCTATTTTGTACTAGTTCTTCTAATGCAAGTGCTGATTAACAGAATCGGTTCTTTTAAGAAACAAAACCAACTAGTTAATTTCTTGCATACCGCTTTATTTTTGCAGGATGCGGAAAACATTTGCTTCAAAGATACACTAAAAGCTTTCACGGATTTTCAAGAAGACTCACCAAGAAGAGGTTAAAATATTAAAAGGTATGCAAATATAGTTTGAAATTTTAACATAAATATACTGTACAAGTTGTTCATCCGAATTCACCATAAAATTTAGTATTTAATATATAGGGATGAATAGGGTTGTTTCGTGTTTCCAAGTAGAAACAACAAATTGGCAACAACAAGTTCCCGGGATTTCTTGGGGTTTCCACTTACGATAAATGATCAACAACCGAAAGTGACATAATCATTGGAGTTATTGACACCGAATTTGGCGGAATCACCTAGTTTCACCGACATGGGTTATATATGGTCCTCCTCCACCTAAGTGGAAGGGCATATGTCAAGGAAATTTCTCTTGCAACAAGTAATCAATTCTTAACATTTTGCTTATGCATATATTATTATCCATATTTTTTGTCATTAGATCAACTTGTAACTAAACTATTGAAAATCCAAATACTGAGAAAATAATTGGAGCTCGATACTTCAAGGCGGATGGAAGATACGGTCCTCAAGAATTTCAATCACCAAGAGACTCTAACAGTCACGGGACCCACACAGCATCAACAAATTTGGAAACATAGTCGAATGTAAATCTACTAGGCCTCCACACTTTGGAACAGCTCGGGGGTGTCCCAAGGGCAGTGCGTCTATAAGGCATGTTGGGATAATGGTGGTGGTCAAGATGTTGACGTGTTGTCGACTTTTCACGCTATTGTCGATGGTGTCGACATAATATCTATTTCGGTTGGCGATTTATATGCCAATGAAATTATTGAAAGTGGTTTAGCTATTGGTGCCTTTCATGCCATGAAAAATGGAATATTGATGCATAACTGCTAGTAACGATGGGCCAAGGCCATGACTCTGACCCATGATCGCTCCATGGATTCTTTTAGTGGTCTTTGGCGGTAAAACACGAGATGATCACTCCGGTAAGACTAGGCAATGGTCTAGTTATTAATGTAGTCTTGTATATTCAAATTTAGTGTTTGCTTAGAATCTTGGTATAATTAGTATAGTGTTTTAACATCAAAATTAATAGATTTTATTAATTATTTTCATTTTATCTCGTGGATTTTCGACAAATCCTTTTGAACTTGACACATTCTATCCAATAATTTCTGTTGGAGATGCTCAATATCACAATGGTTTCAATAGCTCGAGATCAAGGTAAAGAAGAATTATCCATATAAATTTTTCATCCTCGCTAAGTTAAGCATCTATTTGGTTACATCAAGTTCGTTGATTTTTAATCTTCGTGTTTATATATTTCTCTTGTGTATGTTGTGGAACATATATTATCGTGTTATGTATCAAAGACTCATTGGACAAGAATTTAGTGAAAGGTAAAATAATATTATGTGAATCGGAGGACACCGGAGAAGTCCCAATGTTGGTCGGTGCGGTTGGGTGTATTATGACATACACCACGCCTTTGTTGAAATGATAAATTCTTTTACTTTTCCTGTTAGTCTTGTAAACCTTGATCAAGCGGGAAGTATTTTACGATATATACGATCAACAAGGTAAACAACCATGAGTTTCCTTAGTAACACCACTTCTTTATTTATGAATATCCGAAATCGATGAGAATGAAACTGCTTCGGGAATGCAACCGCAGATTATAATGAAGAGTGAAGATGTCAAGAATGCGTCAGCCCCGTATGTAGCCTCTTTCTCATCAAGAGGTCTGTACGAAATTATAGGCAACACTAGATGAACAATAGAACCTTTATTCAGATCTAAGCTACAATAGTCAGCTTAGATTAATAGTATTCAAATGTTACAAGATTAGATTAATGTCAATGAGACAATAATCATATGAATGTAAAGACAAGACAAGATCAATGAAATGATCTGAGAGAAGAGAAGAGAGTGATACAAAAGACTCCACACTCAAGTGTGTATAACCCTAGATTAAGGGAATTATTAAATAGGAGATTAAGTTACACTAAGACCCTCTAACGGCTATAAATGACTCATCAATGAGAATGAGTAACTCTTGTGAAACCATCTTCTTGGAACTTTAAACCTTTTATTCTTTGTCCATGAATAACCCACAGAATCTCTCGCAATGATCATAACTTGAAAGCCATTAGGAATTGATAGAATGATATGTTTGCCACAGATTAATACTCCAAATTCTAACATTCCCCTTAATCGATTAGCAAACATATCAAACAATATCAATTTTCACACAAAATTTATCTTTGATAAGCAGGAGATTTTAGTGAGAATGTCTGCAGTTTGGTTTGAAGAGCCAATCTTCTTAGCACTTATAACACCTCTTGCAATTTTCTCCCGATGAAGTGAACATCAATTTCAAAGTGTTTTGATCTTTCATGAAAAACAGGGTTGACAAAGTTGTAAAGCGATTTGTTGTCACAAAGAAGATTAACAGGAAGATTGATATCAACTTTTAGATCTTTTAGGATTTTTGAATCAAATGATTTCACGAGCGATGAGACATAGATCTATACTCGCTACGTGGAAGATTTTGAAAGAGTGTTTTGTTTTTACTTTTCTATGAGATCAAACAATCATTGAAGAAAACACAATAACCTATGATGATTTTTCGGTTTTCTTGCATTTGGCCCAATCAAGATCACTATATCCTTCAAGATGATTTTCGAGTCATTGAAATTGTACCTTAGACCTTTCACGGAGCTCCTTTTAGATATCTCGAACATTGAGGGCACATTCCGGATGAGATTTTAAGGGAGAATGCATATATTGTGCCGGACAATGAATTGAGTATGAGATGTCGGGTCTTGTATGGGTGAGATAGATAAGTTTCCCAAGTAACCCGATAACCGGTGATGTTGACAAGCGGTGGGTCATCGGAGGTGGGAATGTATGGAAGCACGAGTTGGGTTCCATAGGAGTGGACACGAGTTTGCACCCAAGAAGACCAAATTCTTTGAGGAGTTCAAGACAATATTTTCTTTGAGAAAGACAAATGTCATTCCAGTTTTAAAACCTCAATGCCAAGGAAATATTTTAGATTTCCCAAGTCTTTGATATGAAATTTGGATTTTAGAAACTCTTTAAAAAATTTATCTCATCAATGCAATTTCCAGAAGAACAATATCATCCACATAAACAAGCGAGCAATAAACTTGTTATTCTCTGTTTTGGTGAACAGGAGTGATCATTGATGATTGAACAAAGTTATTTTCTTTTAAAACACTCACAAGTTTTTCATTCCATTTCACGGGAGCTTGTTTTAGGCCATATAGGGACTTGACAAGTTTACAAACTTTATTTTTATTGTTCTCATTACAAAACCCTTTGGGGATGGTCATATAGATATCCTCATCAAGATCTCCATACAAGAAGGCATTGTTAACATCAAGTTGAAGAAGAGGCCATTTGTTTTTACGGCTAAGGCAATAAGACATCTAACGAAGAGACATTTTCTACAACGGGAAAAGGTTTCATCATAGTCTATTCCTTCCCTTTGGTTATAGCCTTTAACAACTAATCTAGCCTTGTATCTATCAACTTCACCATTGGCTTTATATTTGATTTTAAAATCCATTTGTAACCAATGGGAGTTCTATTAGGAGGTAGATCGGTTATATCCCAAGCATGGTTTTCATTTAAGGCCTCAATTTGAGAATTCATAGCATCAACCCAATTACTATCATGGATAGCTTCTTCATAATGTAGGTTCAATACTTTTATTAAGACTAGATGCAAAGCAATAATTATCTTTGTTAAGATTGGAGTAATTAACAACCTTTTCAACACCATATTTGACTTTCCTTCTATAATAAAGTCATTAAGATTCTTGGGCAACTTGGAAACTCGTTGACCTTCTAGCGATAATGGTGGCAAGCCTCTTTCTTGTTCAACAGAATCGGTGTTGTATCGGCGGGATCGAAACGCATCGTGAGAATGTGAATCATGTGATATGTTGCCCTCGTGGTGTGTATTATCATCTATAGATGTTGCAACCGGTTCGTCAATCCTAGTAGGATGACTTACCACCGTGCCATCATCATTGGATGTCACTCTCCTTCATCATTGGGACTTATTTGTGAGTCAAAGAAATTTTTGTGATTTAAATCTTTGGTACAAAGGTTTCAACAAAGGTTTTGACACGAAATTTTTCATTTTGAAAGGAAAAACAGTTTCATAAAATTTGACATCTCGGAGTAAAAGATATTTTTGTTTCAAGGCTCAAGAGTTTATAGCCTTTCTTCTCATTTGAGTAACCAATAAAGACACTTTTTCGGACCTACTACCAAATTTATCGAGATGTTGAGAATTGTGGCATAACATAAGCGACCAAAGACTCTAAGGAGAGAGAGTGAAGGGTCATGCCCATACACAAGGAAGAACGGGACTTGCAGACAGAATCTGAAGAGGCAACTGTTTATGACATAGGCGGCAGTTAGAACACATTCGGACCAAAGATTTAGAGGTAATTCCCACAAACATGAGGATCTAGCTACATTAAGGAGATGCCTATGTTTCCTTTCTGTATATACCGTTTTGTTGTGGTGTATAAACACAAGAGGTTTGATGTAAAATTCCGTTTTCATGGAAAAAATGTTGAAGTTTATTATTGACAAATTCATCCCATTATCACTTCTAAAGATCTTGACATTGTGTTCAAATTGATTTGATAGCATGTGAGTAAAGTTAACAATGGAAACATAAACATCATCCTTCCCTTAAGCATATAAACCCACACTTCCCTCGAATAGTCATCAACAACATTTAAAAATATTTGTAACCATCTCGCTAGTGACTTTATATGGTCCCCATACATCAAGATGGACAAGTTGACCAATTTTAGTTGATTTATGTTCACTTAGAGGAATGGTTCCTGGTTTGTTTAGCTTTATTACAAGTGTCACGAGATGATCGAGTTTGGATGTACTATCAAATTTAAGAGTGGGTTTAAGTATGTGTAGGACTTGGTCGAGGATGACCAAGTCTTTGATGCCAAAGATTTTTTGAAACATGACAAACAGATATGCAATTATTAGAAATAATCTTACATGAAGAATCAATATCAAACATATATAACCCATTGTGTTGTTTACCAATCCCCACAATCCTTTTTTGATGTAAATCCTGTATATAGCAATTAGATTCATTAAACCCGACAAACATCTTGTTTTCTCTAGCAATTTTATGAACAGATAGCAAACTAACATTGTACTCGGGAACAACAAGTACATCAAAAGAGTTAGATCATTATTGATCTTTAAATCACCAATTTTGTAATTAAGGCACAGTACCGTTGGGATGTCCAACAGTTAAACCAAGATTTGAAATGTTAACAACATTGATTAAAAATTTCGATCACAATCATGTGTTGATTTGCACCGAATCAACAATCCAACCAAGACCGATGTTTCGATAGGGTCTTAGTGTTGTTGTTAAAAACTTGTTGAAGTTTATATTAAACTTGACACCGCCATTAAAGAAGGTTCTGAAAATTTTTACCGCCAAGTTGGCATTAGCGAGATGACACATTGTTGTCATTGAGAAGACTCATAAGTCTTGAGAGTCGCTCATTAGACAAGGAGACAGGAGAGTTCTTGGTACTATTATCACCGACAAGATTGGTTTCGTGAAACATTATTCTTCTTGAAAGGTTTACCATTAAAGTTTCTCTTAGCATATCCAGCAGGATAGCCAACAAGATCATAACATCTATCAATGGTGTGACCAGGTTTTTTGCAATTAGTACATTTGAGGTTCATGTTTGGTCCTCTGCTATTAGAGCTGTTACCATTATTAAAACTAGACACTTTGTTATTAAAACCTCTTTTGTTATCAAAAAATTTTCCACCATCAGAAGTTTTTGCAAAAAAAGTCGTAGCATTGGGTTTAGCGAGCTATTCCCGGATGAAACATTTCGTGAGATTCTTCTCCGAGACAACAGAGAAAGCGGTTTGACATTAGGTAAAGGATCTCGGTTAAAATATTGCTTGATGGGAACATAGAGTCATCAAGACCCATAAGAAATTGCATTAACTTGATTAGTGATTGTGTTTTCAAAATGTTTTGCACCTCACAAGTGCAAGGAGGCAAGCTAATCATACAATCAAATTGTTTCCATAAAGAGTTAAGATTGTTATAGTAATCAGCAAGAGAGGACCCACTTTGACTAAGAGAATTTATGTTTTATGCAAATTAAAGATAATCAACCATCAACTTTATCATAGGTGTCTTTAAGATCATTCCACATTTCATAAGCAAGATTAAGGTTTGAATCGTTTCTTATGCAGAATAAATAGCACCTTAAGCAAAGGTCATGGCCATATTCCAAATAATTCGGTTCACAGAGTTTGATAGAGTTGAGGATCCAAGTGACCACAACGAGTTACAAGTATCCCATTGATTAGCAAGACGGGATTGGAATCATTTCTTATTTGAAACAAGTACCATCAATAAACCCCAACTTGTTATGGTTCCTTAAGGCAAACATTGTCACACCCCAAATTACATTTTGCGGTGGAATGGAATTCACGGGATTGATCATCATAGCATCACAATCAGTTATATTGAGCGACCTAAAGTGTCGTTTGGAAAATACATCGTTTGATTTAATAAAATAATCGAGTTTACAAAGTAGGTCCCAAATGTGAATCAACTTGTATGAAAATAAGTTTGTTACAATTCAAACGATGTTATAAAGTACGTAAAACCCAGTGAGACGCGTCGTCACCACGACTCCATGATGTGTCCAAATGCGTGCCATGAAGTGAATGCCTTAGATACCTGAGATAAAACATGCTAAAAGTGTCAACACAAAGGTTGAGTGAGTTCATAGAGATTGTTTTGAAATGTAAAGCCTTTAGAAATCGTTTATGCCGCAAAGGCATTGTAAATCGTTGAAATGTAAAGACTTTCAAAATCGTTTATGCCGCAAAGGCATTGTAAATCGTTGAAATGTAAAGACTTTCAAAATCGTTTATGTAGCAAAGGCATTGTAAATCCACTCCGTTCCAAGTCCGCCCATACAAAACTTGCAACAACCACAACCCACCAAAGTGTGTAAAGTTTATGTTCCAAACATATGAAGTCAAATGAATTCACATAATAGTGCATGACTTAATGTATCGATGTTTACTTGACCTAATTATACCAAGACCATCACCCAATGAATGTACCAAGACCATCACCCAATGAATGTACCAAGACCATCACCCAATGAATATACCAAGACCATCACCAATGAATGTACCAAGACCATCGGTCCAATGAATATACCATGTAAATACTACGATAGCGAAATAAACACGCATGACTAAGCATTTCAATTCGGCTAAACATGTAATTTGCAAATTGTCATGAATGCAATAAACATTATTGAGCATGTATCTCCCCAAAGAGTTTAATAACAACATTAAAACAAGAAAAGGGGGGCTATGGAACTCACTTGGATAAACCGGAATAATGGCAAAAGTGAGTACACCGAGGTTTATAATGTAATGCGTCAACGGGACCTATTATCAATGATATGATATGTCATGAGTTGCAATGTAATGTTATGCATGCATTTCAGATGTTATTTATACCATTTACGGTTTTGAAAATATTACTCGTCGACGAAAAATACTCTTTTGACGTCTTAACCCTTCAAAATGACTTTACATGTTTTACGTCAAAATGTCATCCTACAATGGTTTTATAATGATTTTGGTGAAATTACCATTTTTCGTCGCAAAACAATGTCGTCGGAAAATCATTAAATCAACAAAATGACTCCGGAAAAGTGGTCGTAAAATGGTGTACGTCGATCGTTGAGAACGAACTCAACGGTTTTGGAAAGTTTGTATCGATATCTAAAAGTTTCATTCGGAGTTTTCGTTCAAAAGGTCTCGATCATAAAGATATCCAAGGCTCAAGATGGTGGTTTTGTGAATTGTGTGCGAAAAATGAGTTTCGCCAATCTTTGAACATCCGTAAATAAATAACCATAACTCCGCTTGACAAACAGCTTTTGTTTAGAAAAATATGGCGGTGAACTTGATTTTTCTAGAAGACACTTCGTTATAAAAGTTTCACATCATGGTTAAAACAACCGCAAACATGGACGATAGAGCTAATGAAATACTTGTTACGTCAAAATAATATAATTTTCGAAAATAATACTTACGGCAACTTTATGAAAACGCCATATATTTGTCGTTTTAACTCCGTTTCTACGTAAAATATGTCCTTAGCTTCGTATCGAAGTAAACTAATATATTTTTGACTAGTCGAAATAATTTGTGAAGCTTAAGGCTCGTTTTGACCGAAATGTACAAAACTGCATGCTGTCAATTTCAGAAAATAATACTTTTCGTCGTAAAACTTTAAAAATTCACCCGGCTTAGTTATAACTCCGTTTTATCCGTTCAAGCGACCACGGATTCGCTTTTAAAGTATATTTTCTAAAAATCAAGGCCAAAGGGTCGTACCATCAGTGAGTTTTTCCAGAATTTCATTTTAAGGACAGAACGTAATATATAGTTTACGAAAATAGTTTTTCTCGGACAAAACCTATTCTAATCCCTTCAAATCAACTCCAAAGCTAATCTAATCCTACCATACACCTTCTTAGGGTGTCATGGGTTCCTAATCACCATCAAGACCAAAGAATAACTTGGGAATAATTATAGGATGACTATATGTATATAAAACCTTAAAATCAAGAAATAAATGGTATAAACTACATAACATGCATATAAGCTCCAAAATGATAAGAATCATATGAAAATGATAAGGAAATATAAAAATGATAAGAATATGCTTACTAGTGAAAATGAAGAGGTGTAGGTAACAAGGATTATCCTAAATACTCTTGGTTTTTATTTCAAAACCTTATATAGAGTATATACTAGATTGATATATAACTTGAGCTTGATAAAAAAAAAATAGTGATCCCTTGGAGCTTGATGTTAGAACCGGTTTTGGAGAACAAGAAAGAAGAGAGAAAACCTTGTTCTAATACTAGTGAATTATTGAGAAATGAAATCAAGAATGAGATATGATGTTGGAGTGTAAATTTAAGTAATCAAGCAAGAAAAATCACCAACACATAAATGATGGACCGGATTTTAGGGTGGTTGTCCTCCAAATATCCTTTTTTTTTTTTTTTTTTTTTTTTTTTTTCAACTTGCATAACTTTGTGTTTTTTTTTTTATAAACTTTGACAAAAGTATAAGTAATTGTGTATAAATTGTACAAGTAAAGGTAGATGGAAATTTTTGGTGCAAGTAAGTTTTTAATAGGTTAAGATAGAATGTAATGAGTTAATAAAAATTGTAAAAATACATTCCTTGTGAAAATTTATGTGATAAAATGATTATCGTATAATTTTTAAGAAAACTACGTAATAATTAAACTTTAACGATTAATGTACCAAATAAATTTGAAACACTAGGAAAACTAAAAATATAGTTTTTATGAACTAAATGTAAGTATAAAAATACCTCGGGATCATTTTTGAAAGTAACGGGTTAAATAATCAAAATAAAAACTCACGCGATAAAAATTATTAAATATAAAATCACGCGTTGAAGGGTGAAATGAAATGTCATGCATGAACTAATGAAATGCACATGATGTCAATGAAATGTAGACTACTCATAGTCCATATGAAATGTACGTGATGTCATGATCATGAATTCGCCGCTAAACCTCCAAGGTTACGCGAATTTGAACCAAGTAAACCAAGTTTACTATAAATGTTGAAATAATGAGTCATGAATCGTGTCTAGAAATGACCTGAAAGTACGGGTTGTCACATTCGCCCATCCAAAAAGGAATTCAGTCCCTGAATTCAATCGTTGTTAGGTCTAACGGGTTTAGGGTTTGATGTAGCAAACTTTCCCATTCCCGAGCAAAACCCTCAAAAGACTTTTTGGTAACCGATTTTTACTTAATCTCACAACTCATCAAACAAGAACTGTCATGAGATTAGGCTAAATCGGTTTAAGTAACAACTTGTTTCTAGCTCGATCTTTGCAACTCATCAAACAAGAACTGTCACGCGGATCAAACTGGAAACAAGTGGTTTTGAAGAAAATCTTTTGAAAATTTGGCTCGATTACGGAATTGCTTACTCATATAAGACTACTACTCCCTTCATTGCATGATTCTTCCTGAATTAGACATAGGTGATCAGGCTATGTATAATTTAGGAGTAACTATGCAATGCTGGGACTAATCGACTCATATGTTGTTTGGTGTTGAGTCAACTGATGTTAAAATTGTGATGAACATCGAGGAGAGAAAACATGGAGAAGTGTCGTTAAAATGATAGTTAAAGTAACAAGAATAAAGACCCTCGTAAATGATAACAAATCGGAAAGAAAATAAAGTACAATAGATGAGAATATTTTACAACGAGTGGGTTAGCAAAAGTAGTACATCGTTAAGTTATAAAGATTCGGGTACAATGGAAGACATAAAATTAGTACAACATAGTACATAAGGAGAAATAAGACTGTTAGTTTCCGAACTTCTTCAGTCTTCCGCGTCGTTGATACCTTGACGAGCTCCTTCTAACATATATACATTCCCATGAGCACCTTCGACTTGTTGACCTTGGTTTTGAGGACATTGATTCCGATAGTGTCCTTGCTCCCCATCCGTAACATGTAACCATGGCCTTGCCTCTACAATTCTGGCAAGGTGTCCCGTTGTTGACACTTGTAGCACTTAGCGGGACAAAGACCCGTGTGATGATACTTACATCGATTACATAGTGGGTAGGTTCCAGATAACCTCGCCTTATTGGTGCAGCAACATATACCATTGCAGTCTCTTGCCCTCTATTCAGTTGTTGATGATGGTTAGTGTTGCGGTTTTGGTTGTTGTTGTTATAATTTCCTTGGTCGTCTTCCCATTTTCTTTTGTTGTTGTTGATTTGGTTATCGGTGTTGGGGTACTTACCTCGCTTTACCACTTGTGCCATCAACTTCTGAGTAACTCGAATAGCTTCCTCGATTGTTTGTGGATCAAAAGATGTCACATCTCCTTGAATGACCTCAGGAAGTCCTCCAATAAAAGCCTCTAGTAACTTTTCATTATCAGAAACCATGGACGGGCATAACACAGCCAATTCTTGAAATCTCCGAATGTAAGTGTCAATATCGTACCCAATTGTTACTAATTCGTAGAACTCCGTCTCCAACTTTTTGATTTCCGTACGTGGACAAAACTTCTTAGTCACCAAATTCTTGAATTCATTCCACGTGAGTTTGAAAGCATTCTCCATTCCAATCGGTTGGGCGTATGAATTCCACCAAGACAATGCTCCATCGAGTAAAGTACTCGTAGCATACTTAACCTTACTGTCATCCGGACAGTTACAAAGCAAAAATACCGACTCCAACTTTTCAAACCATCTAACCATTGTCAGTAGCTCCTCGGTACCTCGAAACTTAGTGGGTTCAAGACTCTTGAAATCTTTGTATGAACATTTCTTAACTCCGGATCCTCCTGCATTTCCGATGGCAAAGACAAGCCTTGCGATTCTGACGATCATGACCTCGGCGGCAGCAGCAGCCCACCGCCCTTTCAGTTCTTAAAGCATTAGCAATGCTATCATTCACCAACTTTTGAATTCTTTGCTTGGGTCATTTCAACTGTAGCTTTCTTGATGCCATATCTTCTTCAAAACAAGAGGAAATGTGAGGCGTAGCAAAATCCGATGTTAATAATAAACTCTCCAAAGAAATGTGATAAGTGATGATAAGTTTGAGATTATGTTTCAAAAATGATCGACGGGTTCCGAAAAGATGGGTTATGAGGTGTTGTAAGTGCTTCAATGTATGATGGTTTAGAGACTTAATGTGTGAATAAAGTGTAACTCGACATGTTAGCGGTGAAACAAAGGAGTGAGAGTGACTTCGCCCTATATAAAGGTTTATCTCGGCATTCTTCGTTATCGATGATGAATCAGCTGATATATAAAAAAAATTGTGATAGGGAATGACAAGGAATTCTCCACGTTAGAATATGGGGAAAAGATAATGGGATGGGCATTTAAGGGCATCCATGTGACAATCGATATGAAATGAAAGTGAATAACTCGAAAATGTACGTAAAAACCGCATGCAAAGTGAACATTCACTTATGATGAAATGATGAGATGCTATGATAATGTAGTTATAGTCTAGGGTCAATGATGCAACCTAGTTCTCTATAATCAAGCTCGATGCCAATCATCACACCCCAAATTACTGCTTTGCGTGAATGGAATTCACGGGATTATTGTCATAGCATCACAATCACAAGTTATATTGAACGACCTAAAGTGTCGTTTGGAAAATACATCGTTTGATTTAATAAAATAATCGAGTTTACAAAGTAGGTCCCAAATGTGAATCAACTTGTATGAAAATAAGTTTGTTACAATTCAAACGATGTTATAAAGTACGTAAAACCCAAGTGAGACGCGTCGTCACCACGACTCCATGATGTGTCCAAATGCGTGCCATGAAGTGAATGCCTTAGATACCTGAGATAAAACATGCTAAAAGTGTCAACACAAAGGTTGAGTGAGTTCATAGAGATTGTTTTGAAATGTAAAGCCTTTAGAAATCGTTTATGCCGCAAAGGCATTGTAAATCGTTGAAATGTAAAGACTTTCAAAATCGTTTATGCCGCAAAGGCATTGTAAATCGTTGAAATGTAAAGACTTTCAAAATCGTTTATGTAGCAAAGGCATTGTAAATCCACTCAGTTCCAAGTCCCGCCCATACAAAACTTGCAACCTGTGTGTTCACAACCCACTGCCAAAGTGTGTAAAGTTTATGTTCCAAACATATGAAGTCAAATGAATTCACATAATAGTGCATGACTTAATGTATCGATGTTTACTTGACCTAATTATACCAAGACCATCACCCAATGAATGTACCAAGACCATCACCA
This sequence comes from Chrysanthemum lavandulifolium, assembly GCA_022545495.1. Taxonomy (NCBI): domain Eukaryota; kingdom Viridiplantae; phylum Streptophyta; class Magnoliopsida; order Asterales; family Asteraceae; genus Chrysanthemum; species Chrysanthemum lavandulifolium. Next base: position 143,317,174 of record CM040240.1, read on the forward strand.
ATGAATGTACCAAGACCATCACCAATGAATATACCAAGACCATCATCCAATGAATGTACCAAGACCATCGGTCCAATGAATATACCATGTAAATACTACGATAGCGAAATCATTACGCATGACTAAGCATTTCAATTCGGCTAAACATGTAATTTGCAAATTGTCATGAATGCAATAAACATTATTGAGCATGTATCTCCCCAAAGAGTTTAATAACAACATTAAAACAAGAAAAGTGGGGCTATGGAACTCACTTGGATAAACCGGAATAATGAAGAAAAGTGAGTACACCGAGGTTTATAATGTAATCGTCAACGGGACCTATTATCAATGATATGATATGTCATGAGTTGCAATGTAATGTTATGCATGCACTTCGTATGTTATTTATACCATTTACGGGTTTTGAAAATATTACTCGTCGATTTAAAAATACTCTTTGACGTCTTAACCCTTCAAAATGACTTTACATGTTTTTACGTCAAAATGTCATCCTACAATGGTTTTATAATGATTTTGGTGAAATTACCATTTTCGTCGCAAAACAATGTCGTCGGAAAATCATTAAATCAACAAAATGACTCGGAAAAGTGGTCGTAAAATGGTGTCGTCGATCGTTAGAGAACGAACTCAACGGTTTTGGAAAGTTTGTATCGATATCTAAAAGTTTCAGTTCTGGAGTTTTCGTTCAAAAGGTCTCGATCATAAAGATATCCAAGGCTCAAGATGGTGGTTTTGTGAATTGTGTGCGAAAAATGAGTTTCGCCAATCTTTGAACATCCGTAAATAAATAACCATAACTCCGCTTGACAAACGACTTTTTGTTTAGAAAAATATGGCGGTGAACTTGATTTTTCTAGAAGACACTTCGTTATAAAAGTTTCACATCATGGTTAAAAGCCGCCGCAAACATGGACGATAGAGCTAATGAAATACTTGTTACGTCAAAAATAATATAATTTTCAGAAAATAATACTTACGGCAACTTTATGAAAACGGCCATATATTTGTCGTTTTAACTCCGTTTTCTACGTAAAATATGTCCTTAGCTTCGTATCGAAGTAAACTAATATATTTTTGACTAGTCGAAATAATTTGTGAAGCTTAAGGCTCGTTTTTGACCCGAAATGTACAAAAACTGCATGCTGTCAATTTCAGAAAATAATACTTTTCGTCGTAAAACTTTAAAAATTCACCACGGCTTCGTTATAACTCCGTTTTTATCCGTTCAAGCGGCCACGGATTCGTTTTAAAGTATATTTTCTAAAAATCAAGGCCAAAGGGTCGTACCATCAGTGAGTTTTTCCAGAATTTCATTTTAAGGACAGAACGTAATATATAGTTTACGAAAATAGTTTTTCTCGGACAAAACCTATTCTAATCCCTTCAAATCAACTCCAAAGCTAATCTAATCCTACCATACACCTTCTTAGGGTGTCATGGGTTCCTAATCACCATCAAGACCAAAGAATAACTTGGGAATAATTATAGGATGACTATATGTATATAAAACCTTAAAATCAAGAAATAAATGGTATAAACTACATAACATGCATATAAGCTCCAAAATGATAAGAATCATATGAAATGATAAGGAAATATAAAATGATAAGAATATGCTTACTAGTGAAAATGAAGAGGTGTAGGTAACAAGGATTATCCTAAATACTCTTGGTTTTATTTCAAAACCTTATATAGAGTATATACTAGATTGATATATAACTTGAGCTTGATAAAAAAAAAATAGTGATCCCTTGGAGCTTGATGTTAGAACCGGTTTTGGAGAACAAGAAAGAAGAGAGAAAACCTTGTTCTAATACTAGTGAATTATTGAGAAATGAAATCAAGAATGAGATATGATGTTGGAGTGTAAATTTAAGTAATCAAGCAAGAAAAATCACCAACACATAAATGATGGACCGGATTTTAGGGGTGGTTGTCCTCCAAATATCCTTTTTTTTTTTTTTTTTTTTACAACTTGCATAACTTTGTGTATTATTTTGTATAAACTTTGACAAAAGTATAAGTAATTGTGTATAAATTGTACAAGTAAAGGTAGATGGAAATTTTTGGTGCAAGTAAGTTTTTAATAGGTTAAGATAGAATGTAATGAGTTAATAAAAATTGTAAAAATACATTCCTTGTGAAAATTTATGTGATAAAATGATTATCGTATAATTTTTAAGAAAACTACGTAATAATTAAACTTTAACGATTAATGTACCAAATAAATTTGAAACACTAGGAAAACTAAAAATATAGTTTTTATGAACTAAATGTAAGTATAAAAATACCTCGGGATCATTTTTGAAAGTAACGGGTTAAATAATCAAAATAAAAACTCACGCGATAAAAATTATTAAATATAAAAATCACGCGTTGAAGGGTGAAATGAAATGTCGTGCATGAACTAATGAAATGCACATGATGTCAATGAAATGTAGACTACTCATAGTCCATATGAAATGTACGTGATGTCATGATCATGAATTCGCCGCTAAACCTCCAAGGTTACGCGAATTTGAACCAAGTAAACCAAGTTTACTATAAATGTTGAAATAATGAGTCATGAATCGTGTCTAGAAATGACCTGAAAGTACGGGTTGTCACAAACATCATGGCCATATTCCATATTTTATAATTTTCAGTTCCAGTGAGTTTAATAGAAATAATGGGAGTACCATTGGTGTTATTGGGGTGTAAATACAAAGCATCACCAAAGGATAAGCTTTTCTCGGTGGAACCACCACCACCAACATTATCATCACCAATAGCCATAATACAAACAATAAGACGTAGATAATAAGATGGACAAAGGATCACGAGATAGATATAATAATAAGAGTAAATAGACAAGTAAATAAAACTTTGCAATAAGAAACAACAAGCACCAAGCACATGGACTAGGGTAAACCGAGGCGGTATTCGTGCCACTCAAGGTGGCGATCAAGATGTTAGTCTACCCGTTTGCACCCACGAGACTTAAGTCTTGTATGTTTAAAGAGAAGATAAGACTTAGACTTACGAGAGAAATATGCAATGGAAGAACAAATCACAATCACCCTAGATTCACTTAGTCTAGGGTAAATTGTAAACGGAAGATAACCAGTGATTACACCAATAGCAATAACCCCAAACCACACCTTCGTTGCCAAAGAGAATCAATGAGCCTGAAGCTCTGATACCATGTACGAAATTATAGGCAACACTAGATGAACAATAGAACCTTTATTCAGATCTAAGCTGCAATAGTCAGCTTAGATTAATAGTATTCAAATGTTACAAGATTAGATTAATGTCAATGAGACAATAATCATATGAATGTAAAGACAAGACAAGATCAATGAAATGATCTGAGAGAAGAGAAGAGAGTGATACAAAAGACTGCACACTCAAGTGTGTATAACCCTAGATTAAGGGAATTATTAAATAGGAGATTAAGTTACACTAAGACCCCTCTAACGGCTATAAATGACTCATCGTTGAAATGAGTAACTCTTCAAAGAAACCATCTTCTTGGAACTTTAAACCTTTTATTCTTTGTCCATGAATAACCCCTAGAATCTCTCGCAATGATCATAACTTGAAAGCCATTAGGGCGATAGAATGATATGTTTGCCACAGTTAATACTCCAAATTCTAACAAGGTCCGAATCCCATACATAAAAGTATCCTCAAGGTAAACCATTAGATGTTAAATAATCCGAGCATAGTTTTGACTATAAGGTGATGTAAAAAAAGTCCTAGCACGTCGAATAAATAAGCAATACTCGGTCAAGAACCGATTATTTGTTTGTTGCACCGGATCTAACGACTCACAGGTTAAAATTCTAGCACATGGCCACCCGTGGCTCTGATTACCCAAGTAGAAGGAGACAATAGGTAGTTCCTTTCAATATGATATCGGGGACATCAATGGCACGCCCACATGTTAGCGGTATAGTGCATATATCAAAACATTTAACCCATCATGGTCTCCTCACGCCATTAAATCGCCTCTCATGACAACGGTAACTTATCGACCTTAAATATATATCGCAGATTACGAGACGATCGGACATAGAAAAATAAATAGTAATATACACAATGTTAGTAATAAGGTGTTTAAATAATGTTTTACAAAATTGAATCTGACTTCTCCTATGAGTGCCCTCAATCAACACGAGGCGGAATTTGCATATGGAGCGGGATATCTAAATCCTATGAAAGCTTTGAGACCGGTCTAGTATATGATCTTGGCGAGATCGACTATGTATCTTTTCTCGTGCCACGAAGGTTATAGCAATCAAGATATCATTAGCATCTCGGGGATAACACTAGTAGTCGCTCTCGACTCATGGAGCAAACCAAGGATGTAAATTATCCAACCTTTGTCATTTCGCTTTTAGCACAACCCATACGTGTTAGCTTCAATAGGACGATTCTGACGTTGGTTCTGCAACATCGACATATAGAGCTATGATAACTCAACCTCATGTTAGTGGCTTACAAATAGTAGTTGAGCCGGATGTGCTTCAATTTAAAGAAATAGGGCAAAAATTGTCTTTTAAGTTGTCCGTGCAAGATATTTTTCAGGTGCTAGATGCACCAATTCTTTCAGCTACTTTGACATGGGACGATGGAGTTCATCAGGTGAGAAGCCCCATCGTTGTGCATGTCCCATGATGCTAATGATCAATTGTAATGTATTGCAATTGCAATCCTCTCACAATCTTCAATTTGCTGTATATCGTTTAAATTTTATTTGAATTATAAATATGTTAATACAAATAAGCCGTAAAAACGTTTATTCATATTTTACGATCTTCTAATGTTTTGTCGATAACAAACGTAAAATTATTTTAACGAAACAAATAAAATACGTAAATGGTTTGAGCCAATAGTTTACTAACACACATAAGTTTTCACATAAATCACTAAACAAGTAAAAGTGGTTTTATGATTTTGTAATACATATGTACAACAACTAGTGTTTACATATTGGGCAAATATATACATAACTAGTATGTATCATAATGGGTAGAAGTTTAAGTATTTGACCCATTGACCAAATACATTGAATGTAGTTGGGTAAAACCCAAAGTCCATGACCCATAACCATGGAACATAACCCATAACCCATTGCATGACATCATGCATAAGTCATATATGGATAATATCCATGACAATGACCCATGGACTAGATGCATTGCATCTTGTAGATACATTGTATCTACTTGGATACCCATGGACCAATAACCCATAACCCATGACCCAAAACCCATGGGTAAAAGGGAGCGTCCCACGGATCCCCAGTATTACCCTGGACGGATCCCTCAAGTGAGGGATCCGTGGGATCCGTGGAACGGTAGCTATTTTTCTTCTATAAATAGTGAGCCATTTCTTCATTGTAACTCACCCATTTCACATATATTTTCTCCTTGAGTGATAAACTCTCTAACCTCAGATCCAAGTGATCTATGTATGTAGTTTTGTTTTTGTGTGATTCTCTAGGTTCCTCTTAAAGGCGAGATCACCACCACTTGAAGTTGAGCAAGCTCAAGTCCATGACTTGCCATGCTTCATCATCATCAAGACCACTGAGGTTCTCTTGTTGATGGTTCTCTTCGTTCTCATTAGAAGTGTAGTGTTGAAGACATAAGTGAAAGATGTCTAAAGGGTCAAGACGAAGACATTAGTGAAAGGTGTCGAACGTCCGTATTAAAAGCACTAGTGAAGGGTGCTTAGAAGTCTAGGCCAAAGGCATTAAGTGTGTCTTGAAGTCAAGTCACAAGGAATTAGTGAAGAGTGCCTAGAAGACAAGCCAAAGACATTAGTGAAAGGTGCCTAAGGTGTACATTAGATATGGTGTGTTCTATGTACAAGATAGATTAGTATTGGGTCAAAGGATATTGATATCCTTGTTGATGTTGTTATAAGGAGTGGATCTCCTTTGGGGTTAGTTGTTGTGTAGTGTTGGGTAGTAGTTCCTCCTTTGTAATGGAACTCGGTATCTAGCCTAGTACCGGATAAAGGGTAGGCGACGTTGTGATAGGTTTGGTTCTACCTCGTGGAAGAACCCGGTATCTAGCCTTGTACCGGATAAATAGTAGGCAACGTTGTGAAGGCTTCTCCGCCATAAGGAGTTGGTGTCGTGTAGTGTTTACGAACTCTCGAGTAGGTGACTCGGGGAATGGAGTAGGGCAAGGAAGGTGTCCTTGTAGCCGAACCACTATAAATACTCGCGTTGTGGTTTTGTGCTTCTTACTCTTTATCTTTTCATTACATAGTTATATGCTTATCTATCAACATCCAACACTCATGTTTAAATAGATTGACATAAGTCGATCCAAATAGTTTAAAACCAAGTTTTAATCGGTAAAATTATTCAACCCCCCTTCTAGTTTTCCAACACTCATGTTTAAGTATTTGACCCATTAACCAAATACATTGAATGTAGTTGGGTAAAACCCAAAGTACATGACCCATACCCATGGAGCATAACCCATAACCCATTGCATGAGATCATGCATAAGTCATATATGGATAATATCCATGACAATGACCCATGGACTAGATGCATTGCATCTTGTAGATACATTATATCTACTTGGATACCCATGGACCAATAACCCATAACCCATGACCCATGACCTAAAACCCATGGGTAAACGGAGGCGTCCGGATCCCATGTTACCTTTGGGCGGAACCCTCAGTGAGGGATCCGTGGAGCGATAACTATTTTTCTTCTATAAATAGTGAGCCATTTCTTCATTGTAACTCACCCCTTTCACATATATTTTCTCCTTGAGTTATAAACTCTCTAACCTCAGATCCAAGTGATCTATGTATGTAGTTTTGTTTTTGTGTGATTCTCTAGGTTCCTCTTAAAGGCGAGATCACCACCTCTTGAAGTCGAGCAAGCTCAAGTCCATGAGTTGCCATGCTTCATCATCATCAAGACCACTGAGGTTCTCTTGTTGATGGTTCTTTTCTTTCTCATTAGAAGTGTAGTGTTGAAGACATAAGTGAAAGATGTCTAAAGGGTCAAGATGAAGACATTAGTGAAAGGTGTCGAACGTCCATATTAAAAGCACTAGTGAAGGGTGCTTAGAAGTCTAGGCCAAAGGTATTGAATGTTTTTAAAAGTCAAGTCACAAGGCATTAGTGAAGAGTGCCTAGAAGACAAGCCAAAGGCATTAGTGAAAGGTGCCTAAGGTGTACATTCGACATGGTGTGTTCGATGTACAAGATAGATTAGTATTGGGTCAAAGGATATTGATATCCTTGTTGATGTTGTTATAAGGAGTGGATCTCCTTTGGGGTTAGTTGTTGTGTAGTGTTGGGTAGTAGTTCCTCCTTTGTAATGGAACTCGGTATCTAGCCTAATCTGGGATAAAGGGTAGGCGATGTTGTGATAGGTTTGGTTCTACCGTGGAAGAACCGGTATCTAGCCTTGTACCGGATAAAGAGTAGGCAGCGTTGTGAAGGCTTCTCGCCATTAGGAGTTGGTGTCGTGTAGTGTTTACGAACCTCGAGTAGGTGACTCGGGGTGGAGTAGGGCAAGGAAGGTGTCCTTGTAGCGAACCACTATAAATACTCGCGTTGTGGTTTTTGCTTCTTACTCTTTATCTTTTTATTACATAGTTATATGCTTATCTATCAACATCCAACACTCATGTTTAAATAGATTGACATAAGTCGATCCAAATAGTTTAAAACCAAGTTTTAATCGGTAAAAGTATTCAACCCCCCTTCTAGTTTTCCACAAAATGTACTACTTTGTTCATCTAAACCTATATATGTATGTTCTTGGTGTTTGTATGTAAAGAGATCGGCTGAGAGTGTAGTCCCATCTCTGGAATGTCGTCTATAATCTGGCTTGTGAAGTAGTTTGCTAATACTTTTGAAAGTACTTAAATCTTAAGTGCATCCACCGTATATCTTTTTTTTTCCAAATAGCAACAATCATATTATATCTATAACTACAAAATTGAATATTCATTCGAGTTGTATGCACGTCTTGAAATCTTGATGATGCATCGATCCGCTTTTAATCCGTGGCGCTTGTCAATGGCGAGCCGAAAATGTAGTTAAAGGGGGCAACACGCGATAAGGGTGATTGAATTACCGTGTAACTTTATTTTATCTTATAAAATGGGTCGGGTCGTGTTTAATTCTAGGCAAACACCTTTAAGCCAGTTACTCATTTGGGTTTACGAGAGCCTTAAAAAATGTATATGTAACTAGTTTTTCATTGAAGAAAACGCTAACAAGATATCAAATGAAACTTAGAAATTCACACAAGCACAAATAGTATAACAACCCTTACATCATGCATCTAAATATTACACACACATTGTAAGTTATCTCTTTACTAGATAAAGAAGAGAATTTACAAAAATAATTAATTGTATCAACATTTTTATTTAGAAAAAAGAAACGTGAAACTATATATACTTGTATTATGTTATTATGTTTAATAGAGTATATATATAACGCTTATAGAACTTGATACTTATACAGGTGATTTGCCCAATTTAAAATTTTATTGTCACATATGAGAGTATACAAGCATGACCACATGTAAAACTGTATAAAGGGCATGATAGAGTGTAAATAATGTTAGATGATAGGTTAAGGCCCAAACTTAATTGAAGGTTTGGGTCCATTAAGATTGGGGTTTGGTATGTTTGTTCAATAAGCTATGTATTCATTATAAATAAATATGCACTCTTTATTATGTAGACACACAAAACATATCAATAAATATATCTTTGCTATCTTTCATGGTATCCGAGCTCTAGGTAAGATCCTCCTATAAAATTTACATCCTCCGGTCATCGGCTAGTTGCCGGTGAACCGGAGGGATCACAATAATTTTCGCTTTATTGTTTATTTTTTAGGATTTTGTTTTTCCTATTTAATACATAAACCCTAAACCCTAGCCGTCAAAACACACACAATATGTTGAGTTGCCTTCAATCAACTACATATTTTTCTTCCTCATCAAATTGTTTTCATTGTTGAAGATCATTGTCGTTGACAACAAAGTTGACCACCAAATTTCCGCTCCCTCCTAAAGGCAAAGTAAGCCATGACGTAAAAAAAATAGCAAACGTCATAAAAAATGGAGGAAACCATGATGCAGTATACAATTATGTCGCCAAATACAAGTCCATCTCCGTACACATGAACAACAAAAAGGTGATTTCAACAATTTATCCAGTTTGTACTATACATCCGAGAACCTCCCGTTCGAACTGCAGGGGAGTGTTAGATGATAGGTTAAAGCCCAAACTTAATTGAAGGTTTGGGTCCATTAAGATTAGGGTTTGGTATGCTTGTTCAATAAGCTATGAATTCATTATAAATACATATGCACTCTTTATTATGTAGACACACAAAACATATCAATAAATATATCTTTGCTATCTTCAATAATAGGGTAATATTCGTTAAGAAAAGAGTGTAAATAATAAAATCTCATTTGTAAACAACCAATAAAGCATCTTTTTAGTTCTAAAACTTCAACCCCCAAAGTATCCTCTACAACTAAAACAAATGAAATTACAAGTAAGACTCATGCACTAACATTAAAAAAATAAAAAAATAAATGAGAAAACGAAAGTTGGTTCTAAAACTTCAAACCCTCAAAGAACCTTCCAAACAAATGGGGTGTGTTATTTTTTTTTCATAGTTGATTAAGGTGGGTTTTAGTTATTACGTGATATTTTAAGATGAAATATGACAGAGGTTAAGGTTTAAAGGAAGCCCTTCGAACCTCCAGCGTGTAGCTGGCGGCCGGAGGCGGCGGCGGAAGAGTTTAGGTTTAGGGATAGAGATTAAGGATCGTATGGCTGATACCATGTAAGAGGATATATGATAATATTGTTTATTGATCATTAGACACAAAGTGAGATGATACATATAGCGATTACACATGAGCTATTTTGGGTAAATTACTACACTAATCAAGCTAATCACTTGCTAATCACATTTAATAGACAACTAATGTACAACTAACAGTATTATGTAAAATTAAAGTAAAGTAACTCCCAATACCGGTCTTCCAGGGGTTATGAGGTAAAGAGGCTGTTTCCAGTTTTACCAAAGGTAGAAAAGGACCTCCAGCCTTGAAAGGAGAAACGATCGAACCCTTAACCTCTGTAGAGGCAAGGGTGTTAACCACTTGATCCAAGCCTTGCTATAGATGAGGTATTATGTAATATTATAAAAAAAACAAACTAAAATAGATGTCAAATTTTTTTCTCTGGATAACCATGATTTATGACCTTTTGGCCAACTAATCCACGGGGTTTAAAATCACCACCAAATAGACTCAAACCGAGAAAAGCCCTCCTTTTTCGGGAGGTTGGCGTGGCCACTTTAAGGTTGTTTGCACCTAGCAGAAACTGAACTTAAATTTTTGCATATTCCAAAATCATGCTTTTTTCTATTTTTGGCAGTGATCAAGGGGTTACTATCTCATGTTTTCTGTGACAATCATCGTATTTATATCAACCATTTCTATCTTTCTAAAAAAACACACCCAAAATTTACTGAAACTATAAAGATACAAATATACAATTATGGCTTTTCCAAACACGCGAAGAGAGACGAACTTAACGAAGTTGTTAGTTCTTTTGTACTCTGCATTTGCATGATTTTGTTCATTATTCATACCGAGTGTTGTTTGATTTGTAATTTCAGAATGATGAGTGATCATCACACGGTGGAGATGATCAAGGATAGTGTTAAAGAATTCAACGTGTCATTCAATGGACTGCTGACAAGAAACTCTTAAACCCGAATTTAATATTATGTTTCGTTAAAGTACTAACGTGAAGTTGCTAATATTACGTGTTAGATCATGTTGTGTTTCTTAAACTTATTTATGATTTGGTGTTTGATTATGCTGTATTAAACATGAATGTTGGAAAAAATTAAATTATGTTGATCTTGTTACTAGTTGCTAAAGTTGATAATTTTTTGTTGATTTAACATTAGTGGTGTCTTACATGGTCTTTGAAAAGTGTTTACTATAAAATTACCAATGATCTGTAACAAATGATCACAATCTGCTTTGTCCCGAGATGCGACTCATTATCCAAAACAAGACCAAGACTAGAAACCATTTATCATTATACGACAAGGGATAAAAGGGTCTCTCTGTTTGGATTTTTAGCATGTTATTTTTGCGTTGTTTGGTATGAAAATTAATTATGTTCTTTACTTTCCTTCATCACCAATTATGCTCTTATATTGGTAATCAATTTGACTTTTATGGTCAAATGGAAAGATTTTGGATCACAAAAGATTTAGATTTGATTTATCTATAAAGGGAATGTTGAGGCTATGCTAGATCGATATAAAATTTAGTGATGATTATGTTTTCTAATCTTCAAGTTATATATCAAATCATGTTGATTTCGATTTTGAGAATGACTTGTTTGACTGTCGCCGCTAATATGTACTACGTATAACCAATGGAACATTAGTCCAATGGTTGGAGCACTTGTGCTTGAATCAGTTGACTCAGGTTCAAGTCCCATCCTTGGCATTTGCTTCATATAGGTACCCACCTCCACAAAACCTATGGGCACACTGGAGAGAGTTTGTGGAATAAGAGCTCAAGGGTCCGAGTCTTGGCTCGTGCTTACTCCAGTTGGTGCCTCACTAGGCCAGGAGAGTTTCCGGAGCTATTTCTTATGGGGTGGACAATGGCTGGTGCCAATAGGCACCCGGATCAGGGTGTTCCCGCCAATCTACACCTTTTTGTGGAATATGTACTGTGTTTATCACATTTTTGATGTTTGTTTGAATGACTATTCTCTGAATTTAGAACCTCGGGATCTAACTTAGAATAAGCTTTCATTATATTCAAATCATAACATTCTCGGTTTCATTTTTAATAATTTTTATAGTTTACCCATATTCATTATATTTTTCCCTTTAATGAGCAAAGTGTGGCACTATTGACGTGTTTACTTATTAGAGGGTCCCTTTACCGCATGTTTTATCTTAAGGGGTCATGCAGTAAAGAACATACTGATGCGACCTTTTTATGTGTTTACTTATTAAAGAGTCCATTTTCGGGTATGTTTTATATACCATGGGTCATAAGGTAAAGAATAGGAAGATGTGGATCCCTTTCTGGTATGTTTATCTTTAACGGGTCATATGGTAAAGAATATGCGGATGCGGCACTTTTAACATGTTTACTTATTAAAGAGTCCCTTTCCTAGATTTTTCATTATTGATTCATTGGGTAAAGAATAGGAAAAGCTACACTTTAACGTGTTTACTTATCAAAGTGTCTATTTCCGGTATGTTTTTATCTTTAACGGGTCGTATGGGAAAGAATAGGAAATATGGCTCTTTTGACGTGTTTATTTATTAAAGGGTCCCTTTCCGATATGTTTTTATCTTTACAAAATAGGAAAATGTGGCACTTTTGACGTGTTATGTTTTTATCTTTAACGGGTCATACGGTAAAAGATTACCTAAAAGAAACGAATCCAATTGGTCAAATGGATGAAAGTTGTCTAAAGTGTTTTTTTTTTTTTTTTTTTTTTTGTTTTCAAAGACAAACTAACAATATAGGTATATACACCACATATATATCTCACACGTGTCAATGTGTCACAATAGGGACATGAAACCACAACCACGAGGAACAATCTAACACAACATGGATAACACTAGGTTACAAGCCCTTTAGTGTGTCATAATGCTAATGCAGCAACCCCCTAATGTGTTTTAATCAAACAATTAAATAGTAACTGTATATAGAAAACTTACACAATGTTACTTCTTAAATCACATCCACTTTGAATTAGAGCATGACGTTTTTGGTTTTTTTTATTTAATTTATATTTCCTTTTATGACGTAAGTGCTGTAAAAAATTGGTAGATGTAGAAGTTTTGACCTTTATACATTTGAATCGGCTAGTTTGGGTCATGTTTGATCTCTAATGGGTCGAATAGGTAAAATATCAACTAATATGAAGAAAGTCAAACTGTGCAAAGAGTACTAGTAATGCTCACAAGTTAGAGTCAGAACCTCCTAAATATGTGTATTTGGTTTGTATACTTCCTGAATCATCTACTTCGGTTTCGGTTATAAAATCGGTGATATCTTTGACTTTTTTATTCAAGCTAACAACTTTTAGGATCTTAATATAGTTAGTTTGTGTGAAACTTGACGATCTAATGCTATACCATATAAAAACACATTATAGGAATGTAGTAACACTTGAATGCACAATAATCAGTTTAAACACTCATCTTTCACTACAACATTCGCCGCCAGCAGCGACGTTTGAGAGCTTCATGGGGACATGTCCCCACGAAACCTTTTTCGGGACATGTCCCCGAGAAAAGACCCCGACAATACCTTCTCGGGATACTTTCCCGGGACTGTTTGTCACTTTTATCGGGACATGGGTCCCATAATCGATTGTCGCCGGTCATATATGTCCAACGTGGCATCACTTCATCGCCGGGACACGTCCCTGTGGAAACAATTTTAAACTTTACTTATAGTAGCCTAATTTCGCTATTAGTCATGTTTTACCGAGACCGGTCCCTGGGAAACTATTTTTAAACGTTACTTAAAGTAATCTAATTACGTTATTAGTCTATGTTTTACCGGGACATGTCCCCTAAGAAAACTAATCGACCCAATATGCGTAAAATTGTCAAAATGGGTAATTTCAGATTTTTCCGTAAATTTTCCGAAAAATCTACAACCCGTTTGCTAACATAGTATCATATATACCCATCAATCATAACACAAATTCGCTAAACATAATATCATATATACCCATCAATCGCTAACATAGTTATCCTTTTCCAAAATTGCCAAAACGGTTCCTAAACCGTTAACGCATGATCATCTACAAAACTATCCAAAACTACCTATCCGTAAATGGTCCAAAACTATACGTATAATCCATTTACGGGAATCCTAGCACATAAACAACATAATAATCCATGTTATTCTGCATAAACGTATCCAAAATGTGTTAAAGTAACATAAATCGGCATCTCAAACCCCACTACCCCCATTACCGTCCCCGGTATTCTAGACTCACGGATGGAGTAGCACGAGATCCCGACCCACCCTCTCCGGATCCCGGTGGGTAGCACTGACCCACCCGCTGGAGTAGCACTTGACCCACCGGTGGAGTAGCACTTGATCCCGGGCGGATCAGATTCGCTCCCGCCAAGCGCGGAATGACCTCACAAAATCCATGACCGCCCATCCGAGTCCTCCGTAGCGAGCCCTCGCTCGCTTTCTCGCACTGCTTCCCGCAGTGAGGACACATCCGCCGCATCACGAGGTCGGGAGGTGCTAAAGGTCTTTTCACTCCACCGCCGAGATAAGACCGACCTACACCAGAATATGACCGCGCCGCTTACCACCAATCACGGACGCAAAATCTCACGGTTAGTCATGCGAGTCCCATCGGAGGTGCCTCTTCCCGCATCCGCAACATCTCGCTCGCTTAGTTACAAAAAACAAGAAAAGTAATATATAAGTCGTGATGCATTATATATCATCAAAACGGGTGACTTTGAAAATAAATTATACATACATATCTAGCCTCAGATAACGAGGACTCAAAGACATCACCCCTCGTATGGTTCAGACGGTAAAGCTCTATCAAGTTTTCTCCGACCCCGCGCCATCCTCACCGGTCAACTGCTTAGAAATAAAATCAATAACGACACACCAAACACCATGTATATATATAAATAAAATTATTAAATAGTTTCTTCGGTTTATGGCGAATAGCAAGATACGATCGAGATCCGTGAAGGCTAGAGCTCGTGTTCGCCATTCGGTTTTGTCGATTCACCTCCGAGATCTTCTCGCTTCTTGGGGTCTCGTCCAAAGCTTAACTGCGTATTTTAAATTATAAAACTATTATATTAATGAATTATTATTATTATTATAAAGTGTCGATCCGAGAATTTACCAACGCATCCCAATCCTCCGCGCCTTGTTCTCGGACGCTTTCTATCTCCTCAATTTTCTCCATCCCACCCGCCGTAGTTATATTTTTGTACCGATATTTGTTGTCGTCAGATCGTTTTGGAGATAATATTCGACATCACAACAATCTTATCTCCATTCGGCCAAGCAAGGTGTGTGTCCGAATCAAAGTAGTGTCGCAATAAAATATAAATAAAAAATATACAAGTTTTAAATAAACAAACAAGTTTGAATAAATATACAAATTTAAATAAAGGTTAAAAAAACTTACGTGTAGATACTCATGGATGTGGGACTTGGCCGATTGGGAACCTTAGCCCATGACTCGCAATACATGGGAATCGAGTCCCAGAACACCTCCCCAACATAGTTGGAGAACCAAGGAGAGTGAGGTCCACGTGTGTCCAAACCCCTCCGGGTTGGGCCGAAATTCGATCAACACAGGACGACCATCCAGTGCCCTCTTCGCCTTCAGTGCCGTGTTCTTCGTGGGACCACGCACCACCTTACCGCCTTTCCCAATTTTGGCGTTTGGGTCTGCAGCTTTTGATTTAGAGCCTACAAGTAATCAAATTCAAGTGATGATGACATAAAATAACATTTTATCAATTTAAAATAACATGTAATCAAATATAGTTTAGTGAAAAATAATTCAGAAATTCTTACGCTGGCAATTGCTGCCTATCCTCCTCGAGGGACCACGAGGTGGCGAATTACCTCCGTCGCCACCGTGAGACCTAGCTACAACATCTGCCATCTGTTAAACAAACATACAAATTAGTGAAGAAACATATATATAATTAAATAAATAAATAAACAAACAAACAATGCCGGGCTGGTCTTTTTTCTTTCTTTTTATTAAACCATATCATTTTTCACCGGAAGAGTTGCACAAGAGAGTTCTTAGAATAAAAGTGATAACAATAATAGTACTAGTAAAAACATATGCCCAATCAATATCTTAAAGTGACACTTATAAATGGATAAACAGGTAGCCTACAATCATTCTTTTATGAGTCCCTGAAAATTAAAGCTAGATCAAAACACCCCCTCGGTCGGCCCTTTATGAGCTGAAAATTAGCGCCAAACGGCCCCTTTATGACCGAGAATCACGGCAACAAATTTCCTTTATAACTGGAAATTCAATGCAAACGACCCTTTAGAGGCTGAATTTAGTAAAACTACAAACGCACTCTTGGTGCAGAAATAAACAAGCAAAACGCACCCCAATGGAGCCGGACACACCAATGGTTTGCTTGATCACTTCATCAATGTCAAGTCCAAGATAACACTGGATTGATATGTCAAGTCCAAGAGAACATGTTCAATAAACAGTAATGGTGACAAGGAGTTATCTTGCAGGTTCAGATAGCATGTATCACGTTGAGGTATAGCAGATATTATATCAAAACTAATGGCAACACATGAATAACGATAGTGATTAAGTTATTTGACATGGAAGTATGATACCCATAAACTAAGACCTAATAAGTAAATCATGCGATCTAATTGTTTGTTACCCTTCAAAACCGACCCAAGGTTCTTCGCAGATGGATCATTAGGCATACTCCCACCGCAAGAGACAAAGACTTGATAATAGGCAAGAAAATCCCACCACTCTAGCAGCAGTAGTACTCAAAGCATAGCGGAGCAATCAAAGTCTCACTCGGAGATAGTGGACACAAATATGGAAAGTAGTCGCCATGCTTGATCAAGAACTTCATCCGGTTTTGAATAACAAAATTTATGATTAAGCCGCTTGATATAGATAGTACTTAATCCGTGAACCAAGTTGATACGCCTAAGTCGCAAAGTGGACACAAATATGGAAAGTGATTTATTATGCTTGTCCTATTTGGTCCTATTTATGCTAAAGTTGAAGCCTTATACTTTTAGAGGGCAAATTTGTCATATAACAGCAATAACTATAATGGAGCTATACCCTACTCATATTAAAAGGAAGCTAAAAAAATACATATATATTCAAAAATAGGGAGCTATAAACTTTCGCCGGTGACATGTCCCCGCTAAAAAAAATTAACAAAATAATAATAAACATACCTTTTGGTCTCGGCTCACGGTTGTGGTCTCGGCTCGGTCTCGGCTCATAGTTATTGTTGGTCACACCACAGCTACTGTACCAAAAAAAATTAAAAAAAATTATAAATTAAAAATTAAACAATTAACAATTAACAATTAACAATTAACAAATAACAACAATTATAAGAAAAATAAAAATAACGAAAATAAAAAAACTAGCAAAATTAAAAATTAGCAAAATTAAAAAAAATGTGTACCTGGTCTTGGTCTCGGATGTTGTGAGAGTAGAGGGGAAGAGAAAGAATTAAACAATGAGAGGGTTTGAGAAAAGAATTAAACAATTAGAAGGTTGAGAGTAGCAATGGAGGTGGTGCACAGTGGTGCGAGTGTATAGGGAAGAGTAGCAGGGTGGTGGTGGTGGTGAGTGTGAGAGTAGCAAGGTGGTGGTGGTGGTGTGAAGTAGCGTGGTTGGTGGTGAGTTGAGAGGAGGAAGAAGGGTTTTTTCTTTTTTTTTCCCGAGTGAGACCGGATCCGCTAATAATTGAGGTTAATATTTCTTTTCTCCTTTTGCCGGGTACAATTCCCCGGGGAAAGTTTTATTTGTCTTCTGGCAAGACCTTTACCGGGGACATGTCCCCAGCAAAACTTATGGCGGGATAAAGCAAAAAGTGCGGAGCGAAATGAAAATTTAGCCCAAAACTTTCCTGTGGACATGTCCCGGAAAAGGTTTACTTATAAAATTAAAACTTTCATTTTAATAATTAGAACTAATAATAAATTATAAAATTATATAATTAAATTAAACCTAAAATTATAAAACTAATCTAATTACTTTTAACGACCGAGTATAGGTGCTATGGTAGACGATCATATTAAACGACCAAGTATAGGTGCTATGGTAGACGATCATGTTAAACGACCGAGTATAGGTGCTATGGTATACGATCATGTTAAACGACCAAGTATAGGTGCTATGGTAGACGATCATGTTAAACGACCGAGTATAGGTGCTATGGTATACGTATCATGTTAAACGACCAAGTATAGGTGCTATGGTATACGTATCATGTTAAACGACCAAGTATAGGTACTATGGTAGACGTATCATGTTAAACGACCGAGTATAGGTGCTATGGTATACGTATCATGTTAAACGACCAAGTATATGTGTTATGGTAGACGTATCATGTTAAACGACCGAGTATAGGTGCTATGGTATACGTATCATGTTAAACGACCGAGTATAGGTGCTATGGTATACGTATCATATTAAACGACCGAGTATAGGTGCTATGGTATCGTATCATGTTACACGTATATGCGAGTATATGTGCTATTGGTACACGATCATGTTAAACGACCAAGTATAGGTGCTATGGTAGGTATCATGTTAAACGACCGATCATGTATGGTAACGATCATGTTACCGAGTATATGTGCTATGGTATACGTATCATGTTAAACGACCAAGTATAGGTGCTATGGTATACGTATCATGTTAAACGACCGAGTATAGGTGCTATGGTATCGTATCATGTTATGTATATGTGCTACGGTACGATCATGTTAAACGACCAAGTATATGAGCTATGGTATACGTATCATGTTAAACGACCAAGTATATGTGTTATGGTAGACGATCATGTTAAACGACCAAGTATATGTGCTATGGTATCGTATCATGTTAAACGACCAAGTATAGGTGCTATGGTAGACGTATCATGTTAAACGACCGAGTATAGGTGCTATGGTATACGTATCATGTTAAACGACCAAGTATATGTGTTATGGTAGACGTATCATGTTAAACGACCGAGTATAGGTGCTATGGTATACGTATCATGTTAAACGACCAAGTATAGGTGCTATGGTAGACGTATCATGTTACACGAGCGAGTATATGTGCTACGGTACACGTATCATGTTAAACGACCAAGTATATGAGCTATTGGTATACGTATCATGTTAAACGACCAAGTATATGTGTTATGGTAGACGTATCATGTTAAACGACCGAGTATAGGTGCTATGGTATACGTATCATGTTAAACGACCAAGTATATGTGTTATGGTAGACGTATCATGTTAAACGACCGAGTATAGGTGCTATGGTATACGTATCATGTTAAACGACCAAGTATAGGTGCTATGGTAGACGATCATGTTACACGGCGAGTATATGTGCTATGGTACACGTATCATGTTAAACGACCAAATATATGAGCTATTGGTATACGTATCATGTTAAACGACCAAGTATATGTGTTATGGTAGACGTATCATGTTAAACGACCGAGTATAGGTGCTATGGTATACGTATCATGTTAAACGACCGAGTATAGGTGCTATGGTAGACGTATCATGTTACACGAGCGAGTATATGTGCTACGGTACACGTATCATGTTAAACGACCAAGTATATGAGCTATTGGTATACGTATCATGTTAAACGACCAAGTATAGCAACAACAAGAACAACAACAAAAACAACAACAACATCAAATACAAGAACAACTACTACTTTGATTAGCAACAACAAGAACAACAACAACAACAACAACAACAACAACAACAACAACAACAACTAAGAAGAACAACAACAACTACTACTACTACTATTACTACATACGAAGATTTTCCATGTCACCTAACAAATTCACGATAATGCATCCGATCGACATGCGTGGTCGTCGTGAATCGTTGCCATTTCAAGTTTGGCCTCAAGCACCCTTATTCTTGTCTCTAGCACATGTTTTGTGTTTCCAAGAAGCTTATCCTAAGATCTTTTCATGGCAGCTCGAGCACTCTGTTGGTGCATAGATTGTTCTTAAGTACTCGTCAAATGCATCCTTCCACATAAAATATCCGCATCCATTATCTTTTCTCGTCATTACATAATAAGAAAATTTTAAGATATTACAACCTAATAATTTGTATATTTACATAAATAGGAAATGTATGATTGTTCACCTTTGACAGAGGACATGAATAATATTGTCGCCCGGATGAATAATCTTTATGTGATGTTCTTAATCTTATATTTCCCGCCCACAAGAACACATAAAAGGATTAAATTGCTCCATCACGGGTTTTGAAATTTGTGTAAAGATCGATATGGTAGAAATTTGTGAAGATAAGATATGATGGTTTTGAGGATATGTGAAGATAAGAAATTTGAGGATAAGATATGGTAAATAAAGTGTAATTACTCGATAAAGGTTTTACGGGACATGTCCCCAAGAAAAGGTTCATGGAATTTTCCGCGATATAATTACCACGCTATTGACTATGCCCAATTATTGGTAAATGTTGAAAATACTTTACGCGGGGACAAGTCCCCGGCGAAACGGCCCGTTGAATTTTGACTATCCGGTCAAAATTTCATGAAAATCAGAAATACCTTTTCCCGGGGACATGTCCCCGCGGAAAGCCTGCGTTGAAAATTTCGTAACAAGTCGGTGAATTCATGTGCCACGCCGATTCAATTTTGTCGCTTTAGTGACTTTTGCCGGGACTTTGTGTCCCGGAGAAAACCTCCTCGCCGTCCGTCGATTGTTGTAGTGTGAATATGCGGTGTTTACGCTGAGGTGTGTGGAAGGTAAGGGTTGAGCTTCCGAGGATTACCCTACTCCTCTCCATCTATCGGTTTTGTGAACAAAATTTACCATCCAAATATTGACTTTCCGTAAGCATTGTTTTTGTGACTCTATGAAATCCTTGATGTCAATTCTATGATATGGTTTTAGAAAAGATTTCCAACCGAAATCGACTTTCTGAGTTTAAAATGTTTTTAGGTCTGGTAGTGTATGCTTGGATGTGCTTAATCAGTGTTGGAGCCCGGCGATTGGTAAAATTATTTTGATTCACAATGCATGTCTAATAGTTTTGTTAAACTTACTACTTATATTTTCATTGGTTTGTACATAAATTTGATAAGAACTCATTTTCTCTTATCAGACTTGCTCAGTATTTTTGAATACTACCTTCCACAACTTTTGATGGAACCAAATGCTGACGATCCTTTGAATGATGATGCTGCAACTCTCCTATTGAACGATAAAGAAACTTATGAAGAAACCGTCAAAGGTACTCTATACTTTAATTTGAACTAATATCAATACTACATTCTTTTATCGTTTTCTTTTTTTATTATAAAATAAAATCAAAATGCATATATATACATATATATATATTGAATTTTTAGGTCCAACCCACAATTGTATTATAGGGATTGATATAAATCCCAACTTCATAAAAAACTCGTGGGATCTGTAATGGTCTCAAAGTAGAAGAACAGTCTGTTTGACTTGAAAAGTAAAAAGCCATTTGTATTTGGGAATACAAGATTGTTCCCATCTTCTTAAACATTACCTCAACTTTTTGTGCTCGATTACGGTTGTTAATTGTGTTTGTTTCAGTCGACTACAATTTTGATTACATGCGGTACAATTTAAAATGAAGGCCGATCAATATATATAATGTATTTAGTTTTGTTATCTATAAATATTTTGAAACAATTAAAAGTGCATTAGACAAAGTCTTAAAATCTTGTGGGCTTCTTGCATGGTCATGCCATTGTTGGATGCACCTTTTGGATCGTAAAGGTTACTGTGAGCAATATGCCAAGCCGAAAGATGTGGGAGCAGGGACGGACCCACTTGGGAGCCGGGTGTGGCACAGGCCACACCCGATTTTAGGTCATGAAGTGTAAATTGTTTCCAAAATATGTCTTTTTTTGGCATGTGCAACACCCATTTTTGCTAAAAAAAATCTCTTATAGTGCAACTTTATTACTAATAGTCATAAATGAAAATTTGTGCATCACCCTATAAAAAATCCTGGGTCCGTCTCTGTGTGGGAGTGGTTACAGATGCGGAGCGGAGTGATGAGGACCCGAGTGAAGGCGATAATGACTCAGGAGATGAGGCAACGGAAGTGGATCCTGCTAACCCGTAGTCAAAATGTTAGCTTTTGTACAATGTGATTTCGTTGTTGTACAAAGCCCATCATAAATTTCATCATATGAAACTTGTTCAATGCTATAAATAAGTCGGCAACCTGAATCCTTGTATAGCTTATGATGCACTAAGTACAAGTCTACATAGAATCATTAGCCCAAAAAAATGACTTTAACAGGCTGTTTTGGTTGTTAATATCATGGTTTGAGTTGCCTATGTTTTGTGAGTGATACCATTGTTAATTTATTATGCATAGCCTCATGTACTTTGTGACCATACTCGACATAATTAATGCCACTAAGTACAAGTCTACATAGCATCATTAGCCCAAAAAAATGACTTTAACAGGCTGTTTTGGTTGTTAATATCATGGTTTGAGTTTCCTATGTTTTGTGAGTGATATCATTGTTAATTTATTATGCATAGCCTCATGTACTTTGTGACCATACTCGACATAATTAATGGCATTATATTTTGTTTTTGTTGTCACTTGTTAAAAAAGCACAACATCAATAACTTACAGACTAGGGCCGGGTAACCCGTTATATATAGCGTCTACGTGACTGCAAGAGCGAGGTCGAGGTGTATCAACTTGAAGAGAAAATCTGAACTATATACATAAAGAAGTAGAACATGATCAACATACTCTTTATATCGTACTGGTTTCTTTGATTCGTGAGATTATATCAATTAGCGAGTACATATGATGAATTTTACACAGAAGATATATTGGTACCTCAATATGATACGCAGGATTGATCTCGATGGGTGCTTATCATTTATGTTAAGTAAGTTAAAACAATAATGACATTACTGATAATCTTATGAAATTAATAAATATATGATTGACAGATTTTGTTGAACCATGCAGATGGAAAAATTCAGGAAAGTTCAATAATCTTTTTTATGTTGCCTTGTATATTGTATATTTATGTTCATATTGCATAAGCCTAATAAGAATCGTTGGAAGAAAGAAAAAGTTTGTATCTATTACCTAGTATACCACAGTTTTATTTACATCAATGTCGAGTATATTTGCAAAACAAAAGTCAGTATCATTTAAACAAGATGAAAACAATCATAGACCATATGATGCTTTGACCCATCGTCACTTACTAATCGTGTTTTCAACTCTTTTTCAATCATACATAACATAATGAAGTTATACTCGGTTACGAATCTTGTTCATTATAAATAAACCACTAAATGCAGCCATGAACCCACTATACTCATGTGTTCTTTGTGCCATAATGTATCTATGACCTACAATGTGAAATCTTCTATGTCTTGAGAAATTTACATTCTTCCCCTTCTTATCCATGGCAAAGTTGTCGTCTTGTACCCATTAGGTTACTTGAACCCACAAGCTCTGCCTCATACTGCTATAACATGATCACTGGTCATCAAATTAACATCATCTTTGATGAGTGTAACACCCTCCAAAGCCAAAAACAATGGACTAATTTCATGTGTCAACCTAAAACCACGTGAAAAAGTATTAGAAGCCCATTACTTTAGATATGTCAAAGTCTCAAATTTCTTATGTCATACCAAAAATAGTGATCTTATTCATGTATTTCCACACATTAAACACTTTTTTGTTATAATTATATTTTAGTAACAACTATACATATTCTCCTATCGCTACAACTATACAACATCTTTAAAATCTTTTTGTCGTTTGTTTTTCCTCATTTGATTACTTATGTTGGTTGGCGCAATCTTCATTCTCCAGCATGCTCTAGTCCGCACAAGTTAGCATATTCAAGAACACGAAAAACCATTTACTACCCTCCCTTTTCAATATTTACAAAACGACACCTGAAACTTATAACCTTCTATATAAAGTTCACTTCAAATTCAAACCATTTCTTTCCCTCTCAAATAAAACCAACCAAAAGATAACAACATTCAAGAACACGAAAAACCCAAACAAATTCTACTGAAGTTTGAAGATACAAACAATCATGGCTTCTCAAAACACACGCAAAGAAACTGACATAAGAAAGCTGTTAGTTCTTTAACTTCGTATTTTAAGATCAGTTTTCATATCATTTTGTTCATACTTTGTTTATACTTTTGTGTTTTGATTTGTGATTTCAGGACGATGAGTGGTTACGAAGTGGAGATGATCGGTGACAGTGTTGTATCATTTTATGTGTTTTTCAATGGACCTCCAGATAGTACATTCTTTAAACCCTCAAATTTTTATTTTTATTTATTTTTTTTTTTTTATTAATTTTTATCGTTAGATTATAAATTTGGTTAATATAGTCATGTTAGTTGCTAAATTTGGTTATTGTAGGATCAAGTGCGGGTTCTGGAAGTGAGGTACAGGCTGTGGGTCCAGGAGATGAGTCAAGGGCTGCGAGTTCAGGAAATGAGGCAACAGCTGCAAGTACTAGTTCTAGAGATGAGGCATTTGATGCGGGTCGTGTTGACCCGTAAACGCATCCAGTTTTGTTGGCTAGTTTGTTTTGTACATACTGATTTGATAGCTGTACAAAGACAAGAAGAGAAGATGAAATCTTATTCTTGGTTTATAAACTGATCTAATGATGTACATTAGTGGAAAATCTGATTCATTAAACAACTTTGATGCACAAGCTACAAGTCATCATGACATCATTAGCCTGTAAATCATGATTAATTGAACAGCTTATGACTTTAATAACATGTATGTTCCTTTATCATATTATCATGGTTTGAGAGGCCTATGTTTGTAACGAGTATGGAGACCATCCGCATTTTTATCTGGTAATTTATGTAACCAAAAAAAACGGTAAAAGTATGTAAACTTCAACTTAGATGTCAGGCACAACAATTTAGATAAAAACAGACCTGGGAAAAATTAAAATTCCAATGATAGATAACGACATAAAACCGAAATTAAAGAGCTTAAACTTGATAAATTTCAAATGTATGATATCAGAAGCTTGTCTTTAACAATCAAAAAAACAATTTATGGGTGGTTAGGCACTATCTAAATCACTACTCTATTATTAAATATATCAATAACCGCAAATACACCTCACTTAGTAACTTAATCTTTGTAATTAAGAGGGAATGGTAGGAAACAGAAAAACTGAAATGATTAATCAACAAACATGTAACTAAAGCACCTGCAAATACCTGCAAACATGCTGTTTGACACCGTCGTTATCAACCTCTACACCGTCTTTTCATTCCACGTTACTGATACGATACCTAAGACACAGAAATAGAGTTGTTAAAAGTTCAGCTTCAGAAATTTTATGGTTTTTTTTTTTCAAAAGCTTGGATAAGCATCTAATATCATTATCTATTTTAGTGAGTACTTCCACCAAGACATACTTCAATGCAAAAATAGTTTCTTTATACGAAGCAATACGGAAGGAAAAAATGGAGTGAATGAAAGGCACTATAAATCTCTGAACCAATTTTGTTACTTCACCAATCAAAGCTGGTATATAGTGGAGTGTTCGAGCTATTTTAGAAAACGCGGATTGCGTATAACTATTCAAAAATGATAGACAAAGTGGTACCTTGTTAGCCGGCGGGTTTTTTTATTTTCTCGACCTTAATTTTCGCTCAGATGGTATACGATGACAACCGAACATCCTTTCTTGCACATGTAAAAGGAGCGATGTTAGTGACAAATAAGCACGTGGTAACTCGTCGGGGCTATATGTATTTATATCAAAATAAATGAACCGCATAGATTACCTAGACTCCTTTATTTCTTCTATATTTCGGGATTTCAAAAGTCTCGCTTTTCAAACTAATATTCCTAATTGAGCTCATATTCAATCAAAAATACCCATTTGAGCTCACATTTAACCCGTTGATGTTGCAAAGATGTATCAATCTCGCAACAATCATTAAGTAACACTTACTGTCTTGCCATCAATAGACGTGGCCACCCCCTAAACAACCTAATCAGCATAACAAATACAAACCTAAAAAGAAAAAGACATTTCACCAAACACTTCATATGCATAACATAAAATTAGACTGTTTAATAAAGAAAAAATACACCTCAGTGTAAGCATCAACAACATATATAACTTCTTCATCTCGCTAACCCACTATTGTGCCTCAACCGTCATAAAATCGTTTCCAACAACCCTTAAAGCGATTTTAAGCTTCCGTAAATAAGGGGATTGTATTTAGCTTTCACCGCTTTTTGTAGATCTTGTTTGAAAAAATAGTATGTGCCGAGATTGATCCGTAGGTTATCACGAATGGGATAAGGCGGAATACTCGAGAAGAATGAAGAATGCTGAAGAACGGATCAGCCTTTGGATATACATATTCGGGTTTCAGAACAACCTAACGTGCCAAAAGTGCTAGCAGTCCAGCAAATGTATTGGGCTAACTGAAATGGGCCACGCGTACTGTTTCTTGTGCGACGTCGTTTCAAATGGCTTATAATATATATAGTAATTGTAATTACTATTATGCATTATGTATGCTTAGAATAGTCTCAGGTTTTTTTATCACACTAGTACATAAGTTAATCAGAATTTAAAAGATCTTATATGTTATACATTATTGAATTCGATCCTATTAGCTCATATCATACAATACGCGTTGCCACACCATCGATCTTGATTATGTATGTTAACTTATTCCATAAAAAAGTTATCATGGAGCAACACAATGCCAATGATAATATACAAACATATATACATGCTACACATGTCCAATAGACCTAATTAAATCGGGTTTTCTTTGATCCGCCAATGATCCGAAGAAAGATTGGGATATATTGTATGTATTAGACCATCCGATCGCAAAATGAACTAAGTTAACAAATTAACGGATTAGAAAAAATATGTTTTCAAACTCTGGTTCAAAAGACATGTGCCACCTCATACATTGATCCCGGCAGGTAGAGACAGAATCTTGGAAGACTACTGAATTCAGGCGATGGCAACGAAGGTGGTGATGACCGTGGTTTTGGTGGTTTAAGTGACCAGTAAGTATAACTTATAATCTAGACTTACCAGTAAGCATAACTTATAATATCTAGACAATAGTTGTTGCGTTTGGTCTAGTGGTGCGTGAGTTACCCACCAACCTATAGGTTGTGGGTTCAAGCCTCGCCAGAGGCATTTGTAAGATAAGTGGTGTAAGGTGTGAAAAATTGCCGTTAATAATTAATAATAACAATAATAATAATAATAATAATAATAATAATAATAATAATAATAATAATGTTATTTAGACTATATCATTCAAATTTGAAAAATTACATGTTTGGTCTTTGTGGTTTGCTCATATTTCATGTTTAGTTCCTAAGTCGCTTTAATTACACCACGATACTATTTTGAAACCTCAGACTCATTTAGTCCCTATTTTGGATGGGCCGTTAGTTTCGCGCTTATGTGTTTGCATCGTTAGTCCCTCCATTAATAATTTTTGCAACCGTTAGTCCTATTTTTCAAATAATAGTTTTCGCCGCTTAGTCCCTCCGTTAATAATATTTTTCGCTCGTTATTTACGCTTTTGTCCGTTTTTATCCGTTGCTCGCTTTTTATCCGTTTCCACTGGTAATTTTACGTTTTTCATCCGTTTTTTACGTTTTTGTCTGTTTTATATGTTTTAGTCCGTTTTTTAAGTTTTTGTCCGCTTTTATTCGTTTTCGTCCGCTTTTATCCGCTCAACGCTTTTTTACGCTTATGTCCGCTTTTATCCAACTCGCTCGCTTTTATCCGCCGCCCATTTTTGCACGCTTTTGTCCGCTTTTATCTCGCTTTTTTCACTTTTATCCGCTTTTCTCACGCTTTACGCTTTTATTCTGCTTTTTATACGCCGACCGCCTTTTTGCTTTTGTTCGCTTTATCACATTTCATTTGTTTTTATCCGTTATCGCCCGCTTTTTCCGTTTTATATGTTTTCATTCGCTTTTCTGCTGCCGCTTTTTACGCTTTAATATGTTTCGTCCGTTTTACGTTTTATCCGCCGTCCGATGTTTTACATTTTACCGTTTTACGTTTTTGTCTGCTTTTATCCGTTTCGCTCGCTTTAACTGCTTTCCTTTGTTTTACGTTTTGTTCGTTTTATCCGCCGCATGTTTTACGGTTTTTACGATTTATATGTTTTGTCCGCTTTCTTACTATCTAAAACGACGAAAGCGATAAAAACGTAAAAA
Source organism: Chrysanthemum lavandulifolium (assembly GCA_022545495.1). Lineage (NCBI taxonomy): Eukaryota > Viridiplantae > Streptophyta > Magnoliopsida > Asterales > Asteraceae > Chrysanthemum > Chrysanthemum lavandulifolium. Next base: position 143,345,291 of record CM040240.1, read on the forward strand.
CGTAAAAGAAGGACGAAAACGTATAAAAACAGACAAAAACGTAAAAAAATGGATGAAAACATATAAAAACGAATGAACATGGATAACAAATGAATAAAATCATAAAAATGGGTCAAAAACATATAAAAAGAGACAAAAATGGATAAAAACGTAAAAAAAATGGACGAAAACATAAGAAATGGCGAAAAGGGATAAAAAACGAATGCAAAAGGATAAAACAGATACAAACGTAAAAAACGGATGAAAAGCGTGAAAAATGAGCGAAAACGGATAAAAACGAATGAAAACGGATAAAAACAGACAAAACATTAAAAACGGGCGGAAACGGATAAAAAACGAATGAATACGGATAAATACGCATAAAACGTAAAAAATGGGCGAAAATAGTTAAAAAAACAGACAAAAACGGATAAAAACGTAAAAAAAAGACGCAAAGGGATAAAAACGTAAAAAACTGTGGAAAAAGGGCGAAAACGTAAAAAAACGGACGAAAGCGGATAAAAACGGACAAATATGGAGCAAAACATATAAAAACCTGTTGGATCTTAAATATTATGTTGTTAGATGATTCGGGTGGTCTAGGATTGTGATTAAACAAGTAAGCCATTTTGATAGATGAAGAGAGTTGAGAGGAGGTTTCTTGAAGAGAGTTGCTTAAGAAAATGAAAGGTTTATTCAAAGAGCCACACCCTTCCATGGATGGAAGGGGTATTTATACTACAAACAATACGCCCTCCCATCGGATGTGGATCGTATATCAGATGGGTAAAGACTGTCCTTCCTCCACGGTGTTGCACTAAACTAATCTACGCTACAAACTAACAAATAAACCATCGAGTAACGTAATAACGACACGTCTACGAGCTAACTTATGCTAGACCATAATTGGGGTGACCGACACTTTAACATGGAATTTTCTAATTCCTAACAATCTCCCAAGGGAGGTCACCCCATGATTTACATTTTGAATCCTAGCATTCTATTCTTGACTTCGCTCTTGAGCTCATAGACTATAATTCTTCACTTTCGCAATCTTTGTGCTTAAGTAGTGCAACTTCAAAGTCCGCATTGATTTGTACTTTTAGTGGAGGCCTTTAACCGATCCACATCTTTGATGATCTTCGAGCTTTCATTGAGATCATCACCACGCGAAATCTCCGGATCACCCTTTATTGTGTTGCCATCATGTGATGTTGTGACTTTTGGACCGACATGCTCACACTTTTGAATCATGACATCTTTCCATCGAGTAGCGGAAGCCTTCTCGGTTCATGATATTTGCAGCAGCGTAGCGTAGCATAGTATAAAATATCGTAACCGGGTTATGTAGATATGCACCGGTCATGATTTCTTCAATTAAGTGTGGTTGTTGTGAATATGCGCTTTGGATTGACCTCACCGATCAACCGCAATCGTCGGGTGTGCCCGCATACGACGCTTAGCAATAAAGCGCACGAATGTGTCTTTGATCACTTTCGTTGAATTGAGGTACACGGCCCATGGTTCCCGTTGATCGAGACAAGTCTCGCCGTGATCGTAGGATTCTTAAGAATTTCCTTGACAGGTTTCGCAATGTTCTAGTCGTTCTCAAACCGAACGCCTCAAAGAAGACAACACGGAGTGAGTGAACCAAAGAAATTGAGATTCACCGATTGATGAAAAGTGATTTGAAAACAATCGCAGACACTTAGAAGAAAGAGTTTTTCAATACGATGAAGGTTTTATGAGAAAGATCAATTTTCAACCAAAATACTTTTTTATTAGAGAATGAGTACACATTCGACGTGCTAGCGAAAAGAAGAGATTCGCACATCAAACGGTTTTCCTAAAAGTATTTTTCAATCGAGATACTTTTGAATTTGAAATGAATACACATTCGACGCGCTAGAGAAAAGAAGGTTTGCACATCGAACGGTTTTCCAAAAGTATTCACAATTCCATTCTCGGACCAAGGTTGATTCAATAATGAATCGCCCCATCGCTTTCTATCCGCTTGTCACAAACTTGATCTTTTGCAAGATTTCACATGTCACCCACCAAGAGCTTGTTTGATGTTGGCTCTAGAATTTCCATCTTCATTGTGAATATTTTTACATATCACTCGGATGTTCGAAATACCACAAGGATAATGCGTGGGACTCTTAATATATACTTACTTTCCACATTGTGTGAAAAGCAAGTCTTCAAGAATTTAGTGTCCTAACGAGATATTGTGGATGATCTCTTGGCTCTAGACTCAATTGTGCATATTTGGTTCTGTCTTGGGAGACTAGGGAGAGGTCTCTTTCTTCAATATCAACAATCTCTAAGAGAAAGTCGATAGATAATGTAGGTTCCCGTGAGAATGAAACAAGCCCTTTTAAGAGGAACTTGAGTGGTTTGGGAAGATTGAAGTGCGAAGCGTCCACCGGGTCCATGACGTCTTGTCTTCAATACCGGTGTTACCTTGGTAACCTCCAAGAGCAAATGAATTGAACCCGGTTTCGCCCTAAGGTTGAATTATTGGAGGCTATTTCTTTTCACCCTTTTCACATTCAATTTTTTTCATTCTTCAACCTCTTCAGTGCTTACCGAGACTTCATAACTAGAACCTTGTTGGGTTTATTCCAGTTCTAGCTCTATCTCAATCCGCACTCTTCCCGTATTCTCATGTTTCTCCTTTTTTCAATATACCTAAGGACTCTACACTATCTAGTGGATAGTCCCTGGGTAGATCCCTCCGGTTCTGGTGGATCGTGAGAACAAATACCTAACCTAACCATCCTTATAACACCATGAATAAAGTAAATTGGTCGGTCTTTTGGTATTGTTCTTTCCTTCATGAAACCAATTGAAAAATCATTTGGAAAAATCAATCAAGGTACTTGTGATACGAGATCAAAGCATTTTGTACCTTAAAAGTTTTGATCATTTAGAAAACCTCCCCCTCAACATGTGCATATGATTTAGAAATTGTTTAGCACATGGAGGCAAGAGGACTTTGAAATATTTTCTTTGATCACTATTTTCATACGAAAAAGCCATTTGATTTTCTTGGTAAAATCTCCCCTCAATATGTGCATAGGATAAGAGAAATCATTTTAACACATAGAGGCAAGAGTTCTTTTGAAGCACATCCACAATGAATACAAAAGCCATTTAAGAAACCATTCGCCCTCAATATGTGCTTCGAGATTCAAAGCGTTTAGCACATATGAGAGCGACTGCACAATTGAATCAAAATGATCACTTTTATCGATTTCATTATTAAATCACAAATTCTCCCGATCAAAAATATCAAACCCTTTGAGATTTTGGATCCCAAGTGATTTAATTAGGTTTAGAAAACATGGGAGAAAATGTGGCCTTGTTTAAATACTCATCCGGTTTTGGATAAATCCTCCTCCTCAACATGTGCATTGTGTATTTGAAATCGTTTGGCACTGGAGGCGGAGTGCCTTTGAAGGACTAAAACCAATTCCATTAAAACAGATATGAGATTTAAATCACGATCTCTCACCCGATCAAAAATTTCAAACCTTTCGAGATTTGTGATCCCAATTGATTTAAATCATTTAAAAGAGTTTGGGGAAAGGCGTGGCAAGATTTAATTTTTTGAAAATGACGATAAGGACCAATTTAAGACATTAAAGATTGTTAGTGTCGGTATGATAGTTTTAAGAGATCTTTAGTAAAATAAAACAATTTCACAATCAAACAAGGACGAGAAAAAATTCATTTTGAAAGACCTTGATTCTAAAGAAAAATCATACCATGACATAACATTAAATCTTTAGATCACCACTTATATTGTACAAAGCGAAACTTTTGTGAAGAAGTATCGTTTGAAAATAATTTATTTTAAATCACTCTCCCCTCAATCCATGACAGTAGTCGATGATTGAGTGACTTATATTTTGATAAAATGAATTCCGGTGATTTTCAAAATTTAGTCTAATTTATTTTCAAAACAATATTTTCCATTTTCAAAACAATTTTAATCAAAATTTTCAAAATTGTTTAAAATGGTATCCTCGCACAAAGATACGTTAGGTGGTTGAGTCGCTTTTGTTGTTGTTCTTTGAGGGTTGGAAGAAAACCGTCTGCAGATGCAATGAGACTTCTTATAACGTTGCATTTTGAATGCCAACCGAGGTCAAATTAAGCTCGCTTCTTCACCACTTAGAAGAAAACCATCTGCCGATGCGGTGAGACCTCTTACGTTGCATTTATGCCAACTCCATAGAAGTCCAATTAAGCTCCGTTTCTTCATTTGTCAACCCAAGATATAGTTACCCTTTCCTTTCGGCATCCAATCATCTTCAATTGTGGGATCCGGATCGAACATTCTTTTATACCAATATACCTGCATATGTTAGTGAACACACATACAAATATATGGTGGTCGACATCACCCAAACAACAATCGACTAATAAAATTCAATGCAACATATCAATCAGATCATATAAATGTATGGGAATAATGTGTTCATCAAACTCTAATCATCTAAACCTAACAATCATATCCTAAATTCCTAGTCCTTCGACACGAGCAAATATCATTTTAATTAAGCACGAGGATAATTAAGAAAGCTCGTTAGATGATATAGATTTGAAAACATTCTCCCCTCAATCAATGACTTATTTTCCGAAAGATTAAAAGCTGAAGTCATTGATTGAGTTTTCAATTTTAACGAAAAACTCGAATCGATTGATTTTCAAGCAACTCATTTTCCACCATTTTGAAAACACAACAAATATTTTTCTGAAAAATTTTAGACGGAAAAACATTTGTGTAGGAACAGCAGTCCTTTTGACGACATGCTTTCCTTGTTTAGTTTTTAGGATAAGTGCACGAAATATTTGAAAAATTGATTTAGCGCAAGATTTTCTTTCCTTGAAGAACGGGTTGCCATCTCAAATAATAGCAAGCCATAGTTTTAAGCCGGGTTACGATCAAATAATCAGAAGCCAATTTTTGAAGCCGGGTTACAATCAAATAATCGTAAGCCATTATTTGAAGCGAGTTCTGATCAAATAATCAGAAGCCATTTTTTAGACATGTTTAGAAAGAAATATTTACACCTCCCGCTCGAACTTCATCTAAAGTCTCGTGCCATTATTGAATGACATTTCTAAGACCGTAGATGTTATAGATACTAGAAGACATGTCATGAGAAAACAATATTTTGGTATTTTCAAATTTTCGATTTTTATGGGTTTTGAAGGTTTTATATTTTCTATTTTCTTTTGTTGGTTTTATATTTTGTATTTTGCTTTTGAATAAATATGTACAATGATAGAGAGATGATATAGTTAAAGAAGATGATGATACGAGTACCGAGATAAGGATATCGAGCAAAGACGTCGTAGAAGATAGAAGTCATCAACTCTTAAACATTCACCACCAAAGCTTCGTGGCTCTTGAATCGAGGAAAGAAATTAAACCATCCGAAGTGAGACTTTGGCTTCCCCCAAACCGAAAATCCTTATGTTGAGCAGATTCAAGCTCTATTTCAAGCTTGCTTTAGCCAGTGCACAAAGAAGCACACCATTATCATAAACCAGTTGCTCCTTTTAAGAATAGTCACCGTGATTCTTCGTTCGAGGCTATATCATCCAATAGAACAACAACAACGTATCATCCCACATTTAAATAACACTTCTCAAATTTCCTTTCAATTGACGTCAAGGCGATCCATTCCAAAGGTGTCAAGAGAACAATTCCCCAAGTAGTTGAATTGATGCGGTCGGTCTCTTTGTATAATGCTCAAGAACTCTCCGAATACACATCATGAGGGTAATGAAGAACAACTCCCCAATGTTCACATCTTTCGTCCCTGATGAATGTGTATGAAGCTCAAGAACTCAAGTACACCAATATCCAAGAACTCTCCGAATACACATCATGCCCTAAGAAAACACCTCCCAATGTTTGTGGTAAACAATGGCTTTCTTCCCGATGATCGTGTATGAAGCTCAAGGACCAAGTACACATTCCCAAAGAGAACAATCGATAACATTGAAGAAGCGGGCGAATCATCGATTATCTGCGGGTGACAATCTGCGGATGTCAACACGGAATAAGTGATTATATCTCGAATCACATTAAGCCCTCAAGTAAAACAAATGAGCATCCCAATGTACACAATCTCTCCCTTGATGATTGCGATAACATCGAGATCATCACACACCGTGTACCTCATTCATCTTGAAACTAACTCTAACATCTCTTCCCCACGTAGTTGGAATAAGCACACTAAACGCCTTGATGAGTAAAACCTTGAGTTTCTGCGGTCATGACATTTGTTTTCCGGGATATGTTCAATCACTTAGAAGAATTAAGTTCATCAAGTTTACTCGCCATGAGTCAAACCTTGAGTTTCTCTGCGGTAATAATATTTGTCTTCCGGGATATCTTCAATTACTTAAGTATTAAGTTCATCAAGTTTACTCGCGTTTAGATACGTGTCTCCTTCCCCTTCTTTGGTTTTGACACTTGAATCAACAACATATTATAAGCCCAAATACTAGAAATCGATGAGAAGAACACTTGAACTCTTGTGGGAATCAACTTGCCGAAGAATATGAGCAAGTCTAATTGGGGATTAAATTCGACATTTCACTCTCCCCTAAACCGACCATCTGTTTGATAAATGCTCAGATTAAGAAGAAGTCTTTAGATAATTAAATGCAACTCGTCTTTAGTCTTCTAGCATATAGCAGAAAATGTAGTACCGACTGTAGACTTGACCTTCTTCAAGATTGTCCGAATGGGGAATAGATTGTTAACATCTTCAACACTCCAAAAAATAAGAACATCACCAAAAAGCATCCCGATTAACTTACATCTTGCAAATCCCCTTAACTAAAATCTCTCCCAATCAAACAAGAACAGAAAAATGTTCATCAAGGAAATTAGCAATCAGGCCGCAACGAACACACAAGATGGTAACACCAAACTACCAATCACATCAAACAAGAACATAGAGATTGTTCGAAATCATCATGTTGATGTATCCGTGAAGCATTAACCAGAAGCACTTTGTCAATAAACTCATCAATCCGAGTGAAGATATCAACCAACGACTCTTAAAAGAAACTCCATGTAAAGATAACCCGATAAGAAGAAGCTCGGTTCTTACATGAGTTAGGAGCCGTTTGACCATTTATTCTCAAATATTAATCAACCATGCAATAATTCAACACTTCTTCTCCCCTCAAGAATTGCAAGCGGAGTTGCCATTCTTGATTAAGTAAGTGAAAATCATCCGAATGTTCTATTCACACTTCTTCCGCAAAATAAGCACATGATGTCGCCATCTTCATTATAATCGAGCAAGTGGAATGAGAAAACAATCGATGGTATCCGGTTCACTTGATGGTGAAGCACATGGAAAAAGTATGAAGCATGTTGATGAGAATGGTCATAATTGAGAAGATTTGTCTTCTTGGAAGATAAAGCGCCGACACGCACACTTTTCTTTTCTTTAGAGAACGAGGCATGAGCTTGTGTTCATACGTCATAGTGTTGAAGCGCATCAAACGTATACTTTTCTTTTCTTTACGAGGCTGAACCGCATACGATGTGAGCAGGGCGTCATAATCTCTCTTTTCATCATCTCTTGGCAAACATATAATCATCCCCATTATCATTCGATGAGGCTCTTTGTTGTGACAAATGATGGAAAACCCGATATAATGAATTTGACCTCAAGTAAACTACCCCGAACTCATGACTTAAACTTGCACAAATGTAACAAAGGCGGTGCCGATTTCCATTAGCATCTCTAAGTAGTCTCTATGTACTCTATACTCTTCAACCAACCAACCATCAAGTATAAGACGACATTACCTCTTGAAAATCCACAATTGAATGTGACCTTTGAGCACTACAACGTAACTCCTTTAAGTGATAGTTATTTTGAGGTGATAAGAGCCCAATTCCCCAGTGGTAAAAGAAGGGTAGAAGACACCCAACAATAACTAGATTTCCAAGTCTTCATTTTTGATAATAAGCTCGAACAAGGATCTCGAAGAATCTTCATCCATCCATCCCCGATACCTTCAGATACTAAGTACACTCGCCCGTGATATTTCACTTCAACCTCAAATAAATAATACTGAATTAACCCCGTTGTCACTTCTTTGTTAAAATCTCAAATCTAGCCTCCTTTGACTTTAAAAGTGAACTTTGATAATGGTTTCATCCCGACCATGGTTAAAAGCACATAACCTCGTAAAACCATGTAGTAACCAAACTGCCATGAAGACAACCCAAACTCACACCCAACTCATGAAGTACACCCTTTTATCCCTTCTTTGAAGCAAAAACCGTAGCACCAGCATCAAGTAAGATCCAAAATTACACTTTCTCTTCTCCAAGATGGTTCCATTATTACGGATTTTACAACTCTAAGGTTTAAACCGAGAAATAGTTTCTTCAGGGATTTTACAAAACCAAGAATAAACCGTAAGATAGATCCGAAATGCACTTTACTAATACCGGGATGTTTCCATTGTCACGGGATTTTACAAGTCTATGATTTAAACCGGAAATAGGTTCTTTCCAGATTTTACAAAATCAAGACAAAACCGTAAACAATGTCGACTTGAATGTGTTATGACGACTTTGGTTTCAATGAATATCTGTTTTAGGGGAACATGCAGCGGTTCATCAGCGATTCAAAATCCAACATCATCAACCATCCAATCAACACTTTGGTAAACACATCAATCACGCAATCATCGGCTATCATAGTGACCACATGGAGAAGTAAACACGATATACCAAACTTGATCATGAAGTAGAGTTCCCAGTTTGTTACTTAACCTTGTACTAATCCTTGTGAAGAAGAAACGGTGTACCCAATGTACCAAACCTCTTGACGTATCCTCAATGCGTGAGACACCGAAAGTGTAGCTACTTTGTGGCAAAAGTGAGAAAGAATCATAGAAGTAACTAGATAGCCAAGTCTTCATCACATTCAATGAGCATGAAACAAGTCGTCTTCGGAAGGGTAGAAAGAAAGAAGCGGAATAAGTAAACGTGCCGAAAACCTCACTTCAAATTCAAATAAGAAATACCGTTCAAATAACCCCGTAGTCAACTTTGATCACTCATTATCATTTTAAGCCATGACATAATATTTTTCGTGAAAATGTATAAACCAAAGTATCAAATCGCATGACACATCAAATCTCTCAATTAGATCATCAAATCTCATTGACACAACCCTCATCGACTAAATTCTTCAGCAAGTTTCATCATCAATAGCTCATCAACAAATCAAATTCATCACATATCCAAATAGAGAAGCCCATTTAAACAAGTGAACCAATTCATGAAAAGCAATTTTGAATAAAAGTCCGGTATTCAAAATTCAAATTTCAAAGCCGGTTCGAAAATGATCACCGAAATCTTATAATTGCCAAAAGCTCAAATCCAGTAGCCAAATAAAGCACCTGGTCCATCAGATCCGTATCTCATAAACTCAAGAGCTCAATATCCACACCATTTTCATAATCAAATAGCTCACCAAATAAGTTAAGACACATGAGTCTTATCATCATTAAGTCATGAAAATAGGTGCCTCAAGAAGATTTCAATAATAATCAATAGCAACATCTCATTACACACGGCCTAGGTCCAAAAGAGTGTGATATAACACAAAATTTCACCCAATCCCAAAACAGTGCACGGCTCATGTAGCATATCAAGATCTATTCAGCCCAAAAGAAGTATTATCCGATCCATATCAAAGTAAGTTAAGGCCCATCTGATCCACTCCTAGCCCACGAGTTTTTAGACTTGATCCAAAGAAAAACCTAACCTAATCTTTCGGTGAGTATAAAACTCACATATCTCACTCACTTAATCTTTCGTAACCCTAACCATTAAACTGTCCGCCCCCATCACTAAGTTTACACCTCAAACCCTAAATACTCTCATGATAATCCTCCTCTTTCTGCTTCAGTACACACACGACACATCTCACCCATCACCACAGGGATGGTTAGATGTTGATAATGTCACATGGATGACTCGAGGTGTTACAAGTAGACCACAGGGATGGTTAGAGAAGGCTTCCCAAACGAACCAAAGGTAGGTTTAATAATGCATATAGTTAAAGCATCATTAATGACGAACAAATGAACAAGATATAACATGTTTTGTTATCATCTTTTCATTTTAGTTTCGGATAGTAAATGAAGCGAGACATTAACAAATTGGATCTGTGATGATATCTTTATTTCGTAAGACCTTCAAGTGTCTTAATGTACATTTTTATTACACGAAAAAAGATAGACTAGGTCTTGAATAATCAGAGATGTTTTTCCCTTTTTGTTTTGAGAAGTTAAGTAGAGATCTGTGATGATATGAGTTTTAGAATGTTTGACCAGCCATGGTCTTAATTCAGTTTAAATGACCACGAAAACATATCAGAGATTTTTATGATGCTTTCATTTAATTCGTTTCAGTAACTGAACCAAGAGAGTATGTCATGAAACGTGTTGTACTTCTCTTAAATGGTTCGGATATTACTCAAGAGGCTTGACCATTAAATGATTGATGATGGTGAAATGTTCAAGAAAGTGTCTTGAAACCGATTGCAAGATAATATGAACACACTGAGATCATAGGATGAGAATCTTTGTTTAGACTTGAATGTGTTTTGATGAGTCTTATTAGTAGATGTATGGATATGGTTGTAGTTAATGTTGGAATGATGTACCATTTTGTATGATCTGATTTAGTTGCTTGTCTTGGCATGTTTGTTCTGGTTGAATGATAACATAGCATATCTTCTTGTTTGATATTCTTGATTCTTGATTGAATGTACTGCTTATGTATGATGGTTCAAACCAGTCTTTGTTTTCAAAAGTCTTCAACTCGCATAACTTGTCCAACATCATTGTGTTATAAAATCTTCAACTCGCATCTGACTTAACTAGCATCACTACATTTATGCAGCATGACAACTCGCTTTTGACATAAAATCAAAAGCAACTCGCTCAATAGCAAAGTGCAATAAAACCAAATGCGAGTTAAGTAACTCGCATGAAACTGAACCAGTACCCAACTCGCTTCCATGAATGGTACCAAAGAAAACTGTTATAACTCGCATCAAATACTTTGAATTTGGACGTTTTTGACAACTCGCATAATGGATGCAAAGAATCTGGACAAAAGAAAAGATGCAAAGTCGCTTACAGTTTAAAACAACTTGCTTGTATGAATAAGACCAACTCGCTAACATGAATCAGTGCAACTCGCTAACAACACAAACCACATCCAGATATTGAATCTGGACAGTATCTCAACTCGCATTTATGAACAAGCACAAAGAAACATGAACAGATTCGACCATTAACAAAAATCGGTTTGACAGATGATTTGACGGAAAAATTGATATAAGAATCATTTAAACAACTGATATTGACACACATAAGGTACGTAACAAATCAGTGGAACCAATCATAACAAAAACCTTATAAAATAGTTTGACCACACCAATTTCAAACCGCATACAAGAAACGCATCAAAAACCATGCAAATCATCAAAACAACAAAACCTGGGCTCTGATGCCAATTGTTGGATCTTAAATATTATGTTGTTAGATGATTCGGGTGGTCTAGGATTGTGATTAAACAAGTAAGCCATTTTGATAGATGAAGAGAGTTGAGAGGAGGTTTATTGAAGAGAGTTGCTTAAGAAAATGAAAGGTTTATTCAAAGAAGCCACACCCCTTCCATGGATGGAAGGGGTATTTATACTTACAAACAATACGTCCTCCTATCGGATTGTGGATCAGGCATACAGTGGGTAAAGACCCGTCCTTCCTCCACGGTGTTGCACTAAACTAATCTACGCTACAAACTAACAAATAAACTACTGAGTAACGTAAATAACGACACGTCTACGAGCTAACTTATGCTAGACCATAATTGTGGTGACCGACACTTTAACATGGAATTTTCTAATTCCTAACAAAACCTAAAAAACGTGCGAAAATGGATAAAAAACGAATGAAAATGGATAAAAAAGTAAAAAATCTGGCATAAACGGATAAAAAACGAACAAAAATGGATAAAAAACGAACAAAAACGGATAAAAACAAACAAAAACATAAAAATGGGGTCAAAATGGATAAGAAACAAACAAAAGCATATAAAAACAGACGAAACGGATAAAAACGAATAAAACGGACGAAAAACGTAAAAAACGACGGAGAACTGTTAAAAATGAACGAAAACGGATAAAAACGGACAAAAACGTAAAAATAACAGTCGAAAACTATTATTAACGGAGGGACTAACTAGCGAAAACTATTATTTGAAAAAATAGGACTAACGGTGCAAAAATTATTAACGGAGGGATTAACGGTGCAAACACTTAACGGAGAAACTAACAGCCCATCCAAAATAGGGGCTAAATGAGTGCAAGATTTCAAAAATAGGTATCTCTGGTGTATTTAAAACGATTTAGGGACTAAACATGAAATCTGAGCAAACCACAAGGACTAAACGTGTAATTTTTTCTTCAAATTTATTAGATTTATATTATAGTAGTTGTTGAATTCATTGGTGATTTAGACTACTTTATGTAAATGAGTTATATATTTTTATGATTCTGAGTTTCTCACCTATCTTTTATATAATAAAGGAATTACATTATTTTAGAGTGATTTTGTCAATTCATTCTTATTGAAAAACAATTGGGCCAATAGGAGAGCTCGATTTCGCCATGTAAACAAAATCGTGTGATGTGATTGGTTAATAAAAGTCAAAATTAAATTGATTTTGGTTAAACTTTAATAAATTCGGTGGAGAAATTTGGAAGATAAAAAATAATATATATATAAGTGTCAAATTTATGAAAACAAAAACTTAAAAAAGAATGAGGTAATTAATAAAACTTTAGTGGTTGAATTTTTAAAAATTATATAGAGTTAAGTGTAATATTATAATCCTTCATATTTTTTTAATAACTTTGGATATAAATAAATACCCCCCTTATACTTTAACTTTAGATCTTAAAAAATACAATGTATATGTTGCTTTAAAATAACAACATATAAATTTGCATAAGATTATAAGTATCAATTTTTTTAATATATACTTTCAATAAAGACTCATTTATTTCATTTTTAAACGTTTAACCTATGTGAACACGAGTTTACATTTTAAATACGGCTAATTTACTGAAAATGAAAATATAATTATCAATTGTAAGCAAGGGTTACTTTAATATATAAATACGCGATTATACTTATAACAATAACTCATGTAATTCTTATTTATTTATATAAGGATATCTAGAAAAATATTTTTTAAAAACTTTAATGAGTATACTTTAACTTTATCAACGCTCATTATGTGCTATTAAACTTGCATCATGTGTACAACATAATATCAATAGTGAAATTTAAATAACAACATCAATATCTTTATTAGCTAAATAAAATTAAATCTTGAGTTATCTAACACAAATTTTTACAAATATTTTACCAAATTCTAATGGATATTAATGCATAATAAAAAACTCGTGCTTAAGTATTAGTTGTACTTATATCACAATTTTCATGAGCAAATTCTTATATGTGTATATATTGAACTAAAATGTTAAAATAAATTTGATTTATATGTAAAACTTCACATGCATCTTGAAACTTATAACTATATAATTATATGCAATTGCCTTTAAAAAGACACAATATTCGATGTTAATAGAATATTATAACTAGTTAATCACTATTGTCAAAGAACTCTTCAACATGATTAATATATATATATATATATATATATATATATATATATATATATATATATATATATATATATATATATATATATATATATATATATAACTAGTTAATCAACTATGTCAAAGAACTCTTCAACATGATTAATATATATATATATATATATATATATATATATATATATAGGATAAAGATCAAATAAAAGACAAATATCCAGTAAAAGATAAAAATATTTTTTTTTTCAAAAACGTTCTCAAAAATTCCCAAAAATTCCACAAGATCGGGTATGATGGTGCATGAAAAAGTTGTGAAAAGTTTTTCTAAAAGTGGATATTATTTTTCGAAAACAAATTATGAAAAAATACGTTTACGATTAAATCGTTTTTTGTGCATCAAAATTGTTTTTGACCCAACTTCTTTGACTTTTTTCATCAAAATAATATTGCGCATCTATCTAAAACAGTTGAAATTTTGTGCATCAAAATTTTTTGCATCAAAATTTGTTTTGTGCATTAAAAAAGCGTATCAAAACTCAAAATTACAAAAATATTTTCACAAAGTTTTATGCACCAACATACACGATCTTGTGGAATTTTTTGGAATTTTGGAGAATTTTTAAAAAATAAATATTTTATTCTTTTACGGATATTTGTCTTTTATTTTAACTTTACCTATATATATATATCTTAGATGAGACCGCGTCATATGACGGAATTTTATAATGACATATCGGTTAGTGATAAAAAAAAATTTATGGGTTATAAACGAAAAATAATAAAAGTTTGAAGATTTGGGGAATAAATATAATGTTTTGAAACCCGGTTCGACCCGGGTGGTTCAACCGGTTGAACCATTCTGGTCGAAAAACAGATCGATTTAAATCGAGTCAACCCGATGGGTTGGGTCGAAAAACGGGTCAAATTAAACCGGATCAACCCGTCGGGTTTGAAGCGTCTCGGGTGAACCCGGTTTTCAATGTGTACTAATAGTTTCCTTTTGAAATATATGTTTTCAACATTTCTTTTTTTAGTTTCAACTTTTCACTTTTTACTTTTGGTTTTCCTTTATATATAGTATAGCGAGGTACCAACACGTTTGCCGGCGGTGCACTCTGTGATGATAACGGATAAATAGATCTCGATTAGACCTAATTTCACCGGTTTGTATCGGTTTATTGGTCTCTACGGTTCATTTCGGATGGTTTTATTGGTTAGCAGAGCCGGTGGCGACACTGTTCTCGGTTGAACCCTTTAGTCCGTCCGGTTTTAAAACTATATATACCATCAACTGTTAGCTTTTATGAAGCTTTGTGTGTTTATTAATTTGTATGATGTGTATAATAACATGTACTTTTCATATAGGGTGTTTTAAAAATAACATTAATTATTGTGTTTAATTATTTTATATTTTGGATTATGTTGGAGCTTGTTTAAATTGTACATTGTGAAAATTTTATTGTACTTTTTAATAAGAGGTGTTTTAATTGGTTGTTTTTAATTTGGTAGCTTTTAATTGGTTGTACAATGTAAATAAATTATTGTATTTTTAATTAATGGGGTGTTTCAATAAGAGTATTAATTACACCATGCATTTCTCTCACCTTTGACTTTCAAGATTTCACTTTTCAAGGTTTGACCATACACTCTTTATATGTAGTGTGTATATATATATATATATATATATATATATATATATATATATATATATATATATATATATATATATAGTTTATCATCGAATAAGAAGATTCTTAAAATAAGAAGGAATAAGAAGAACTATAACCGCAATCCGAGATGCACCGACCTAAATTAGATGCATCCTATAATCTTAGATGCATTATAACGCACCATAGTGTGTTTTTTATCTTTAATCGGATCGTATCGTATATTAGATCGTTTCGTGATTTCTCTACTTTTTGTTCTCTATACGCTCAAAATCATGAAAATCAATTTACCATCTATACATCAAATTAACTTTCGTAACTCGGGATGTTGCATCTATATGAATAGAAATGCATCTAATGCAAGTCGTTGCATCTCTAATGCGTGGTTTTGGTCACCTACCACTTTATTTTAATTTCTTCACTCCATCCCCGCTTCTATATACATACATACATATATATACATACATACGGTGTTTAACGTGAGAAGTCCCAATTTTTATGAGAAGCGAGAAGAGATCCCACCTCCATCTAATCCTCTTTTTTTAGATCTAATTACCAAGATTAACCAACTATTTGCACTAACCAAAGGCATTTTGTAATCTAATCTAATATATAGATAAAAAAAAAAAAAAAAAAAACACACAATAACAAAACCGAAGGTGAAAACGGAATTATTCTCTCCGATCCAGCTACCTTTCTCCGATCACAACCACCACCGTTTAAACCACCGCTCCACCGCCAAATCGAACCACCATCACTCCTCCACAATTATGCTTCACTTCTTCACCTTCTACAACCTTCTTCCGCATTCGTTCACCAGAATATTAATCATCACCGTCGTTAAATTGCCGATCAACCGCCGTTCAACCACATTATGCCATCGCCGTTCAACCGCTGTATATCACCGTCGTTCAACCACAGTAATCAACTGAATATTAATGAAGAAGATATGGATCTAGATGACCCTGTAGCAGAAGAAACTGAAATCATTGATATCACCGAAATATCACCAGAATACACAAAAGATATCAAGTAATTATCAT
Source organism: Chrysanthemum lavandulifolium (assembly GCA_022545495.1). Lineage (NCBI taxonomy): Eukaryota > Viridiplantae > Streptophyta > Magnoliopsida > Asterales > Asteraceae > Chrysanthemum > Chrysanthemum lavandulifolium. The sequence goes on from CM040240.1 coordinate 143,361,743, forward strand.
AATTTATTATTAATTAATTAATTTTTATAAATAATTGTGTTGAATTGTGAAAATTATTAGCAAATTTAAGTTTATTTAGAGTATCTTCGCATGTGAACTGATTTAATTTTATTAGTGTAATTAATTTTAGTTGGAGCATCTTCGCATGTGAAGATTATCAGTTAGGAATGAAGTTTTGATGCAATTAGCCAATTTAAGTTTGGATTACATTATCTTCACGTGTGAAAATATCAGTAAGTAATGGATTTTTGAGGTTATAAGTGCATATGATTTTAGTTATATTATCTTCACATGTGAAGATTATGGATTTTTGAGGTTATTAGTGCATATAAGTTTAGTTATATTATCTTCACATGTGAAGATTATGGATTTTTGAGGTTATTAGTGCATATAAGTTTAGTTATATTATCTTCACATGTGAAGATTATGGATTTTTGAGGTTATTAGTGCATATAAGTTTAGTTATATTATCTTCACATGTGAAGATTATGGATTTTTGAGGTTATTAGTGTATAAGTTTAGTTATATTATCTATTTATCTTCACATGTGAAGATTATTAGTTAGGAATGATGTTTTGATGCAATTAGCGGATTTAAGATTGGATTACATTATCTTCGTGTGTGAAAAATATCATTAAGTAATGGATTTTTGAGCTTATAAGTGCATATAAAGTTTATTTATATTATCTACGCATGTTAATATTATCCGTTAGGAATGAAGTTTTGACGTTATTAGCGGATTTAAGTTTGGATTATATTATCTTCACATGTGAAAAATATTAGTAAGTAATTGATTTTTGCGGTTATAAGTGCGTATAAATTTAGTTATATTATCTTCGCATGTGAATATATCATATAGGAATGAAGTTTTGACGTTATTAGCGGATTTAAGTTTGGATTATATTATCTTCACGTGTGAAAAATATTAGTAAGTAATTGATTTTTGCGGTTATAAGTGCGTATAAGTTTAGTTATATTATCTTCGCATGTGAATATTATCATATAGGAATGAAGTTTTGACGTTATTAGCGGATTTAAGTTTGGATTATATTATCTTCACGTGTGAAAAATATTAGTAAGTAATTGATTTTTGCGGTTATAAAAGTTTAGTTAGAAATGAAGTTTTCACGTGTTGAGTCATTTTTTGCATTTAATTACGAAACTTATATGTATGCGTGTTCTTGAATTTTTGAATCTGGGTATGAAAGAAGGTGGACAAGTGGTGGAATTCCGCCTTTTTCGGCTATTAAATCTCTACTTTCTGTGCATTCACGTGACAGCATACGTATCTTGGTTACTGCTTTTCGTTGTACTTGTAATTGGCTAGAGGATAGGTTTTGAATCAATGTTATAACTTTCTCACTGTGTGCTTTTTTAGGTGGTGGAGGTGGTGTCTTTTTTGGGATTTGGTAATTGTTTGTCTTGCACCATTGTATAATTAAGTTTCGTAATGCAACGTTTGGTGCTAATGCGGTGTGTGGTAAAGGTAGTCCTGTTTTTGGGCAGGTACGTCGGTTGGAATCCAGCCATTGTTGTATGCTTTCTCTCTCGTATGTCTGCAATGAAAACAACATTTAAGACCATCATTGGTGACAAAGTACTAATTGACCTAAAAAAGTCAATAGGGTACTAATTTACAGCTCTGAAGCCTCAGTTTATCTCCAGTTGACCTAAAAAGTCCGACTGTATGACAATATAGTATAAGAATGGATCATATGTACTCACCTGACTAGTCACGATAATGACAGGATCCCTCATTATTTCTAGCGTGATCGGACACAGGAAGTCAAAAGGGATAGCTATTGAAGTGCATTTTTGTAAAGATCTATTGCACGGAACAGGATCATCCAGAACATTGACCTGCTCAATCCCTGCAAACCATTTAAATCTATCAAGAAGATCTATGATCTTTTGAGTTCCTTCTGCATTCTGTCCTCGTCTTTCTTTCACAAGTTTCCTTATAGCCACAGTTTCGATCCGCAATTCATCAAGAGAATTCAACGATAGCCTGTTTGCTAGCTTTTTGATTCAACATACGAGTCCCCTGACAATTCGAGTGGCTGGAGTTGTTAAGGACTGGGTGGTGGTCTTATTGTCGGCCCTTCTCTTTGCTGATACGAAGCTCACCTTGATAAATATCTTTGGTTATGCAATAGGTAATTACTTTCAGCTTCATTTATGTATTATTTATTTCTATGTTGCTAGGTAAAAACAAGCGGTCGGGCGGGTTGGGTAAGGAGTACTTTTTGTTAATGGTCGGAACATGCTGGGCTGGGTTGACCTGAAACCCTTTTTTTTTTTTTTTTTTGTTCCAGATTTCTAATTTATTCTATAGATAATGTGATAATAAATATTTTTCTGGACAGGCTGATTTACAGCGTATACTTTTTTTGAATATAGTGATCGATGACCTTTTATAGTTTAAAAATACACATTGGGCGACTTCCGACCTGTTTAACCCATTTGACCCATGAGAGATAAAACTTGACCTGAGTCGACCCATTTCACAAGTATATGATTTCTATTTTCTAAAAATTCTAAACGCTTTCGAAACACCATCCAAGCACCACAATATGGATCCTCTTTCTGATTTTTTATGCTGCTTTTGAAATTTATTAATCATGGGGCATATGAAGCTATTTTTGTAAGTTCTGAAAAACAAACACATATTTACAGCTGTGATTGTTTGTGCAGCCATAGGTGGTGTAGCAGCATACAATAACTTCAAGTTAAAAAAAGAAGCCACTCGAGCCACCATATTTGATAGTCCAAAGTCCCTTCCTATGCTATCAGCTTCTTCCACAAAAACATCTACTCAGTAGATGCACTAGTGTTCACCCCATTCTTTGCTTGTATGCGTTCATACTATCATACTAAAAATTACACAGAAAGACATATTTAGTTGGATTAGAGATTAGTAGAAGAATTTGAATTCCGTAAATGTAAATCTGGTATTAGCATGAGAACTAAAATATACCTGTATTTGCGTTCAAGATTGCATTATTAGTTAATATACACTATCATCTTGTATGCCTTACAAGAGCTCATTTAAAAACGAAGAAAAAAAAATACTTTTACAGTTTACTTAACACTATCCCAAAATCATGCTTCTGCTATTAGTGGACTTCATAAGCTTGATCCATTGTAGCCCTGAACATCTTTTTAATTTGCTCTTGTATATTGATCAGGAAACTTTTAGTTGTTAGGCGTCCGCTTTTTCATAAAATGATGTGCCCGTGTTAAATATTAGCGCTACACTCTGCTCTCAACTTTTATGATATAAAAGGTGAAACTATGCGTCAAGGTATCCTGGTTCTGACCGTGATCAGGACATTTGTAGAAAGAATCTGCTTATAATAAATAAGTAATAACATAGTATTCTTTAGATAGCGTTTTGTACTCAGTATAATGTCTAACGCATCTTTTGATAACTTTGTATATTATGTTAGGGTTCTTGTGGGAGTCGGCCGGGCTTGTTTTGAGACATTGAGGCCATTGGCATATAGTCTTTTGGCGGAAATTGTTCATCATGTTCGAGCAGACCTCTCATTGTTGCAGGTTTGAAACATTTCTGGAAATTTAATGTTGTTATTCAATATCTTTCTATTAGGTTTAGCATATGGATTACATTTCTGTTAAGTGTCCATGCAAATATCATAGCTAAACTTCTACTTTATCAGCACATTGACCTAAAGTAGTAATCACAACAATCACATGAATGGAAATAACATCAATGAAGTAAAAATCATGTCTATGTAACACACACTTGGATGAACTATGACCTTGTGAAGGATAAGTAAACAATATCAGAAACACCCATAACGGGTCACGCAAGAGATTTACAAGGGTTAGCAACCCGTGGCCCGTTGTTTATGCAGATCATTGATCTCTAACTTGAACATTGTTCTAGTACCATATCTAGTCAAACAGCCATCAATGGCACTATGGTGAAAAATATAAGCTAGCTATCTGATCATAGCCAAATCTATCAGTATTGATGCAATTATTATCAGATGGGCTGGAGTGTGCTGTTTTTCTGTATTAAATTCCTCAACTCTTTTTTATTATTTTGCTGCAGCTGTCACGGATAATATACCTGTTCTCGAGTAATATGCATGATGCTTCGTTATCTCTCAGCATCCACACCACGTGCGCACGGTTAATGTTAAATCTGGTACAGTTTGCTTTTCTCAGTTAAAAGTGCTGAGATTGATTTACCCTTTTATTTCTTTGATTTCTATGCTTAGGTGTCAGAGAACTGATTTGGTTTCCATTTGCTATTTAATCATACATTTAATTCGTAAATATGATTTTAGGTGGAACCAATATTTGAGAAAGGCACCGATCTGCCATCCATGGATGAAGCAAGGATTTTATTGGTTAGACTTTTATGGGTTCTTTAGTTCGTCAAGAGGTTTTCTGGAGTTAGAATTAACCACATTTGCAATTTCAAGATAGGTTTTCCATTAAGGTCAGCGATAGCTAATTCTTATTTTATGTGTAGGGACGCATATTGGATGATTTCGTGGGGAAATTTAGCACTTTTAAGCGTAGTATCCCTCAGGTATACTTTAAAGCTCTAAATTGTCGCTCAATTTTCATGTGCTGTTATGGAGACATGCAAGGAAATGGCAAGTGTTGATTCATGGCAGTTTAGTGCTTAACCTGAAACTTTGATAATAATGGAAAAACTGAACTACCATTCTTCACAGTCTCATTTTTGCTACCATTGGGAAGCCTTGCTTCATATTTCTTTAGCCTGTTTATGGATTGTTGGATATGTTACATTGTAGCTACTTTATTTTGAGCAAGATAACGGTGGAGGTTAGTATAGCATTACAGGTATATCTTTTTCTGCATAGAACGCATGAAACAAAACTAGTAATCTTCTATGAGCTCTGTCTTACTGATGTTCTTGAGATATCTGTTTAGAAAACTAATCCAAACATCCCCTGGTTATCTAGTTATTATAACGTGAATGTAGCTTGTTTTGATGAAGTTGATTATTTATTTTTTATTGTTTCGTGTCATATAAGGGGTGTTTGGGAAAGCTTATTAAAATAGCTTACAGAATTATTTAAAAAACTTCTTAACTTATTTGGTGTTAAAGCACAATGTTGGATTGCCGTATCAAAATAATTATAATAATTTAAAGAAAATAAATAAGCTTTATTTTAGGTAACTTATGGAAACACCCTAGACACGGTGTCCGGGATGGCTTTTTGAAACGACTTGTCTGTTTTATTAGCTGTATCAAAACGTAGAAGCTAATAATCACTATAAATAAGCTTTTAGAGAACATTTTAGTTACATCTAAAACGGGTGTATTGTTTTGAACTCCTTGGTGTCACTGGTAGCTTCGTATACATTAATTAGTTTGTCGTTGTAGTTAAAATTATTTGATAATTACTACAGTACCATCTAATGATGTTTCTTTAGGCAGGTGGTAGTACTAAAACCGATCTTCCTGAAATGGAGAAGAAAAAGTATGTTCTAAACTTAAATCTCGTCACTGTATTTACTTTTCATGGCTTTTCATTTCAGTAATAATATAACGTTTGCATTCACATTGGCAACAGATATTTGGTACCCTGAGACATGTCGATTAGGCAATTTATTCACATACTTAGCGGCAGGCTTCATTTGGCTCCTGAAAAGGCTCTCTTCATATCTGTGCAGAACACATTACCTCAGACATGTACGGTGTTCACTTTTGTTGTCCATAAGTAATTGGATTTTAATAGTTAGCGACTGACTTGCTAATGATTTTTACGAATGGTTTTGCAGCTAGCTTGATATAGTCGGTTTATGAATCATTCAAAGACGAAGATGGTTTCTTGTACATGTGCTACAACAGTGAGAAGACCTTTGGCAGCATGGATTGTTAATGTTTCGTGCATTTGCTGTGTAGTCTTTACTGATAAGTCGTGGGAGCACATCGATCATGTGATAATGAATTTGCCTGCTTCCGCTCTACAGTTTCTAGGTAAGAATACGCTATTGTACTTGGCTCTTACAAATAGGCTTTTGCATTATTCAATTTTCATTTGTCCAGTAACATGAATGATACGAAACTAAAATGGAAATTGTCAATTCTATTAATTCAGATGTATTTAGAGGGCTTATAGAGAGGAAATATTGGAAAGGTTCTCTACCATGGATTCATTGCTATTGCTTCATCCGGGCAAATGAGACTCAAGAATCAGTGGTTTCAGTAAGCATTCTAATACCCAGGACCACCCAAAAAGTGAATGATTGACTAAAGGGATGCATAAGGTGAAAATGATTATCACCATGCTTTAATTAACTTATAATTTTTTTTGCAGGAGGCGGAATCGCTCTTGAATGCTAAGATACCTGAGCCAATATTTCATCGGGTTAGAGATGTAGCTCCAAACAATGTAAAACCTGATATAAAAATATCTAAAAAGATTGCACATATTCACAAGATCTACTTGGTTAATAAAGGGGAAAAAGGAATGTTTTTGCCAAATGACAGCAGTCCTGTTACAAGGGTTGTATTCTATGCGTACGCGGGTTGTATCTTTGCAAAATGCTTTTCTCGGTGTCTTGCTAGTGAAACATTAACTTTTAAATGGATCATTTTGGATTATGTTTTTTCAAAGAGGTCAAATTCTTTAAATCAAACATTGTAGTATCTAACAAGTAAAAGGGTTAAATGGGTCGAAAGGGTCGAAAGGGAATAAGTCAATTAGGTGGAAGTTGTCCAAAACATCGCCTAAATTGCTTGTGCAAAAAATTAGATTATTATCGCAATAATATAGCTTTTAGTATCATATAATATTAATTTTCTTTCAAAAAATGGACTGAAAAATGCTGGTGGATCAACCCGACTGACCCACTAAAGCTACTTGTTTTATCCCAAACCCGTTATGACACATCACCAACCAGCCCTGTAATTTCTGCATCTACTTAATACACTTAATCTGTCTTGCAGGCAATGTATTGCTTCAGCTTTCAGTTGCCCGAAGAAGCATGCATCAATGACGAAATCACCACTACGGTTCCATGTTCTTTTGATAGATAAGTATACACATTAAAATATTTTATAATTTCACATGAAAACACTTTGATTCAAGGAAAGACCATGTCATCTATGTTTGTTGATTTATTTATTGTAACTTTTTGCATCATTATCTTTAGATATTAATTTAGAAAAAAATGTCCATCAACTGCTTAGCCGAATGCCATCCTTTCTACCTTACCCTTAGGTCCTTATCCTTTCCTTAATACCTCGTCAATCTACGTGTATTTTAGAGTATGCGTATTAAAATAAACTATTCTCTCATCCTCTTTTTCATTAGACAAAAGATCGTCTTTTGAATCAGACCTGATTACAGGGACCCTAAACAAGAAAAAGAACAATTACAACCCCACCATTGAAAGATTCAATCATGCTCTTTATGCACAAAGCATATCTTCTTGACTGGAATTGCATCATATAGTCATAGTATATACTATATACATATATGTTTAAGTTTTTTGTTCAAGTGGTACAAAAACAAAGACCTAAACTTCGGTTGGTGTGAAAATAATATATTCAAAAAGTTGCAAAGAAAGCAAATGAGAAGACTGCAACGAAAAATATAACACGTAGATTCAGGCTGGAAAGCTTAATTAAGTCGTATGGTAATCTTTTTTTCTTTTTGCTTATTGTCAAAAAGATGTAGTTAACTTTTCTGGTTCTCTATCTTCATTTCAGAACTTTGTTATGTTGACCCTTTATGGTAAACATAAGGACCCATATCGGTCGTCGGCAATGTATAGGTTTCAATGCACAAGGTACAATTGTTTTATGGTTTTTATCTACTGTTTGTTTGGTTGATGTTGAAGTGTTGAGACTATGCTTTGAATTCAAGATTTGATTAAAAACTGCTGGCATATTATCATTGATGTAGCTTCTATACAGCCGAGAGTGACTTGATTAGTGACCCAATGCTTCATAACTTTAATATTTCTTCACGAAAACAACACAGTTTTAGACATAAACAAATAGAAGTGCCTTTGCTTCAGCAACACCTCACTTTGCGCATCAACTGTGGAAATGTTGGCGTTAGAGTTTCACATAGCTTGCCTTCTTGCAGATTTGCTCCATCAGACTTGCTCATGTATAAATGTACATGTATTTACTAGTGACAAAAGTTTCTACGTGTATTCACTAGTGACGAAAGTTTATTCACATGCGAAAAAGGTGGATGTAAAATAAAACGTATACAAGAATATAGTTCACGCGTCTTTAAAATCTACGAAACACATACAAGACATATTTCACATGTGATCAAGTTATTCACACATATTAATAAGCTACTAGACATAAACATATATTTTCACGTGTGACAAAGTGGTTTGCATATCTTAAAAACTACAAGACATATCTTTCACACGTGACCATTGTTCACGCATCTTAAAAATACGAGACATATTTTCACGTGTGTTTATTCACACATCTTAGTAAGCTACGAGACATATAGTTTGCATGTGACCAGATTCTGAGACATATTTTCACGTGTGACTAAGTTGTTCACGCGACATTAAAATCTGAGACATACAAAAGACATTTTCACATGTGATAAAGTTATTCATGCATATTAATAAGCTACGAGATGTAAACAAATATTTTCACATGTGAAAAGTGGTTTCACATCTTAAAAACTACGAGACATGTATTTTCACATGTGACCAGTTGTTCATGCGTCTTAAAATCTACAAGACATATATATTTTCACATGTGACCATTTTGTTCACGCATATTAATAAGCTACGATACATAGACATATATTTTCACATGTGACAAAGTGGTTTACATCTCAAAAAGCTACAAGGCATATATTTTCACGTGTGGCCAAGTTGTTCGCGCATCATTAAAATATCGACACATATATTTTCACATGTGACCACATATATTTTCACATTAGACCAATTTATTCACGCATTTTAGTAAGTGCAGAGACATATATTTTTCATGTGACCAAGTTCTGAGCATATTTTCACGTGTGACTAAGTTGGTTATCGGCTTTAAAATTTACAAGACATATACAAGACATATTTTCACATGTGATCAGTTATTCACGCATATTAATAAGCTACGAAGCGTAAACATATATTTTCACATGTGACAAAGTGGTTTGCACATCTTAAAAACTACGAGACATATATTTTCACGTGTGACCAAATTGTTCATACATCTTCAAAGGCTACAAGGCATATATGTTCATGTGACCATGTTGTTTACACATATTATTAAGCTAGAGACAGATTTTCACATGTGACAAGTGTACAAGACATATATTCTCACATAACCAAGTGGTTCACGCCCTTAAAATCTACGAGATATATATTTTGACAAGTGAACAAGTGATTCACGCATCTTAAAAGGTCTGAGACATATATTTTCACAAGTGACCAAGTTGTTCATCCATCTTTACGAGACATATATTTTCACAAGTGACCAAGTTGTTCATGCATCTTTACGAGACATATATTTTCACATGTGACAAAGTTGTTCACACATCTCAGAAGGCTACAAGACATATATTTTCACATTTGATTAAGTTATACACACATCTTAGTAAGCTACGATCACTGTTCTAAAAGGTTCGCAAAGGCGTGAGGCTTGGTCATGCCGCCACGCCGCCTTATGTCACATCTTTTTGTAAACTCGATATATATGAAATATGATATGAATATATAAATATTTTTATATTTTGTGCCGCCTTAGGACACGCTTTATAAACGCAAAAGCTTCGCCTTGGCCGCAAAGGCGTGAGGATTGGTCATGCCGTCACGCCACGCCTCGCGCTATTTATAACTTTGGCTACGATACATATAGTTTTGCATGTGACCAAGTTACGAGACATACAATTTCTATAAACTACTTGAATACACTAACTCTTGCTTAGCCTTAATATTTATCGTGTGGAAATTGTAGACCATTTCGAACGATGGAAATGATGCTTTGAAGGCAAAAGAAAACATGTCGTTTGAGGTGACTCTCTGTTGGTTAGTCTAAAGGAGAAATATCAAAGTTCACAACACAAAAATACTATGTCGAATCTGGAAATCAACGAGAATGAATCACGTATCAAGTTTCGATATGAGTTACATACTTACATATGAAGGCTCAACGGTTGGAATTCAAAATTCAAGCGGTGATCTTGAAAAGATAAACTAAAGGTGATTAAGCTACAAAAGCAAGTGGATGACCATAAAGTGGTAAATTGTGAATCTGATATTACAATTAGTACAGTGGGAGAAGAGTTGAAGGTGGCCAAAGAAGTGAACATGAAGATGAAGGAGGATGTGACTCATCTAAATGAAAATAATAGCCGATAACTCTCTATTTGATCAAAAAATCAAATTGCTGAATGAAGAGATCATGGGGTTCCATTTACAACAACCCAACTTTGGGAAAATATAAAATCTTACACATTTTGACATGAGCTCATTGTGCCCCTGCCAATTTGTTTACCTCTATCAAATTGATATATCCCATTATTATTTAGTTCTCAGATTTACATAGGGCTATTCTTGTTTGACCATTGCAGGACTTCATTGACTCGTACTAGCAATTCATTGAAATGATGTGTGAATTTTGGAAGAATCTATTTATGGGTTCAAAAAGGTATTAGATAAAGTAGATCACGGAAGGTGAGGAGATATACATAAGGCGAATGGCAAGCGGAAAGAAAGCGATAGAAGCAATCAAAAGAGCTCGGCGCCAAAAGAGTGGATCTGGACGATGATGAAAATGACGATCTATGAGCTACTCGTATTATATATCTTATATAGCTATTTATGAAACGATTTTGGTGGTTCACACCACAGGGTATTAGCTATATGTTTAGAGCATGTACGTGACAAGTTTACTGCAAGTCGATTTAGATGTCACATAACTCGTACTTGTGTTTAATTTATATTTTGTTTCAGTTTTAGGAATATTAAACTTTTTTAATGTATATAAATGTACACGCAAAGAAAGTATATTCACACGCGAAGATAAATGTATATGCTCATGCATAAATGTATATATATTTACTACTGAAAAATTTTAACCACACGCGAAGAAAAAAATATACGCTCATATATAAATGAAGTATATACTCATATACATGTATATATTCACACGCGAAGAAAGTTTATTTACTAGTATGGAATGTAAATCCACACGCGAAAAAAAGTATATAAATATACGTGTATGAACTAGTAAAGAAAGTTTATTCACACGCGAAGATAAATATATATGCTCACGTATAAACTTACATGTATTTACTATTGAATAAATTTTTTTCAAATGCGAAGTATATGCTCATGTATAAATAAGCATGTATTTACTAGTGAAGAAAATATCTCATGTTTTTGCACTTTTAGTATAAAAAATATATCAAAGCTTCAATCCTTACTCATAATTTTCACTTGCGAATATATTCTTACAGAACTTAAGTAATCGTCAATTAAACATCAATATCTCCTATTTTTACACTTCTAGTACAAATAGTACGCTAGTAAGATGAAAGCTTCAATTCTTGCTCATAATTTTTCACGCGTGAAGATAGTCATACAAAACATAATCGTCTATTAAACATCAATATCCCTTATTTTTGCACTTCTAGTACAAAGTTATGCTAGTAAGATCAATGCTTCAATCCTTACTCATAATTTTCACATGTGAAGATATTCTTTCAAAACTTAAATAATCTTATATTAAACATCAATATCTCATATTTTTGCACTTCTAGTATAAAATATGCAAGTAAGATTAATGTTTCAATCCTTGCTCATAATTTTCACATGTGAAAATATTCTTTCAAAACTTAAATAATCATCCATTAAACATCAATATCTCCTATTTTTCCACATGTATAAAAAATATGCTAGTAAGATCAAAGCTTCAGTCCGTGCTCATAATTTTCACTTGTGAAGATATTCTTACATAACTTAAATAATCATTTATTAAACATTAATATTTCCTATTTTTCCATTTCTAGTATAGAAAATATGCTAGTAAGATTAAAACTTCAATCCTTTCTCATAATTTTCACGTGTGAAGACATTCTTGCAAAACTTAAATTATCTTCTATTAAACATTAATATCTCCTATTTTTACACTACTAGTATAAAAAGTACGCTAGTAAGATCAAAGATTCAATCTTTGCTCATAATTTTCACGCGCGAAGATATTTATTACAAAACTTAAATAATCGTCTATTAAACATCATTCTCCTATTACACTTTTAGTATAAAAATATGCTAGTGAGATCAAAACTTCATCCTTGCTCATATTTTTCACATGTGAAGATATTGTTACAAAAACTTAAATAATCGTTTATTAAACATCAATATCTCATATTTTTCCACTTCTAGTATAAAAAATATACTAGTAAGAAACAATGCTTCAATCTTTGCTCATAATTTTCACGCGCGAAGATATTCTTACAAAACTTAAATGATTATTTTTCGTGTGTGCATAAACACTAGTAAGCGCACACACATTTATACATATTATAATATATATTTTTTCATATGTTTTTTTCCCTTCACGTGTGAATGAACACTAGGAAATACACCGACATTTATTAATGAACATATGCCTTTTCTTTCACGTGTAATAAACGTACAATAATACATGATAATATACTTTTTTTCTTTCCGTGCGAATAAACTTTTATTCACTAATAAATACACGTACAATTATACATAAGCATGGAATACTTTTATCTTCGCATGTGAATAAACACTAGTAAATAAACTTATATTTATAGATGAGCATATACTCTTTTCTTCACGTGTGAAAAAACTTTGTTGACTAGTACATACGCGAACATTTATACATGAACATATACTTTTCACGTGTGACCAAGTTGTTCACACATCTTTAAAATCTAAGAGACATCGAAACATACAGTTTAAATATGCAGCCAAGTTGTTCACACATCCTAAAAAGCTACGAGCCATATATTTCACATGTGAGCAAGTTATTAGACATATATTTTCATATGTGACTAAGTAGTTCACGCATCTTAATATGTACCGAATATATATTTTCACATTTGACCAAATTATTCATGCATCATTATAATATACAAGACATATTTCACATGTGACCAACTTGTTTGTGCATCTTAATAAGCTACGAGACATAAACATATATTTTCAAATGTGAAAAAGTTGTTCACGCCTCTTAAAAAGCTACTAGACTTATATTTTCACATGTGACCAAGTTATCAACGTATCTTAGTAAGCTATGAGACATAGTTTCGCATGTGATCAAATTACGAGACATATTTTCACATGTGAAAATATATTTTCAAGTTACTCATATTAATAAGCTACGAGATGAAAACATATATTTTCACATGTGACAAAGTTGTTCATGAATCTTAAAAAGCTACAAGACATATATATATTCACATCTGACCATGTTACGGGACAAATATTTTCACATGTAACTAAGTTTTTTACGCATCTTAAAAAGCTACGACATAAATATTTTCACATGTGACCAAGTTGTGAAGATATTCTTAAAAACTTCAAATCCTTGCTAATAATTTTACATGTGAAGATATTCTTACAAAATTAAATAATCATCTAATAAACATTAATGCATCCTATTTTTCACTTCGATATAAAAATATGCCAATAAGATCAAAGATTCAATTCTTGCTCATAATTTTCACATGCGAAAATATTCTTACAAAACTTAAATAATCGTCTATTAAACATCATCTTTTATTTTTGCATTTCTAGTATAAAAAATATGTTAGTATAATCAAAGATTCAATCCTTGCTCATAGTTTTCACATATGAAAATATTCTTATAAAAATTAAATAATCGTCTATTAAACATTAATATTTCCTATATTTGCACTTATAGTATGAAAAATATGCTAGTAAAATCAAAGCTTCAATCATTACTTATAATTTTCACATGTGAAAATATTTTTACAAAACTTAAATAACCGTCTATTAAATATTAATATCTCCTATACTTACATTTCTCTTCACATGTGCAATTTTTTTTAATGCCCATTAGGTGTTTGATGAAATGTGTAGTTCTTGTTCACATGTGCTATTTTTTTTAATGGACATTAGGTTTTTGATGAAATGTGTAGTTTTTCTTTACATGTGCTATTTTTTTTATTGCGCATTAGGTGTTTGATGAAATATATAATTTTTCTTCACATGTGACTATACATTGAATGTATAGTTTTTCTTTCACATGTGCTATTGTTTTTTAATGCACATTAGGTGTTTGATGAAATATCTAGTTTTTTTTATCACATGTGCTATTTTTTTTATTGCGCATTATGAGTTTGATGAAACGTATAGTTTTTCTTCACATGTGACTATAGGTCTGCTGAAATGTATAGTTGTTCTTCACGTGTGCTATTTTTTTTATGCACATTAGGTTTTTGATGAAAATGTTTACTTTTTCTTCACATGTGACTATAGGTTGAAATTTAAAGTTGGTACCTATTATTATCTGAGTTCATGTACCAATAACATCGCCCGCATTTTAAGGTCATAGAAATATATCTGTAGCATAAAGCGAAACATCTGGGTGAAAATGGAGTGTTATGGAGTGTTGAAAGTAATCCAAACTCCTTCATGTACTAGTGTGAACAAAATGGTTGCAAAAGCTATGTTTTTTTCTATGTGAACAAGCTTTCTTTTCACATGTGGACACCCTTCATAGGATTTATCCTTGGATGCATAGATGTGGGTTTTAGGATACTCGTTATTCTTATTTAAAGTAATTTTTGGAGAATTAATCTATTGGCTACTTGTTTGAAAAGGTACTCAACGATGAAATAATTTTGTTGCGAACAACTGATCTTAAAAGATCTTTCACATGCGAAAAAGTGTAGACATTTGGGTCTTTAAATATTTAGTCTGTGAAAAAGTGTATACATTTCGGTCGATTTTTAAGTTTGAATCGCCTAGTTAAAGTGATTCTTAAGACCATAGTTACATCTATTCACAATGCACAACATTTTCTTTTTATCTGTAGTGACATTAGAGGGGCTGAAATGTGTATTTATTGCTACTAAATGGTAAATCTGGGTAACAAGGAGAAAATGGTCACCTCTGAAAAAAGATACGTGTCATTGATGTTTGAGTCGCGCAAAACGTTTTTACAGCATACGTGTCATTGATGCAGTAACTAATTAGTGTAGTAACTAACCCTGTCACATTACAGAAATGTGAAATCAACATATAAAGCTATAAGAATGGGTAGTGGGTTTGGCATATTTCACAATGCAGTCTAAGTTCTTGTTGTAAATTACATTTAGATTGTCTGCAAGTTAATATGGTACTACCAAACCCAACAAAATTCAAACTCCTGGGAAGACGAAACTAGAACTACATAAGAAAACACATTTTGGACAATCCGAAATGTATTATTAGCGTCTCAACACACAAACACGAAAAACAGCCACAAGCATTTTAGGAAAGTCAGACCGCGACAAACTTTTATTCTGTCAAAAAAAAAATGTAGCTGATCAGGCTCCATACTTTGGCGCCTTCCGAAGCTTAAACGCAACTTCATGTAGAAATCATCTGCTGGTATTGTCGGGTTTCCACCATTCGCATCGACATATAAAAATCAATGACGACTTATTTTGCATAAGCATCACAAAAAGGGTAACTAGTTGAAAGTCGCCCAAAGTCTAACTTTTAAAACATACAATTACCTAAATTGTTTTATTTTGATGCTTCAGATTATTATGGTAATACTTTTTTTTGTAAGCATAATCAACGGATCATATTTACAAAATAGTACTAATGGACAAGAAGTGTTTGCTGGTTGCCCCAAATCAGCCCAACCCGTTTCAACCCGGACCTGTTTTTACCCATTACCCACGCTGCCCTTGTTGCTACCTCTAGGAATTTGTAAATAACGTATTTGATATAAGATTTGTACCTCCGTAAAGTCTTGAAAAGAGAATGTTTCCACCATATCTTTGCGTGTAACAGCATCTTGCCATTAAGTAAACATCATCGGGAAATAGTTTCTATTAAATTGAGAGTCAAGTTAGTACAATCATGAATCAAAAAAACTGAAAAGTACAATCAAAATTTCTGTAACATTGCTATTACCTTACGTTAGCCCTCGGATTGCTACCTTTCATTGTGTAACTTTGACGAGGATCTGATGAAGAAAAGCCCGTGGATGACTCCATTTTGTTTGAAATGCTAAATTTGGACTCATCATCTTTGAGGTATCCCCAAAGCTTAATACAGCGAGACAAATGAAGCGAGAACCTATCTGGATTTAGGTTTCGCTTTGGATATTATCTCACCAACCAACGAGTTGATATATTACGTGTATTTACTAGTTGAATCTTCTTCATGAGATCCAATGTGTAAAAATACTAAATCAAACTGACTTGTATCTAAAACTTTATCTTCTTGGAATCAAGCGATTCAAGAACCATTGGCAACAAGATCTGCGGTGTATCAACAAGTGAAGAAGCTGCATTAGCCAACTCATTTGACTGCAACACGGAAAGGCCAAGTTTGCTTCCACATGCTTTCAAACTTGTGTTCTCGGTAACTAAAGCTGCTTTAACTCCCATAAACCTGAACTGATCAAAACCCTTGATTTACGTTTTGTAAAACAAAACAGTAAAAGTATGAAATCAATCACTCTGGATTCATTTTGTATATAACTGCTATTCTAATATCACCTCTCTGATATAGATGGTGTTTTGCACTTCTCCTGAGACTCTACAATCTGTAAAAGGTATAATAACAACGATAGTTAAAAACAGTTTCCTATTACCTATTCAAACAACATTTCAACTTTCGACAACAGAATTTCTAACCAGAGTGTTGTAATCTTCATAAGCATCCACTAAATTCAGAAACTCTCCAACTGTTCGCCCGTCTACATTTTCTGCTAAATAATATGCCATAGTAAATAGCCAAAAAAAGCATGCAACTTCCAATAGAAGCAAGCAAAAGAGATAAACTCGTGAACGAACTTGCATACACAAACTTATCATATAATAAGCACATATGTAATATTTCACAAATCAGCAAAGCATTAGTTACCTTTAATCTTATCTAGGTTGAATCCTTGGGTCAATTAAGTATTACTACTTTGTGTTAACCTGATGTTTAGACTAAAGTTGTACCCATAATTTTCTATTAGAAGTTAGAACATAGTGTTATACATAATGATTGTCATTTAAAAAAAAAGGTAACACATAAAGATTAAGCTAAAGCCAATTGGACTTATTTGTAAAACCCTACATACAGGCGGAACCAGAGCTAAGAAGTAACCGTGTGCATAATTTTTTTAGAACCGTAATATAAAGACTTTAATCAAAGTTTGAGGTTACTTTTCGCTTATTGGTAGTGTAATTAAACAAAGATTAGTAACATAAATTCTTTACGACCGGGTGCACTCGGGAAAAATCATGGTCTTTTACTAAAATTAACACTACGAAGCAACATTTCATGGGTCCCGTGACACCGCGGGACACCCCCTAGTTCCGCCCCTATGGCTGATGTGCTTGCACTACTGCTAGCTGAACTTAAAAAATTAGGTGCCACAGTTATATTTTCAATATTTTTGAAAATTATATTGGACACTGGAAAACAAGACTGATTTAGCAGCTCAAGCTTACTGTGATAGTTTATAGAAAACTTTGCAAACAAGGTTCGTGCATTTTCAATTTATCAGTTTAAAAGAAATTTTATACCTTTTTATTGAGTTTTATTTTGGTATTTGAAACTTATTTGAGTGGATTCAGCGAGCCGACACAATTCGGCATTCATTGCTATTCATGGATCGGAGTAATGTTTCACGGGTAAATTGCAGCTGTTACAATTTTTTATGAAATAGTGGTATTTTAGATGACAAAAGTATGAAAATTCTAAGTCTTGGTCAAATCCCTTTAAAACGAGGTTAGACATTGCATTTAACTCTATGGTGTTTTGGTCTCCAACCCTCTTATTAGTAGGCATACTAAACATTTTTTTACTATGTATCACGCCATCAATAGTAGAGGTGGCAGAATGAGCGGGTCATCGGGTTGGGTAATGGGTCAAACTAAGTATTTCTATTTCGAGTAAAAAATTAGCAATATTCGAGTTTTTATTCTGAGTAAAGGTTATGGTGTTTGGCACAAATAGTGAGTTGGGGTTTGCTCAAGGTATCCTAAAATGGTTAATTTCCAGACAAACACAATAACTTAAAATTCTGTCTATTTATTATGGTGATCATCTTTCACACATTATAGGGTCATGATTCGGGCAAACAAAGATTTGCGAGAAACTAAGTGTTCCGAGAATCTTTTCCAGATTCAAGGATTTGGCTGCATGAAAACAGAGAGCTGGCAAAAAACCTTGGATAACGATATAACCTTATTGTTCGGTAAATACACACAAGCCTTTCCCATTACAAATGACGGCTTTCCATGTTCGGTAAATACACACAAGCCTTTCCCATTACAAACGACGGCTTTCCATAGCACTATTTAAGCTTCGCATCATACAATCAGGTTGCCTCTCACGGCAGATGTGAAAGACTCCATTCTCACAAGTATTCTTATTTCCCACTGATACTTTCCCCAAATATGATTATCTAAATAACGATGATTGTTTCGCCAGACTATTTAAGAATAGTCCAACATGTAGGAGGGGCAAAAGATTACGGGTTCACAACTGCGAACAACGTCAATGTCAGAAACAGAAGTATCCAAAATCCAATGTTAGTAGTCTCGCCTATTTTGTTATGGTATCGATAACATACTTGCTATATCTAATACAAACTTAAATATGCTATTAATGTCAAAACTTCACTTCTATCTAATAATCTTCACATGTGAAGATACTATAATTAAACTTAAATACACTAATAACCTCAAAACTCCATCACTTATTGATATTTTTCACACGCGAATATAACATAATTCAAACTTAAATCCTTATTAATGTCAAAACTTCATTCCTAATTGATAATCTTCACATGTGAAGATACTATAACTAAACTTATATGCACTTATAGCCTAAAAATTCCATTACTTAATGATCTTTTCACACGAAGATAATCTAATCCAAATTTTCACCGCGAAGATAACCTAATCCAAACTTAAATCGGCTAATTATCAAAATTTCATTCCTAGCGATAATCTTCACATGCCAAGATACTAGAACTAAAATTAAATACACTAATACACTAATAAAATTAAATGAGTTCATGGTAGCGGATGGGTCATTCTAATAAATTATATACTCCTACAATAAGCAAGCGCAAATTTCTTTTGAAATGAAACATAAGGAAAATTGTAAAAGGATAAACTATAGTCAGAGTTTTATTCCATGCAACTAACTCATATCAAGCTAAAACCTTCAAACTTCTCAAAATAATTCATTTAACGACTACCCAAGTTAGCGGGTTTTAAGGTAAAACCGACGGGAGAAGGATCCTTGCTCGAGCTACAGGAAAGAGAGCCACCGGCAACCAAAATGCCCATGGCCATTTCGGACTTTCCTTGGCCATCCCAAGATTGTTCACACAATGAGGCTTGAACCCATGTCTCTTACGAGACTTGACACCTACCATCGAGCTACCTTCGAGATGGTTTTAAGTTCACGTGTCAAAAAGTCAACATAGTCAAAACTTAAAGACACTTCACAGAGTCATCTTTTTTTTACTAATCACATGGTCGATTACCTTATACGGAACCAATAGAATTTAGTTACCATAAAATAGGAATTTTGAAAGTTTGATGTTTGCTTCTAACCTAAAAAGAGGTCATTGCTCAAAATAGAAAGCATTTTAAAGTTTGTCCCCTTTTATATTCCAATTAGCACTAAACGAAATGACATTATGTGTACCTTATCTCCAGGAATCGAATTAAAATCCAGTTGGAGAATTAGGTGCATGTTCTTTAAAAGCGAAATTTCCAGTTGGAGAATTAGGTCCAGAACCTGTAATGGCCATTTCAATCGTAGCTTGACCCAGAAGCACAACACCATAAAACAGCATTGGAGCTTTATGAACTATACGGGTGACGTTGATAGAAGAAACTCGGGCTGCATTCTTTGCAGCAATACCCCACATAACGGACAAAATGGTTTCGACAATATTTCACCAGTAGAAGAGCCATTATGCATCAGTGTCACATTTTCCTTAGAGTCAACAGTTGAAGTGTATCTGAGAAGTGTAAAAAGATTCTCTGGTGCCAAGTTTGAAACCCATCTGTTACATAATAAGCAAAATCATGATGGAGTAAGAGGGCACGCTGTCATGGAAACAACACATTTCCGGTTTGTGCTTGAGTTGCTCCATCTTTCTTTGCATTTGTCGACTTGGCAATAAGCAACTTTATGTATCCGAAAATACAACCGATCTTTGAACAATAGCTACACTCCTCTTCGCTACACATTTGTTTACTGCGACAACAACATTCAATTTTTAAATATAACTAGTAATAACACAGTTACTGAGATGAATATCATACGTTCCAATGATTATATTATCCAAATAATGATCTAGTTATTTGGAACACAAAAACATGGGTTATACAAAATCAACCAAAATGTACAATTTCATAATCACATGATACGCAAGATCCATTCACCTTAACATATTTCCATTTTGGGACCACAAATACGCCAACTCACCATTAGTTTTAGCAGTAGGTCTATATAGACAAGATTTTCCCAACTAACCCTAATCACATGAAACACAAGAAAATGATCCATTCATCTTAGCATATTTCCATTTTGGGACCACAAAAACGCTAACTCACCATTAGTTTTAGCAGTTGGTCTAAATAGACAAGATTTTGCCAACTAAAGTTATAATACTATATACCAAGATATTATTACTTATAATAACTGGGTGATAATAGATCATAATACTTGATAGGGACCAGTAACACACTTGGCAGAGAATGGCATGATTGGAAACTTTTGGTGATTTATTTGAAGATGAGCGGGATGCTTTCATTTTCAAGTGATAGTTCTTGTCAATGACTCTTTTATAGATGGTAGTCATTTTTCGTCCAAGAGCTTTGGCGCAAAACCAATCGTCATGATATCAAGATTCAATAGCAATACACGTTGAAAAATAGTACGGTTTTTAGAATTCTTTTTAGTAATTACCTTGCCATCTCCTGTGCTTGTAACTACATCAATTCCATAGACCTCATTCTCTTCAAACTCAGCATCATCAACTCTGGTGTCCGGATTTGCCACACTTAGAACGACCTTGTTTCCATCAATCACGAATTGCTTCAGTTGGTGACTTAGAACACCTTCAACAATCTTGCAGTCGTAAGGGTAATCAAATGGGAAGTGAATGGCCTAGTTTAAGTAATGTTGTTGGCAAAGGAATGGTAGTAATGAAGGAGATGGGAATGGCAAGGATCTTGAGATGTTGGACCCAATCTAAACTATCGGGACGTTAATCTAATCGTTCAACTACATATAGAATCATACAACACCTTCGCATGTGGCCCGATAGTACAAATAAATCAACACAATACTTAACCTTGGGGCAAATTTCAAATGAAATATCAAATTAAGCGGAAAAGCGATAACGCATACTACATTCAAACTAAAATAGTCACAAATAACCGTGATTATCGAAAACTAGGCGCCACAGTGAGCGCCATAGATTAACGTCACAAATAAGCGGAAAAATACATTTCAACTAAAAGCAGATATCTAATCAATCAATTAACATCTTCACATGTGACGCAAATAGATCTGCGATAAAAACACATATTTTATAATTACAAACCCTAAAAGCAATAATAAATAATAATAATTAGGTCAAAATAAGTACCAATATTAGCATTCAAATCGAGAGTAGAACAACATTTCAAATGACTATGTAATGAAGGCGAATTAACACGGTATTCATCATTAGATAGTCAACCGAGAGACAATTTGTTAAAAGTTAAAAATTGAATCGATTCAATCGGAAACAGACAATTAGATAGTCAACGCTGAGTCAGCGCCGAGTCAACGCCGGATATTATTGAGGCGGAAGAGATGGCGGATATGATTGAGATGACGGTTGTGGAGATGACGGTTAGATATATATATATATATATATATATATATATATATATATATATATATATATATATATATATATATACATACATACATACATACATACATACATACATACATACATACATACATACATACATACATACATATATATATATATATATATACATATATATATATATATATATATACTAGTGTCAAAACCCGTCCGATGGACGGGTATGACTTGTGGTTTTTATTTTTAGGATTTAGTAGAACAAATATATACTAAAAAGTAATTAAAAGTTAATTAAAAAGGTTAAGATCGGGCGGCCATGACTTGTAATTATTCTTTGGATAGTATTATGTAATATTTAGAAATTTTCAACACAATAAACATTATAAGGGATTTAATAATTGTTAATTTTTTACCGATGAGTGTTGTTATTGCCGTTTTGGTTTGAAACTCTAAACAAATTGTCAGATAAACATATTTACACATTGTTTTTTTACCGATGAGTGTTGTTATTGCCATTTTTAAACTATATCCAAGTTCTTTTATTTAATAATCAATTTTTTATTCTTTTCTTAAATGCATTTTCTTCATGTAATGCTTTTACTCAAAGTTGTGTTCTGATTTGTCAATTAGGCAATCATAGGCATCTACTATAGGTTAATTTTAACACATTTTATACTCCTCATCTCATTTATATTTGACATGCATTTCATGAGTTTGTTTAGTCTTTCTTTTACGGTTACTTTCAATATCGGTTTTGTTTGTCTAATATTTTCATCAAAGGTATCTAATCTTTGTATCTCTTTTTTTTTTTTTTTTTTTTTTTTTTTGTTGATTTTATTTTATCGGTGTTTGCACGATTGTGTTAGGTTTTGTTCATTTTAATGCGGCACTTTTGGGTTTATTATTTAGGTTTATTGTATGACATTGTTGTTGCTTTGCCTAATTGTGATCGATTATATGTGGTGTTGTGGTTTGTAAAAGTTAATGGTTGATTTTGTCGGTGGATTTATATTTTTGGAGGTGGTGTTTTGATGTAGTTAGATTGGGGTTTTTTTCCTAATTTTGTTGTTCTGCTTTTTGAAGTCAGTAGATTCAGGAAGTGTGATGCATATTTTGTCATTTATTATTTGTTATAAATGAGTTTTAGAAGTTTATGTTTTTGCAATAGTGTGAGAAAGTAGGTGATAAGTGGTAGGTACGTTGGAACGTAACAATGATATGTTTTTTTGTATGAAAGGCGTTTGTTACATTAAGTGTTTATGCTAAATTTTGAAATAAATCAAGCAATATCTGCTAGTAATTGTGTTGTTAGATTATTTGTGGTATTGTGTATTTGAATAGTGTTGGGTGAGTATATTTTTTGGTTAGAGTTTCATATAGTTTGTGACTATCGCTTATAACACCTTGTTATGTTGAGCAGACTAAAGTTTAGTATTTTAGTTGGGCGGACATGACTTATAATTATCGTTGACATATGTTTGTATAGCGTAAGAAGGGTTTTAAAAAATGGTTGCAAAAAGTGGACATGTGGAAAATTCGCCCGCCCAATGGGTGGTCTACACTTATGAATATCGTTGAAAGAATTAAGTTAACGAAAATAAGGTATAACCCTATCGCTTTTATATTGAATGCATAACAATGAAAATATATGAACATCAAGATATATATAACAATTCAAATATACAATTTTTTTTGTAACAACACAATATATGAATTAAACTCAAATGAACGTTAAAATTTATATAACAATTAAAAAATACAAAGTAAATTTATTTAAATTTACATCAAAGTTTAATCTCAATGACACACCGAGCGTCTGTTTAGTACTCATATTACATGCAATTTAATATGAATAAACCTCCGCAACTTTATCTTGTGTCGAAATAGGACCATTCACAAACACAATTGGCTCGTATCAAATATAAAATAAGGAAATATAAAATAAACTAATTACTCTTCGACCCTTGTGTGTTAATTAAACTAATGTATGACTTGCTGACCAAGAATATAAAATAAAGAAATATAAAATAAACTAATTACTCTTCGACCCTTGTGTGTTAATTAATTGTCGAATGACCCTTGCTGTTTGGATTATCTTTTATACCATTTTCCCCATCTTCCTGGAGTCGTATCAAATAAGTACTCGTGACATGTGTGTATATTAATTTACCTTTTATATCATCGCTTTTCTGACCGGGATCGCTTTACTCTTCAAAACTTTAATTAATTCTTGTACAGTCCTCTCAATTCCTTTCTTTAAAGAAATAGGATTTGCTCCAAATGCGATAGCCAATAATCCAGATTTAATCATTTCTCTTGCTAGAAAAATTGCATTGGTAGTACCGTCACCAGGTGAATCGTTTGTTTTAGTTGCAACCTAAAAGAGAAAAATATTTACTATGACAATTTCTTAGTCGAATGTGGCCGGTGACGGTTTATGATTTGGTTAACATGAATACCTCTTGGATAAGCATTGTTCCTGCATTTTAAATTGAATCAGAAAGCTCCATGGCTTTAGCAATCGTGACACCATCATTGATAACTTAAGTGATCCAGTTCGAAAAGAACAACATTTCAACCTGCATGCCAGGATTTCGAGGTAAATATCCTCCCCAACTCCCATGTTACCCACTCTTAAGCCATGGAAAGAACTATGGTTGAGCGTCTTAAAACATTTTGAAGTTAAGAAGTTGCGTTCATAGTCTCTTGTTATAAATTGCATTGTCCAAGCTTCCAAAAATAGCTCACAAACTTGATGGAGTGAGATTATTAAAGAAGAAGCTTTTGATGCAAAGAATAATGATCTTGAGAGTGTATCAACAATTTATCATCTAAAACAATGATCGAGTTATGTCAATGTTTAAACATCCATTACCTTTATATTGCTACGTTGAATCACAAGTCTAGTGGTTAGTACGTGGAATATGAGCCAATTTGTCTTGAATAGAGTTAATTACATCATATGATAATACAATCTTCATTTCCCAAATCTGAACTATTAATTATATAAATATTACTTTGATGAGTTTAGTTCATATATATTACGAGTCCATACCTAAAGCAATATCAAACCTTAAATCCAATAATATAAATTCAGCAAAAGTAATCAAAACCCCAAATCAAAAAACATAAATATATTCCATATCTATAAATAATATTTTTATAAAAAAATCAACCATAGTACTTTTCAAAATCCAAATAAAATACCCATTAATAATATAGTACTTTTTATAACTTAATGCAGTTAAACAACTTAATCAAACAATCTTTTAGTGTAATTTAAATGGCTTCTTATAGCACTTTTGCACCAATCTTATTCTTGCTACTTCTCTTGATTAGTAACACTACACCATCCGAAGCACAATTATCTACTACGTTTTACGACGGTACATGTCCAAATGCATTGCGTACCATTAGGAACTCCATCCGAACTGCTATATCTCGTGAACGTCGCATGGCAGCTTCCATTCTTCATCTCCACTTTCATGACTGCTTTGTTCAGGTACTAATTTAAAAGCATATGATTCAAAAACTTTGTAACATTTATCAAACATGTTCTTATTGTTATATTAAAAGAAAATAAGACATTTAATTACCGAGATGTAAGCTTGAAAATTTTAATCAATGATTCAAAAACATCCTATTTTCACAATACTGCATTATTCTCAAGTATTCAAGGCTACAGAAATGCAAAGATCAAAATGCATGACCAAGTATATGACATCAAGTGCCAATTTCAACAATTTTTTACGTATAAACAATTATCCTACTTATCACCACAAGTCATTTTAGTGATAATATACAAATTTTTACTATTAACATATGTATCACATTTAATCAACTCGATCACCGGCTAGTGTTCGTTGTGCATCTGACGTTGGAGTAGCCTCACTTCTCATGTCTTCTTGTAATTTTAGATTGCAAATTTGAGCTCTTTTAACCTTTATATTATGTTTTGCCTGTATATTTATTTGTGCAAATCTTCATAAAAAAAACCACATACATATTTACGCATGTTTGTATAAACCAAGAGAGTGATGAACTTACACAGGAGACAAGAACAAAATGATCGAGATAACACCAACAAGCAAGAGCAATATTACGAGCTGAATCAGCAGAAACGATGGCTTGGATGAAATGTGTGTGTGAGAAATGAAGATAAAGCAAGAGCAAGCTTGTATATAATTAAGGTATAAGTATCAAGAGTGTAAAACAGAACGGAAGAATAGTGACTGGAAGAACCCACGGTCTATTGAAGATTGATTCATGATAACAGAATCTTCTTGCTTGTATCCGGAGTAGCAAGCAGTGGCAACCATGGCATTCTGTTCACAAGGGAATCAGATAAATTGCAAGTCCAAAATAAAGAAGTAGTGACTATAGCAGTAACCACACAAAACACCATAATGTTTAGGACTATGATTTAAAGGAAATAACTTGAACTTCATGACAACAATTACGACAAAGTAGTATGTTTGAGCATGTTCTTTTGACTGTGATTGTCTTATTATTTGCATTTTCATATTTCATGTTGCAGTTATAATCAGTTTATAGTGTTTGGGTATAGTGAAATTGAATGCTTCTCTAGGGTTCAAATAATCAGTTTTGAATAACTAAATTGGGAACAGATGCAATAGAACAGATTTTAATATCTGATAATTTGCGGGTCATTTCACACACAACTCCTAAATAATAAAAAATTCATCAATCACTCAAATAGCTGATCATCTGATTATCACAACTTCTAACTCTCACTATCACAACTTCACATAGCTGCGTAGCATAAGGCCGTAAGCGAACTTAAACAGTACCTCCGACGAAGTAGTATCTCAAGTGTGGATGCAAACTAATTCATACATAGACATGATTATGGTTGCAGAAGTATACTACAAATAGATATCAGGTACGTGTGACTGGTGAAGGAGGTGATGGATCAGGTTTGGTATTATCCAGTACTAACTTTAGTAGTGAAAGAATCACGAGCCTCACAGTAAAATATCATGATGCATACCTGAACATCAAGAATCTGATCACAGATTCGTGTCCACGCCCCATTTGAGTATCCGGATCTATATCTAACAATATGTTGAGTGGTATACAATTCCTTAACTTTTCTTGTTCCAGGTTAGCGATCTTTCTATTTCAATTTCTAACGTTAGTGCTGGTCCGAGAGAAAAAATAACCAAAATCTGCACATATTTGTACTTTGGTTTCAGCTATGATGCGCACTGTGTGACTGGTTTCAGCTATGACGCGTATCTGCACAGCCAATCAAGATTATTTTCACATGCATAGAAATGTATAAACAGAATGGTGGCAGGAAAGGGAAAAGAATAACTTTTAAGAGGCAGTAAATCATGCACTCATAACGTGGTTGGTTGAAAAGGTATGCGTCACCCACTAATCTTTTAATTATCCCTGTGGTTTGGTGAAAATAACAGAGATCATCTGGCGTCTATGCTATTTGCATGATCATCAGTTATCGGTTATTAGATTTCAATAAAAGTGGAAAGCAAGTACTCACTTGATCATAACCTCGTTGTAGAAATGATAAATAGATAGCACAAAATGGCTTAAAAACTTCTGTTGCTAAACCTGTTGCAAAAGTGACCGCATGTTGTTCGGCAATACCAACATCAAAGCAATGATCCGGGTACTTTTTCTGGGAAAAGTTGAGTCCTGTCCCACCTCGCATAGCTGAATGTATTGCCACAATCTTGTTATCTACTTCTGCTTCTTTTATGAGTGCTTCAGCAAAATACTGCGTATATGAAAGAGTAGGAGATTTTGTCTTGAAGAAAAGGCAAAATAAAAAATAAAAAAAGAAGAAGGAAGAGGAACGTAGTTAAATTGAATCAGTTATCAACAGGTGGGCATATTCCATGTGTGAATACAGTAACCCGAACGTAGTGGCACTTGAATATACCTTTGCCAGTTGTTCGTGAAGTTCCTCTATAGAATGTAGTGTGCAAGATTTTAATCTTGAAGTTACTTATGAATTGGTCGACTGGAGCTAACTTATTGTGTATAAGTGGTCGCCAAATAGTAACATTGAAACAATATGCTTAAATCCTATCATAGCTAATTATTTATATTTAATCCAGTTGACCCATTTGAAATAAACACAACCCAGTATGCTTAAATCCTAAAGTACCTTCTATCATTTCTCTGTTGTCCTGCACCTTTTGCCTGCTAAACTGAAGGGTGGACGGGATTGTTGCCACTTTCCAAGAGTCTAGCCTGTAGAGAAAAAGTGCATGGAGGAAGAGAACCAGAGTACGTGTATAGACAGAAAAAGCATATAAGTTCTCATTGTTTTCTCCTCCACATAAGGAAATACAAATCAAGTCACTCATCCCTTTGAATTTATTTTCTGCACACAAGGAAATACAAATCCAAATGTTGATAATGATACAATGTAGTGCGGGTACATGTGGACATATCAGGGGGGATGGGTAACAGACCAGGTCTGGTTGGTGACACAAGCATGAACATGAGTACAGCCATGTACAGCCATGTTACATGAGGGAATTGCTCAGAACACATCAGGAAGTGTTTTCTTCTCCAAGGTACTCTCTCGTAACCTTTTCCCATCTGAATTTTTTTTCTTATTCTATATATGAAGTTTTTGCAAATCTAGATAAATACCGTACTTTAAAATAACAGATATACTTTGAAGTTACATTTTTCATACACAAAGCACCATCATTCTCAACAGCTTCACCAGTATTATAAAATCTTTCAAATGCAGAATTCAAACTCAAACTTATGAGTATCGTTGTTTTTACTTAAGTTCAGATGATTAATTTTACTTTAAAAGATTTTGTCTTGTCTTTTTCCTATTAAGTATCTCCTTGTTACCTCATCAAATGCCTCAAATATGCGAATGCTCGGTTGATGAATGGTAGAGACAATTGTTCTTCCTCTGTCAACAATATTCTTCACAGCCTGCATATGGAACACCCTTTTTATTTATTTTTTAAATTTCTTTTTAACAATCTTTAAGAATAAGCCAAAATAAGCACGATTAAATTGAAAATGTTTTTGAACTTTAAGGAATAAGCCAGAAAAAGCACTTTAAAGACTGAAAAGTTGAAACAAAGCTGAAATTAAATACAACTTTAACTGTTAGGGACCTAAAAGCTATGAAAAGCTTATCCTAAAGCTAAAATAAGCTATTATTACTTTAAAAACAGACTTAATTAACTATTCTAATCCTAAAAATCAGATTCTAAAGGGCAAATAAGCAATGGACAAACAAATAAGCACAATAGGACTGCTGTTACAACAGCAGCCTATATGGGCTAGTATGAGCTTAAGCACAAGCTTATATTAATAAGCTGAAGGGTCCAATAAGGCAGCTAAGCAAAAACTATCATACAAGGAATATTTTTACCAAGTTTCAGATTACATGAAGCTTTTAAGAGCTTAAAATGAGCTTTTGAAAACCAAATGCATGCAACTGCATGTAAAGAACCTTATGAAAAACTTTGACTGAGACAAGTTTGAGCACAAAATAAATAATGCAAAACTTACCAAATTCTAATTAAGCTGAAACAGATGGGATTCAGCCATCAGATATTACTAAAAAGCAATTTGAAAGGCAAAATGAGCTCAAATAAGCACTTAAAAGAAGCCGTGAAGAAGCCTACTTATGAACTGCACCAGGTTGCCCTGGTGCTAAAGGGCTTATTTGAAAGCAGTTTTTTAGCTTTAAATTCATCAAGGAATTCCAAGTTAACACTTGACAGATTGAAATTGACTTCCAAACAACAGCACAAAAAAAAAAAAAAAAAAAAAAGAAAAAAACACTTTGTGAACTAAACTGAGATCTGATAAAGGCCAAGTCAGAAACTGTTTTGGAGATTTTTGACTTTTGAAAAAGCTTGTAAATGCAGTTTTGACTCTAAACCATTGGATTAAAGATCAAAACAGACTCAAAAGGCTGAAAATACTCTAATTAAACTTGCACTTTTAGACTAAATGAGAGCTTAATACAATAAGCTATATAGACTAACTTAAAACCTTTCACTTAACACATAAATTTTTAAACTATACTAAATTGACTCAAAACTAATCTAAACTAATTTAAATGAACCATAAGTAGTTTAAAAGTGCAAGTTTAATTACAGCGAATAATGTTGGCTTAATCCGATGGACAAAACTTTATGTATTCAGATATAAACCTCAAGTTATTTTTGATTTTATTAAAAAAGAATGTTATCACATACCAAGTAGTCGTGTTACACTTGACTCTCTTCCAATTACAACACACATCAAGAGTTTCACCACCGCCGATCCGAGTATTGGCTTGGGCTCGAATACATCGTGTCTCTATGCCAACCAACTTAAAGCAAGTCTAGGAAACAATAGCAGCATGTATTCCACCTAAACAAAACAGATGTTATAAGAGCTTGAAATGTCATTTTTAAATTATTATATCTTGGCCATTTGACTGATCCCACGAAAGTGTAGATGTAATGTTAAATCATCATCACAAATAATGAGTAGCAAGTCATTTTCCTCATCCTTGTATTTTATACTAAGCCCTTTACCCTTTAAATCGCGTCTTTGTGCTACTTCATTTTCTAGGCCTGAAGTAACAGGGAACCGGAACTTTATCATATCACCTTTAAAAATTTCTTTCACCATCAGATATGTACTATCTGATTTAGATGGGAGACAGCTATGCCTGCCTGAAGAACTCAAACGCTTAACCCTTACTACAATGAGCACAACATGGCGTCTAGCAAACCATTGGCTTGAAGACCGTTGCGAGCTTTGCTGTGACACTACTTCTGACATCTTCGGGTCAGTGGCATGACAAGTTTTTTTGCTCTGAATTGGCTTTGGCCAACTCGATATACCATTCTCTCAACAAAAACGCTTCAATGTAGACCTGCTAACTGAAAAACGAACATTTTTGGACAAAAGTTACGATTATGCTAGATATATGTGGAATAATGGAAGACTGCATATAAACATAAATGATTAAGTAAAGACTAAATATGACTCACCTCCAAAGCTCTCTGTAACTTGACGTATTGGTTTTCCAACATGTTGCTCAACGGCCTTCATGGAAAGTGAAACAATTTTACGCTTTCTGCCTCGTTTAAAGGTCTGCTGTTTTCTCTAGCATCAGTGATGGTGTCGTTTGTTGTCTGGTTTATCACAATGGAATAGAAATTAGCATTGCCATCTTCTCTTGAACCAACCATATTAACGTTGTCACTCATATCATTGGGGTCATGTTCTTTGGATGAACATTGGCTTTGGACGTTTGTAGAGTCAGTTTCAACAACATTTGCCAAAATGACCCTGAATATGATGATTCCATCCCAAACGCCAAGGTGTTGGCTGTTGTGGCTGTGGAAATTTCGATACTTTGAGGTTTTATATTTAATGACAAATAACCTGCATCCCTGGGTCGTCCGGTGGGTGATGATATGTCACCCAAGTTAAAGCTTCCAATTCAGCCTGAGAGCCATTCCAAATGTCAATAATGCAACAAATATATGTGCAACCCAAAAATAAAACTATAAAATTAAATTCTAGTGTAAAAGGGTCAATAACCGTACTATGCATGATCTTTAGATCTCATGTAGATATTGCTAACTTAGACGTAAATCTATATAGGTTATACTGATTATTTCGTTACTTTTATTTTCTTATGCTACATGTTTTAGGTATTTCATGTAATTGTAGGTCATATGGATTATCACAATTAATTGCAGTTGCCCTCATTGATTCCAAATTCTGCATTCTGTATGTTTAATAGGTTCTTTTCGTGTCAAGGTTCTTTGGAGTTCTTGGGAATCAGATGGGCAGTGTAAACATGGTTTCCAATAGCCTTATGGACCTGTAAGAATTCAATCAGCATTACCCCCATGGGCACCATGCAGGTAAATACTCAAACGACATCTAATATCACAGTCAATTCCGCTCAAAATGAAATTACAGTATTAAAAGAACAGTGACGTTACATACTAACTTTTTATTTATTTATTTATGTGAAGATGTTATCAAAATATACCTCTTGAAAACTTTAGCATAGACAGAGAGTACTAAAGGTGCGTTAAATACACCAAAGACATCCACGCACATTTTTCTTAATCCTATCATGAGGTGTTGTTTCATACCACTGTTCCCACTAAAAATCTT
Organism: Chrysanthemum lavandulifolium; assembly: GCA_022545495.1. Lineage (NCBI taxonomy): Eukaryota > Viridiplantae > Streptophyta > Magnoliopsida > Asterales > Asteraceae > Chrysanthemum > Chrysanthemum lavandulifolium. The sequence continues at coordinate 143,393,961 of CM040240.1, forward strand.
ATATTACCACTCCCCATAATGGCAATTTTCTAGAAAATGACTAACCTGTGTCTGAAGATGACACGCTTGGAGCTAAATTGTTTCATATCACTGGATCCTTCTTTCTTGCAAATTCGACAGCTACACATTTCGTTACTACAAATATCAATACACTTTTAACGTTAATACACAATCTTTCAAGTCCACAAATTCTGATTTACATGCTGTTGAAACAAGAACATAAACAAGTATAACTGGAACAATCACAAACAATCACACACGAGATATCACGGAATATGCTTTCCTTTAATCAGTAAAATATAGGCTCTAAACAACTGATCGTTTTTCATATATCCAACCACATGCTCGGCTGGTATATATAGGTGTTAGAATTTGCTTTCTAATCCTACTACAATTCTAATAAAGCAAGATAGTCCTTAACAAATAAGGAATCCTAATTAAACTAGAATTGTAACTGTCCATACGCTTGGAATCTATTTTGTCTTCCCATCTGCTCGGTCAGACATTGCCAACATTCACCCCCTAATTTCTGACTCAAGATAGGGAGGTCTTCAACTCCGAGTAACTCTTGCATCTCCTTGAACTTAATCCTTGCGAGAGCTTTCGTCGAATATCGACCCGTTGCAACTCACCTCTTACAAACTCAACTTGTACTTGGTCTCTTTCAACACACTCTCGGATAAAATGATAACGTGTGTTTATATGCTTGCTTCTCCCGTGAAAGACCGGATTTTCATAAGTGCAATAGCCGATTTGTTGTCAACAAATAAGACCACCACTCTTTCTTCCATTCCGGTTATTTCACTCAACAATCCACGTAACCATATCCCTTGACACGCGGTGAAGTTGCGCCATGAACTCGGCTTCACAAGGCGATAGAGCCACCGTGTTTTGCTTTTGTGAGCACCAGTGATAGGTGATTTACCTAGATAAAATACATGCCCGGTTGTGCTTGACCATCATCTTGGTCCATAGCAAAACTACTATCACTAAACCCCACTAACTCCTTGGTTTTCTCTTGGTTGTATCGTATTCCAAAATTCAAACTACCTTGGATATACCTTAGTATTTGTTTCACGGTGCCATATGTGATTCTTTTGGTTCTTGCATGTAACGACTAACCAAACCAACCGAATAAGATAAATCAGGTCGAGTGTGTAGTAAATACCTTAAACAACCAACTTCCTTGTCCATGCTTAACTTCATTCCAGGTTCTAATGGACATTGAGTAGGATTCGCTTCATGCATCCCAGCATCTTTCAAGATCTTCTTTGCATAGCTTTCTTGACTTATTGAGATACTCGAATCCTCTTGCTTTACTTCAATGCCAAGATAATAGCTCAATTTTCCCAAATCACTCATATCGAACCTTTCTTGCATTTGTCTCTTAAATTCACCAATTTCGCTAAGCTTCGAACCGGTTACTAAGAGATCATCTACATAGACCGCAATAATCAAGATTGACTTGTTTGTCTTCTTCACATACACCGCTTGTTCGTGTTGGCATCTTTTGAAAGACATTTGCTTGAGTTCTCTATCAAGTTTTGTATTCCACGCCTTGGTGCTTGTTTAAGTCCATAAAGCGCCTTTTTCAACTTGTAGATCTTCCTTTCTTCTCCTTTCTTCACGAACCCCTCGGTTGTGTAACAAACACTTGCTCTTTTAGTTCTCCATGTAAAAAGTGACTTTACATCCGGATGATGTAGCTCCCATGCTTCTTTTGCGGCGATGAGATCAATAAGCGTGTCGTTTCAATCCGTGCTACGGCGCAAATACCTCGTCATAGTCAATTCCTTCCTTTTGAGCATAACCCTTTGCTACTAAGCGAGCTTTAAACTTATTAATTGAACCATCCGGTTCTCTTAATTTTGAACACCCACTTTAATCCAATGGGATTAACATTAACCGAGCTTCACTAATTCCCATGAATCATTCTTCTCGATAGACTCAATCTCTTGCTTCATAGCAACCATCCACTTGCTTGAGACTTTTGCTTCTTGGAGCGTTCTTGGTTCATCATCTTCAATCAAAAGTAGATTTTGATCTTCATTAACAAGCGAGGTTCTTGAACTAGACCCCATAATAAAGTCATTAAATCTAGTTGGCTTAGTTGAAACCCTCGAAGAACGCCTCATAATTGGTTGAGTTTACATCACGGGATTAGGGTCATTACCGCCTCGATTTGAACTTCTTGTTCGGTATTGACGGTTGATTTTCATCAACATCATGATGATTTTCGACCTCTTGATCTTACGCCTCAACTTCATCGGTCACTGGGTTAACAAATCCACAACCCGTATCAATAGAACCGTGCCATTCTATGACAAACATACAGGTTTAGCTCGTGTGATTCGCTTCCAGCAACATACTTCCAGCCAAGTTCCTCATTAAACTCCGCATCACGACATACCACTATTTTCTTTAGTTTTGGATTGAACAGTCGAAAACCTTTTGTACCTGGCTCGTTTCCGATGTAAATGAGTCGTGTTGACCTGTCGTCTAACTTATGTAAATATGGCCTTGTTCCTGTTGCATAAGCCACACATCCAAATACCCGCAAACCCTCCAAGTTAGGCTTTTTTCCTTTGAAAGCCTCGTATGGAGTTTGATTAACTAGAGCTCGAGTTGAAACTCTATTAATCAAGAATGTGGCGTGTCTAACTCCTTGACCCACATGTAGTTTGGTGCGTCTCGTGCTTTCAAGATGCTTCTAGTCATTCCCATAAGAGTCCGGTTTCGCCTTTCCACGACTCCATTTTGTTGCGGTGTGTAGGGAGCGGTTAGATGTCTTGTTATACCCTCGTTTTCACAAAAGTTGGTAAATTCTTTTGAAGTGAACTCACCTCCTCTATCGGTCCTTAGGGTTATAATCTTCTTTCCGACTTCTTCTCAACTAAAGCTTTGAACTTTTGAAGTATTCAAATGCTTCTCCTTTTTCCTTCAAGGTAAAGTCCACATAAACCGTGAGAAGTCATCAATAAGAACAAATATGTACTGTTTAGTGCTATGGATGGTGGAGAAATTGGTCCACATAGGTCGGCATGTATGAGTTGAAGAGGATGTGTTGCCTTAAATTTATTTGCTTTAGGAAACGACTTCTTGGTTTGTTTTCCTACCAAACAAGATTCACACAACTTGTTCTCTTGATGAATTATTGGCAACTTTTCAACCATGCCCTTCCTTGCCATTAATTCCATCGTCTCGAAATTAATGTGACCCATCCTAGCATGCCATAACCAAGCATCATCTTCCATCTTTGCTTTGAGACACACGGACTTCCAACTTGGAGCTTAATCTTGTAAAGTCTATTACTTGTTCTAGGAACCTTCATCGAAGCTTGCCATCCGAGTCGCGCATAGTAAGAAGGTTACCTTTCATACGAATGTCACATCCGCCTTGGTAGCTTGCCCAAGACTAATTATGTTGCTTTTTAGCTCGGGTAGGTAATAGACTCGATGATTAACCGTTGCTCACCCGTTTTCCTTCAATGATTATCGAACCCTTCCTTTTATCTCGATGTAGGAGTTATCACCAAACTTCACTCTGCGGAGATATTCTCATTCAACTCGAAAAGTATTCTCGGATCCCGTCATGTGATTACTTGCTCCATTATCCAAATACCAAGTGTCTTCCTCGTTTGGCTTAGTATTCAATTGGTTTGGGATAATCTTTTCTTCATTCAAGAAAACTACTTCTTGAGCGCTTTTCATCATAAAAGTGTCGGGTCATCATCATCCTCCGTTTTCAAAGGTTTGATTCATGCTTTTGCTTTTGTTCACGTCGTTCGGGACAATTAGAAGCAAAGTGACCATATTCATCACATCGAAGCATTGAATCTTTGAAAGGTCTCGACTTTTGTTCTTCTTTTGATCCGTATTGCTCCGGAGTTGTTTTGGTTTCCACGGTTGGGTTATTAGCTTGACCACTACCACGAGATTTGTTTTGAGAAGAAAAGTTTTGACCTTTACCGTTGCCACGGAGGAATTCCTTCCTCGACCTTTCTTATCATATCTTTCACCCTTCCGAACATCAACTTGCCTTGATCTTGATGGTGTCAACACCCTTCATTCTTCCTTCAAAGCTTTCAACCTTCCAATTGCTTCTTGAAAAGACATAGTATTCAAGTCGACAAATTGTTCTATTGAGGCAACAATTGCAACATACCTATCCGGACGGATGCAAGCGACTTCTTAACAAGTTTCTTGTCTTCATAAATTGTTCCCAAGCTATTGACTTGATTACAATTTTGCCCAACCTAGCCGCAAAGTCATCGATTGATTCGTTGACTTTCATCTTTAAAGATTCAATTCCGTCTCAAGGTTTGCAACCTTGCGTCTCGAACCGATCAACACCCACATACGGTCTTCAAAGCTCCCAGTTTCTTTGGGCGTGTTGAATTGTGAAACTTGAAAAACAAGTTCTTACGGAATCGCTGGAAAAGTAACGCATCGCCATGTGATCTTGCTTAGCAACAACTTGTGTTCCTTCCCACGGTTCCATTGCATCGAGTATTCCATGGACTCGAATACCGCTTTAACTCTTATTGCCCATATGTTATAGTTCGTGCTTGTTAACATTGGACATTGAAGAGCCGTTTAGAATGTTCAATAGGTGGTTGACTCGACTCGCCTTGCACCATCCTTCTTGAGCGCCTTTTGTAAGTTCTGGTGTTGTTTGTTCGCCTTCCACCCTAGGTTCTAGAGGTCGAGTGATTTACTTCACCCCAAGTAAACCAAGTCGAAAGTTTGAAACTTTGATCGACTTCTTGCTTAAGTCGAACCTAGTAAAACCCTTGTGATCGACTTCTTGGTGAAACCCTTGTGATCGACTTCTTGGTAAACCCTTGTTGATCGACTTCTGGTAAACCTTGCTCTTGATACCAATTCAAGTCCACAAATTCGACGATTTACATGCTCTTGAAACAAGAATATAAACAAGTATAATGGAACAATCACAAACAATCACACACGAGATATCTTACGGAATATGCTTTCCTTTAATCGAGAAAAATATAGGCTCTAAACAATGATCGGTTTTCATATATCCAACCACAAGCTCGGTTTGGTATATATAGGTGTTAGAATTTGCTTTCTAATCCTACTACAATTCTAATAAAGCAAGATAGTCCTTAACAAATAAGGAGTCCTAATTAAACTAGAATTGTAAATGTCCATATGCTTGGAATCTATTTTGTCTTCCCATATGCTCGGTCAGACATTGCCACAATAAAATTTTACTTGTTTAAAGTCACGATGATGAGTATCCATCGTACCACTAACTCGACCTTCACGCATAAAGCATCAAAACATCACTTATGATACCACATGAGGCGTGGCGGATACAAACTCTCAATCATATTCGTCAACACAATAGCTCGCATTATTGTAAATGGTACAACTAAAGTCTGAATGGCTAAAATAATTATATTCTCACACATATTCATGTCCCGCACTTGATGCTTTAGAATGAGCCAAATTATTTATGTCATATACTATCACATCGACAAAAGAGAATCATCTATGATAAGCTCATAATCTAAAAATCATATATGACCAATTATAAGGGGTGTTTGAGTTAGCTTACTTTTGTGACTTATGAGCTTATTGCTTATTTAAAGCAATAAAATCTACTGATAATCTCATAATCTAAAAATTAGACTTCTCGACTTTTCCAATATCAAATAAGCTTAAAATAAAACTAATCCAAACACCACCAACATAAGCCGGATGATGCAAGAAAATCATTGTTGTGACAAAATTGCTCCTCATAGTGAAAACCGCTTGTTTATACCGAAAACAAAAAGAGATGACAATTTGAGCGCAAGCGAGAATGATCACTATAGTTGTAATTTAAAACTTGACCATGTTTCAAGTGTTTGTTCACTCCTGTAGTTTTTGAATGCGACAGTCGCAATGCTCATGATGCAACGATAAGGAGGTTAGTTGCACAACAAAGAATATCATAAGCCTTGAGCTAAAATTACGTTATGGAAGAAAATAAAGTGCGACCTTATCACATGAGTTACATAGAGTCGGCATATATATTTTGGAGCTATAATCATGCTCGGGTTTTAAAAGTTACGTGTACTTACACTTTGTCTTACCCTTGCTTGTTCTATTTGTGCCTCCATCTTTGTATATATCGATAACACAGAAGAAATTCAAACTTGATAAAACCTGTAAAACTTTAAAGTTGATAAAACTTGTTAGGGATTAGTAACCTACGAATAATATAATAGGGTGTATTTTACACAAAAAATAGCTTAAAAATATATAAGGTATAATTATCTTGTAAGTAATATATATCATATTTTTTTATTAATTGTTATCTTCATAATATACATTCCTAAATTACAAATTGCAGAATTTTTTTAGCATGTCCTTATTTGTATTGATTTCAAACATATAAATCAAAAAACAATTTAGTCTAGTGGTAAGTTGTTTACAAAACTCATGAATGGCCCAAGTTCAAATCCAATACATGTCTTCTTTTTAATTAAGCCGAATTAAAATTTAAAATTAACAAATACAAACCAAAATTTAAAAGTAAAAAAAATAAAATCCGAATTTTAAAAGCAAAAAATTAAAATTGTACATATATTTAAAAAAATGCCACATGTCATTAAAAAATTAAAAAATGCCACGTAAATAGAATGATGACATGGAAATATGACATAAGCGTTATGGGATGCCAAGTGGCATTTTATGTGGCATACCTCCTCTTATATATAATGTATAGATATATATAGGGTAAAGTTAAAATAAAAGACAAATATCCGTAAAAGAATAAAAATTTTGTTTTTTTAAATTCTCAAAAATTCCAAAAAATTCCACAAGATCGGTATCTTGGTGCATAAAACTTTTGTGAAAACATTTTTATAATTTTGAGTTTTGAAACGTTTTTAATGCATAAAAGCAATTTTGATCATAAAAAAATTTTGATGCACAAAATTTTCAACTTATTTTAGTTAGATCTTGATGTTATTTTGATGAAAATAGTCGAAAGAGTTGGGTGCAAAAACCAATTTTTGATGCAAAAAAAAGCGATTTAATCATGACGTATTTTTCATAATTTTTTGGAAAAAATATCGGACTTTTAGAAAAAGTTTTATACAACTTTTTATGCATATATATATCTTGTGGAATTTTGAGAACTTTTATATATATATACTTTTAGATATAGAGAGAGAGAGAGAGAGAGAGAGAGAGAGAGAGAGAGAGAGAGAGAGAGAGAGAGAGAGAGAGAGAGAGAGAGAGAGAGAGAGAGAGAGAGAGAGAGAGAGAGAGAGAGAGAGAGAGAGAGAGAGAGAGGATGATTTTGGTAGTGTGTGTTTTCGGTGAGAATGAAAATGAGATTTCTTTGTGTATTGTGGGTCTTATATCCGTAGGTTAGGTATAAATTAAAAGTATGAATTTAATGAATTAAAAATATTTATGATTGAAGTTTTGTAGTTGTTGTTACATCTTAAATGCATAATGAATATTGAAGTTACAAAATGTCATAACTTTTATTTATGTGTGCAAGGTATTGAATTTTTCATAAAAGTCAAATATATTTATGATGAATTTTGTAACGTATTAACCATTTTTATTCTGAGGCTTTAAAAGTTTGGTCATAAAGTCGAATTTTCGAGCCATAAAGTTTGGTCATAAAGCCTTTGTATTACTATTGACTAAATGGATTGTTATTTCTTAATAAGAAAATGTTTTTGGTCTTACAATTTTAAGACTACTCTTTAGCAAGATCAAAATCTATTATAAAGTAGTATATATATATATATATATATATATATATATATATATATATATATATATATATATATATATATATATATATATAGAGATCCAGTGAGAATATTAATTAAAATAAGAAGGATAAAGTAATTTCCTCCGTTAGATCTTGCATCAACGGATAAGATTAAGCAATGGCATATTGGTAATAATCAACCAACTTAACCCTATTTTATAAGAAGTCGGAGGGTGCAAACGTAAATTTAATTTATCTCCATCTTCTCCCACTAAATCGTCACCTACTGGATTTTCAACCATAAATTGTTTTAGTTTCTAATCAATGTCCATTAATGTGGGTTTTCATTTAATTTTTTAAATCTGACTCATCATGCATATTTTTTTTAATGATTTAGATGCATGGGTTTACTTAGATGCATTGAATAATGCTACCATGGTTACAAATAACATCTTTATAAACCCCGATCATGCATCTTATTGATTTCGCATCTAAACTAGCTTCTTTCACTGATTTATGATGCATGATCGGTGTATGCATCTATTGTTAAACTAAGGTATTCTAACAAATTATTAACATTATTCAACATGCATCTACGCATATAAATGTACTTGATTCGTTTTACGTATCTAAACTCGTGGATTATTGCGTCTAAGCATATGCATCTTACTTTGATCGATTTGTGCATCTGAATTTGATGGATTTGTGCATCCAAATTTGTCAATTTGATCGATTTGTGCATCTGAACTTGATCGGACTTGTTTTATGCATCTGAATATGATCATTTTTTTTATTTTTATTTTGCATCTAAACATGTTTGTAAAACCATTCTTATTAAAAGCTGTTTAAAGCTTAAAATTTGACCCATAAATAATTCGATGCATGTATATCTTTTAATAAAATAGGTTAGATGCATGGTACTCATCATGTGTTAACTGTTAATTAGTTAACAACTGTAGGTAATATATATAAGAACAAAATTAATGAGTTATGTTAATTGGGTTGATCGGATTAGTTAATACTGGTAATATTCATCTTTGATGCATGGTTTAACTAGAAAAAACAGAATTAGGTGCATGACGAAGCGGTGTCGTCTCGTCAATCAGATAAGGAACATCATGCAAACATGTATTCGGATACGTTTTTTTTTAATTTATATATTTAAACAATTAAATGAGAACCTCACCAGAATTTTAGGAATGAGTAATTTCAAATTTTAATTATTGGACAAAAGTACCCTTAAATGGCTTTATGAAATGATTGGTCTAAATTACTTCTCATTCTTCTTATTATAAATAATCTTCTTATTTGATCCTAACTCTATATATATATATATATATATATACTAGACTATAGACCCGCGGGTTTCGCGGGTGACAAAAAGAAGTCTTGTAAGTTAATGTGCGCACTGAAAAAAGGAAGCCACATAAACATGTACATGTTTACATTTGGGGGAATTCCATATATACCCACCAAAACTTGCATATTTGCGTATATACTCAAAACATGCTTAACTTGTATTGTACATCATGCACTGAAAACTTGTATTTTGTGAAAATATGCAAATATTTGAGTTTTAGTGGGTATATATGCAATTTTCCCTTTACATTTTAACATGTTTGTACCAGTGCTCTACATATGTGAAGTCAGAATTCACAGGTGCATAAAAATAGTAATTTTCATTGTAATTCAATTTCTATTAGAAAGTGATTAAAATAAACAAAAGAATACAAAACCAAAGCTTAAGGCATCCAATAGGGGGCAATAGCCATGAGGTAATGCTAGATCTACATGAGTTTTACGAAAGGAAATCTACACAATGACATATCATTTCATTTTTAGATAAAAATACATATGGACATAAACCAAGTGGTTAAATGCTTCGAGTCACATTAAAATATGGTGCTAATTTGTAGCGGACTTTTAAGTTTGCGGTTTAAAACTTTTTCGACAAAGGATGAGAAAAGTACTTGAATAAAGAGTTGCTCGCGTAGCTCGATTGTTGATTGCCACTGTTCATGTATAGGAAGTCTACAATTTGCATCATTACGAGCTCTTCACTTGCCATCATATTCCTTCAAAATAAATAATGACCTGATTTAAATATCCAGGACAAACAATGAGAACCGAAAAGAAAATTGTATGAAATCAAGATAAAAGAACACACTTCAGAATAATAACAACTTAGCCTTCCAGAAAAAAGAATAATGACAACTTAAGACTCAAAATGCATAAAGTTAAATGATTTGTAGGACTTTTAGCGCTTCACAACCTGAACACATTTGACTCGTTTCCATTAAGCCATTTCTCTATGTTACACATTTGACTTACAAAAAATCCAACTCAAAGCAACCCATTCATATATAAATGGATTAAATTGCTACATCTGCCACACTCGTACATAACTTGTGCCAGAAAAGCATTTTTGTTCATTAGTAAATGGCTCAAAACAACTACAACATGACACGAAGGCTCGTCTAGAAGTATGCCCTATTTAATGGGAGAAGTGATTCAAGACTTTCAAGATTTGCATTGTGGGTGGTCCAAGAATGCTCCCGTATAAAAACAATCACACACCAACTACAAAATCACATAGTAATATCATTGCCTAGAAATACACAAAGTTTCCAAACAAAAAAAAAGTATTAAGATATATCAACATCATATAATTGCATTTCGTTTGTTATAAAAAGAAGATAAAATTCATATAACACAAATGCTTGAGAAGATTGATAAGTTGCAGTTAAGAGCGAGAAACCAACAATAAGTACAACTCAATCCATAGACAACATAAAAAATGTAACCACATACTAAAAAGATATTGCCTTATAGCTAAATAGTGTGGACAAATTTTCCTCTATAAAAACAAAATATGCTTCCTTTTATTGTCCATTTTCATCAGGAGCCGAATTTTTCAAATAAGAACTTTTTCAAATAAGAACTTTACTATTAGTAGTCATTAGGGGATGTTGACAATGCCTACATTGGTACACGCACAATAAGAGAAACAAACCTTTTTCTACTGCTACTTTTACAACATCTACCCAAAGAATAGCTGGTAAGAAATGGACTAATTCTTTCGAATTTGTATGTAGCATGAGTGTCCTTGCATAGCTCATTTATGTGGATAGCTTAAATCTGAAAGTAAAATTTATCCACAAAGTCAAAAGACAATATATCATATATACAATTCTTGTTGTGATAGTAAACACTTTATAACCTATAAGTCGAGCCATCACATACAAAAATATAGAAGCATTTTGCTTGCATTTAACGGTGAATAATGGTTAATGCTAGGTATGTTATAGTTTTAGTGATTAAAGAATAAGATAATAAACATGGCTAAAACTAATTTGCAAAGATATCAACTCACAACTTTTTTCTTAATATCCATATGAGTTCCTATGTAATGCAGAAAACAAATTAGTTGTTTGTAACTAAAGTTGGTCGTAACCATCTACTTGCTATCACAAAAGCACACGTATCACAAATGGTATTTTGAAACAATAAACTATTTTTATGAACAAATGATTCATGGTATAAAAACTATGCCTCATGTCGATAATAAATTACATACATGTAATAAATCTAAGAACTCCAAAACCAACTAACCAAATACTAATCAACATTTAGAACTCTTAATTTTCAATTGTGACTAACTCGGATTCAAAACCTGTTACAAATAGCGCATTATTATCATGCTATTTTCCACATTCTAAGGACCTTGACATTTCATCAAACACTTTATCAACATTTAGAACTCTTAATTTTCAATTGTGACTAACTCGGATTCAAAACCTGTTACAAATAGCGCATTATTATCATGCTATTTTCCACATTCTAAGGACCTTGACATTTCATCAAACACTTTATTGCATCCTCCAACTTGCCGCCAAATAGCTTATAAGCATACATGATGTTACAATCGTACTAACAACAAATAAACAGAGAAAAATTCGATATAAGAGATGTATAGAAAAACATACCCATGACAGAAAATTGTCTCGCCAACTCTTTGAGAACAACCTAACTATGCTTGAGCGCAACTTTAAGAAATTCGATATCGAAGATTCGGATGTTAGCATAGGTTTTATAAATCTCACATAACTTTAAGGAATAAACAAAGGAAAATCAAAACGGGCTTATGAACAATTTTGACCGTATTTTATTAACTTTTTTTCCACAAAACTAATGAAAACCCAATCAAATAGTTGGGATGAATCATCATAAATTATTCAGTCAAGTTGCTGGAACAAGTTTAGCATAATCAAGTTAAGAAGATTAGTGTAGATTTGGATTTTTTTTATTTTTTAAATATCATCTAAAACTAAGAACAGATAATATTTTTTTGAATCATAAAAATTAAAATCACACAATCATACAAATTAAAATAAAGATTCAAAATAACAAAACCCCTAAAATGAATCATCAAAACAAAGCCCCTAATATGAAACATCATAATAAGAAACCCCAATATGAATCTGGTAAAAAAATTAATACAAATAAATTATTTACCTTTATCAAATGATTCAGTAATCATAAACATCAACAAAAGGCTAAATGATCTTTAGAAACTTTGATTTTTTACAACACGAGATAAAAGATGCATACCGAATACTGTTGATATCAAATGAATCAATATGTCAAGATTGAGTTTTTAATACTATTTGTGAATTTAGAAACTTTGATTTTATTATTGAATCAAAAGAATACTAATGATATAAATTCGGTGTAAATATTAGAAAACATCTGATGATACAAAAAGGCGGGATGAAGTCAAGATGTAAGAAAATATGATGAGTGTATATATGGCGTCGAAATAGGGGTGACATTCAAAAATGTTTTCTTTTATTATATATAAAGATATATATATATATATATATATATATATATATATATATATATATATATATATATATATATATATATATATATATATATATATATATATATATATATATAGAGTTAGGATCAAATAGGAAGAAAACTTATAATAAGAAGAATAAGAAGTGATATTGACCAATCATTTTAACAAGGTCTTTAAGGGTATTATTGTCATCTAGCATGGCCTCCTAAAATACAGGTGATTTATCTTTACTTCTTCAAGCGATTAGAAACACAACATCACAATTCATAAAGTTGCAATCAATTACAATTTGCTCTTAAACTCCCGAATTTTTTATAATATTTCTTGTTTAACTCTTTATTAACAATTGCCTCCTTTATTTTCCATTCAAAAATCACTTTTAATTTTATAAGAGACGATTGCGGCATGGTTTCGATCGAAAGATGAGGCGTTCGATGATGATGAAAACAATGAATGTCAAGATGCGAGATGCACCCATTGAATAAAGACACATCGTTGATCACATCCCTATAATAAAAACAAGAGCATGAATCGATGAGCGTTTTCATTGATTAGTTGTACAATATGAGATTAAATCGACAATTGAGTAGATGCATATCATGTCAGCTTAAAAATATGAACATGTTTACATGCGTTATTTTATGGATATAATTACTTGCATCTGTTACGTTTTCATCGCTTATGTTCGAATATGATGATCATAATTAGATGCATCCATGCATTAGTTAGACGCATCCATGCATGATGCATTAGTTTCACGTCAAGGTTTTGATGTCATAAATAATGAGATTAGTAGATGCATGAAAGAAATGAAAATGTTTAGATGCATGGTGGAAAAACATATTTCCATTCTAAAAATAAGATGCATGGTGGAAAATGAAACGATAACCTAGGGTAAAACTATCACCATGCATCTATGAATTTAAATGTATCTAATTTTATTCAAATGATCAGATGCATCGTAACCACTAACGACTAAGCGTAAATCAATGTGAAGATGTAGTTTTCAGGTTTAAAGAAATTGAGAAAAGCCTTATCAAATCCCGTATACTTTGTGAGGATTTAATAGGGATTGTCAAATTTACAAATTTACCCTATGTTCATTGTGAAAGGTGAGTAATATTTAGTTCTTAATTACCATTTTGCCATATTTAATCACAACCATTGATGCAAGATCTAATGGATAAAATTACTTCTTATTCTTCTTATTTTAACTAATATTCTCACTAGATCCCTACTCTATATATATATATATATATATATATATATATATATATATATATATAGGAAGGGATCGGTGCGGATTACATTTTAAGTAGGGATGGTGCGGATAATATCACGGTAACATTCAAAAAAATTAATTCAAAAAATCGAAAAAATTAAAAAAGAAAGAGGACAACAATTTATTAAGAATCAGAAAAAATTCGAAAAAAAATCATTTTCATGGTTAAAAGGTACAATGATATTATGAATTTTGTTAATATCACCGTAATTATCAAGCTTTCTTAATATCACTACTAACTAAGGCTAGCGATAGTTTCACTAAGGCTAGCGGTAGTTTCACTAAGGCTAGCGGTAGTTTCTAAACTAGCGGTGATATTAAGTTTTTCTAATATCAAAGTAACTTTTTAAGTAAAATTGTTAATATCCCGATTACTTTTTACATGTTTTCTTAATATCAAAGTTAATTTTTTAATATCACCGTAATTTTTCTTAATATCGTAATAAAAAGGCGTTGATATTAAGTAAAATTGTTAATATCATGATGGGACTCATAATATCGTTAATATCACGATAGAACTCATAATCAAAAATAAAAATTGCTCGGAAAAATCTGAAAAAATTAAAAATGAAAGAAGATAACAATAATGTGATCCTCAAAAGGAAAAAAAAAATTAAAAATCGTTTACATGGTCAATTCTACTGTGAAATTAGTGCGGATCTTGACTTTTTACAAAAGTCGAGATCGAGATCTGAATGGGCGGTCCGGATCCATCCGCACATCCACGAATTAAAAAAATCCTTTTGATCCTCACTCTATATATATCTATACATTATATATAAGAGGCGTCTACATAAAATGCCACTTGGCATCCCATAATCTTAAGTCATATTTCCATGTCATCATTATACTTATGTGTCATTTTTTTATACGTATGTGGCATTTTTTATTTAATAAATGACATGTGGCATTTTAATTAATATATGTACATTTTTTTTAAATAAATTGTAAATTCGTTTTTTTTGTTATTTTCGAATTTTAAAATTTTTACTAAAAAGAAGACATTTGTTGGAGTTGAACTTGGGTCATTCATGTGTTTTGTAAACAACTTACCACTAGGGTAGATTGTTTTTGATTTATAGCTTTCAAATCAATATAAATAAGGATATTATAAAAATTAAAATTTTATTTTAGGTATGTATTTTTGAAGATATGACTAAAATAAATTATGATATATATTACTTAAAAGATAAATATACCATATATATTTTAACCTATTTTTTTTTGTATAAATACACCTAATATCTTAATCCTAAACCTAATTATCCTAAAACTATAATCGACTTTTGAGTATAATAGGTGAGAATATCGTTTTTTTTTTTGTTTCAGGTGTAGATTTTTTTTTTTTTTTTTTTTTTTTGTCGAGTTTGAGTTTAGCAATTTTTTATCGGATATCATATAGTGTTTTTTGTTTGTTGACATATATCTGATACAAGAATGGAGTCCCAAAAAGATCAAGGCAGGTTAAGAAAAAGTTTAAGGATTTCCAAAGGAAACAAAGATAATAATGTTCAAGACAATGGTAGGTTTTTATATTCTCATCAACAAGTTTAGTTGTTTTAAATTATTATGTTTTATGTTAATTTTATGCATTTAATTAAACTTGATATGTTTATAATAGGTTATAATATTCGGAATGAACATTGAAGGTAAGAAAATATCAACGATTTTTTTTTTTTTTTAAATTATGATGTTATATTTTAATTTTATGAATGTAATTAAAATTCAGTATGTTTTATAATATTCAGGAATGAAGAGTCAAGGTAAGAAAATAAGAAAAGGAAACCAAGTTAACAATACTAAAGTAGCTGCTACTAATGTTGTTTCTCCATCAACAGGTTTTTTAAAAACTTTTATATTATAGTAATGTTATATGAATGTTTTTGAATAATCTTAGTTATATGCATGTAATTTAACTCCGTTATGTTTTATAATTTATAGGATGCAAGAGTAAAGCTAACAGAATCCAAAAAGGTTCCACATCAAGTTTGTATGCATATATAGCAGATTTATGTTTAGATGTCTATTATTATGTAACATATACATATTCGGAAAGATCGAGCTGGAAACATGGGCCATATCTATTGTATGGGTTAAGAAGCTAACAAGTGCATGTGCAACCCATGTTTCTGATGCTATTCAACTTGCTGCAAGCGTAGGTCAGTGTTCATGTGTTTGGTATATTATGATGTCCAAGCTCATAATCAACAACTTTTGCAGCAAGCAACTGAGGCGAGTCGATTTTTAGTTAACAAAATAGATCACCTCCTGTATATAACAGTAGCGTTATTGACCTTGAATTCATGGATCCCGCAAATTAGGCAATTGGTGGTAGACTTCCTAATGGACTCAGTAGTCCAGGGCTAGACATGACATCAAACTTCCCTTCACATCATACTTTTTTTTGAAAATGATAACAGGATTCTTCCCAATACACATATTCTTCCCACGTTACACATATTGTGTCTTTTTGACGTCCTTTCTTATTTGAGTAATCTACTTCTGTGTGCAGGCCTGAAAGGATTTCATGAGAACATCGATAGTATAATGGACATCTCACTTACTATTAACGGGTCCTTTTGGTAGTGATGTGATTGTGAATGAGTTTGATTTATGTAACGAATAAGATAAAATGTATGTTTGTAGGTTAGGTTTAGGATTTGGAAGTGGCAGCTTTGAAGTATGTGGACGGTGTCAATGTTGTAAAGTTTAGCCTAAGGTCTGTGAATTGTGAATCAATATGTGTTTATTAGGTTAAAGTTTGGAGTTGTGTGTTATGTGTTCAGAAAGTAGGTTTAGGTTAGTGTATTACTGTTGAAGCATAGAGTCGGTGATTTGGTTGCGATGCTTAGCATAGAAAAACAGGTTCATGATTTTTGATTGAATCTAGGTTGTATATCAGATGTATTTGACATTTTTGCAGTAGTAGAATGCGTATATTAGAAGTGTAGTTAAATAACTTTATCTTAGAATGTGTATATCGGATGGGGCCGTTGGGGTTTGATAGTGTCTGAACAAGAGTAGAGGGTTTAAGTTTTTTTTTTTTTTTTTTTTTTTTTTTTTATAGGAATCGGGATGGGTTTAGGCGGTGTTTAGAGGAGCATTTAAGATGTTTGAAGGGTGTAAGTTGCATTGTCAAAAGGTGACTGATGGGAAGAATAAGGGGGTCATTGTCGATCACAGTTAATGTTCTTGTTGCTTGTGCGAAGCGACACAAAAAAGGATGGCTAATTTTGCTTGGCACCATTTCATTTTGTAAAGATAACCAATGGTGATAAAATTTTGGCCCGATATTATTGACTTGCTGTTTATAGCTTAGGATTAAAAGAAACAATGGACCAATAAGCCTGCACTATACCTTACTTCGCACTGGAGGAATTGTAGTGTTTTTCAGAATGTTTCTTTTGTGGTAAGCATTTCAGAAATATGAAATATGTAGCTACTGGTGTATTATAATTAATTAATATGGTGTTTTAGATCTGAATACGTAATTATTACGAGTTGAAGTCAACATAATTAGTTTTCATATGTTTTTTTTTATTGTTTTAGGCTCGGAATGCACACATTTTGGCTCTTGACCCAACCCACGAGTCCTCTGGCCTTGGATGGTATTACCACAGCAGATGATAGTACAAGTAAGAGTGAACATAGTGTACATTGTGACTGGTGGAACTTGCCCTCAAAAGCTCATGCAAATGGTATGCACTCATTTCACTAGGCTAAGAGACTCTTATTGGATATCTCATTCCACCTTTTGTATCACCTCACCTCAATGGCATGCGACCCAAATACTCAGCTACTTTTAAAAAGACATTTTACCTTTCGACTTTGTGTATATACAACGTATAAAGTCTATAACTTTATGCTACTTTATACTTTTAATGTATAGTAATCTTCAGATATTTTTTCTATCATTATCGATTTTCTACTCTACATTTAACTGAGATAAGGACTAAAGTATCATGGTCATTATAAAGAACAGGTAATTATTAAGCTGTGTTTAATCATAAACTGCTCTATTTTATATAGTATTTTATCTTTTTAAGCATGTTTTAAATTCCATGTTTCAGTTCGTTAAGGGTGCTTTTTCACACCATCATCAATGTGTAATTATGGATACGCAGGTATATGGTAATACTAGAAAATTTACTGTTTTTATAGATGGTCTTGATCTCAGTGACGGTCGATATGATACACCTGAGCATAGGTTATAGTCCACGATGGTGTTTCAATCTCTTTGATTACGTCTAGCCTAAGTCTAAGGTAGCCAACAAGGAAATAAAGACGATATCCTTTTCTTACTGTTGTAAAACTAGAACACCACGAATTATTCAAATATGTCATGCATCTCATTATTATAACTTAAACATTGGTTCTTCTATCGTCATCTGTGGCAAGTGATGATACTTTTTGTTTTGAAATCTCAGTTACGTTTGATTTAGAGTTTCAAACCACAATCTGAATTTTATTGATCAGATAGTAAAGAGATCTAAAACATCGGCCAAATTTGTCGAATCCACGTGGAATGTACTTGGTGCAAAAGATAAAGGATAGGTGACGTCAATAATTTATAATTGTCGGCTCGTGAGGTATGACATGAATTCCGATTGTGTTTTTATGTTTTATGTGGTCCTCTTTTACACGTAGGAATGTTTTTATTATTTAGTTGACAACTCATATAATCTATCCAGACACTAAAACTTGATAGTCAAACAATAAGTTCAGATCTAAATGCCCTGACATTTGAAGCACATAAGCGGTAGAATTAGTTATTTTGCAAGAAATTATTCAGTGACATGGTAGTACTTTTAGATAGCGATCGTATTCGGATTTTAGCGATCTTAGAGTTCGGGTATTGGTATTCCTATCGTAAAACTTGATATTTTTGTTTACGCTATAGATAAAAAAGTCCACGATCTTTGTAAGAACGAGCCGATCTTCGAGGACAATGAAGGGTGTGTTTTACGGAGATTAAAGGTTTTTCGACAAATTGGATGTTCTACTTCAAGGTGAGCTTTAATCGTAGTTTTGTGAAGGATTCCTCTTTGCCATTAAAATGTGGCTCTTGTGCGTGCTTATTAATGTTCATCACGTAGATATAGGAACGGAGATGATACAATTGAATCAAGTTAAAGCTGGTTTGAGCTTTATGTTGAACAGATGACTGTGATCGACAAGCTTATCAATGCTTTAAGGTAATATTCAAATTCAATTATTAGTAAGAACCCAGAATCCGGATCTATGGACCCATACAAACGTAGACCGGAGTGAACCGGAACCAAAATTTTGACCTACGAGACCCAATAAATGGACTGCAAGTCCTGGTTCTTCCAGAACAAAGTGTCAACAGGAATTACACTTCCAACTTTTCTGAGGCTACTAATAAAAGCCTAATCCTACCGTGTTTTTCACACTCCTAAGAATCACCGATATAATTAACCCAATTAGTTATTCAGGCTTTTTGGGGATTTTGGGTAGGCTAGGTGACATCTAGCTCTATTAGTTTTCAGTAGATTATGGGAAGTGGCCATATCTGAATAGCACGAAACCTGATTTAATCCCGTTCTACACCCTTACTTAGATAAGTACCTCTCAAATAAGTACCAACATACCTCTCGGTTTAACAATCTGAAGCACCTCAATTAATCCTACTGTTAGGATAAAAGTTTGAAACACGAAAAGAGCAATTTACATGGGAAAGTTTGAAAGATACCATCTAGACTCCCAACTTTTAAAAGTCACCTTTGGCGGATATCGGTCAACCGGTAAATTTAAAACACTTCTCAAATATACATGCCTACTAGCCGGCAAAATAAGTGATCAAAACATCGATGATAACTTCTTAAATGTCTATTTATATGTTGATTCGAGCGAGAGAAACCTTTAGCGCTTATGAACTACCTTGAAGTGAATAAGGTGGATGGGCATCATAGCGTCGACTAACCATCTTTTGTTCTTGATCTAAACCATCACGCACCGTACATGGCGAGGGACATGATAAGGCACCCTTATCATCCACGGAGTTTTACTGAAGGCTTGCAAAGAACAAAGAAGTACCATTTGTAGAAATAGCAACAACAACAACAACAAGAGCTCACTGATAGAAGCAACGGATAACTTTATATGCTCAAAGGTACTTTCACCGTCCAGAAGTTATATTTTAAGGTGAACATTATAGCACTTTAAATGGTTTGCTACATTTGGCATATGGAAATAGCATATTGGATATTTCAGGGTTGCATGTTTCAGCAAACTGTATCTCATTATGAGTAGTTGTTGCCTTCACCAAATCTTTGTAATCAGGTTCCTAGCAAAATTTTGAAATTTAGGAGAACTTACCTGGTTTTGGCACGTAGGGATACATTACAACTCAAATTATATAGGATGAGTTAGTGAATACATAATTGCAGTACAATATACTGACTTTTGGCTCATTTGTTTAACAATGATGTTTAATATTTACAGAACCGTAAGAAAGTACAACAAAGGCCTTATCAAGGTATTTGTAAGTCTTCAGTTGCCATTTGTTCAAGAATCCAAGAAAATCCGCACCCGAATGGCAATACATGTAAGTTTGAAAATAAGACTTTACTTGGTTGTTTATATTTTATTTATGATATTATTAAATGTGGAGCGGAATTGTGAGCCAAGCTTGAGAGTAAAATTGGAGGAAAGGTATTTTTAGATTTACTTGTGATTAGAATCCGTGGTTACGTGATAAGCTCATTTTGCCTAACCGATCTATCTATTACATAGCAATGGTAATTACTGATCTTAACCGATAACCCCATTGCATATACTATGATGCCCATATATTCTTTTCGAAGCGATCAGGTCTTAATTTCGTTGGCTAATCTCACAATACTAAATGTAATATTGAGACTTGCACGGATGCAAGCGATCTTGGATTTCCCGAAACCCCTTTCCTACATAGAAATGCCCTAATTGCAATAGTTGCAAGTTTGGAGATCATTAGACGTGGCATATGGAATTTCTTCAGGTCTAATTCCATTCCTGATTATAAACACATAAACACAGTTTCATGAATACATAATCTAACAGTGTAGTGAATGACTCAGGTTGGAGAATGAACATTTGAACAATGTTGGAAAGTTTTGAGCTGTCAAGTCAGTGCCATTACCTTTTAGCCATGAGGACGGAGATAAGCATCTTTAATTCATTTTTGCACTAGAATAGCACGTTGTAAAGAATTGTGAGTTTTGTTTCTACAATGTTTCCACAACACTCTGTGCATAAAGAGAACTACACGTTATTTTTGAACAATATTTTTATAAATACAAAACATACATTATTTAACGATAACAACCAACTATATTCATGTGAAGTATCAGTTATACAGACAGGAAGGTAAGCGTTCAATTTTAAATCTGAAAGTGACTGTCAAAGCTATCAAGTATCAACCAAATATAAGAAAACATTGTATTGCATTAGGAAGAAGTTTACTTACATGCTCTTAGGTGTAGATCACACATACGTCCCTCTACGAGTTGCCACTAATGTCTTCCATTGATGCATAATCTCATATTGTTGTTCCCGTTTCAATGCTGAATGTGAATCCGTTCACCAGCTGGGTTGAAACTGATTCATTACTAACCTCATCCCTCAGCCCTCAGCCCTCAGGCCAACAAGGCAATAACCATATTTGTATCAGTTGCTTCCATTGAATACGGATAACTATAGACTTTTGACCATTACCTCAAGTATGTTCAAATGAACAAATGCATTTCAAATTGAATTCTCTGGTTTGCTGTAGAGATATATAGAGTCAGTATATTATTACAAATATAAGATTATGCATCAATGGAAGACATTAATTTCCAGTTATTCTATTGACTGGTAACACTTTATTCATTGTTGAATTATATAAACAACTGATTGGTCAATTATAATAAATATACTGTTAACATGACTTTTCTTACTAATAGAACGATTTATGAGGTTGTATTGCTGTATGCACTTAAATTCACTTGGCGTTTTGACCAAGGCACCTCGAGAGCTAACTGACTCGGAACTGGGTTTCCAAACTAAACTATTAAACCTTTACAATACATCGATTAAACTCTTACTACATTTTATCTCAATTTCAGAAGTAGTTATGATGTATGACATTGATCTTTACGTGAAGCCCATTCATTTACGTGATTGGTGTCATTGGAAGGAGAAATGAACAACCCTTTGTCACCGCAAACTTTGATTACACCCTTTGATACTGATTCGCAATGACAAATAATAAAAGTTGGCCAAACTTTTTGGAAAGTTGTGTTGTTTTTCAAAGGTCAATCTGTATGTGGTTTTTCAGAGGTCAATCTTTGATACTGATTCGCAATGATTGTTAATAGAGGGATTAAAGTGTTTATATTATACTAAAACAATATACATATATTCTGTTGAAAATTAAAGGTGATGGAGTGACAAAAGATTACAAGCATATTAAATGATAATGTTTTAGCTGTTTTAAGGATTATGGTAACATCAATTATACATCTTAACCGTTTCATTTAACTTTTAATTACTGTTCTATTAAATCCTAAAAATAAAATTCACAAGTCAAAGTACTTACTTGCTTTTAGCCGTTTTATTGATTATGGTAACATCAATTATAGTTCTTAACCGTTTAATTTAGCTTTTAATAACTTTTTAGTATATATTTGTTCTACTAAATCCTAAAAATAAAAACAACAAATCAAAATACTTACATGCTTTTAACCGTTTTATGGATTTTGGTAACATCAATTATAGATCTTAACCGTTTTATTTAACTTTTAACAACTTTTTAGTATATATTTGTTCTACTAAATCCTAAAATAAAACCACAAGTCATACCCGTCCATCGGACGAGTTTACTCACTAGTATATATATATATATATATATATATATATATATATATATAGGGGTGAAGTTAAAATAAAAGACAAATATCCGTAAAAGAATAAAAGATTTTTTTTTCAAAAAAGTTCACGAAAAATTCCCAAAAATCCCACAAGATCGGGTATGTTGGTGCATAACACTTTTGTGAAAACATTTTTATAATTTTGAGTTTTGATACGTTTTTTAATGCACAAAAGCAATTTTGATGTAAAAAATTTTGATGCACAAAATTTTAACTTGTTTTAGTTTGATCGCAATTTTATTTTGATGAAAAAGTCAAAAGAAGTTGGGTGCAAAACCAATTTTGATGCACAAAAAGCGATTTAATCTTAAACGTATATTTTCATAATTTTTTCGGAAAAAATATCCACTTTTAGAAAAAGTTTTCACAACTTTTCATGCACTATCATACCCGATCTTGTGGGATTTTTGGGAATTATTCGTGAACTTTTTGAAAAAAAATCTTTTATCTTTTACGGATATTTGTCTTTTATTTGATCTTTATCCTATATATATATATATATATATATATATATATATATATATATATATATATATATATATATATATATATATATATATATATATATATATATATATGTATCTTTTACTACTTAAAGACAAGATAATCTATTTTATTATAACAACGTGTTATCTAATTCATCAACTAGGCAGGTATTTTACTATAACAAAAGGGAGTACCCATATGAACCTAGAACGATGCACTCACACATCAGTCAATTAAGTTGCCACATTATTTACCATTTTATATAGATCGAAGAAAGCAGATGTTGATCAAGTAGGTTCTAAACTCCGTGGATTATTTGGTCAAAAATCGAAAACCACGATTACTTAAAGAAAAAGAAAAAACATATACAAGAAGTGGATAGGTTGACTACAATTTTGTAACCAATTACCTACAATCCTTCATAAAAATATACAAACAAGGAATCGGGGACTCACGAGAAAAAAAAATCAAAGATCCACAAAAAAATTAGGGATCGACATTTATAGCACAAAATTATAGCCAATTGCTTAAAAAAATATTGTAGCTAATATATTCCCATTCAAAAATAAAATGATCTTATTTTGAAGGTGCCAAATATGATTTTGTACCTGGAATTGACAGTAATTTTTCTAATGCTTGCACATAATTAACCAGTTGGATTAATGTACCTAATATGATAGTGAGAGTATATATGTCCAGGCTTATAAGAAAACATTATACGAATATGATTGATAATTAAAGTATAAAAATAAAGTAACATTGTATCAATTTTTATAAACATCACTTCATTATAATATTGCCATGAAATTAATATAGTTTTCTTGCTCTTTTATATTTTGAATGGTACATATTTTCATTCTACGTTACATGTCTGAATGGTTAATATATATGTTTCAAAAGGCAAAGAAATTGTGTATAAAATTTGTGATGCAGTCATTGTTTTACAGTCAGTTAGTAGTTAACTTTGCGGTATAGGTGTGGACCCGGAAGCGCACATGCATGGTTATGCCCAATGCTCCATGTCAGGTACGTTGGTCCCCTCCATCTAACGGAGTGATAAAAATTAATGCTGATGGTGGGATATCAAGAGAAAATGGCGTTGCAAGACTTGATTTTGTCATGAGGTGCCACAACGGGTTGGTTTTAGTAGCAGGAAATAAACATATAGCCTACGCGACATCGGTTATTGAGGTCGAAGCAAAGGCTATTCTTTGGGCTATCCAGGTGGGTATTGTTAAGGGATTCACAAAGGTTATCTTGGAGACACACTCAAGTATTCTTGTCGACGCATTTCTACATAACAAGGAACTGTTGCAGATTAGAGGTCTCTTCCTTCACATACGACGATTATGTTACTCCTTTGCTTCGTGCTCTTGGTCCTTTGTGTGACGTGATGGGAATAAAATGGCTCATGAATTAGCTAGAAGAGCATTGTATGACATTGTAGATGAAGTGTATGATGGTTGTGCGCTCTCAGTCAATCTATGGGTGAACCATGATATAATGTACCTATATAATCAATGAAAATTACTGTTTATAAAAAAAAAAATAATTATGCATTTAAATTTGCCTTCGTATCTTCGTCATATGAGAACAAACTTGAATCCTGCATTTTTATTGTTCTATGTGACAATATACGATCCACATAACTTGCTACGAGCATGCTACTTTTAGATTGGGCAAAAGGCACCTGATTGTATCTTACTGTCATTTGAACATTTTATATGTATCGAACAAAAAAATTGCATTTATGTGTCTTAAAGTTTGTTTTTTTTTAACATTTTTTATGTACTTATGAATTTTTTTGACCATTTTACCCTTTAGGGTGAATTACATAAATGGTCCATAGGTTGACAAATATTGCATCAACCATCCCAGAAATTTAAAGATCCACTGATCGTCCGTTTTTCAGACGTTTTCATCCGTTTTTTTCGTTTTCGTCCGTTTTTATACGTTTTCATCCGTTTTAATACGTTTTCGTTCGCTTTTATACGTTTTTGTCCGTTTTTATATGTTTTGACCCGTATTTATACGTTTTCGTTGGTGTTTATACGTTTTCGTCCTTTTTATATGTTTTCATCAGTTTTATACATTTTCATCCGTTTTTTCCGTTTTTGTTGGTTTTATACCTTTTCGTCCATTTTTATATGTTTTCATATATTTTTTTCCGTTTTAATTCATTCTTATACGTTTTCGTCCGTTTTATATGTTTTCGTCCTTTTTTATATGTTTTCTTCCGTTTTCATACGTCTTCATCCGGTTTACATGTTTTTATACGTTTTCGTTCATTTTTATACGTTTTCGTCCGTTTTTTACGTTTTCATCTGTTTTTACACGGTTTCACCTGTTTTTATACGTTTTCGTCCATTATTATACGTTTTTTTATGTCATCATCCGTTTTTATGCATTTTCATCCGTTTTTATATGTTTTCGTCCACTTTGATACATTTTCGTCCGTTTTTATTACGTTTTATACGATTTCATCTGCTTTTACATGTTTTTGTCCATTTTTATACGTTTTGGTCCACTTTTATACGTTTTCGTCCGTTTTTATATGTTTTCGTCCATTTTTATACGTTTTCGCCTGTTTTATTAGGTTTGCATACGTTTTATACGTTTTTCATCATTTTTTATACGTTTACGTCCGTTATTCTTACGGATGAAAACAAACGAAAACATATAAAACGGACGAAAACGTAAAAAGAGACGAAAACGTATAAAAATAAACGTATAGAAACGGATAAAAGTGGGAAAAACATATAAAAACGTAAGAAAAACGGACGAAAATGTATAAAAATAGACGAAAACGTATAAAAATGGGTGAAATTGTATAAAAACAGATGAAGACATAAAAAACGGACGAAACGTGCTGAACGACTAAACGGCTATATAAAACGGGTGAAATGTATAAAAGCGGATGAAAATATAAAAGCGGACGAAGTGTATAAAACGGATGGCGATAAAACGAATGACAACATAAAGGCGGACGGCGTGTAAAAGCGGGTGGCGTGTAAAAGCGGATGAAAAAAAATGAGCAGCGTATAAAATGGACGAAATGACTAGTGGATGAAGCGGATGAAAACATAAAAAAATATAAAGCGTGTAAAACGGACGGCGTATAAGCGGATGAAAATGTAAGAAAAACGGACGAAAACGTATAAAAAGAGAACGAAACGTATAAAAACGGACGACAACGTATAAAAACGGACGAAAGTAGAAAAAACGGATGAAAATGTATGAAAAACAGACGATTAGTGGAACTTTAAAATTTCTGATATGGTTGATGCAATATTTGCCAATCCAAAGACGATTTATGTAATTCACCCTAAAGGGTAAAATTGTCAAAGAATTTAATGAGTACACAAAAATTGTTAGAAAACAAATTTTAAGGCACATAAATGCAATTTTTTTTGTTTGATAAATATAAAAAGTTCAAATGACAAATATGATACATTTTGACGCTTTCTTTTCTACTGTTATTAATAGAAACACTTTCCCGGTAAATGAATTTTTAAAAGAAAAACGAAGCGTGCAGCTTCTAATTCTAGCTAGTACTTGTGTTTTCTTACCAATATATTTAAAGAATATACTAAACACGTAAATTATGAGAATTTATCAAACGAAAATGACATATATTGACCATATATAGCTATACGCATATTGCTATTTCAAACGCATGCATAGACCTTGTCCACCATTATATGCTAATTATATGAATGTGTTCAATAAGAACTTATCAAGTTAAGTTATATGCATATTGCTATTTCAAACGCATGCATAGACCTTGTCCACCTTTATATGATGAATGCTAACAATTCAAGACCAGCTGCTTGTATATATATAGATAAATTATATGAATGTGTTCAATAAGAACTTATCAAGCTAATTAGTTATACTTCAATGGAAAACCATCTCTCATTCGTTTATTTATGCTGTGTTTTGCTACTTCTGTCGGCCAGTTCCATTCAGGCCGATCCTGATGACAATAGAAATGTATGTTAATAATTGTTTTCTGTTCCGTGTTTGGAATGACTGTGATATATCTCCCCTAAAGTTTTCGATCTTGGCATATTTATGCAGGTATATGTGGTTTATATGGGCCACAACACTCAAGATCATACCTCTGCATCCTCACTGCATTTAAGCATGCTAAGACAAGTTATTGGCAGGTCACTAGTCACTTCATCTTAATCTCTATTTTGTACTAGTTCTTCTAATGCAAGTGCCGTTAAGAGAATCATCTTTTAAGAAACGAACCCAACTAGTTAATTTCTTGCATACCGCTTTATTTTTGCAGGGATGCGGAAAAACATTTGCTTCAAAGATACACTAAAAGCTTTCACGGATTTTCAGCAAGACTCACCGAAGAAGAGGTTAAAATATTAAAAGGTATGCAAATATAGTTTGAAACTTTTAACACAAATATACCAGTACAAGTTGTTCATCTGAATTCACCCTAAAATTTAGTATTTAATATATAGGGATGAATAGGGTTGTTTCCGTTTTTCCAAGTAGAAACAACAAATTGGCAACAACAAGTCTTAGATGTGGAGAAGGCAGGGTTATGCCTTTCCCATCTTTGATCATGACTGGTATTTTGATAGGCCATAATTTGATACGTTTTGCAAATGCAAGATGTGCAGAAATGGATAAAACAGTAAGAAAGAAATATGGAGGGAAATTTAAAATAACTAACTTTAATATTGATTGAACGATTTGTCTACAGATTTCTGGCACATATTTATACTTTACCAATAGGCACCAATGTGTTGGTTTAATGTTCCCAACAGTCATGATGGTTGGAGAAGTAACTGCCAAAATAACTGTAATAACAGTTAACTAATATAACTGTCTTTTGTTTATGGGTCGTTTAAGGCTTGAGCCCAACCCATATTTACAACAGATTTAATACATTACAAATAATACAAATTGTCTTTAATAAAACTAGACTATAAGTCTAATGTAAAACTGAAACAGGAATGATCTTGAGAGAATGGTTGTTTGATCTTAAAGCAAGTTCCAACAGTCACCTCTCTAAGATCAAAGACCATTCATTCTTCAGTCTTGTATCTTCATGATCAAATGATGACAAAGTCATCATTTGGTGAGGCCTCTTCTTTCTTGATTTGCTTCTGACTTGAGAGACTGCCTTGACCAAGAGAATAGGTATTGCCTTCCTTTGTCTCTGGTTCAAGCCTTATGCCAAAGTGAGCAGGTTTGATGTAGTCCTTGGGCCCTGTAGATGCATGCAGCCTTTCCTTCTGATCTTGACTGCCAAGGCTGTATGTTGCCTTGCCTTTATCCACAAAATTTGTGGTCTTGATTGGTACTGAAAGTTGTCCAATCTTCTGCATTCTTACAGTGTTATGGTACCCTTTGAGGACATCTATATACCTGTTATAACATTGCTTGAGGGCTTCACCATCATTGTGTGAGAAGCCAAGTATTTCTGCAGCCTGTCCAAACCTTTGAGAGAAGTGTACTTGAATATAGCCACCCAAACACTCAATAACCTTATAAAGGTCCATCAAGTGTACTTCTTTGCCTTGAATTAGTGGTGGTATAGGGCCTGGTAGAGGACCATTGAGATAAGTCTCATAGAACCACTTGAGGGTGCATATAAACCTCTTCGTGAAGTATTCCCATTTAGATCCAACCAATTTGTCTATGCTTATCAGGTTCATGAAATTTGTAAATTCAGTGAAGTTGGTGACTTTGGTGGAATAAGTTACACCATTAATCTCAACCTTTGTGCAGTCATGTGGTTGAATTTCTTGAGATGCATCCAAAACATTAAAGAGATTGTTAAGGTATTCATTGTGCTTGGTTCTGTGTGTGTCTTCATTGAAGATATGGGTAATAGGATCCTTGAACATGTACTGGAGTGTGCATGAATTGTCTTCATAGATAACCTCTATTCCTTGTTTCTCAAGGAGATCTGCAGACAAGATGTTAAGGGATACCTCAGGGGTATAGAGGACCCCTGGGATCAAATAATTACTATTACCATTCTTAACAATCACCTCTCCAATCCCATATGTCAAAAGCAATTTTTTCTCTTTTTCAATTTTGTCAACAGAGAATTTCTCTTTAATTTTACAGAAAAGATTGATCCTAGAACAAACATGCATGCTTAAATTTGTACTGATATACCAGATGTTGTCCCAGTTGTCATGATCTGTTCCTTTAAACATGCATTTTGTTTCAAAATGTATCAATTCTGGAAAATTAATGCTTACAGTGGGGGATTGGAACTTATGCTGTGTAGACAGATTGTCTGCATAGTTGTTTGGTACATCTTGCAGACCAACTTCTTCCTCCATCCTTCTAATGGGACAATCCTTGATCATGTGTCCCTCTTTCTTGCACTTGAAGCATTTAATGGTTCTGACTTTGTGTGACTTAGTGTTATAATTGGGGTGTAGAAGAGATTGATTATAGTTTTGAATTTCTTCCAGTTTTTCTTTGAGCATATCTTTGCAATTCCGGGTAATCTGCTTTATGCAGATTCCAATTTTGTCTTCTGTCCCTCTTGTGTCTCACAAAGGTAGATTCATTTAACCTTCTTATTGGCCTCCTTAAACCAAGGCTCTGATGCCACTTCTTAGATGTGGAGAAGGCAGGGTTATGCCTTTCCCATCATTGATCATGACTGGTATTTTGATAGGCCATAATTTGATACGTTTGCAAATGCAAGATGTGCGAAATGGATAAAGCGATGAGAAAGAAATATGGAGGAAATTTAAAATAACTAACTTTAATATTGATTGAAATATTTGTACACGATTCGCACATATTTATACTTTACCAATAGGCACCAATGTGTTGGTTTAATGTTCCCAAGGTCATGATGGTTGGAGAAGTAGCGCCAAAATAAGCGTAATAACAGTTAACTAATATAATCATCTTTTGTTTATGGGTCGTTTAAGGCTTGAGCCCAACCCATATTTACAACAGATTTAATACATTACAAATAATACAAATTATCTTTAATAAAACTAGACTATAAGTCTAATGTAAAACTGAAACAGGAATGATCTTGAGGAATGGTTGTTTGATCTTAAAGCAAGTTCCAACAAGTTCCTGGGATTTCTTGGGGTTTCCACTTACAGTAGACAGATCAACGACCGAAAGTGACATAATCATTGGAGTTATTGACTCCGGAATTTGGCCGGAATCACCTAGTTTCACTGACTTGGGTTATGGTCCTCCTCCACCTAAGTGGAAGGGCATATGTCAAGGAAATTTCTCTTGCAACAAGTAATCAATTCTTAACATTTGCTTATATGCATATATTATTATCCATATTTTTTTGTCATTAGATCAACTTGTAACTAAATTATTGAAAATCCAAATACAGCAAAATAATTGGAGCTCGATACTTCAAGGCAGATGGAAGATACGGATCCTCAAGAATTTCAATCACCAAGAGACTCTAACGGTCACGGGACCCACACGGCATCAACGGCTGCTGGAAACATAGTCAGGAATGCAAATTTACTAGGCCTCCACGGGAACAGCTCGAGGGGTGTTCCAAGGCCAAATGCAGTCTATAAGGCATGTTGGGATAATGGTGGTTGTCAAGATGCTGTATTGTCAGCTTTTGCGCCGCTATTGCTGATGGTGTCGACATAATATCTGTTTCGGTTGGCGATTTATATGCCACTGAAATTATTGAAAGTGCTTTAGCTATTGGTGCCTTTCATGCCATGAAAAATGGAATATTGACTGTACAATCTGCTAGTAACGATGGGCCGAGGCCACAGACCACAAGCAGTATCGTCCATGGATTCTTTCAGTGGCTGCAGGCAGTAAAAACACAGAGTTAATCACTCCAGTAAGACTAGGCAATGGTCTGGTTATTAATGTGAGTACTGTATATTCAAATTTGTTATTTGCTTAGAATCTTGGTATAATTAGTATAGTGATTTAATATCAGAATTAACAGATTTTACTAATTCTTTTTCATTTTATCTCAGGGATTTTCGACAAATCCTTTTGAACTTGACACATTGTATCCAATAATTTACGCTTGAGATGCTCCGAATATCACAGCTGGTTTCAATAGCTCGAGATCAAGGTAAAGAAGAATTATCCATATAAATTTTTCAGTCCCTGCTGATTTTAGCATATATTTGGTTACATCAAGTTCGTTGATTTTTAATCTTTGGAGTTTATATATTTCTCTTTGCATATTGTGGAACATATATCAGGTTATGCATCAAACACTTGTTGGACAAGAATTTAGTGAAAGGTAAAATAATATTATGTGAATCGGTGAACACTGGAGAAGACGCAATGTTGGCTGGTGCCGTTGGGTGTATAATGACATACACCACGCCCTTTGTTGAATTGATAAATTCTTAT
The DNA here is from genome assembly GCA_022545495.1 of Chrysanthemum lavandulifolium. Lineage (NCBI taxonomy): Eukaryota > Viridiplantae > Streptophyta > Magnoliopsida > Asterales > Asteraceae > Chrysanthemum > Chrysanthemum lavandulifolium. The sequence continues at coordinate 143,425,621 of CM040240.1, forward strand.
ACTTTTCCTGTTAGTGCTGTAAACCTTGATTAAGCAAGAAGTATTATTCAATACATACGATCAACAAGGTAAACAACCATGAGTTTCCTTAGTAACACCACTTCTTTATTTATGAATATTCAGAAACTGATGAGAATGAAACTTCGTTTCAGGAATGCAACCGCGGTTATAATGAAGAGTGAAGATGTCAAGAATGCGTCAGGTAAAACCATTAGATGTTAAATAATCCGAGCATAATTTTGGCTATAAGGTGATGTAAAAACAAGTCCTAGCAGGTCCAATAAATAAGCAATACTCGGTCAGTAACCAGTATTTGTTTGTTTCAGCCGGATCTAACAGTTCCTGGGGTTAAAATTCTAGCAGCATGGCCACCCGTGGCTCCGATTACCCAAGTAGAAGGAGACAGCAGGGTAGTTCCTTTTAATATGAGAACAGGGACATCTATGGCCTGCCCACACGTTAGTGGTATAGCTGCATATATCAAAACATTTAACCCATCATGGTCTCCTGCTGCCATTAAATCAGCTCTCATGACAACAGGTAACTTATCAGCCTTAAATATATATCGCAATTCTGGAGACGATCAGACATAGAAAAAATAAATAGTACTGTAATATACACAATGTTAGTAATAAGGTGTTTAAATAATGTTTTTACAAAATTGACTACAACTTCTCCTATGAGTGCCCTGGCCAACACAGACGCGGAATTTGCATATGGAGCTGGATATCTAGATCCAATGAAAGCTTTGAGACCTGGTCTAGTATATGATGTTGGCGAGATCGACTATGTATCTTTTCTGTGCCAAGAAGGTTATAGCACCGAAGATATCATTAGCATCTCTGGGGATAACACTAGTAGCTGCTCTCACCTCATGGAGCAAACCAAGGATGCAAATTATCCAACCTTTGTCATTTCTGCTTTTCGTACACAACCCATACGTGTTAGCTTCAATAGGACAGTCACGAACGTTGGTTCTGCAACATCGACATATAGAGCTATGATAACTCAACCTCGTGTTAGTGGCTTACAAATAGTAGTTGAGCCGGATGTGCTTCAATTTAAAGAAATAGGGCAAAAGCTGTCTTTTAAGTTGTCCGTACAAGCTATTTTTCAGGTGCTAGATGCACCAATTCTTTCAGCTACTTTGACATGGGACGATGGAGTTCATCAGGTGAGAAGCCCCATCGTTGTGCATGTCCCATGATGCTAATGATCAATTGTAATGTATTGCAACTGCAATCCTCTCACAATCTTCAATTTGCTGTATATCGTTTTAAATTTTATTTGAATTATAAATGTACTAATTTGTTACATCTAAACCTATATATGTATGTTCTTGGTGTTTGTATGTAAAGAGATCGGCTGAGAGTCTAGTCCCATCTCTGGAATGTCGTCTATAATCTGGCTTGTGAAGTAGTTTGCGAACCCATTTTAATGTCTTAGACGCCAAAAAAGCCTGCAAGTTCCTGGTTTGGGCCAATAGGCCAACAAACCCATTAGGAAGAAACGGTTATTTAGTTTAGTTTTAGGGTTATAACGGTTATAAGTATTGTAACGTTTAGTTTTAAGGAATCGGGATGCGTGTTCATGTAGGCAACGTTTCATCAGTATATATTTGTTGTTTCTTTTTATTATTTCTTGATTGATTGATGTTGTTACCATGATGTTTGTTTGATCATCATATACAAGACCTGTTAACATTGGTATCAGAGCTTCGAGGGATCAAGCAACACCCAAGTCATGTTTTAATCACCAATCAAGAAGAAAAATTTGCGCTTCATATCACAGAAAAAAAACGCATACCATGGAAATAATGGATGACGTTTTTGAAGAGAAAAAGAAAAGGCTTGTTGGTTTTTCCTTTGCTTCAAACCAAAAGCCATGAAGATGTACTTAAGTGCTAGGAAGAAGGCTAAAGGATTTACTTGCCTTGAAGTCACATAATTGATCATGAAGATCAGTGACAGCACCAAACATTGAAGACATCAAGATTAAAAGAAAAGATTGAAGAAGGCATCAAGAAACTGAGAAGAAGATTTTTTGGCATCTCGACATTAGGGGGGAACTGTTGGACCCATTTTATTGTCTTAGACGCCAAAAAATCCTGCAAGTTCCTGGTTTGGGCCAATAGGCCAACAAACCCATTAGGAAGAAACAGTTATTTAGTTTAGTTTTAGGGTTATAACGGTTATAAGTATTGTAACGTTTAGTTTTAAGGAATCGGTATGCCTGTTCATGTAGGTAACGTTTCATCAGTATATATATAGATTAGGATTTCTGTAAACAAAGGCAACCCATTCAGTTTTAATATATCAGTTTATTATGTCTTCTTTGTTGTTTCTTTTAATTATTTCTTGATTGATTGATGTTGTTACCATGATGTTTGTTTGATCATCATATCGATCCTGGATGCCCATACAAGACCTGTTAACAAATCCTCTCACACTCTTCAATTTGCTGTATATCGTTTTAAATTTTATTTGAATTATAAATGTACTACTTTGTTACATCTAAACCTATATATGTATGTTCTTGGTGTTTGTATGTAAAGAGATCGGCTGAGAGTGTAGTCCCATCTCTTGAATGTCGTCTATAATCTGGCTTGTGAAGTAGTTTGCTAATACTTTTGAAAGTACTTAAATCTTAAGTGCATCCACCACATATCTTTTTTTTCCGAATAGCAAGAATCATATTATATCTATAACTACAAAACTGAAAATTTATTCCAGGATTTGTATGCACGTCTTGAAATCTTGACAGTGCATCAGTCCCACTTTTTATCCGTGGCGCTTGTGAGTGGCGGAGCCAGAAAATGTAGTTAAAGGGGAAACGCGCGATAAGGGTGATTGAATTACCGTCTAACTTTATTTTTATTTTATAAAAAATGGGTCAGGTCGGGTTTAATACTAGGCAAACACCGCTATTTTAAGCCAGTTACTCAATTTGGTTTACGAGAGCCTTAAAAAACGTATATGTAACTAGTTTTTCATTGAAGAAAACGCTAACAAGATAGCAAATGAAACTTAGAAATTCACACAAGCACAAATAGTATAAGAACCCTTACATCATGCATCTAAATATTACAAACACATTGTAAGTTATCTCTTTACTAGATAAAGAAGAATTTACAAAATAATAAATTATCAACATTTTATTTAGAAAAAAGCATGAAACTATATATACTTGTATTATGTTATTATGTTTAATAGAGTATATATAACGCTTATAGGACTTGATACTTATACGGTTGATTTGCCCAATTTAAAAATTTATTGTCACATATGAGAGTGTACAAGCATGACCACATGTAAAACTGTATAAAGGGCATGATAGAGTGTAAATAATCAGGTAATATTCGTTAAAAAAAAGAGTGTAAATAATAAAATCTCATTTGTAAACAACCAATAAAGCATCTTTTTGGTTCTAAAACTTCAACCCCCTAAGTATCCCCTACAACTAAAACAAATAAAATTACAAGTAAGACTCATGCACTAAAAAATAAATAATAAATAATGAGAAAACGAAAGTTGGTTCTAAAACTTCAACCCCCAAAGAACCTTCCAAACAAACGGGGTGTATTTTTCCTTAGCAAAACATAAAGATAGCCATTTTTTTTTCATAGTTGATTGAGGTGGGTTTTCGTTATTACGTGATGTTTTAAGATGAAATGTTACAGAGGTTAAGGTTTAAAGGGAGCCCTCCAAACCTTCGCCGTGTAGCCGGCAGCCGGAGGCGGCGACGGAGTTTAGGTTTAGGGTTAGAGATTTAGGATCGTATGGCTGATACCATGTAAGAGGATATAGGATAATATTGTTTGTTGATCATTACACACAAAGTGAGAGGATACATATAGGATTACACATGGGCTATTTTGGGTAAATTGCTAATCACTCAATAATCAAGCTAATCACTTGCTAATCACATTTAATAGACAACTAATGTACAACTAACAGTATTATGTAAAATTAGAGTAAAGTAACTCCCAATACCAGTCTTCCACGGGTTATGAGGTAAATATGTTGCTTCCGGTTTTACCAAAGGTAGAAAAGAACCTGCAGCCTTGAAAGGAGTAAGGATCGAACCCTTGAACTATGAAGAGGCAAAGGTGTTAACCACTTGATCCAAGTCTTGCTATAGATGAAGTATTATGTAATATTATAAAAAACAAACTAAAATAGATGTCAAATTTTTTCTCTAGATAACCATGGTTTATGACCTTTTGGCCAACTAATCCACGGGGTTTAAACTCACCACCAAATAGACGCAAACTGAGTAAATCCCTCCTTTTTCGGGAGGTTGGCGTGACCACTTTAGGGTTGTTTAGAACTAAATTTTTGTATATTCCAAAAGCATGCTTTTTTCTATTTTTGGCATTGATCAAGGGGTTACTATCTCATGTTTTATGTGACAATCATCGTATTTATATCAACCATTTCTATCTTTCTAAAAAAACACACCAAAAATTTACTGAAAGTATAAAGATACAAATATACAATCATGGCTTCTCCAAACACGCGAAGAGAGACGGACTTAACGAAGTTGTTAGTTCTTTTGTACTCTGTCATTTGCATGATTTTGTTCAATTTTCATACTGAGTGTTGTTTGATCTGTAATTTCAGAATGATGAGTGATCATCACACAGTGGAGATGATCAATGATAGTGTTAAAGAATTCAACGTGTCATTCAATGGACCTGCTGACAGTAAACTCTTAAACCTGAATTTAATATTATGTTTCTGGTTAAAGAACTAATGTGAAGTTGCTAATATTACGTGTTAGATCATGTTGTGTTTCTTAAACTTATTTGTGATTTGGTGTTTGATTATCTTGTATTAAAACATCAATGTTGGAAACAATTAAATTATGATGATCTTGTTACTAGTTGCTAAAGTTGATAACTTTTTGTTGATTTAACGTTAGTGGTGTCTTACATGTTCTTTGAAAAGTGTTTACTATAACATTGCATTGTTTGGTATGAAAATTAATTATGTTCTTTACTTTCCTTCATCACCAATTATGCTCTTATATTGGTAATAAATTTGACTTTTATGGTCAAACGGAAACATTTTGGATCATAAAAGATTTAGATTTGATTCATCTATAAAGGGAATGTTGAGGCTATGCTAGATCGTTATAAAATTTAGTGATAATTATGTTTTCTAATCTTCAAGTTATGTATCAAATCATTTTGATTTCGATTTTGAAAATGACTTGTTAGACTTTCGCCGCTAATATGTCTATCACATTTCCGATGTTTGTTTGAATGACTCTCCTCCGAATTTAGAACCTCGGGATCCAACTTAGAGTAAGATTTCATTACATTCAAATCATAACATTCTCGGTTTCATTTTTTAAAGTTATTATAGTTTTCCCATACTCATTATATGTTTCCCTTTAATGAGCAAAGTGCGATCTTGAATAGTTAGATGTGGCACTTTGGCGTGTTAAGTTATTAGAGGGTCCCTTTCTTGCATGTTTTATCATAAGGGTCATGCGGTAAAACGATGGACCGATCGGCCCTTTTATGTGTTTACTTATTAATATTAGAAACCACGGGTTGGGTTCATTAGGGTTTCTAATAATTAAAGAGTCCATTTCGGGTATGTTTTATATATCACGGGTCATAAGGTAGAGAATAGGAAGATGTGGGTCCCTTTCTGGTATGTTTATCTTTAACGGATCATATGGTAAAGAATATGCGGATGCGGCACTTTTAACAGGTATTTTTCATTATTGACAGTTCATTGGGTAAAGAATAGGCAAATGCTACAGTTTTGACTTGTTTACTTATCAAAGTGTCTATTTCCGGTATGTTTTTATCTTTAACGGGTCGTATGGTAAAGAATAGGAAAATGTGGCGCTTGTTGATAATTAACCTAAACCTTTGGGTTAAATGGGTCAAATTAGAAAGTTAAAGTAGTATGTGTATTTTATAGTTAGGACCAAAAGTGTCAAGATAGAAAGTTAATAATCGAAATCGAGTTATTAACGGTTATAAGCGATTATGTGTCAAAAGTTGTGTCGGTTCATAGAACCAGTTTGTGTCTGTTCGGTATGTATAAATAGGGATCGAATATCTGTAAGATTGAATGAACAAATATTAGCAAGTATCAATAACAAAGCAAGTTTATACATTCATTACCTGTGATTTGTCCATCATAGTAAGATCATATCCCAACAATTGGCATCAGAGCACGTTAATCGATCCAGGAAGAACGACTGCAAGTGACGATCGATTGAAAAGCAAGAATCAACGACGAAGGTTGTTACACAATCTTGTGTATAGCGACCGAAGAAGAGCGGTGTGATTCATTCTTCATCATCCGACGAAACTCGAAAAACCACCATCCCGAAAACCGAGCGAAATCATTATCATAAACCCACCACAAAACCATCATGTCACACCCCAAATTACGTGTTTTGCGTGAATGGAATTCCTGGGGTTGACTGTCATAGCATCAAAATCACAAGTTATATTGAGCGACCTAAAGTGTCGTTTGGAAAATACATCGTTTGATTTAATAAAATAATCGAGTTTACAAAGTGTAGGTCCCAAATGAAAATCAACTTGTGCGGAAATAAATTTGATACAAGCCAAACGATGTTTTTAAAGTGCATAAATCCCATGTGTGACGCGTCGTCACCACGACTCTATGATATGTCCAAATGCATGCCATGAAGTGAATGCCTTAGATACCGAGATAAAACATGCTAAAAGTGTCAACACAAAGGTTGAGTGAGTTCATAGAGTTTGAGTTGAAATGTAAAGCCTTTCAAAATCGTTTATGCAAAGAAAGGCATTGTAAATCCACTCGGTTCCAAGTTCCGCCCATACAAAACTTGCAACCTGTGTTCACAACCCACCGCCAAAATGTGTATAGTTTATGTTCAAACACACATCGTCAAATGAATTCACAAAATAGTGCATAACTTAATGTATCAATAGTTACTTGACATAACACATAATTCAGATAGTTTCAAATCGTTCCAAGACCATTAGTTCATGATTGTACCAAGACCGCTAGTTCAATGAATATACCAAGACCATTAGCTCAATGAATATACCAAGACCATTAGCTCAATGAATATACCAAGACATTAGTTCAATGATTATACCAAGACATTTAGTTCAATGATTATACCACGACATTTAGTTCAATGATTATACCAAGACATTTAGTTCAATGATTATACCATAGACATTTAGTTATAATGATTTATGTTATAGAATATGACTAAACATTCGATTCGAGATAAACATATAGTTTGCAAATAATCATGATTGTCATAAAAAAATAGTTGAGCATGTATCTCCCAAAAGTAATTCAAAACAATTAAAAGAGTAGGGCTATGACTCACCGGTGCAATGTTTATGATGATATAATGGCACATCGAAATGAGGCGCAACCTCTAACCGCGACCTATTATGAATGATATGTTCTAATGTAAATCATGAAACAATGTCGTGCATGCAAACTCATATGATATCCATACCACTTGTACATTTTGAAAATAATGTTTATCATCGAAATATATGTTTATGACATCTCGTCAGACATAAAATACTTTACAAGTATTTACGTTGAAATTATATCCTACGATAGTCATTTAATGATTTATTATGAAATTATAACTTTTAATTCAAAATAATGTCATTTGACAATTTTATGAAAGTGACTAAACGGCCTTGAAAAGCTAGTCGTAAAATGGTGCACATCGAGTGTTAGGAAACAAACTCAACGGTTTTGGGAAGCTTGTATCATTATCTCAAAGTTTTAGCATTTAAGTTTTCATCATAGAGGTCTCGATCATGGAGAAAAATATAGGTAAAGTATGGTACTTGTATCCAAAATATTGTTTAAGGGTGGTTTTCGCAAAGTTTAAGTGACCGTATTTTATTCGTTACAACTCCGTTTGACGAAACAGTTGGACATTTTGGAAAATATGCTAGGTAAACTTACTTTTACTAGAAGACATCATTTTATAAAAGTACTACATCAATGTTAAAACGACCCTCAACATGGTCATTCGCGGCCGATATTTTTGTCTAATAGAAATATATTAGTTTTACTTATATAATATAGTTACGGCAACTTTGTTAAATCGCGTGTAATTTAATCGTTACAAATCCGTTTCTACGTTTTATATGTCCTTAGCTTCGTATCAAAGTATACTAATATATTTTTGATAAGTCGACACATTTTATAACGCTTAAGACTCATTTTTGACTCGTAAAAGTTGAGAATACATGCTGAATTTTCTCGAAACAAATAGTTTTCGTCGTTAAACTTGAAAATAGCATAACTTCTTCGTTATAACTCCGCTTTAACCCATTCAAGCGACCACGTTTTCGTTTTAAAGTATATTTTCCAAATATCTAGCCCAAAATATTTTACAAACCGTCGAATTTTCCGAATTCAAAATTAAGATCAGACCACTAAATAAACTTGTCGAAATGAGTTTTTCTCAAAAACCTATTCTAACCAATTCAAACCAACGCCAAAGCTATTCTAATCCTACCATACACCTTCTTAGGGTGTCATGGGTTCCTAGACATCATCAAAAATGATATGTTTCAAGGGATAATTTATAGGATGATTATACTTATTTATAAGTAATAAAAACATTGAAAGTGGTATAAACTCATATGTAACATGCATGTTTTCTTGCAAAATGATAAAATAACATAAAGAATGAATATGAAAGATTATGAAAATCATGAAATGCTTACTTGAATGATGAAGGAGTTTTATTGCAAAAACCTTAATCAACCTAGAGGTTTATATTTCAAAACCTTAAGATAGATCACTAATGAGATTGATAAACACTTGAATCTTGAAAAATTATGGTTTCTTCCTGTTTCTTGATCTTGGCGGTTTTTAGAGATGGAATGGGAGAGTATTTCTTTTACTTCACCTTTTTTATGTGTACTTGTATGTGTTAATTAGATATTATCTAATATATTATATGTGTACATGAACTAGTCATGAGTTTTTTAATGAAATTGATGACATCCCCTAGGGTGTCGACAATGGGAAAAAAATAGACTTTGGTGAATTTATGATAATTAAATGTGTTTAAATGTTATGTTTAATGTATGTAATTTGTACATATAACTAGTTATTTAGTGTAGCGTTAACTAAAATTAAATTTTAACGGAACAAAATAAAATATATTGAAAGTCGTAAAATTATAAAATACATTTCTTGCAAAATTTGAGTGAAATAATAATTATCGTGTAGTATTTAAGAAAACCGTCGTAATTATTTATATATAACAATTTATATACAAAATAAATTGAAAACATCGAGTAAAGTAATAATATTATTTTTATAATCTTATTATGAGTACAAAAATATATCGAATAATTTTTGGAAGTGTCGGATCAAATGTTCAAATAATGTTTACGCGATAGCGTTTATTTAATAAGGAAATAAACGTTTAATGTAAAATGCAAAACCCATGCATAAATTGATATGAAATGATGTTATTAATGATGTGTAGACTAAATCTAGTCTATATGAAATGTCCCGAAATTACGAGTTGTCACATTCGCCACCCAAAAGGAATTCATCCCCGAATTCGGTTCGTGTTGGTCTCTCCGGTTTAGGGTTTGATGAGGCAAGCCTTTCCCATTCTCGAGCAAAACCCTCAAAAGACTTTTAGGTAACCGATTTTACTTAATCTCACAACTCATCAAACAAGAACTGCATGAGATTAGGCTAAATCGGTTTGAGTAACGGGTCTTTTGAAAATTTGGCTCGGTCATAGAATTGCTTACACATATAAGACTACTACTCCCTTCATTGCATGATTCTTCCTGAATTAGACATAGGTGATCAGGCTATGTATAATTTAGGAGTAACTATGCAATGCTTGGACTAATCGACTCATATGATGTTTGGTGTTAAGTCATAAACCCGCATGTATAATGAGTATGCACTTATAATGATATGATGAGATGCTATGATGATGTAGTTATAGTCTAGGGTCAATGATGCAACCTAGTTCTCTATAATCAAGCCTCGATGCCAATCATCACACCCCAAATTACTGCTTTTGCGTGAATGGAATTCTCGAGGTTGATCATCATAGCATCAAAATCACAGTTATATTGAACGACCTAAAGTGTCGTTTGGAAAATACATCGTTTGTTTTAATAAAATAATCAGAGTTTACAAAGTGTAGGTCCCAAATGAAAATCAACTTGTGCGGAAATAAATTTGATACAAGCCAAACGATGTTTTTAAAGTGTATAAATCCCATGTGAGACGCGTCGTCACCACGACTCTATGATATGTCCAAATGCATGCCATGAAGTGAATGCCTTAGATACCTGAGATAAAACATGCTAAAAAGTGTCAACACAAAGGTTGAGTGAGTTCATAGAGTTTGTGTTGAAATGTAAAGCCTTTCAAAATCGTTTATGCAACAAAGGCATTGTAAATCCACTCAGTTCCAAGTTCCGCCCATACAAAACTTGCAACCTGTGTGTTCACAACCCACTGCCAAAATGTGTATAATTTATGTTCAAACACACATCGTCAAATGAATTCACAAAATAGTGCATAACTTAATGTATCAACAGTTACTTGATATAACACATAATTCGTATAGTTTCAAATCGTTCCAAGACCATTAGTTCATGATATTACCAAGACCATTAGCTCAATGAATATACCAAGACCATTAGCTCAATGAATATACCAAGACCATTAGCTCAATGAATGTACCAAGACATTTAGTTCCATGATTATACCAAGACATTTAGTTCAATGATTATACCACGACATTTAGCTCAATGATAATACCAAGATATTTAGCTCAATGATAATCATATAGAAATTCTAAATATAACAATATTGTTACCTCGTATGACTAAACATTCGATAGTTTGTTGCAAATATCATGAATGTCATAAAAAATAGTTGAGCATGTATCTCCCAAAAGTAATTCAAAACAATTAAAGAGTAGGGGCTATGACTCACCGGTGCAATGTTTATGATGATATAATGGCACATCGAAATGAGGCGCAACCTCTAACCATGACCTATTATGAATGATATGTTCTAATGTAAATCATGAAACAATGTCGTGCATGCAAACTCATATGATATCCATACCACTTGTACATTTTGAAAATAATGTTTATCATCGAAATATATGTTTATGACATCTCGTCATGTTATAAAATACTTTACAAGTATTTACGTTGAAATTATATCCTACGATAGTCATTTAATGATTTATTATGAAATTATAACTTTTAAATCAGTAAAATAATGTCATTTGACAATTTCATGAAAGTGACTAAACGGCCTTGAAAAGCTAGTCGTAAAATGGTGCACATCGAGTGTTAGGAAACAAACTCAACGGTTTTGGAAAACTTGTATCATTATCTCAAAGTTTTAGCTTTTAAGTTTTCATCATAGAGGTCTCGATCATGGAGAAAAATATAGGTAAAGTTTGGTACTTGTATCCAAAATATTTTTAAGGGTGGTTTTCGCAAAGTTTAAGTGACCAGATTTTATTCGTTACAACTCCGCTTGACGAACGGTTGGACATTTTGGAAAATATGCTAGGTGAACTTACTTTTACTAGAAGACATCGTTATAAAAAAGTACTCTATCAATGTTAAAACGACCCTCAACATGGTCATTCGTGGCCGATATTTCTTGGTTATTAGAAATATATTAGTTATACTTATATAAAATAGTTACGCAACTTTGTTAAATCGCGTGTAATTTAATCGTTACAAACCCGCTTTTCTACGTTTTATATGTCCTTAGCTTCATATCAAAGTATACTAATATATTTTTGATAAGTCGACACATTTCATAACGCTTAAGCCTCATTTTTGACTCGTAAAAGTTGAGAACACATGCTGAATTTTCTCAAACAATTAGTTTTCGTCTCGTCAAACTTGAAAATAGCATATCTTCTTCGTTATAACTCCGTTTTAACCCGCTCAAGCGACCACGCTGCTTTTAAAGTATATTTTCCAAATATCTAGCCCAAAATATTTTACAAACTGTCGAATTTTCCAGATTTCAAAATTAAGATCGACCACTATTTATTGTTGTCGAAATGGGTTTTTCTCAAGAAAACTTATTCTAACCACTTCAAACCAACGCCAAAGCTATTCTAAACCTACCATACACCTTCTTAGGGTGTCATGGGTTCCTAGACATCATCAAAATGATAAGTTTCAAGGGATTATATATAGGATGATTATACTATTTATAAGTACTAAAAACAAATAAAGTGGTATAGATACTCATATAACATGCATGTTTTCTAATAGGATCATAAAATAACTCATGAATGATCAAGAAAGATTAGTAAAATATATGAAAAGCTTACTTGAATGATGAAGGGATTTTATTGCAAATACATAATCAACCTAGAGGTTTATATTTCAAAACCTTAAGATATATAGCTAATAGAGATTGATAAACACATGAATCTTGAAAATTATTGTTTCTTCCTTCCTTCTTGATCTTGGCCGAATTTTAGAGGTTGAATGAGAGGATTTCTTTTTTTTCACCTTTTCTATGTGTGTATGTATGTGTTAATTAGATATTATCTAATTATTATGCATATGTGTACATGAACTAGTCATGAGTTAATTAATGAAATTGATGACAAGGGGAAATGTCGACAATGGGAAAAAATAGACTTTGGTGCATTTATGATAATTAAATGTGTTTAATGTTATGTATGATGTATGTTTTGTACATTTAACTAGTTATTTAGTGTAGCGTTATTTAAAATTAAATTTTAACGAACAAAATAAAATATATTGAAGTCGTAAAATTATAAAAATACATTTCTTAAAATTTGGTGAAATAATAATTATCGTGTAGTATTTAAGAAAACCGTCAAAATTTTATACATATACAATTTATATACAAAATAAATTGAAAACATCGGGAAAGAATAATATTATTTTTATAATCTTATTATGAGTACAAAAATATATCGAATAATTTTTGGAAGTGTCGGATCAAATGTTCAAATAATGTTTACGCGATAGCGTTTATTTAATAAGAAAATAAACGTTTAATGTAAAATGCAAAACCCATGCATAAATTGATATGAAATGATGTTATTAATGATGTGTAGACTAAATCTAGTCTATATGAAATGTCCTAAAATTACGAGTTGTCACATCGTGGCTTTTTTGATGCCATCGTGGGGACACCAACACAAAATATTGACTAAGTCTTCCTACTTTAAATTTTTATATTTCATTTTCTAGTTATATAAATTTTTTGTAGGAATTTAGTAATAAAGATAGTAAGAAAGTAAGATTAAGTTTTGTATATTTTTCTATTTTAAGGAAACACAAACCATTTCTTTTAGATTAGGAAAATACAAAACTAGAAGTAAGAAACCGAACCATTGTGGTTCACATAGTAAGAAGTAAGAAGAAACCTATCGTTTTTTTTTAAGAAAACTCTAGTTTTTCCAAAGTAAGTAAAGAAAACGTTTAGCGTTTTTTAAAAGTAAGAAAGTAAGAGAAAACCTATTGTTTTCAGAAACCTTAGCGTTTCACCAGTAAGAGAAACCTTAGCGTTTCACCAGTAAGAGAAACTCAGTGTTTCACCAGTAAGAGAAACCGTAGTGTTTCACCCCGTAAGAGAAACCATAGTGTTTCACCCTATAAGAGAAACCGTAGTGTTTCAAAGCAAGTAAGAAAGTACGCAAGTAAGAAAGCATGGTAGAAGGTGACAAGCATGATAACGCATCAAGTAGAGCATCAGTTCGAGAAAAAGGAAGTATAGCACTTCAATGTACAAAACTGAACGAATCAAACTACACCACATGGGTAATTATGATGGAAACAATCTTAAAGGCATATGGTCTTTGGGAAACGCTTGAAGATACAGAAAAAGTAGATTTAAGAAAGATGCATACAACAAAAGCAATGATCCTCACAACATTGCCGGAAGATATTCTAATGCAAGTTGCACAAAGACGACTGAAGGAAGTATGCGAATCAATTAAAGTACGTTATATCGAGCGCATCGAGTTCGTAAAGCACGCCTTCAAACTTTGAGAAGCGAATTAGAGACCTTGAAAATGAAGACCGATGAAACCGTGAATGACTTTATGGAAAATTGGGAAGCATAAGAGGCAAGTGTAAAAGTCTTGGTTCTAATCTTAAAGACAAAGTACTAGTTGAAAGTTGTTTGAACTCCGCTCCAAAGAAGTTTCTACCAATTGTGGCATCCATCGAGCAATATTCAGAAATTGATAAAATGACGTTTGAAGAAGCTGTTGGAAGACTAACTGCTTATGAAGAACGCCTCAAGAGTCAAGATGAACCGCAAGAAGATTATCATAACAAACTTCTAATGGCAAGTTCAAGTAATCAAGGTCGTGGTAGAGGTCGAGGAAGAAACTTTAGTAAAGAAGAAAGAGAACGTGGAAAAGGTACAAGTCGAGAACAACACAAGAAAGAAATGAGATGCTATGAATGTGGTGAACTTGGTCACTTTGCATACGAATGCACCAAATGGAAGGACAAAGACAAGAAGCAAGCATCTCATTTATCAAAGCGACGATGAACCAACGCCTTTGTGAAGAGCAAGATAAAAGCAAGTTGAAGACCCGCCTTAAACCAAAGTTTAGTTTAAGGGGTGTTGATAATTAACCTAAACCTTTGGGTTAAATGGGTCAAATTAGAAAGTTAAAGTAGTATGTGTATTTTATAGTTAGGACCAAAAGTGTCAAGATAGAAAGTTAATAACTCAAATACGGTTATTAACTGTTATGCTGATTATGTGTCAAAGTTGTGTCGGTTCATAGAACCGGTTTGTCTCTTCGGTATGTATAAATAGGGATCGAATATCCGTGAGATTGAATGAACAAATATTAGCAAGTATCAATAACAAAGCAAGTTTATACATTCATTACCCGTGATTTGTCCATCATAGTAAGATCATATCCCAACAATTGGCATCGAACACGTTAATCGATCCGGAAGAACGATCGCAAGTGACGATCGATTGAAAAGCAAGAATCAACGGTGAAGGTTGTTACACAATCTTGTATAGCGACGGAAGAAGACGCGGGTGATTCATTCTTCATCATCCGCAACCGTAAACTCGAAAACCACCATCCCGAAACCAAGGCAATCATTATCATAAACCCACCACAAAACCATCATCTAATCAGAAAGAGGAAGAAGAAAGAAATCATTGGCGGGATTTGGGTAGTTTTGATTGAATAAAGGAAGGAATCAATCGAATAAGAACCATAACAACAATTCTCGTTACGTAATTGGTGTTTCTTTGTGTCGACAACCACCGAGAGAACAAAAGGGATCTTTCCTAATTTTTTCTAGAGAATCGAAGAGCGAGAGAAAGAGGTCGTGGCTTTTTGACCGCCATCGGGGACACCAACACAAAATATTGACTAAGTCTTCCTACTTTAAATTTTATATTTCATTTTCTAGTTATATAAATTTTTGTAGGAATTTAGTAATAAAGATAGTAAGAAAGTAAGATTAAGTTTTGTATATTTTCTATTTTAAGGAAACACAAACCATTTCTTTTAGATTAGGAAAATACAAAACTAGAAGTAAGAAACCGAACCATTGTGGTTCACATAGTAAGAAGTAAGAAGAAACCTATCGCTTTTTTTAAGAAAACTCTAGTTTTTTAAAGTAAGTAAAGAAACGCTTAGCTTTTTTAAAAGTAAGAAAGTAAGAGAAAACCTATTGTTTTCGAAACCTAGAAGCCACCGAAGAAACCCCAGCGTTTCACGAAGAAGAGAAACTCAAGTGTTTCACCAAGAAGAGAAACCGTAGTGTTTCACCGTAAGAAGAAACCATAGTGTTTCACCCTATAAGAGAAACCGTAGTGTTTCAAAGCAAGTAGAAACGCAGAAATGAAAGCATGGTAGAAGGTGACAAGCATGATAGCATCAAGTAGAGCATCGGTTCAGAACAAGGAAGTATAACACTTCAATGTCCAAACAAAGCAAGTTTGAATGAACAAATATTAGCAAGTATCAATAACAAAGCAAGTTTACACATTCATTACCTGTGATTTGTCCATCATAGTAAGATCATATCCCAACAGTGCTTTTGACGTGTTTACTTATTAAAGGGTCCCTTTCCGATATGTTTTTATCTTTAAAGAATAGGCAATTGTGGTACTTTTGACGTGTTATGTTTTTATCTTTAACGGGTCATACGGTAAAAGATTAGCTAAAAAGAAAAAAAATCCAATTGGTCAAATGGATAGAAAGTTGAAAAAGTGTTTATTTATTTATTTTTAAATTTTAAAGAAAAACTAACAATCATGCTATATATACACCACATATATATCTCACACGTGTCATAATAGGGACTTCAAACCACAACCACGCGGAACAATCTCACACAGCATGGATACCGCTAGGTTACAAGCCTTTTGGTGTGTCGTAATGCTAATGCAACAATCACCAAAATCATTTTATTCAAACAATTAAATAGTAATCAGATATAGAAAACTTATTCACAATTGCTACATTCTTAAATCACACCTACTTTAAATTTAGAGCATGACTTTTCCGCTTATTTATTTAATTTTTTTAATTTCACCATATTCATTATATGTTTCCTTTTATGATAAGCATCTTGTAAAAATTGGTATTGTAGAAGTTTTGACCTTTATACATTTAACTGGGCTAGTTTGGGTCATGTTTGATCTCTAATGGGTCGAATAGTTAAAATATTAACTAACATGAAGAAAGTCAAATTGTGCAAAGACTACTACTAATGCTCACAAGTTAGAGTCAGAACCTCCTAAATATGTGTATTTGGTTTGTATACTTCTTAAATGATCTACTCTGGTTATAAAATCAGTGATATCTATGACTTTTTAGTCAAGCTAACAAATTATAGGATCTTAATAATGTTAGTTTGCGTGAAAATTGAGGATCTAATGTTATACTAGATAAAAAAATTATAGAAATGTAGTAACACTTGAATGCACAATATGCAGTGTTTATGCGAGGGTGTGGAAGGTAAGGGTTGAGCTTCCAGAGGATTACCCCTATTCCTCTCCATCCATCGGTTTTGTGAACAAAATTTACCATCCAAATATTGACTTTCCGTAAGCATTGTTTTTTGTGACTCTATGAACTCCTTCATTCAATTTTATGATATTGTTTTGGAAAAGATTTCCGTGAACTAAAATCTGACTTTCTGCGAGTTTAAAATATTTTTTAGGTCTGGTAGTGTATGCTTGGATGTGCTTAATCAACGTTGGAGTCCAGTAATTGGTAAAATGAATTATTTTGATGCACAATGTCTATTAGTTTTGTTAAACTTACTACTTACATTTCCATAAGTTTGTACATAAATTTGATAAGAACACATTTTCTCTTATCAGACTTGCTCAGTATTTTTGAATACTACCTTCCACAACTTTTGATGGAACCAAATGTTGATGATCCTTTGAATGATGATGTCGCAACTCTTCTCGTTGAACGATAAAGAAACTTATGAAGAAACAAATAAAGGTACTCTATACTTTAATTTGAACTAATATCAATACTAGTCTTTTATCGCTTTTTTTTTATTATAAAATAAAGTCAAAATGCATATATATATATATATATATATATATATATATATATATATATATATATATATATATATATATATATATATATTGAATTTTTAGGTCCAACCCACAATTTTATTATAGAGATTGATATAAACCCAACTTCATAAAACTCGTGGGATCTATAATGGTATCAAAGTCGAAGAACAAATTGCTTGACCCGAAAAAAAAAACCATTTGTATTTGGGAATACAGGATGTTCTCATCTTCTTAAACATTACCTCAAATTTTTGTGCTCGATTACGGTTGTTAATTGTGTTTGTTCTACTCGACTACAATTTTGATTACATGCAGTACAATTTAAAATGAAGGCCGATCAATATATATAATGTATTTAGTTTTGTTATCTCTAAATATTTTGAAACAATTAAAAGAGCACTAGACAAAGTCTTAAAATCTTGTGGGCTTCTTGTATGGTCATGCCATTGGTGGATGCACCTTTTGGATCGTAAAGGGTACTGTAAGCAGTGGCGGAACCAGGAAATGTCATTGCGGGGGGCATCAAGCAATAAGAGAGGTCAATCGGTTACCCGCTTAACATGTCGGGTTGAATCGGGTCGGGTCAAAGATTACTCACTTAACATGTTGTGGGTCAAGTCAATGACATAATAGTTATTAACTAAATAAACTAAAATTTTTAATTAATAAAATTTCATTGTGACTAATTTAATGTATCAAATTATTTCAAAAAAAAAATTAATGTATCAAATATCTAAAGTTTCCAAACACCGCACTACAAAATTGCTACATCAAAAGCAAAGCAAAAAAAAAAAAAAAAAAAAAAAGAGAAAAAAAAAAAAAAAAAAAGAAAAAGAAAAAAAGAAAAACTTTAACCTATCCTACCTAATATTACTACGTCCAAAACAAAATTATTAAGTAACTTTGCTAGTATCCAAAAGAAAAATTGCTAAACCCAAAGTAAGCAACTTTTGCCTAACCCAATAAAAACTTTTACTATACATCTTGTATTTCACCTTCTTCCTACACTAGTCGGTGTTCCTTTTCACCATTTTTTCCGATCAAACAAGATCACCGAAACAATTTTCACTTTTATCCTAGAGGAGGCACTTTGATTATTTTAAAGGGGCACCGGACTTTTTACCAATTTCCACCTTTTTTCACATATATTTTAGTGTCCGCAACACTTTGGTTGGGGCACCTCCCCTATACTACTAGCGCAGATTCGCCCCGATCAGAAGCAATATGCCAAGCTTCGAAGATGTGGGAGTGGTTCTGAGATGCGGAGCCGAGTGATGAGGACCCGAGCGAAGGAGATAATGACCCGTGAGATGAGGCAACGGTTGTGGATCCAACTAACCCAGACAAAATGTTAGCTTTTGTACAATGTGATTTCGTTGTTGTACAAAGCCATCATAAATTTCATCATATGAAACTTGTTCAATGCTATAAATAATTCGGCAACCTGAATCCTTGTATAGCTTATGATGCACTAAGTACAAGTCTACATAACATCATTAGCCCGAGCCCATGGCCTATTAAGGTCTTAGGTTTTACCTACTTTGTCTTATAAATACTCTTGTAATCATTTATTATAATTCAAGCAAGTTTAAGATCAAATAATTGCTTCTCTTCTCTAAATACTTTTATGAGCTCATACCACTTGAAGTGGTGCCTATCTCGACACAACCTCAACGGTCGTACCCATTGGTGCTTATCGAGAGAGCTCGTTGAGAGGGCTTACTATTAGGGTTCCAATTAAATTAAAAAAAAAAAAAAAAAAAAAAAAAAAAAAGCGTGTTCATCTGCATTTATTTACCAAGACTATTCATCCCAAGACTCTTCATCGGGTACTTGTTCATCGCGGTACTATTCATCAAAAAAGGTTTTTTTATAGTTATTAATCGCTTGAGTATTATTCATGGCTTCAAGCGGATGTGATCGGGACGTGGAATACGCACTCTCTAAGCTCTTGCAAATGGGTACGGTGGCCGAATATGAGAGTGAGTTTGTGGTACTTGCAAATCAAGTAACGGGGATCTCAGAATCTTTACTTAAATCGATGTATATATGGGGACTTAAACCGCTTCTACAACGTGCACTCTTAAGGTTAGCACCTACAACTTTAGAGAAACCTGTTCCATAGCTCAGTATAATGTTGGCTCGCTTTTGAGATAATTGCAGGAAAAAGTTGAACATTGAAGAGAAAATAGATATCGCTATATTATGGCCACGAAGAAGCTCCATATGTGATTAAAGAGTCCTTAGATGCTAATGAAGATATTGGGTTGTTGAGGTTAGTAAGCGCGATAACGATTTTTGATATTGGTGAGAGTAATGTGGAAAGCATGGAAGTTCGAGTGAGTTTAGCTTAATTTTCGTAAAATAAAGAAAGTGTGGAAGATGTTGTTGTGGTGGTGGTGAAGCGTGTAGGGTTGACGAAGATGAGTCGAATATAGTGATATCGCTACTTAAGGATCGGTGGTATATCCGAAGATAGTATAGATGAAATAAATTGGGTTTAATCAAGGAGTTTGTGATTAAGATGTTGGAGGTGGAGAGATGTTTTTGAGAGAGTTTGGTTGTTTGTTTGAAGTGGTATATCGCGACGAGTGTGCAAGCAAGCAAAAGATGGAAGAAGGGTATTGTGTTATGTCCAAGGCAAAGGAATACGAAAGAAGAAAAAGGCTAAGGCTACAATTCAAAGAATATTATGGGATCCAGGATTACGCCGATGTTGCAAGAGGACAGGATGCCCAAACAACTTGAGAAGTCCAAATGTATGGCATAAAGATTATGTCATATAATCTATCTTTATCTATGTGTCTTTGTTTAGGATTGTTTTCATGTTTATTTAGGAAAGTCAATTAAGAACGTTTTAAGACAACACCTTGAGGGCAAGGTGGTTTTGAAGGAGTGAGGAATGATACGCCTGGGCCCGAGCCCATGGCCTATTAAGGTCTTAGGGTTTTACCCGACTTTGTCTTATAAATACTCTTGTAATCATTTATTATAATTCAAGCAAGTTTAAGATCAAATAATTCTGTTCTCTTCTCTAAATATTCTTAAGGAGCTTCCGCTTGAAGTGGTGCCCTATCTCGATACAACCTCAACGGGTCGTATCATAATATCATGGTTTGAGTTGCCTATGTTTTGTGAGTGATACCATTGTTAATTTATTATGCATAACCTCATGTACTTTGTGACCGTACTCAACATAATTAATGGCATTATAATTTTGTTTTGTTGTCACTTGTTAATAAAGCACAACATCAATAACTTACTGGACTAGGGTAACTCGTTATATATTGTTGGAAAATTTAGTGCACTTGTGGGATTAGTTCACACCTTGTAATGGGTTAGAGGCACGGAGTGTACACCCATAAGGTCCCCAACACCCGACTTAATAGTGGTTTGTATTGGTAGTGCTAGTGGAAAGTACCGATTAGTAGAAAATCATGCTAGTGGAAAGTATCGCTTGTGTTTCCAGCGATAGCAAGAGTTCCAGCGATAAGCGAAGAGTTTAATCAAGTTGTTTCCACCAAGTGTTATGAAAGTACCGCAGAGGTATGAAAGTCACCGCTAGTGTTAAAGCATCGCTAAATGGCGCTACAACCGCTTAATGACCACGCTTAATTGGTCACGTAACCACTAACGGTTATAATGGGGATAGTTATGAGGTGATTAATGGGCGATTAATCCTCATAATTCCATTTGAACGGCCGAGAGTAATGTCCTATAAATAGGATATCCGACATGCATGAAACACACGAAAACGATAAACACTTATAAGCGCAAGGGTTATTGAATTGTGCTAATTCCATAACTACATTTGGTCTTATCCCAAGTAGATATTCGTGTAACCGTAGGCATTAGGGTCAATAGTTTACTTTGGAAAGTGATCACACGATTCCAAGTGATATCCGGTAACCACCTAGTGGTATTTGTTTCGCTAACTTATTGTTTGTTTCGCCGAATTGATTATCTTAACCTCGCCATCGGGCTCACGACTCCAACAATCAAAGTAAACTATTTTGTGATAATCAATGGCAACTCGCCGAATGAAACACATGGCTTCAAACTTGCCAAGCTTGATAAGTTTGAAGGGTGGACTTTTAGGGCGGCAAGAAGATGCACTTCTTCTTTGTCGAGCATGAGTGCGGTATGCTTACTACACCTATTCCACGATGATGGGGATGATGCTACTGGAGAGCGAGATCGAGGAGGAGCAAATGGGAGAATGATGACTACATATGCAGGGTCTTATCCTCAATGGTATGTCCGACTGCTTGATATTTATCGAACTTTGAATCTTCCAAAGAACTGGATTCCTTGGATGCCAAATATATGGTCGAGGATGCATCAAGTAAGAAGTTTTTTGTAAGTAATTTCACAAAT
Source organism: Chrysanthemum lavandulifolium (assembly GCA_022545495.1). Taxonomy (NCBI): domain Eukaryota; kingdom Viridiplantae; phylum Streptophyta; class Magnoliopsida; order Asterales; family Asteraceae; genus Chrysanthemum; species Chrysanthemum lavandulifolium. The sequence goes on from CM040240.1 coordinate 143,447,601, forward strand.
TACAAAATGACCGATTCAAGACCCGGTCATGGAACAATACAATGAACTTCTTGGAATACTTGGAAGATTTACACAACACCATATGAACATGGATGAGGCTATCAAAGTCTCTTGTGTCATTGACAAACTCTTTCCTTCATGGAAAGATTTCAAGCGCACTTTGAAACATACGAAGGAGGAGTTAACTCTTGTTGAGTTTGGCGGTCATCTGCGCATGAGGAACCTCAAGGTGCGTGATAATGACAAGCCAAAGAGTAGCAATGCTAATGACCATCCGTTGTCAATATGGTGGAACATAACAACCCACCTGTACAATGATAACAAAGGCAAACGAAATATCATGATAACACAAAGGCGCATCTTAACAAGAAGGCAACTCCACTTGTTGGAAATGTGGCAAGACCGTCACATTAAAAGCGGACTGCAAAGATGTTAAAATTGGTGGTAAAGCCAATGGATCGTGCACTAATGGTTCAGGGGTGGTGGTTCACCAATCACCGAAGGTCGTAATATGTTTAATAAGTCTTTTCGCATTTATTATGTTACATATGTATCTCAATCTTTTATGTGCGTGGATGATGATGTTGCGCGCGGGTCGACTCAATGCAACAGCTCATGCAAAGATAGAAGCCGGTTCAAGACTTATGAGTCACCGAATGATGGTTCTATTCTTCACATGGAAATGAGTCAACAACCTTGGTGCATGGTCGGGTTGTGTAGATCTTAAGTTTAGTTCGAAAGATTGTAACTTTGTTTAATGTTATTCATGTTCCACGATATAAGGAAGAACTTGGTTTCAAGTCAGGTTTGAATAATCATGGATATAAACAAGTTATTGAACTCGATAAATTTGTGCTTTCTAAGCATGGTGTTTTATTGGTTTTGTTATTTATGTAATCAAATGTTTAGGCTTAATGTTACCACCGATAGTGTTAGCCTCGACTTTGTACCATATGACCGTGACCGACTCTACCCTATGGCATGCTAGACTTGGCCATGTTCACTATAAAAGGATGCAAGATATGTCTAGGATGGTTTAATCCCTACTTCGCCACGCAATCACCGATGGAGTTGACTTTGATAGTCAAATCATATACTTTATGGATTTTATTATGGAATGACTTATCGTTTCTGGCTTTTACTTACATTTTAATTTTCTTGGATTTTGTCATGAATAAGCAGCTCCTTACCAAGGACGTGTGTGGAAGGTAAGGGTCGATCTTCCAGTGGATTATCCCCTAAAGGCTCCAGTGATCACTTTCGATACCCCAATTTACCATCCAAATATTCGATCTGAGTAAGTGTTTTATTGTGACTATAGACTGATATTTTATGACTATTTTTTTGAGAAAAATAAACTCTCCTATTTGAATGTCTGATATTTTGCATATTCTATCAGGTATGGTGTCGTGTGCTTAGATGTGCTTGATGATCAAAACTGGAACCCTGATTATAGTAAGATACTTACTAGTTTCTAAAAAAAAAATGCAATATATTGAGTTTTTGACTTGCACAATTCACAATTACTTTTCACTTGTTATAAGTTACGAGGTGCCAAAATGGGTAATTTTAGATATTTAATAAGGACTTTTTTTTTTTTGACCGACTTGGTCCTGATTTTTGACCACTATCTTCCAACACTTTTGTGGGAACCTAATCCTGAAGATCCTATGAACTCAGATGCTGCAGTTCTTTTCTTTAATAAGACAGCTGCTTATGAAGCAAAAGTCAAAGGTGCTCAATAGTTTACATAAACTCACATACTATCGTTTTCCTTTTCATAAGTTAGGTGTATATGTAGATTGATATAGAACTTATAACAATAATAAAGTAAGAAAACTTTGACTTTTGAGGACAAACTTCGTGTTTGACACTAATCTTTGGGATTCTTGCATGATCGTGCATTGGTGGTTGTACCTTTTGGATTCCAAAGAGCACTCTCAAAACACGCCAAGCCTAAAGATGCAGGAGTGGTTCCAGATGTAGGATCAAGTGCGGGTTCTGGAAGTGAGGTACAGGCTGTGGGTCCAGGAGATGAGTCAAGGCTGCGAAGTTCAGGAAATGAGGCAACAGTTGCAAGTACTAGTTCTAGAGATGAGGCATTTGATGCGGTCGTGTTGACCCGTAAACGCATCCAGTTTTGTTGGCTAGTTTGTTTTGTACATACTGATTTGATAGCTGTACAAAGACAAGAAGAGAAGATGAAATCTTATTCTTGGTTTATAAACTGATCTAATGATGTACATTAGTGGAAAATCTGATTCATTAAACAACTTTGATGCACAAGCTACGAGTCATCATAACATCATTAGCCTCTAAATCATGATTCATTGAACAGCTTATGACTTTAATAACATGTATGTTCCTTTATCATATTTTCATGGTTTGAGATGCCTATGTTTGTAATTGTAATTACTATTATGCATTATGTATGCTTAGAATAGTCTCGGTTTTTTTTTTTTTTTCATCACACTAGTACATAAGTTAATCAGAATTTAAAATGTCTTATATGTTATACAATATTGAATTCAAGCCTATTAGCTCATATCATACAACACGCGTTGCCACACCATCGATCTTGATTATGTATGTTAACTTATTCCATAAAAAAATAATCATGGACCAACACAATGCCAATGATAATATTCAAACGTATATACATGCTACGCATGTCCAATAGACCTAATTAAATCCGGTTTTCTTGATCTGCCAATGATCCGAAAGAAAGATTGGGATATATTGTATGTATTAGACCATGCTGATCAGCAAAATGAACCAAGTTAACAAATTAACAGGATTAGAAAAAATCTGTTTTCAAACTCTGGTTCAAAAGACATGTGCCAGCTCATACATTGATCCCGGTAGGTAGAGACAGAATCTTGGAAGACTACTGAATTGAGGCAACGACAAAGGTGGCGATGACCGTGATTTTGGTGGTTCAAGTGACCAGTAAGTATAACTTATAATTTAGACTTACCGGTAAGTATAACTTATAATATCTAGACAATAGTTGTTGCGTTTGGTCTAGTGGTACGTGAGTTGCCCACCAACCTATAGGTTATGCAAAAGAAGATTTAATATGAGATTTCGCGGCTCAAGCCTCGCTAGAGGCATTTGTAAGATAGATGGTGTAAGGTGTGAACAAATTGCCGTTAAAAATAATAGGAAAATGACAAAAAACGATCGAACTTTACACCTATCAGTGATTGTGTGGCCAACTATTTTTTTTTTTCATCAGTAACACAAAACTTTGAATTTTTGTCATTGTATATACGATTTCCAACGTGTCACAACACGGACCGCCAACCTATCGGGGTATTACACGCACCGCCAACTCATTTACCCACTATTACTTTCTAGGGATAATCACAAAAAATGTATCGAACTTGACCACTTTTGTCATTGTAACACAAACCTTTTGAATTTTGTTAATGTATGTATCCAAATAATCTAAACATGGCATCGTTAGTCCTTTATACTAACGGCCGTTAGCACATAACTTAAAAAATTCTTACGCTTTTCATCCCTTTGTATATGTTTCGCTCGCTTTCTTACGCTTTCATCCGTTTTATACATTTTCGCTCATTTTCTTATGTTTTTATACGCTTTCGCACGCTTTTATGCTTTGCCAATTATTTTACGTTTTGTACGTTTCATCCTTTTTATATGCTTTCATCCATTTTTATGCGTTTTCATCCATTTTTATAGCTACACACGTCCGCTTATTTTATTAATGCAACGTTAGTCCGTTATATCGTCCGTCTGCTTACATCGCTTTTCGTCTCGATTTACACGTCTTCATGACACGCTTTCATTTGATTTTATGTTTTCGCTCGCTTTTACATGTTTTTGTTTGATTTTACACGGATGAAAGATATAAAACGGATGAAAACGTAAGAAAATCACGAAAAGTATAAAACCGTAGCAAACGATATACAAAAGGTAAGAAAATGGACGAAAATATATAAAAACGGAGGAAACGAAAAAACAAATGAAAACGATAAAAGGGATGAAAACGAAGAAACGAAATTTTAAGTTATAGTAACTAACGGTCGTTAGTATAAAGGACTAACGATGCCAAGTTTAGATTGACCGATACATACATTAACAAAAATTCAAAAGGTTTGTGTTACAAAGACAAAAGTGGTCAAGTTCGATATATTTTTTGTTATTATCCCTAAACGTAATAGTGGGTAAATGAGTTGGCATTCCACGTGTAATCCCGATGAGTTGGCGGTCCACGTGTTGTGACACGCTGAAATCGTATCTGATCAAAATTAAAGTTTTACGTTACAATGAAAAAATATTTGGCTACACACAATCACAATGGGTGTCAAGCTTGACCGATTTTTTCATTATTTTCCAAAATAATAATAATAAAAAAATAATAATAATAGTAATAATAATAGTTGTTTAGGTTATTCAGACTATATCATTCAACTTTATTTGATTTATATTACAAATTGTTAATAATAATAATAATAATAATAATAATAATAATAATAATAATAATAATAATAATAATAATAATAGTTGAATTGATTGGTGATTTAGACTACTTTATGTAAATGAGTTATATATTTGCATGATTCTCAATTTCTCACCTATTAATCAACTACAGTATGTCAAAGAACTCTTCAACATGAAATTAATATATATATATCTATACTATATTATATATGTCCCGAAGTAAAGGATTCAATCCTTACTTTCATTGCCACGCCGCCTTTTCTCTCCAACGACACTCGGCGATTGGGTGCCCCCGAAGAACGTGACTACACTATAAAAATATACCCCACAAAAATACCTTTTATAATAATTAACACACACAAAACCAAAGTTTATTCGATCGCGTAGCGACCATCATCTACAAATAAGGGGGATTGATTTGTGCCACAATAATGATTGATGGTGATCGATCGACTATAGTCGATCCACACCGATCGAGCCTCTCTCTCAGATGCATGCCTAATGCATGTAAAAGCCAAACCTTATTCCAAGCCTAACTTCTAACCAAAAAATTAAGATACAAGACTCCAATCTAGATCACATGTCACTTTTAACAAACTCCAAGCTTCTAACTCTTAACCACTAAAAAGATAAGGAGCTCTAATTATAAGTGCTTATACGCCACTTCTCAACTAAAATTCATCTTTATTTTCAAATTGAAATATCTTTTTATCTACTTATTTTTTTTAATCTAATTTCATCATATTTTCTAAAATTTTATGCTCTTTAATTCAACATCCATTTGATATATTTTTTAAGTTTTAGTTTTATATTTTTAGTGAGTTTATTTTAATTTAATTCAAATTTTACAAATTTAACATTTATTTCAATTAATATAATCTTGATTCACAAAATCATACACTTTGGGGAGTGTTTGTTGACTGAGATTACGACAGTATTTCTATATGTTGAATAATGATGTCACGGGAAAGCTACGAGAAATCATGGGTAACCCAAACAAACACATACAACTAACACATATACATTCAAATATTGTGAAACGAATTCACTAAACGGTAAGAAACACATATAACTATATTTATCGCCACGCATGGCATCCGGGATCCGATATATATATATATATATATATATATATATATATATATATATATATATATATATATATATATATATATATATATATATATATATATATATATATATATATATATATATATATATATATATATATATATATATATATATATATATATATATATATATATATAGGGTAGGTTAAAATGAAAGCTTATAACGAAGAATGAAGGCGATGCGAGGCGACACGTGTCACCTCACACATCACCACGCCACGTCACGTGACGTGTCACCCCACCCCTCACCCCACCCACCCACCTCCCCCTCAAGAAAAATTTTTTTTTCCCGCCAAAAAAATTTTGGGCAAAAAAAAAAAAAAAATTTATTGACATCGCATCACAAGAGAAGACCGATCACAATTATAATTGTGATGCAAGAATTTATAACCTTAATGCACTAAAATCATGATTATGATGCAAGAATTTATAATGATGCGCTACTTATAACCTTAATGCACTAATAAGTTTTGGTGCATCTTTATTATAAGTTAATAGTTCAAAGGCATCAACTATGATGCACTAAAATCAAGGTTATAACCTTAAATGCACTAAAATCATGATTGTGATGCAATAACTTTATAACTGATGCGAATTTATAACCAGGGGGGTGACAACACTTTGATTCCATACCTCACCATACCTCACAACCCACCAATAATTTCATTTCACCTAATCACATACCTCACCATAGTTTTTTTAGTGGCAATGGTCATTCCATACCTCACTTTTTTTTCTTTTTAAATTCATAATTAAATCAAACAATTAAATAAAACATAATATTTCATTAATAATAAAAAATTACATAATACTTAAAAATTGCATAATACTAAAAAATACGTGATCTAAATATCCGTTTACCATCCATATTGTCGCGCATACTCAATGCTTTTTGGTAATCGTGATCTCTCGATTCTTGATCAATTATGTGATCGCGAGGTTGGTTATAGAACCTCGCGTCACCGATGATAAGCCTTTTCTTCAATATTACGGATTTGGGCCGACAACAATTTTTCGCTGCCATCCTTTGTAGACCTTTGCTCTATCGATTCCAATATTTGTATTTTCCTTAATTTTGAAAATGAAACACACGCTCTCTTGAATTCCTCCATGCCGCTACGGCAAAGATGCCAACCCATACCGAATTCATGATGCCGCCAGGGTGGCAATGGGATGCCGATGATGCCTAGCCAAACCGCAAGCCATACCGGGGTGTTGCCACCCTCAATGCACTAAAATCATAATTGTGACGCAGAATCTTATAACCTTAATGCACTAATAAGTCTTGATGCATCTTTATTATAAGTTATCGCATCATAGCATAGTTTAGTGCATCAACCAAGATGCACTAAAATCAATGTTATAACATTAATGCACTAAAATCATGATTGTGATGCAAGAATTTTATAACCGTGATGCGAAGAACTTTATAACCGTGATGCGATGAATTTATAAACCTTAATGCACTAAAATTATGATTTGTGATGCAAGAACTTTATAACGTGTTGCAAGAAAATTTTTATGGAAATTTTTATGGGAAAAATTTTGCCCCAAAAAATTTTTTTAAGGGGTGAAAATTTTTTTTTCTGGGGTGGAGTAAAAAAAGTAAGGGTGGGGTATGGTGATGTGGCATGATGATGTGGCAAAGGTGACATGTCACCCACACGCCTTCTCATTCTTTTCATTCTAAGAAACTTTTCATAATAACCCAAACCTATATATATATATATATATATATATATATATATATATATATATATATATATATATATATATATATATATATATATATATATATACTAGCTTATAAACTCGATAAATCACGGGTAGCTAATAACAAGTTCAAAGTAAAACATATAGTTAAAGATCTTAAGTAATATAAGAGTATAAAATAGAAATAGTTTTTTTCGAGAAGTATTGGTTGTAAATTTCGGGGATGGTTGTGCTTACAGTGTTGATTAGAAACACCTTAATCTAGTAAGTGTGATGTATCACCTTCAATAGTGATGTAGTATGATTTTGGTTATGGCTATGATCAAGACTTGGCGCTCACAATAACTGCTTAAAATATATAATTCGTGATAGAAGTAAGCTTTTCACTTTTGATTTAAATAAGGTCATCGATCACCTCCAATAGTGATGTAGTATGATTTGGTTATGGCTATGATCATACTAAGAAGGTCATTGATCACCTCCAATTACTAATAAAAAGGTAAGACCATACCACCTTGCCAGTAAGAATAAATCTTACTGATCTACGTATTAAATTAGCTATCATCTCATACTTTATTTTGAATAGGTGGTTTAATTTTCTCATTGCCTCTAGTTGTCGTCTTAGTATATAAGAAAATTTTAACATTCTTAATGGATCATAGGTTAACTTTGAGATCAAAGAATCATGTTAAAAATCGATTAAGTCAAAATATTGAAAAAGTTATAAATTTTACCTTAACTCAATGTAAAGTAATCATTTGAGCAATAAACTTATGACGTGCATCTGCTTTGGGGTGTTCTACAACCAAAATATGATATCAGAATATTCGTAATCCGATCAAAGCATCATAACTAATTAAGCCTTACAAAAATAAAAAACATCACAACTAAACATGAGTTTCGAAAATAGAACAAAGATTCAATGTCGAATACAGGGACCAAAGGTGAAGTCTTACAGGTAAACACAATGAACCTATCAAGATAGTGAGGATACATTAATCGAACATTGTGGTAAATTATCCTTAATCGATTAAGGTTCTCATTTAAAAACAAATGAAATAATAATGAGCAAAGTAGAGGGATTTTGCAATGTGTTATCTTTTCCCGCCGCTTAATGAGATTCCAATTCAAAACCAAAAGTATACTTTGTAGTGAAGATTACAAATGAAGCATTGACATTTTCAAAATAGAATAGTAAATTAGGAAATAATCATTCGTATTCTTTACTTTAAGGATATCACAATAAATGACATTTAAATCATTCTTTAATAATAAGATGGAAAACTGAAATTGATATAACATTGGTCAAACAAAGTTCTTAATGAGGGGCTAATTAGTAACATTGCAATGCCACATGGATTTAATGAGGTGGTATTAGTGACATGGATTAAGTGCCAACATGGCTTTAATGACATGGCAAAATTCAAATAAACATTTGTTTATTATATATATATATATATATATATATATATCTTTCACTACTTAAAGACAAGATCATCTATTTTATTATAACAACGTGTTAATTATCTAATTCATCAACTAAACAATATTTTACTATAACAAAAGGGAGTACCCATAATTTGAATCTAGAACGATGCACTCACACATCAGTCAATTAAGTTGCCACATTATTCACCATTTCATATAGATCGAAGAAATAGATGTTGATCAAGTAGGTTCAAAGTCCGTGGATTCTTTGGCCAAAAGGTCGAAAACCATGGTTACCAAAAAAAAAGAGAGAGAACACCCTAACGGTCTAACCTGCCAAAAAACAAGATAGCCCGAATAAATCTTTTATTTTACCTGAACATATACAAGAATAAGATGATCTTATTTTGAAGGTGCCAAATATGATTTTGTACCGGGAATTGACAGTAATTTTTCTAATGCTTGCACATGATTAACCAGTTGGACCAATGTACCTAATATGATAGTGAGAGTATATATTAGGGGTGTCATTTCTCGACACGACACGATAAACGACATGAAGTTAAACAAGTTTGGGTTGAGGATAAATAGGTTTGGGTAAAAAACGGGTTAACTCGTCTAACCCGTTTAATAAACGGGTCGTGTTTGGGTTGAGTAAGTATTAAACAAAGGCCAACCGTGAACCTGCTTAAGATATAAGATCTTAACAATAATAAATATAACCTGGTTTTTATGTTGGATATTGATTAAATGTATTTTGTTATTTACTTAGTATGAGTGAATTATAATTTTATACCTTAGATATCATGAAAATTGACGTTTGTAATCCAGAAAATTGTCGTATAGTTATTTGTATGTTATTCTTATCATATTTTAGATCCTTATATCATTTTTTGTGTTTAAACTAGTTAAATCGACAAACCACCAACTTTATTCACTACTTGGCCTATTTACTTAAATGGGTTATACGGGTCACAAATGGGTTACATGTGTTATGCAGGTATGTGTTAGGGTTGAATTTCTTGACACGATTAATAAATGGGTCGTGTTTGGGTAAAGGCTATATTAACCCGCCAACACGCGAACCCGAATAGGTTAACACGGACACGACTCGATTGCCACCCCTAGTATATATGTCCAGGCTTATACGAAAACATTATACGAATATGATTGATAATTAAAGTATAAAAATAAAGTAACATTGTATCAATTTTTATAAACATCACTTCATTATAATATTACCGTGAAATTAATATAGTTTTCTTGCTCTTTTATATTTTGAATGGTACATATTTTCGTTCTACGTTACATGTCTGAATGATATGGTTTATATATATGTTTCAAGAGTTTGGTTCAATAAAGATCAAAGAAAAATAAAGATCAAATAAACCATTTTCAATCATTCATTTTTTTATTAAAAGTTTAAAACAATAAAATAAAATTCACCTTCATTTTTAAAAACTAAATATCTCACAAACCATTGATCGTTAGACGAAACTAATCATGCCATCACGACAAGCATAAAATTACCTTTAATTTGATATTCTATATCATATACTTTCGACGAATTTTTTTTCCGACTTTTTTTTGTGGGTTTAGGGTTTACGGTTAGGGTTTAGGTGTTTAGGGTTTAGGGGTTTGACTTTTTTGGGTTAAGCTTTTTAGGGGTTAAGGGTTTAGGTTTCTTACGGTTTAGCGAATAGGGTTTAGGTTTTTTTTGTTTAGGTTAGGGTTTTAGGGGTTTATAGTTTTAGGGTATAGGATTTAGGGTTTATGAGTTAGGGTTTTTTAGGGGTTAGGGTTTTTAGGGTTTAGATGTTTTAGGGTTTAGGGGTTGTGTTAACACAAACGAGTATTTTAAAAATTTCATTTATAACAGAATATATCGAAACCCGCAAAAACGATAAAACTAAGTTCGTCAAGTATACAATTTGGATCTCTATATAAAGATAATTTTATTCTTGTCGCAACGGTATAATTAGTTTTATCTAACTATTAACGGTTTGTGAGATATTTAATTTTTAAATATTAGGATGAAAGTGAATTTAGTTAATTTTATCAAAAAATGAATGGTTGTGATTGATCCATTCGATCTTTAGTTTTTATGGTATCTTTATTGATCTCATCATTATGTTTCAAAAGGCAAAGAAATGGTGAATTTGTGATGCAGTCATTCTTTGCGGTATAGATGTCTAATTGTATCCATTAAAAAGATAAAGATAATTATGCATTCAAATTTGCCTTCATGTCTTCGTCATATGAGAACAAACTTGAATCCTGCCGTTTTTATTGTTCTATGTGACAATATACGATCCACATAACGAGCATGCTACTTTTGGATTACTAACTTCTGAGATGGGTTTCTACTGTTTCTAATAGAAACACTTTCCCGGTAAATGAATTTTTAAAAGAAAAACGAAGCGTGCAGCTTCTAATTCTAGCTAGTACTTGTGTTTTACCAATATATTATTTCCCTGTTGATATAAGAAACAATTACCGGTCCTAACCGATCCTTTCTATTTAAAGAATAAACTAAACACGTAAATTATGAGAATTTATCAAACGAAAATGACATATATTGACCATATAGCTATATGCATATTGCTATTTCAAACGCATGCATGGACCTTTTCCACCATTATATGCTAACAATTCAAGACCAGTTTGTATATATATAATTATATATAGATAAATCATATGAATGTGTTCAATAAGAACTTATCAAGCTAAGTTATACTTCAATGGAAAACCATCTCTCATTCGTTTATTTATGCTATGTTTTGCTACTTCTGTCGGCCTGTTCAATTCAGGCCGATCCTGATGACAATAGAAATGTATGTTAATAATTGTTTTATGTTCCGTGTTTACAGTGACTGAGATATATCTCCCCTAAAGTTTTCGATCTTGGCATATTTATGCAGGTATATGTGGTTTATATGGGCCACAACACTCAAGATCATACCTCTGCATCCTCACTGCATTTAAGCATGCTAAGACAAGTTATTGGCAGGTCAGCTAGTCACTTCATCTTAATCTCTATTTTGTACTAGTTCTTCTAATGCAAGTGCCGTTAACAGAATCAGTTCTTTTAAGAAACAAAACAAACTAGTTAATTTCTTGCATACCGCTTTATTTTTGCAGGGATGCGGAAAAACATTTGCTTCAAAGATACACTAAAAGCTTTCACGGATTTTCAGCAAGACTCACCGAAGAAGAGGTTAAAATATTAAAAGGTATGCAAATATAGTTTGAAAATTTTAACACAAATATACCTGTACAAGTTGTTCATCTGAATTCACCATAAAATTTAGTATTTAATATATAGGGATGAATAGGGTTGTTTCCGTGTTTCCAAGTAGAAACAACAAATTGGCAACAACAAGTTCCTGGGATTTCTTGGGGTTTCCACTTACAGTAGACAGATCAACGACCGAAAGTGACATAATCATTGGAGTTATTGACTCCGGAATTTGGCCGGAATCACCTAGTTTCACTGACTTGGGTTATGGTCCTCCTCCACCTAAGTGGAAGGGCATATGTCAAGGAAATTTCTCTTGCAACAAGTAATCAATTCTTAACATTTGCTTATATGCATATATTATTATCCATATTTTTTTGTCATTAGATCAACTTGTAACTAAATTATTGAAAATCCAAATACAGCAAAATAATTGGAGCTCGATACTTCAAGGCAGATGAAAGATACGATCCTCAAGAATTTCAATCACCAAGAGACTCTAACGGTCACGGGACCCACACGGCATCAACGGCTGCTGGAAACATAGTCAGGAATGCAAATTTACTAGGCCTCCACACGGGAACAGCTCGAGGGGGTGTTCCAAGGGCCAGAATTGCAGTCTATAAGGCATGTTGGGATAATGGTGGTTGTCAAGATGCTGACGTATTGTCAGCTTTTGACGCCGCTATTGCTGATGGTGTCGACATAATATCTGTTTCGGTTGGCGATTTATATGCCACTGAAATTATTGAAAGTGCTTTAGCTATTGGTGCCTTTCATGCCATGAAAAATGGAATATTGACTGTACAATCTGCTAGTAACGATGGGCCGAGGCCGCAGACCACAAGCAGTATCGCTCCATGGATTCTTTCAGTGGCTGCAGGCAGTAAAAACACAGAGTTAATCACTCCAGTAAGACTAGGCAATGGTCTGGTTATTAATGTGAGTACTGTATATTCAAATTTATTATTTGCTTAGAATCTTGGTATAATTAGTATAGTGTTTTAATATCAGAATTAACAGATTTTACTACTTCTTTTTCATTTTATCTCAGGGATTTTCGACAAATCCTTTTGAACTTGACACATTGTATCCAATAATTTACGCTGGAGATGCTCCGAATATCACAGCTGGTTTCAATAGCTCGAGATCAAGGTAAAGAAGAATTATCCATATAAATTTTTCAGTCCCTGCTGATTTTAGCATATATTTGGTTACATCAAGTTCGTTGATTTTTAATCTTTGGAGTTTATATATTTCTCTGTGCATATTGTGGAACATATATCAGGTTATGCATCAAAGACTCGTTGGACAAGAATTTAGTGAAAGGTAAAATAATATTATGTGAATCGGTGAACACTGGAGAAGACACAATGTTGGCTGGTGCCGTTGGGTGTATCATGACATACACCACGCCCTTTGTTGAATTGATAAATTCTTATACTTTTCCTGTTAGTGCTGTAAACCTTGATCAAGCAAGAAGTATTATTCAATACATACGATCAACAAGGTAAACAACCATGAGTTTCCTTAGTAACACCACTTCTTTATTTATGAATATTCAGAAACTGATGAGAATGAAACTTCAATTCGTTTCAGGAATGCAACCGCGGTCATAATGAAGAGTGAAGATGTCAAGAATGCGTCAGCCCCGTATGTAGCCTCTTTCTCATCAAGAGGTCCGAATCCCATACATAAAAATATCCTCAAGGTAAACCATTAGATGTTAAATAACCAAGCATAATTTTGGCTATAAGGTGATGTAGAAACAAGTCCTAGCACGTCCAATAAATAAGCAATACTCGGTCACTAACCAGTATTTGTTTGTTGCAGCCGGATCTAACAGCTCCTGGGGTTAAAATTCTAGCAGCATGGCCACCCGTGGCTCCGATTACCCAAGTAGAAGGAGACAGAAGGGTAGTTCCTTTCAATATGAGAACAGGGACATCTATGGCCTGCCCACACGTTAGCGGTATAGCTGCATATATCAAAACATTTAACCCATTATGGTCTCCTGCTGCCATTAAATCAGCTCTCATGACAACAGGTAACTTATCAGCCTTAAATATATATCGCAATTCTGGAGACGATCAGACATAGAAAAAATAAATAATAATATACACAATGTTAGTAATAAGGTGTTTAAATAATGTTTTTACAAAATTGACTACAGCTTCTCCTATGAGTGCCTTGGTCAACACAGACGCGGAATTTGCATATGGAGCTGGATATCTAGATCCAATGAAAGCTTTGAGACCTGGTCTAGTATATGATGCTGGCGAGATCGACTATGTATCTTTTCTGTGCCAAGAAGGTTATAGCACCGAAGATATCATTAGCATCTCTGGGGATAACACTAGTAGCTGCTCTCAACTCATGGAGCAAACCAAGGATGCAAATTATCCAACCTTTGTCATTTCTGCTTTTCGTACACAACCCATTCGTGTTAGCTTCAATAGGACAGTTACGAACGTTGGTTCTGCAACATCAACATATAGAGCTATGATAACTCAACCTCGTGTTAGTTTCTTACAAATAGTAGTTGAGCCGGATGTGCTTCAATTTAAAGAAATAGGGCAAAAACTGTCTTTTAAGTTGTCTGTGCAAGCATTTATAGGGGTGCTAGATGCACCAATTCTTTCAGGTACTTTGACATGGGAAGATGGTGTTCATCAGGTGAGAAGCCCCATCGTTGTGCATGTCCCATGATACTAATGATCAAATGTAATGTATTGCAACTGCAATCCTCCCACAATCTTCATTTTGCTGTATATCGTTTTAAATTTTATTTGAATTATAAATATTGTAGTACTTTGTTGCACCTAAACCATTCTATATATGTATATTGTTGGTGTATGTATGTAAAGAGATCATATCGGCTGAGCGTGCAGTTAAAGGTTAAGAAAATATCATTAATAAATTAATTTGGACTTACATAGAGTTGGAAGTCAAACGAGCAACAAGTTGCGCCGCTAGCCCTTTACATAGAGTTGGATTTACGTAGTCCCGTCATATTGTCTATATATAATCTGGTTTGTGAAGAAGTTTCCTAATATTTTTGGAAGTGCTTGAATCCTTGGTGCTACCACCATATATCGATAACTACAAAAATAATTAATCTTTCATTCCAGGATTCGTATGCCCGTCTTGAAATCTTTACATTTGTATTGTTAGACCTTAATGTTATAGAAGCAAAAGATTAAGGGTAGTTTAGTATATATGTATTATTATGTTTATGTAAAAAGTCTGTAAACCCGAAATTGTACTTGGGCTGGGTTTTTATTAATGGTATAAACCGTTTAGTTAGGTTACAACGTTTAGAAGGGTTATGACTTTTAGAGAATCGGTATGTCGTTTCTGCAAGGCACCGATTCATTAGTATATATAGGACAAGTTTCTGTAAACAATCCATTCAACACAATTCAATCAATACATATATCAGTTTCTATAAAATAACTTCTGTTATTCAATTTCAAGTTGTCCCAAACATTCAGGAAGTTGTATAATCACATAAACAAGTTCTAATGAAGGCAAGAGTGCAATATGTATTGTTGGGTTTTACTAATCATAACAATTATAGAAAAACGCATAAACATTATCAAAGCATGCAGCGGAAGTAATAGGAATAATACTTGTAAATTAATTAACCGAATTAAAAGAACATGCGTACCTTTTAGCGAATCAAGAACACACGATATCAAGAACCATTGATTGATCCCGAACCGTCAAGTTTAATCACAAAAGCTAACCACTTGTGAATGGCTAACCGTAATAAACTTAAAACTGCTCAGAAACCAATGCAATGAAGATCTGGAGAATATAGTGGATTCCCGGGTCGTTAAGTCCCACGGAGACTCAATGGTGTTAAACAACTTCAGATGATAGAATGATCACTAAGGATAGTGATCAGTAAGGATTTGGATTGATAACTACACTACTGATTGATTGGAATAGAATTGGATACAGAATTGGAAAGCACAACAATCAGATAAGACAAACGTAAATACGTACGATTAAAAACTACGTAAACGTACAAAATAAAAAGTGAGTTCTAAGAAATAAAAGGCCTAGAAATATGAAAATGACATTTTTGGAATCCTAAAAATAAAAGAAAATTATTAAAAAAGGAAAATTATTTTTATAACTATTTATTTAATTATTATTAATTAAAAACTATTTTTGACTATTTATTAATAACCTAAAATATAAGAAAATACAAAATAAAGCTAGAAAAATGAAATTATGACTTAGGAAAATCAAAAATATTATAAAACTAATTTTAAAATTAAAAATATATTTTTTACACTTTTTAATTATTTATTACCAATTATTTAATACTTTTAACTATTTAAAATTATAATAAATACTAAACAAACAGAGAAAATTATGAAACTTTTCTAAAAAATATCTTAAGGTGACAGAAAACTAAGAAAATTATAAAACTAAATTTGCTTAATAATAAGTGAAAAGAAAAATCAAAAGCTAATTAATATTAAATAAATGCTATCACTATATTTAAAATGATGTTTTTGTGGTTTTTCTTTTATAAAACTACTTAACTACTTAAAATAAGAAACTTTTATAAAGACAAAAATTTTACAAATTAAAAATAAGCTGTTTAAGAGCTGAAAAGCTTAACAGTGGACTTATGAGCTTATTTAGATGATTTAAGCGCAAACAAGCTTGAAAACTGGAAACAAAAGTGAAATAGGCTAAAAATAAGCTAAATGAACTGAAAGTAAGCTAAAATGCACAAAGAAGCATGCTAATAAGCTAGGAATAAGCAGATAAGCACTTAAGCTAAAACTACTAACCAAACAGACTTGTGGAGTTTTTCAAGGCCAAAATAAGCTAATGGCAAAAGCTCCTAAGTTCAAAATAAACCCTGAGTATCAAGCTGGGTTGGTGAGCTATCCAAAAAGCCAAAGCTCACACACTGGGGACAACTAGAGAGCTTGTGGTGAGCTTATGAAAATGGTACCAGATCACCGCTTTCTTAAGGCGAGTCGATGATAGGCGAGTATTGGATGAAATAAAAGCTAAGTGCAGCCCTATTAGATAAGCTACAAATTAGAAAATAAGCACTGGAATAGCTAGACAACTAGGTTAGCTTTACAAAGAACCAAAATACACAAGATAAAGTTAACTGATGAGCTTTAAATGAGCTTGTGAAAGTGACTAGCTCAACTGTGCACAGGACATCATTTCAGACAAGGTGCTCAAAAGAAGCTGAAAAATAAGCTATTAAACAAGCTATCTAGAAAATATAAAAAATACAGTGATGAAGATGAACAACTAGATTTTAATAAACCAAAAGCTCAAATCTTGAAAGCTAATAATAAGTCCTATAGAAAAGTTTCTAGTTTATTCAAAAACGACCCAACTGAAATTTTGACTTTTTAAGAAAACCAAATGAGTTGACTTTTATGAGTTTTGGATTGATCTCAATCACTGATTATGTTGTATTAAGGTGGATTAAGACTGATTTGATCAATAATGACAACTTATGAACACAAAAACAAGATCATGGATCATAAAAATCCAACAGTTAGTACACAAGATGTGATCAAAAGGTATTTTGACTTTTTAGCAAATGAGAACTGGTTTTATTTGTTGAACTGAGCTAAATGGTACTTAAGTGACATGAAGCAAGTACAAACAACAACACAAACAAGATCAACCACAGTTAAAACAAGCAAATCCAAACAGTCTTTTACTAGAATGTTTTGATGATTTTCAAAACAAAACACAGATTAAGACTATGAAACTGATTCAAATCTTTATATTATCATATATTAAAGCTAAATAAACATTAAACAACAATACTAACAACATTAAACTAACAAATTACACTTATACTATTTTAACTGTGAAAATAAGATTTTTAGCAACTATAAATTTTAAAGAACAAGCAACCGGTTTTATTGTTTGATTTTACTTAGATACAACTTAGAAACATTAACATACAACAATTTAAGCTAATTAACAACTCTAACGGTGGAAATGCCAAAATTGAGAAAAAGGCTTACAAGTGGCTTCCAAGCACAAGACCGAAATTAAGGCACACAAACACAACCTAAAGCTTCCCAACAAGCACTAAACCCAGGCAATCCATTATTAACCCCGCTCCAATTGTGATCACCATTTCTTATGATTTTGATTTTCACTAATTTATTTGTATTTTTGGTATTTTCTCTTTTGCTTCTAAACCGATTTTTATGGTATCTAAAAGCTTAGAAAAGCTTTCTAGAGCTTATGTGTTCTTACTCACCCATAAAAACAACTAACAACAACATTAGAACATTTTGAGATTTTTGAACTTGGAAATGCATAAACTAAAAATAGAACTTAAAACTTTAATTGATGTTAACAAAAGCTTTATTATACATTAAAGACTTGAAATAAAGAGCTTGAAAGCTAAAACATACATCGGAGTTGGAAAATTAACTAAGACGACATAAAATAAACTAAGTTACACTAGATAGTATCCCACATTGCTTCTCTTTCCCTTTATAATGATCTTTTTCAGCTTGGTGTCGACATCTGAATCTTTCCCACCTCTCTTGAGCCATTGGATCTCTCTAATTCATCAGAACCATCCAAGTGTAATTTTGGCGCCAAAAAAAAGTCATTAGCAGGTTTCAATCAATTAATGCAATTTGGGATATTGTGAAGGTGGAGGGGAGTGGGTAAACAAGTGGTGAGACAGTGGAATGTTGAAAAAGTGGAAAACCAACGGTTTTGGATTTACAGTGATGAAGAAGGAAGTGAGCAGTGGTGGTGGTTTTGGTGCGTTTTGACTTATTTTGACCATTTGATATAATAGACGGGGTTCATAATTGGGGGTCACGGTGTGTTTGACAGGGGTTCTATTTGGGTTTGGTTGGGTTTAAAATACAAAAGGGGTCCAATTTGGTTTGTTATGAATACAAGGACCAATGTTGTAAATTCTAAAAAGTTAAGGGACCAAACCTGTCCATTTTCCAAAGTTATAATAAGGACCATTCCTGCCATTCTCTAATATTACAAGGACCATTTTTGATTATTTTCCATTTTTAAAAATCCAAGGACTATTTTTGACACTTTTTAAACTTGAGGGACCAAAGTTGTAATTTTGCAATTTTTAAACTTTGAAGGGTTTGTTTTGACAACTTTTGAATCCCATGGACCTTAAATGACATTTTTCTTTATTTTGAATTACCAGGGACTAAATTTGACAACTTTTGAAACTTGGGGACTAAAGCGCCAATTATGCAAACTTGATACGTTTTCATCGATTTTGATATTTTGCAATTAAAATTACAATGGGGATTCACTTACGACCAAGAATAAAAGGAAAGAAAGAAGAAGTTTGGCCTTCTATTGAAATCTAGTGTACCAAAGGATGAATACATAGGGATGTATTTATAGCCTTATGGTAGATGTCAAGTTTACTATAGTTTTCGATGTGGGATTCTATAGTTTTCGGCCAAAACAAGCCCAAAAGAGGATTCCTAAAACCTTCTCTTGGCTTGTTAACTTTTCTTCATATCCCGTTGACATTTAACGACCGATAATCAAAACTCCGTTAAATCCCAACTTCCGTTAATTGTTTTATTCGTGATCAAATAATTAAATACAACATTTTATATATTAATTATTTATACATTGATTCTCATACGTAATGTGTGCAATCCCGAAGTCTCGAGTTCGAATCCGGTCATACTAATATTAATAATTATCCATAAACCTTTCACTCCACTGGATATTACTTAATATAGTAATGACATTGGTTTAGTCTAGCCTAACACGCCAATGCCCCGGATCGAATCGAGTATGGTCTCCTGGAAAACCATTTAATGATTCATCATTTTACTTATCCTTTACTTACTAATACTTCATTAACTATGAATATGGATCAAGTCATTTCATAAGTTAATATTTTGTTTCTCGTTATATCGATTGAACAAGATTACCAAATCATCTCGAACGTATTCGAGATAGATCTTGGGTAAGGCCTTACAAACATCTTGCCAATCCTACGAGGGCCCAAATATAGTATTATGCTTTGAAACAAATTCAAAGGAACAAATTCTCTTGACTACAAGCAAAACTCATGAACTTTGTAACACTTCGAAAATAGCCCTTATAACCACCTTTTACGGATAGCGTTAGACTATTTTACACAAGTGTGCTACATTCATAACGCTTATCCGGTATCTCAAGTCCGAGGATAAATACTTGATTTACTTAATGACAAAGATCCATAAAGTACAATCATGTTAAGTTGGGATCATCCTATATTCAATTCATTGAATATCATGTGAATTGGCATGTCCCACGCATCAATATACTTAAAGTATATTCTACCAAAACTCGATTTGTCTTAATTCAATGACATTCCCACATCATTGATCGACAACGGACTTTTAGAATAACATAAGTTATTCACGGATTAAACATGCAAATATAGGATATAATATTAAGAAAATGAAAAATAAACATAACCAATATTTTATTTCATTTAAATAATATTTGTTCATAACATCCCTTATCCAAATACTAAATAGATCAATGCATGATAATACTGGTTAATGAATTATGTCTCAAGTAATGACAATCATACTTGTTGACAAGGCATAATTTCAACTAACTTTGATCTATCGGAATTTTGAGAATACTTATTTCAAGAATTCAACTAGTGAAGTTCTTGTATGTGTGCATTCAAAATATCTTGATATTGCCACATAATATTTCATAAAGTGTGTGACATCCTCAACCACCAATTTATGACAATCAAACTTTCAAACATTTTAAAGTTTAAAGTATTCTTATTCTTTATTGTATAATGCAACTATGCTCTTAGTTGAGCACAACTAGTTCACATGGTCATTTACAAGGATGAAATCCTCCCATGACTAGTATTGAGTGTCATCTCAATTAAACCAAGATCATTGTATACAAACAACAATATGCTCTTTAAAATCTCCGTAAACTTCAATATCTATAGTGTAATGTTTGATGCCTTCCAAACTTTCAAGTTTGTTGGCTATGACAATTACGCAACAATTGTTGTATTGCTCATCCATAGAATTTTGAGAGCAAATCCAGGCTGAGGAATGTAATTCTAAATTCAAACATATTCCATTAGAATATTCATTACACTAGTTATCTAATAACTTCATTAGATATCAATGTTGTCAAATCATCTTGCATTCAAGCATGATACAACAGTAACATGATGTACATGAAAAATCCTTATGTCAAACAAAGATTTAATTCATGTTCTACATATCCATTTTCCAAATGATATATCATGTTCTATTAGACTCATTTATTTTACCGCACATGTTTATTAATAATAAACATATATTCCAAGGTTGTATGTCTTATTTTCTAAATCTTTCAAGTGAAGTTCCATTCCAAACTAAAACTTAACATTTAGCTTAGATGGAATGTTACTACCCACAACATATAAGATTTAAAGAAAATAAACATAATACTCCCACTAGCTTTCAGGAATACTTAGAAATTATCTTATTTTAATTTTAAACCAAAACTTGGATTTAATAGTTAAACATAAGAATCATCTCCTAGATGCATGCATATATCCATTCATGGATTCTTGCGCTTGTACATTTCAAAGATTATGTGAATTCATAAAACTCATTTGTATTACTTATCGTCCTCGCAAAAGCAATCACACAAGAAAGAGTTTTAATATTCCATTGTCATTTTCATATCAATGAAAATAAGTATGACAATTATAATCATTATATATTTAATGTGCCAAGGAAAGAATATTCAATCACGCTTAATTGCTTAAGTGTGATTAATAATCTTATCACAAGTCATGCATTAAACACATGTACAATTTTGTCCATATGATTTCTACACAAAGATTTAAACCACTAGGGTTTTCTTTCCTTTTGAAGAAACTCATCTTTATTAAGATAAACCAAGTTTCCAAAGTTGATTATCTTTTTGGACAGCATCTTAACATTCATAGTATGAATAATTTACCACAATTCAATATTAGGTAAATGCATCATCATGATTAACAGGTTTACCATAATCCTGCAACTCATATATCTCAGCACATCAATCAATTATCTGAGAATCCTTGCGGATCTATGAATGAGAATTCCATCATCTTGAGGTCTATCATATTTGACCTCATCATGATATTTACTAGTGTATTTTAGAAGATTATGTGTTTTGTAATTGTAATTTAATCTCTTCAAGATCTAAACAAAACTCCCACTTGCTTTTGTAATTTAAAGACTATCTATAAATACTTTAGCAATTAGAACAACACTAAATTGTTTTCTTTTGGGATATTACAAATCACATTGACAGTTCAGAAATCTTGTTCGTTAATAACCTACTCCATAAGTAGTTTTAACAAATCGAACTTCAATATAAGACTCAATGTGATTCATCACATTCCATACTAAAATGGTGTCTTAATAATCTTCTAGGTTTGAGTTTTATTAAGTATATCCAATCAATACTCAATTTTTAACCTTGATAACTTTTGGAAGGAAAGAGGATATAGTTATCTTGAATCAAACAATATGACAAAAGTTTGATTCTTCTAACTGAACATACCATATACATACAATATTTCATTAGAATTAATATTGTAAGACAATCTAACAATATGTAAGATAAACTTATTCCATTTGGCTTACCTATTTACCAACTAAGTCAACTTAATGGTATAATAGAATATTCAAGCCAATTGCATGTTTTATAACATAAGTATTCTTTGACCAAGTCAAAAGACATAATGATTATAATATCTTACTTTATATTATAAGTCTTTAAAAGACTTCATGTTTGTGAGTTTATACAAAACACATAACCATGTATAATTTAAAGTTATTATGAACACCACGCCATGGTTTCAATTAATTAATTTTCAAGTTAATAAACTATTTATGTCATTCCAAGAATACACAAATATTTAAAGTAGCATTAGATTACTTTATTTTAATTATGTCATCCTTGAAGTGTCCAACTTAAGAAACTGCAAAAGCATCCACGCCCGATCCCACGACAAGTGGAGATTTACCTTGAGATTACAATCTAGCCAAGATCTCACTTAACCTAAAATGTAACTTCAAGTGTTTCTATAATTTGAATGACATAAGACATAAAAGTAGTCTATGCTATAATCTTGACACATGTTCTTTAAGCAAGACAATCTTATTAGAACGTTAATCTCTTACCTTACGATCAAGAGAATCCATTAATCATATTTGTATGTGTTGTTCCTTTGCACACAATAAATACTTCTCCCACTTGTGCATAGAACAACATCATATAGAAGATAAACACCATGACATTCGTTTGTTTATGTGAGCAATATGATAGTGTCATAGATATATAAGCATTACAAGTAGATGTAGGACCACTTAATTATCAAGGAAACGTTCATAACTATCCTTGAGAATATGAATGTCTACATTTTTGAACGTAATGTATTATTTCAAGAAAATCTAGAAATAATCTGAGTTACTACCAAGATAATAAATCTTGTAACTCCCATCGAATTGACAACGTTACAATAATGTCTTATTCAAGAATACACCATACTCCCACCGGATTTGACAACATTGTAAGTGTTTCATTAACCAGTGAAAATAGCATGCTATTACGTTGCTACCCCTTTGTAAGACCATTCGTAACAATTACTTAGGTAATAAAAGAGTGTATTCTACTTTGTAGATGATGAATCATCCATCAATGCTATTAACTTGAAAAATTGAGCATGCAATTTCTTCCTCAATGGGTCTACCATCGCCATAATGATGTATAGCACCTTCAATTAGTCAAAACAAAACAACTAGATAAAATATACTAGTTTGTCTTTTACCAATTTTACGGTAATTAGTCTAGCTTCTAATTTAATAACTCATAAAATGTCAAACATGTTTTCTAGTTGACCAAAATCATATAAGAATTCAATCACCAACAGAGGGTAATGAAATCTCTTATGGAAAACATGGTGTGCAATTTTCTTAACTATTAAAGTTGCTTTGAGTTATATTAGAATTTAGACAATTCTAATATTCCTAACATACCTTTCTCAATCATGAAAAGGAATAGGATTGAGTCTCACTCTTCTTCCATGGAAAAGAGTTTATGTTTGTCTTTAGTAAATTGTTCTTGATCAAACATTTGTTTGAAAACGAACTAGATCAATTTACCAAAGCCCAAACCACGTTTACGGTTTAATGTTGCATTAATACAATCAAAGAATTAACAAAATTCAATTTTAGTATTTTCGATAATTAAATCTTTCAAGAAAATAAAATACCCTTGGTCAATATTCATATTAACCATAGAATTTTCCTTGAATCTAGGACCCTCATTATCATAGTTTCACCACATCGGTTGATCTCGCTAGTGATGAAAGTATAGAATAGGTAATTGTCGAAGAACAATAATTGACAAACAAGTTTTCAATTCCTAGAAAATATGGGATTTACAATTTTGCCAAACAATTATGCAAAATGTAAGCATGTTTTATCCCATCTTATGCCTTAAGTTATAGGTCTCACTAACTAACTTAATTAAGTTGTCTAATTTAGAAACTGCAAATTATTTAAGCTGAGGTCTCACACAACATAAAGATTCACCTTGTTATTGTAATCTAGCTCAAGGTCTCACATAACTAAATTACAACTTCAAGTGTTTCATATCATTAGATGGCATAAACTTAAATTTTAAAGGGTACAATTTTTGATGTGTAATCAAAACTTATGTATGAAGAAGCATGCATACATCTTCATAACAAAAAATTTCAAAACCTTACTCATAGTTTTAAATTGCTAAGATTAAATTCTACAAAGTTTTAATCGATGCGTTGAGAAACTTACAACTTTGCACTAAGATGCTTCGTACATAGAATAGTTATACTAGGTAGCTCCAATCGAACGCATGCGGGGCGAGAGGACCGTAAGCGCCAAGCATAACCTTAGACATCCTTTCGGTGTGATCTGTGCACTTCTTTGAACCCCTTTGAGTTTGTTCTAGTGGGTGAGCCGTTCTAACCATTTAGTACAATCGATCATCGATTAAAAGTTCAAGATTTAATACTTAGAAAACAAATCAAATTTCGCCATTATTTAGTCCATTTAATTTTCTATTCTCAAAACCCTTTTGCTTACTAACGTGTCATACAATATAAACAAAAGGCACTTTAATAAAATTAAAAGAACTCAAATAATATACATATAACTTAACAATTAACATATGTAAAACAATTAGCCACATGCATAATTTGTTCGATAAAACCCTAATAATCAATTCTAGGTTTAAGAATGCATATGTTTAACCAAGACTTCCACGTGTTTTCATCAAGTACAACGTGAGCCACATACATCGATGAATCGATTGCGTAAGTCTTAGCTAAAACACATACCACATAGCACATAATTGATTCATTAGATATATTGAGGTTTTCCCCAATTCAATATTTATCAAAACGAATTACATGTGAATAAACTTAACAATTAACGATAAATATATACTTAACAATTTAATCATATAATCAATAATCCATGATAAAACATGCATGTATTTACCATGGATTCCACATAACAATTATTCAAGAATTCCCAAGATACGCATAATACATGGCACATAACAATTATTCATTAAAACCACATAAAATATACATGCAATCCTAGGGTTTCTACAAGTTTTACCAAAAAAATAAAACCTAATTAAAAAATTAAAGGGTAATCGACCCTTATAATAAAAAATTAGGGTTCCAATTTTTAAAAACCCTAGAAACCAATAAAAGCATGTAATAATCACAAAGATTCAATTTTTATGTGTTTCGGTAATTAATTACAACATATTAACGGCTCTTGATGCCACTGTTGGGTTTTACTAATCATAACAATTATAGAAAACACATAAACATCATCAAAGCATGCAATGAAGTAATAGGAATAATACTTGTAAATCAATTAACCGAATTAAAAGAACATGCGTACCTTTTAGCGAATCAAGAACACACGATATCAAGAACCATGAACAAACCCTAAACCCTAAAATTAGGGTTTATAATTTTCGACCCCTTTAGTCGAATACCAAGATAACCAACACAAGTGCATTGGCCCTTCGTTCTTGTACACACGTATTAGTAGCGAATCAATGAGAAAAGCTAGGTTCTTGATCACAATAGATTAACCAAACACCTTTGTTATGCTCAAGGTCACCATAAATCCCTTACAATGGGGATTCACTTGTCGACCAAGAACAAGAGGAAAGAAAGAAGAAGTTTGGCCTTCTATTGAAATCTAGTGTACCAAAGGATGAATACATAGGGATGTATTTATAGCCTTATGGTAGATGTCAAGTTTACTATAGTTTCCGATGTGGGATTCTATAGAATCGCCAAAACAAGCCCAAAATAGGATTCCTAAAACCTTCTCTTGACTTGTTAACTTTTCTTCATATCCGTTGACATTTAACGACCGATAATCAAAACTCGTTAAATCCCAACTCTAGTTAATTGTTTTATTCGTGATCAAATAATTAAATACAACATTTTATATATTAATTATTTATACATTGATTCTCATACGTAATGTGTGCAATCCCAAGTCTCGAGTTCGAATCCGGTCATACATATATTAATAATTATCCATAAACCTTTCAAAAACCGAAGCAACTTTCTCTCTCAGAAAATAGAGATCAATCTCAAAGTGTTTACTTCTTTCATGAAGCACAGGGTTAACAGCTATTTGCATAGCAGAACTATTATCACACCACATTTCAATAGGTAACTCAACACCAACATGCATATCTGCTAAAACTTTAGCAATCCACATAACTTCACAACACACATTACACATGGCTCTAAACTCAGCCTCAGTAGAAGACCTAGCCACAACAGCTTGTTTCTTGCTTTTCCAAGAAACCAAGTTGTTTCCCAAAACTCTTGAATATCCGATGGCCCGATCTTCTAGTTACTTTACATTTAGCCCAATCAGAATCAACAAAAAATTTCAATCCAACATCACAACAGTTCCCAAAAGTTATTCCTAGACCAGGCTCATTTTTAAGATATCTCAAAACTCTGAAAGCAAGCCTTAGATGAGACTTCATAGGCTTACGCATTACCTGACTTAAGCAATGCACAGCATATGAAATATCTGGTCTAGTTAAAGTCAGATATATTAATTTCCCAACCAACTTTTGATAATGAGTAATACCAGATAAAGGCTCATCATCACCAAACTTGGAAATTTGTTTCTTATTATCAGGATTAACTTCTATAGGTGTGCAACATGGCTTACAACCCAACATACCAAATTCTGTAAGCAATTCAGTGCAGTACTTTCTTTGAGTTAAACATAAACCATTTTCTATATCCAAAACCTCAATCCCCAAAAAATATTTAAGTTTACCCAAATCTTTTATTAAAAATTTAGAACTTAAAAACTTTTTGAACTTTTCAATCTCATCAATGTTGTTCCCTGTGATAATTATATCATCCACATATACCAGAAGAACTAACATAACATCTTTCTTATGTTTAACAAACATAGAAAAATCACTTGGACTTTGAACAAACTCATTTTCTTTAAGAACAGAAGTAAGTTTTTCATTCCACTTCCTAGGAGCCTGTTTTAAACCATACAAAGATTTGACTAACTTGCAAACCCTTTTATCATCTATCAGAAAACCCTTCTGGTAAGGACATATAAACATCCTCTTCTAAATCACCATACAAAAAAGCATTATTAATGTCAAGTTGAAATAAAGGCCACTTATTATTAACAGCAATACTAAGAACACATCTGATGGTGACAATTTTCACTACAGGTGAAAAAGTCTCATCATAATCTATTCCCTCTCTCTGATTATATCCTTTAGCAACTAGCCTTGCCTTAAATCTTTCAACCTCACCATTACCTTTATATTTCACTTTAAAAATCCACTTATACCCAATGGCTTTCCTGCCAACAGGTAATTCAACCACTTCCCAAGTTCCATTTGTAGGATCTTTAATATTATTGTGTTAGATGATTCGGGTGGTCTTGGATGATCAAAATACATGTTTGCCATATTTAGAGAGATAAAGATAGAGAGGGTGTTCTTGCTAGAGGTTTACACAAAGTAGGGAATATTAGATTGAATGAAAAGAAGCACCACCCCTTCCATGGATGGAAGGGGTATTTATCTACGAAATACACGACCTCCTATCGGCTGTGGATCGGGGATACGATGGGTAAAGACCCGTCCTTCCTCCACGGTGTTACACTACGCTAAACTAAACTAATAACTAACAAATAAACTAATAAATAACGTAACTAACGACAAGTCTACGAGCTAAATTAAGCTAGATAACATTTGGGGTGACGAATCTTCACTATGGAATTTTCTAATTCTAACAATCTCCCCTAAGGAGGTCACCCCATGATTTACATTTCAAATCCTAGCATTCTATTCTTGACTTTGTTCTTGAGCTCGTGACATGAATTCTTCATTTCCGCAATCTTTGTGCTTTTGTAGCGATTCTTCAAAGTCCGCATAGTTTTGTACTTTGAGTGGAGGTCTTTGAACCGATCCACATCTTGATGATCTTGAGCTTTCATTGAGATCATCGGCCACATTAAATCTCGGATCACCCTTTATTGTGTTGCCATCATGTGATGTTGTGACTTTTGGACCGACATGCTCACACTTTTGAATCATGACATCTTTCCATCGAGTAGCGGAAGCCTTCTTTGGTTCATGATATTTGCGTGAAGCATAAGCATAGTATGAAATATCGAGCCGGGTTATGTAGATATGCACCGTCATGATTTCTTCAAATTAAGTGTGGATCTTTGTGAGCATGCGACTTTGGATTGACTCCTCAATTACGATCATTGCAATCTTGGGTGTACCGCGCATCGACGATTAGCAATAAAGCGCGAAAGTGTCTTTGATCACTTCGTTGAATTGAGGTACACTGCCCACGGTTCCCGTTGATCGATATAAATCTTTGTGATCGGTAGGATTCCTAAGAATCTCCTTGACAGGGGTTTCGCGGTTGTTCTAGCTGTTCTCAAACCGGGCGTCTCAAAGAAGACAACACGGAGTGAGTGAACCGGTAATTGAGATTCAGCGATTGATGAAAATGATTTGAAAACAATCGCGTATTGCTTGAAGAAAGAGTTTTGCAATACAACGAAGGTTTTATGAGAAGATCAATTTTCAAACAAAATACTTTTGTATTAGAGAATGAGTACACATTCGATGTGCTAGTGAAAAGAAGAGATTCGCACATCGAGCGGTTTTCAAAAGTATTTTTCAATCGAGATACTTTTGAATTTGAAAACATAAGTACACATTCGACGTCTTGGAGAAAAGAAGGTTTGCACATCGAACGGTTTTCCAAAAGTATTCGTCAATTCCATTCCTGGACCAAGGTTGATTCACGAGTGAATCGCCCCATCGTTCATCCGGTTGTCACAAGCTTGATCTTCGAGAAGATCTCACATGTCACCCACCAAGAGCTTGTTTGATGTTGGCTCTAGAAGGATTTCCATCTTCATTGTGAATATTTACATATCACTTTCGGATGTTCGGCAATACCACAAGGATAATCGTGGGACTCTTAATATATACTTACTTTCCACATTGTGTGAAAAGAAAGTCTTCAAGAATTTAGTGTCCTAACGAGATATTGTGGATGATCTCTTGGCTCTAGACTCAATCGTGCATATTTGGTTCTGTCGGGAGACTAGGGAGAGGGTCTCTTCTTCAATATCAACAATCTCTAAGAAAGTTGATAGATTATGTCGGTTCCCGTGAGAATGAAACAAGCCCTTTTAAGAGGAACTTGAGTGGCTTGGGAAGTTAGGTGCTGATCGTCCACCGGGTCCATGACGTCTTGTCTTCAATACCGGTGTTACCTTAGTAAACACCGGTAGCATATGTATTGAACCCGTTCGCCCTAAGGTTGAATTATTGGAGGGCTATTTCTTTCACCCTTTTCATATTCATTTCTTTTCATTCTTCAACCCTTGATGCTACCGAGACTTCATAACTAGAACCTTGTTGGGTTTATTCCGATTACTAGCTACGCCTCGATCCGCTCTTCCCAATTCTCATTTTCTCCTTTTTCATCATACCCAAGGACTTCTACACTATCTAGTGGATTGTCCCAGGTAGATCCCTCCGATTACAGCGGATCGTGGGAACAAATACCTAACCTAACCATCCTTATAACACCATGCATAAAGTAAATTGGTGGGTCTTTTGAGTGCAGTTCATTCTTCCTTAAACCAATTGAAAAATCATTTGGAAAAACAATCAAGGTACTTGTGATACGAGATCAAAGCATTTTGTACCTTAATAGTTTTGATCATTTAGAAAACCTCCCCCTCAACATGTGCATATGATTTAGAAATTGTTTAGCACAAGGAGGCAAGAGTTCTTTTGAAGCACATCCACGATTACAAAAACCATTAAGAAGACCATTTGAAAACTCAATCAAGGTACTTTATAAGTCTCTCTTTTTTTTCTTTTTTTTTTTAAAAAACTTTTGTACCTCGATGGTTTTGCTCCCCCTCAATATGTGCTTCGAGATTGACGTTTAGCTTTATCGAGAGAGCGACACACAATTGAATCAAGCGATCACCTTTTATCAAATTTCATTATTAAATCACAAATTCTCCCCAGATAAAAATATCAAACCCTTTGAGATTTTGGATCCCAAGTGATTTAATACGGTTTATAAAACATGGGAGAAAATGTGGCCTTGTTTAAATACTCATCGGTTTTGGATAAATCATCCTCCTCGGCATGTGCATTATGTATATTGAAATCGTTTGGCACATGGAGGCGGGAGTGCTTTAAAGGACTAAAACCAATTCCATTTAAAAGCAGATTTGAGATTTAAATCACGATCTCTACCCGATCGAAATATCAAACCATTTGAGATTTGTGATCCCAACCGATTAAATCATTTAGAAAAATTTGGGAAAGACGTGGCAAGATTTAATTTTGAAAGATGATGGATATGGACCATTTTAAGACATTAAAGATTGTTAGTGTCGGTATGATAGTTTTAAGAGATCTTTTGTAAAATAAAACAATTTCACAATCAAACAAACAGAAAAAATTTCATTTTGAAAGACCTTGATTCAAAGAAAAATCATACCGTGACATAACATTAAATCTTTAGATCACCACAAATTTTGTACAAACGGACTTTTTGTGAAGAAATATCGTTTGAAAATATTTTATTTTAAATCATCTCCCCTCGATCCATGATGTAAGTCAATAATTGAGTGACTTAGGTTTTGATAACAAGAAGTCGGTGATTTTCAAAATTTAGTCAATATATTTTCAAAACAATATATTCCATTTTCAAAACAATTTATTCAAATTTATTCAAAATTGTATAAAATGGTATCTGCACAAAGATCGTTAGTGGTTGAGAAGCTTCCGTTGTTGTTCTTTGTGGGGTTTGGAAGAAAAACCATCTGGCGATGCGGTGAGACTTCTTTTCGTTGCATTTTAAATGCCAGCGAGGTCAAATTAAGCTCGTTTCTTCAATCACTTAGAAAACCATCTGGCGATGCATTGAGACCTCTTCGTTGCATATATGCCAACTCTCCATAGAAGTCGATTAAGCTCCGTTTCTTCATATGTCAACCCAAGATATAGTTACCCTTTCCTTTCGGCATCCAATCATCATCAATAGTGGGATCCGGATCGGGAACATTCTTATACCAATATACCGCATCGTTAGTGAACATACATACGAGATATATGGTGGTCGACATCACCCAAACGATGTCGACTAATAAAAGTCAATCCAACATATCAATCAATTCATATATGGCATGGGGTTTATGTGTTAATCAAACTCTAATCATCTAAACCTAACAATCATATCCTAAATTCCTAGTCCTTCGACACAAGCAATTATCATTTTTAAATAAGCACGTAGGATAATTAAGAAAGCTCGTTAGATGATATAGATTTGAAAACATTCTCCCCCTCAATCAATGACTCATTTTATAAGAAGTTTTAAAAGCGCTGAAGTCATTAATTGAGTTTTCAATTTTTTTATAAAAATTCTGAATCAGATTGTTTTTAAAGCAACTCATTTACCACCATTTTTTGAAAAACAACAAATATTTTCCTGAAGAATTTTAGACGGAAAAACATTTGTGTAG
This sequence comes from Chrysanthemum lavandulifolium, assembly GCA_022545495.1. Taxonomy (NCBI): domain Eukaryota; kingdom Viridiplantae; phylum Streptophyta; class Magnoliopsida; order Asterales; family Asteraceae; genus Chrysanthemum; species Chrysanthemum lavandulifolium. The sequence goes on from CM040240.1 coordinate 143,479,760, forward strand.
GAACAGCAGTCCTTCGACATACTTTCCTTAAATTGTTTTAGGATAAGTGCACTAAAATTTTGAAAATCGATTAAGCGTAGCACTTTCCTTCTTTGAAAAGCAGGTTGCTATCGAAATAATAGCAAGCCATAGTTTAACACGGTCACACTCAAGTAAGCGCAAGCCATTTTTGAAGCCGGGTTCTGATGCGAAATAGCGTAAGCCATTTGATTTGTGACATGTTTTGAAAATGAATATTTACACCTCTGCTCGAACTTCATCTATGGTCCCGTGCCATTATTGAATGACATTTCTAAGACCGTAGATGTTATCGATACGAAGACATGTCTTGGAAAACATATTTTTGGTATTTTGAAATTTTCCGATTTTTATGGGTTTTGAAGGTTTTATATTTTCTATTTTCTTTTGTAGGTTTTATATTTTTGTATTTTGTTTTTCGAATAAGTATATACAAAGATAGAAGATGATATAATTTAAGAAGATGATGATAAAATACCGAGATAAGGATATCGAGCGACACATCGTAGAAGATATAATTAGTCATCTCTTAAACTTCCACCACCAAAGCTTAGAGGCTCTTGCATTGAAGAAAGAAATTGAGCCATCTCAAAGTGAGACTTTGGCGACTTCCCCAAACCGAAAATCCTTTAATGAGCGATTGAAGCTCTATTTCAAGCTTGCCTTAGCCAGTGCAGAAGAAGCACACCATTATCATAAATCCCGCTTCTCCTTTCAAGAATAATCACCGTGATTCTTCGTTCGAGGTTATATCATCAACAAGAACGACAACGTATCATCCATATAAATAATCTTCTCAAATTTCTTTTTCCCACCAAGTACAAGCTATCCATTCCAAAAGGTGTCAAGAGAACACTTCCCCACGTAGTTGAATTGATGCGATCGGTCTCTTAGATTAGAGCTCACGAACCGAATACACATGCCAAGACAAAGAAACTTATACCATCAAAGTAGCAGATTAAGTCCAATAGCCAAAGAATAACCCGATGTATACTTTTCTCTCCACGAAGAAAGTGTATGAAGCTCAAGAACCGAAGTACCGAATGCCCAAAGAGAGAATAACCGATAACATTGAAGAAGCGGGCGAATCATGATTATCTCGCGGGTGACAATCTCTGCGGATGTCAACACGGAATAAGTGATTATATCTCGAATCACAGTTAAGCCCTCAAGTAAACAGTGAGCATCCCCAATGTACACAATCTCTCCCACGATGATTGTGATAACATCAAAATCATCACACACTTGTGTACCTCTTTCATCACCGAAACTAACTCTTCCATCTCTTCCCCACATAGTTGGAATAAGAACACTAAACGCCTGATGAGTAAACCTTGAGTTTCTCTGCGGTCATGACATATGTTTTCCGGGATATCTTCAATCACTTAGAAGAATTAAGTTCATCAAGTTTACTCGCCATGAGTCAAACCGTGAGTTTCTCTGCGGTAATAACATTTGTCTTCCGGGATATCTTCAATTACTTAGAAGTATTAAGTTCATCAAGTTTACTCGCGTTTGATACGTGTCTCCTTCCCCTTGCGGTTTTGATACTTGAGAATCGACAACATATTTTAAGCCCATGTACTAGAAATCATTTGAGAAGAACATCATTAGCTCGGATGTATCTCGTGAGAATCAACTTGTTTGAGAATGTGAGCAAGTCTAATTGAGGATTAAATCGACTATTCACTCTCCCCAATTAGTGCTCTCCCTAAACCGACAACTGCTTTGATGAAATGTAATTGCAACTCGTCTTTAGTCTTAACATGTAGCGAGAAATGTAGAAATGCATGAGACTCGACCTTCTTCAAGATTGTCCGGTTGGGGAATAGATAGTTAACATCTTCAACTCACCAAAACAAGAACATCACCAAAAGCATCCCAATCAACTTACATCTTGCAAATCCCTTAACTAAAATCCTCCCAATCAAACAAGAACATAAAGATGTTCATCAAGGAAATCGACAATCGGGCTACAACGAACACATAAGATGGTAACACCAAACCACCAATCACATCAAACAAGAACGAGAGATTGTTCGAATCATCATGTTGATGTGTACGTGAAGCATTAACCGGAAGCACTTTGTCGATAAACTCATCAATCGGTGAAGATGTCAACCAACGACTCTTAAGAAGAAACTCCATGTAAAGATGACCCAGATAAGAAGAAGCTCGGTTCTTACATGAGTTAGAGCCGTATGACCATATATTCTCATATTACAATCAACCATGCGATATTATCATACTTCTTCTCCCCTCAAGAATTGCATACGGAGATGCCATTCTTGATTAAACAAGTGAAAATCATCCAAATGTAGTTTATTCACACTTCTCCCCGCAACATTAGCACATGATGTCTCCATCTTCATTATAGTTGAGCAAGTGGAATAAGAAACAATCGATGGTAGCCCGGTTCACTTGAAGACTAAAGCGCATGGAAAAAGTATGAAGCATGTTGATGAGAATGGTCATAATAGAAGATTTCTCTTCTTGAAGATAAAGCGCAATCGACACGCACACTTTTCTTTTCTTTAGGTAACGAGGCATGAGCTGTTGTGTTCATACGTCATAATCTCTCTTTTCAACTCTCTTAGCAAAACATGTAATCATAACCATTATCATTCGATGAGGCTCTTTGTAGTGACGGTGATGGAGAAAAACCAATATGACGAATTTGACCACAGTAAACTACCCCGAACTCGTGACTTAAACTTGCACATATGTAACAAAGAGCGGTGCCGATTTCCATTAGCATCTCTAAGTACTCTCTATGTACTCTATACTCTTCAACCAACCAACCATCAAGTATAAGGCGTACATTACCTCTTGAAAATCCACAATTGAATGTGACACCGAGCACTACAACGTAACTCCTTAAAGTGATAGTTATTTTGTGGTGGTATGAGCCCAATTCCCCAAGTGGTAAAAGAAAAGGTAAAGACACCCAACAATAACTAGATTTCCAAGTCTTCATTTATGATAGTAAGCTCGAACAAGGATCATGAAGAATCTTCATCCAACCATCCCGATACCTTCGGATACTAAGTACACTCGCCGTGATAATTCACTTCAACCTCAAATAAATAATATTGAATTAACGCCGTTGTCACATCCTCCGTAACTGCTCAAATCTAGCCTTCTTTGACATTTAAGCGAAATCGATAATGGTTTCATCCGACCATGGTTAAAAGCACATAACCTCGTAAAACCATGTAATAACCAAATTGCCATGAAGAAAACCCAAACACACACCCAATTCATGAAGTACACCCTTTTATCCCTTCTTTGAAGCGAAAACCGTAGCACCGGTCAAGTAAGATCCGATTACACTTTCCCTTTCTCGGGATGGCTCCATCATCACGGGATTTTACAATTCTATAGTTTAAACCGAGAAATAGTTTCTTCATGAGTTTTTACAAAACCAAGAATAAACCGTAAGATAAATCCGAAATGCACTTTACTATTACGAGGATGTTTTCATTGTCACGGGATTTTACAAGTCTATGATTTAAACCGAGAAATAGATTCTTTCGCGGGATTTTACAAAATCAAGACAAAACCGTAAACAATGTCAGCTTGAATGTGTAATGACAACTTTGGTTTCGTTGAATATCAGTTTTAGGGGAACATGCAGCGGTTCATCAACGGTTCAAAATCCAACATCATCCATATCATCAACCATCCAATAAACACATTGGTAAACACATCTTCCACATATTTTGTCGGCTATTACAGTGACCACTTGGTGAAGTAAACCTGGTAAGCCAAACTTGAGCATGAAGTAAAATTCCCTAGATTTGTTACTTAAACTTGTACTAATCCTTGTGAAAAAGAAACGGTGTACCCAATGTACAAAACCTCTTGACGTATCCTCAATTGCGTGAGACACCAAAGTGATAGTTACGTTGTGGGTTAAGAGAAAGAATCACAAACGAAACTAGATAGCCAAGTCTTTATCACACACTATGAATGCCCAAACAAGTCATCTTCGCGGAAGGGTAGAAAGAAGGAAGACGAAATAAGTAAACGCGCCAGGAGAAACTTACAGCAAATCCAAATAAGAAATACCATCCAAACAACCCCGTAGTCAACTTTGTTCAACCATCAATTCAAGCCGTGACATAATATTATTCATGAAAATGTGTATACCAAAGTACCAAACCTCATAACACACTGAATCTCATCATCAAATTTCATGACCAAATCTCATAATACAATAAAGTGCATACCAAAAACCCCATGAATACTCAAACTTGATCCATGAAAAAAATCATTAATAGCAATAAATCCGTCCATGCAAATGTATGATATTACGACATCAAAGCCCAAATCAATTATAAACGGATAATACCCAATCCAGTGCACAAACTGCATACCGTAACCACGCCTATAATCAAAAGCTAGTCATAAAATCCAACATACCCGGTTCAACTCCCATATATCTCATATATCAACAGATCTCAACGCACGTATTATATCTCACCCGGTGCATCTATGTTGATTCTCGGCCAAAATAATCACACATACTATGGTCCATTTAAATCATTATATGCCCACGTGACTAATTTCAAAATTACGAGGCACATGAGAAACGTAAATACCACGAATATCATGCAGTCCATGTGACTTATGTCAATTGTACTTATATGTGACAATGTATAAAACACACGAATCACAATATATCAAATAGAATTCCACGAGTGATAAAGTAACACAAGGCCTCAGTTTAACTCAGTTGGCCCAATGGAGAAATACAAGATTTCAAAACCAATTATGTTCGGCCCATCATTCAAACAGGGGAGCCTATGTTGATATTACGCAGAAATAGATTACAGCCCAACATACACCAAAACCGGTCAACCCTAAAAACATGGGTATTAAACGCAACCATCACACTCATTTTACCCTAATCTTTAGCACCCAAACCCTAAATACTCTCTCAAAAAAATCTGCCCCCTCTCCTGTGTTTTCCTCTCATCAAGACACAGCAAACATAATTCACCCATCACAATCAGTCGATCTCCTTCAGTAAGTAAACAATACCAATCAACACCTACCATGAAAATCACACCATCTTGCTCGCCGGGGATGGCTTGAGCTTTTATCAACACCACGAGATGGTTTGATGATGGAGAGAGCTTTAAGTACGAATCAAATCAATCACGGTAGGTTTATTCGTTCCGATGCTTTGATTAGATAGATAATCATGAATATGCAGAACCAAGAAGGACATAACACACTTGTTATAATCCTAATCTAAAGTTTCGGATATTGTCAACACCCTATTGATCAATGATGGTTTCACTTCGTGTATATGGACTTTTGGGTTCGAATGGACTTGAAGCACACGAAAAATAAACAACTGAGATCAATATAGTTTTTATTATGTCTAGTTTAGGATAAGTTTTGGTTACGGATTGGGTTGTTTTCTCATGGACTAATGATGTCTTATGACTGAGGTCATTAGTTGTTAATGGTATGTGGATATTTGTGGTTAGTCATTGTCATTTCTTACTTCATCCTTTCTGTAATTTCTGTCCAAGTCGCCACGGTCAACACGAGTATGACAAGTCGCTAACCATTCTTTTTCAAAGCAAGTCGCTAACTAGTAAAGACTAGTCGCTAGCATCATAACTCGCTATCTCAGTTTACAAAACAAGTCGCTAGTTAAATTTGCAATCCTAAGTCGCTAGCCTTTTTTCAAGTCGCTAGGTCATATAACGCAAACTTGTTCAAAAACAAGTCGCTAGCACATAAGTCGCTAAATGGTATTGTCAAATCGCCACCATTTTTTTTTTTTTCATGATGCAAATCGCTACAATCTTTTTCCTTGACATAAGTTGCTAGCTTGTAAATACAAGTTGCTATGTCATTAAGCATAACAAATCGCTACATATCAGTTAACAACTCGCTAGCTTGAATATATGAGTTTTCCGGCCACTTACCGACGATATTCATATGAAACCCATAAAAACTGCTATTTTGACCCAGAAAAATTATTATAACGTTGCAACTTTTTGACCCATTTAGACTTGAATATTCTGACCATATGACCAAGATAATAGACAGACATATTACAAAACTGACAAAAAAAAAACGTTTTACCACATACAAACATGACCAAAAGTCACAATCCATACTAGTTTCGGAACATTTTACAAGACCACAAGAGTATACATAAAATTTGTTTGGACCATAAAGCTTGACAAACAACAAATATGTATTCATGAGAGCAAGATACTTTATTTTGGACAAAAAGATATGCAAACATCAAAGACAATACCAAAAACATCAAAACACAAAAACCTTGGCTCTTGATACCAATTGTAGGATCTTTAATATTATTGTGTTAGATGATTCGGGTGGTCTTGGATGATCAAAATACATGTTTGCCATATTTAGAGATAAAGATAGAGAGGTGTTACGGCTGAGGTTTACACAAAGTAGGAATATTAGATTGAATGAAAAGAGCACCACCCTTCCATGGATGGAAGGGGTATTTATACTACGAGAACACGACCTCCTATCGGCTGTGGATCGGGGATACGGTGGGTAAAGACCCGTCCTTCCTCCACGGTGTTACACTACGCTAAACTAAACTAATAACTAACAAATAAACTAATAAATAACGTAACTAACGACAAGTCTACGAGCTAAATTAAGCTAGATAACATTTGGGGTGACCGACTCTTCACTATGGAATTTTCTAATTCCTAACACCATTTCTATTTAAAGCTTCTACCTCTTTATTCATTGCTTCTACCCATCTACTATCCTTAACAGCTTCCTCATAAGTAGTAGGTTCATGTATTTTATTCAAACATGATATAAAAACAAAATTTTCTATATTCAGATTAGAATAATTGACAACTTTATCAATGCTATACTTATGTTTTTTATCCAACACATAATCTTTATATTTAGATGGTAAAGCAGTCATCCTACTAGTTCTCCTAACAGTATGACCTCTTCTTTGGTTCGGAGACTCAAACATTTGCCCAAACAAATTTAAATCTTCACCCTCAGACTCATAATTGTCATCATCATTAATAATACTCGTATACCATCGAAACAAGAGTTTCAGTTGCATACTTATACTCAGTGTCCTTCCTACTAGATGAACTACCTAAGATATCCTCACATTACAGTATCGGCGGTTCTCGTAGTCTTTGCGACCTGCATATCGAACTAGGTGTTATCTAGAGTAGTTTTATCTACAGTGCTGACACTAGGAGTATCATTATATGACACAGACTTATCACTATTGTCTGCACTATCTCTATTTTCATCATAGGGCTCATCAGATTCAAGATTACTTTGGTTGCTCTAGTTATGTTGATCATAAAAATTGAGATTATTCAAGTTTTGTTCTTCAAACACAAAATCTTTAGTAAAAGAATTATTTTTAAAAGGAAACACTGTTTCATAAAACTTTACATCCCTAGAAAAAATAAACTTCTTTTGTTCAAGATTAAACAATTTATACCCTTTTTTGTCAAAAGCATATCCAACAAACACACATTTATCAGATCTAGAACTGAATTTATCAGATTCATTCAACACAGTTGAAAAACATAAGCAACCAAAGCACCTTAAATTTGACAAATTGGGCACAACTTTATAAATCATTTCATAAGGACTTTTCGGATAACACAAGATGGGTAACACGTTAATCAAATATGTAGCAGTTAGAATGGACTCATACCACATGTTCAAAGGTAACCCCTCCTGAAACATGAGGGCTTTAGCAGTGTTTAGCAAGTGTCTATGTTTTCTTTCAACTACACCATTTTGTTGAGGTGTGTAAGGACAAGAAGTTTGGTGAAGTATCCCATTATTAAGAAAAAAAAGCTGTTCAGTTTTTTGTTTACAAATTCTGTGCCATTATCACTTCTAAAAAAACTTTAACATTTTTTTCAAATTGATTTTTAATGAGATTAACAAAGTTAACAATATTATCATATACTTCACCTTTATTTTTCATAAGAAACACCCAAACAGCCCTGGTGTAATCATCAACAACAGTCAAAAAATATTTAAAACCATCCCTACTAGTCACTCTATAAGGACCCCACACATCCAGATGAACAACATCACCCAGAAATTTAGTCTTATGATCACTTAGAGGAAAAGACTCTCTAACTTGTTTAGCTTTATGACAAATTTCACAAGGACTAGAAGTGGTAGTTTTTATATCACTTATTCTATTTTTAAGCACAATTAAGACTTGGTCAGAGGGATGCCCAAGTCTGTTATGCCAAATACAATTTGACAAAACACAACTCTTAATGTTACTATTATTAACCCTCTTACCTTCATCAAGAAAGTAAAGACCACCTCTCTCACTACCAGTCCCCATCAGGAACTTTTGAGTTAAATCCTGAATTTTACATATAGAATTATTAAAGCTAACAATCACATTATTATCCTTAGACAACTTATGAACAAACAATAAACTGACATGGTAACCAGGAACAACCAACACATCTTTAAGAATCAAATTATTACCAAATTTAAAACTGCCAATTTGTTTGACTAAGGCAACAGTCCCATTGGGATGTGCAACAGTTAAGTTTAAGTGTGAAACATCAATTATATCAAAAAGATATGTAGTAGAAAAAGTTATGTGTTGACTTGCTCCTGAATCAATAATCCACCAATATATGTACTTATATTAGAGTTAAAGTTAAAAAATCTACAAGAGAAAAAACTGATAACACAATTAGAAGTCATAACAGTACCTGCAATACTAGCATGAGACTTGCTAGCATCACCTGTACTACTGAGTAAATTCATTAATCTCTGATACTGATCACTAGTAAGAGTATGAGTAGTACTCTTACTAGTATCAGTCACATTATTAACACTATTTTGATGCACGTTTCCTTTTTTAACAAAGCCAGAGGATATCCAACCAACTCAAAACATCTATCAATAGTGTGACCAGTCATATTACAATGTTTACAGACAAGATTAGAAACCTTGCCAAACCTTCTATTATTATTGTTTCTATTAGAGGTCCAATTATTGTTTTGAGAAGTGACATTATTAGGCTTAGCAGCAAAGGTTCAGCACCATTTTTAACAGTTTTATTAGTCACATTACTATTGCTGTGTGATTCATCTCTAGACAAAGTAGCAAAAGCAGATTTAACATCAGGCAAAGGATCAGTAGTGAGAATAAGGCTTCTCACAGAACTGAAACCATCATCTAAACCCATAAGAAATTGCATTAGCCTCAAAAGGTCTGAATGCTTTTTCAGAGTGGGAGCAGTTTCACAAACACATGCAGGCAGATCAACAAGAGAGTCAAACTGCCTCCACAAAGCATTAAACTCATGATAGTATTCGGATAGACTCATACAGTTGAGTTAAAGTATGAACTTTATGATGCAAGTTATAAATCACATAACCATCTTCCTTATTGTATGTCTCATTTAACTCATCCCAAACAAACTTAGCATTAACGAAAACACTTGACCTTTATAGAGGTCTTGTGAAATACAACCAAGAATCCAAGATAACACAACAGAGTTACACCTATCCCATTGAGTCTGATATAGAGCATCAGTGGGATCTCTAACACATTTCCCATTAATAAACCCAAGCTTATTTCTAGTATGTAAGGCCAACTGCACAGCAGCAGACCAGACCTTATAGTTCTCAGTGCCTTCAAGTTTGAAGGTGATCAACTGAGCACCAATGTCTTGTGGGTGCAAGTATAAAGGGTCATATATATCAAGTTTTAACTCACTACTACCCCCTTCTTGGCCCTTGCCCTTATCATCAGGACCATCAACCATGATGATCAAACAATAGAAAATAAATGTACAAACAATAAATAGAAATAAACTGAAAAATCAACAACACCTTGTAACTCCTCAATCACAGATAACCACCAAGCAATCTCAACAACTCCAACAAACAATCCCTTAAACTACTCAACCTCCAAACAACCTAATCAAAAAACAAACAGAAAAACTAAAGAGAAGGCTTGAGAGGTGTTACAACCACGCAAGCTTCCAACCAGATCAAGAAGATCCAACAGAGAAACAAATGCAGCGGAAACAAACACCTGAAAACAGGAAATAAACCAAGAATAAGAGAAACAGAAATAATCACAAACAATAACCAAGAAACAAACAAGAATCACAAATCAAGAAAACAATGATAACCAATAATACAACCTGAATTAGGGTTTGATACAGAAAACCCTAATTAAAACAAGAAACAATACTCCGAGACTCAATTGAATAACAAGATCACAAGATCTGTCATCAATTGAACCAGTAATCACCAGAATCGTAAAACCCCCAAAAATTAGAAACCCTAATTTTTGAAAAATCAAATTACTCTCTAGATCTTATCAATCCAAACTCAAAACCACCGGAATAATCCCCAAAACAACAAGATCTAAACAATAGATCAAGAACCCCCAAAATATGAAGGAAACCCTAATTTTCAAAAAATGTTTTCAAGCTTTGGTATAGAGCAACCTGGCTCTGATACCATGTAAAAACATATAAACCAAAGCTAATTTACTTGCAAAACAGATTTAGAATGAACCCAGCCAACCTCTCCTTGGCTCACTCTTTTATTATATGAATCAATTGCTAAGATAGCAATTATTGTTTACAATACAGAAACTTAAACAATACAAAACAACTGAAGGGTTTCCCTCAAAACTAACAATCACCAGAACTTTATGAGAGAGATACATGCTTTATCACACACAGATATTATGAGTTATGAAGAGATGTAGAGAATCCGACTTAAATACTCTTGAGAATCAATGTTGCACTTTACTCCCTTGAAGTCTTAACACGGGTATAGCTTTAGACCTCTAACTTTGGAGAAATAACTCTTTCAGTCCTTTATGATGATAAAGCTTATATTCAACAGTTAGCAACAACTATATAGTTCGATCTCTTAGCATCACTACAGCTACACAACTTCTTAATTACTACACTTTCGCTCCTACATGTCAACGGTGTCTAATCATAACAACAGTGTATATTTTATAAGCATATGCGCCATGGAGATGGCGCACGGCATTGGTATTTTCCTTTTCTTTCTTGTTTTAATTTTTTGTGTATGTGTTTTGTTTTTATTTTTTATTTTTTCGGCCCGATCTACCTATGATTCCTGTTGGCCTCAATCGATGGATCAATGGTCTTTCTAACTTATGTCAAAATATACCAAGTAATAAAGAAACAATGAATCTGTAAAAGTTTATTGTATTAATCAATAAGTCATGCTTTTTCTGTACCATTTGCAATCTATTTATACAAAGTGAAAGGGTACAATGAAGAGATGTGTCGCTTGGGAGATAACTGCCATATGGCAACTAACTGTCTTTATGTTGAATTTTCTTGGGTTTGACTTCTGGGGTTGACCGGGTCGTATGGGTTGAATGGGTCGATTGGGATTAACCCAATATTCTCCCCCTTAATCAAAATCGCGTTGTCGTAGATCTTCAGTAGTGCTTGAAACTGCCAATAAGAGGGTTGGTTCTAAATCTTCTTCGATGAGGTTTGTCTCTTCTTTTCTTTGATATCTTCGATCTCTTTTATGGCAATGTGAGACATAATGTCCATATTCATTGCAATTATAACACTTTACTTTACTGAAATCTCTAGGCTTTTGCGTTGCTTCATTATAATCTTGTGAGAAATTTCCTTCTTTGTCATGATTTTGGCTATGTGGTGGAATGTATCTTCCTCTTCCTTAATTATGTCTTTGAGCATTGTTGTTGTGTTTTGTGCACAATAGTTTATCTTGATCTTGGAATGTTCTTCCTTTCTTTGCCTTTACTCTTTCTTCGAAGGTTTTCAATCTACCAATAGCTTCGTCTAGAGTCATTTTATCTAGATCGGAGTATTGCTCTATGGATGCGACCATGTGAATGAATCTTTCAGGTACATAATTCAACAATTTTCGTACGCGAGTTGATTCATCAAGTGTTGATCCAAGACTTGTCATCTTTGAAGTAATACTTGTCATCTTTGCGGTGAATGAATCGATAGTGTCATCATTCTCCATTTTCAATATCTCAAATTCGGATTTGAGTGTTTGTAGTTTTTCCTTTTGCACTTGTTCCACTCCAATATTTCTAGTCTTTAATGCATCCCAAACTTCTTTTGCGCTTTTGCAATTTGCTACTTGTAATGTCAATTCTTCCGATAGTCCTTGGAATAGGTATGCCATTGCAGTCTTGTCTTGCTTTTCATCGATTTGAGTTGTAATGGTAGGCTCAATCGTTTCCCACAGACCATTTTCTTGTAAAATGATCTTCATTCTTATCGACCATATCATATAGTTTGTTGCCTTTAACAAGGGGCATTGGAAATAGGCTGTCGATCCCATCCCCATAGGTCCTGTTTGGTTCACATCATTTGGGGGAATTTGAAGGCATTTGAATTTAAAATCTCATAAATATCGTGTTTGGTATGTAAAAGGATAGAATATTAAATTGCACACAGTTTTAAAAATGGGGAAGTTAAAAACCTTGAAGGAAGGGAGGAATTTATATTTCTTTTGACAAATGGGTTTATTTTGGCATATAAAGACAAAAACAGCCATTCCAAAATACAAAAAGCCCCACCCCAAATAATTCATCATCATTCAAAAAAACTTTTTGTTCATACCTCTCCTTTGCTCCAAACAAGTTCTTGTCTTTTTGTCTTCAACCCAGATTTTGTTTCCTTAATTTAATTACTTCCACAAGTAAGGTCATCAGTTGAGTTGGATCCACTTTTAATATGCTTCGATGGGTGCTTGGTTTGATTCAAACTTGGTTTTTTATTATTTGATTCTTACTTCGTATAGACTTGGTGGTTTATTCCCATCTTCTTTCTTTGTGTTTGATTTAAGCTTCTTCAAGTTTGGTAAAGTTGTTGACGTTAACTGGGTTTCATATTTAATTTTATTAGAAAAAATAAATTATGAATGAAGCTTTATAATAGCAATAGGTTATACATAAGTTAACACATGGATTATGTATTTATTATTTTTTTCATCAGTGTCTTTGATGATACCGTTTTGTGAGCCTCAAGATCATCTGTATATATCATCTATGTTTGTAAATAGGTTACTTTATGATGAAGGGGCAAATATGTCATTTAATGTTGTAACATTATCAATCCATGTGCATGATTTAACCAACCAAACAGGTCAAAGAAATTTAATTTGTAGAATTTATAATGCTCGGAAATTAAAGATCCATGGAATTTGAAAAACCATTATTATAATTTACACGAACCAAACGCCCCCTTAGTTTTATCGTTTTTCGAACTATTACTATTATCGTCTTTTTTTCCCATAATTATTTTTTAAATGTCTTAAATCTAATAAAAATACACTTATAAAACTTTGTTAATAACTTTATAATTCCTAAAAAAACTTAACAATTAAAACTTAAAACCTTTTAAACTTTTAAATACTTTGTAAAAAACTTTGAGGAGAGTTATTTTACATATCAAACTTTTCTCACATCTAGGACTTCATCTTGTCCATTTAAAAATAAATCAATGGTGAGATTAAAGCATTTTATTATTTCACCTATTTTTTATAATTTAAATATCTCTTAAACTGTTAATCGTTAGCGAAAATATTTACACCGTCATGACGAGCATTTAATTATCTTTCTATAGACGGGCACTTTGATATACTTTAGAAAAAAGAAAAAAATTCGTTTTTTCACGTTTTTTCATCTTTTTTTCGTTTTTTTACGTTACATGAAAAAAAATCATATATGATTAAACATTAAATTGAATATCACATGTGATATCAGTGTTAAATCATATATGATATGTAATATGATATGTGATATGATATGTATATCATATGTGATTTTACACTAATATCACATGTGATGTTAAATATCATATATAATTTAACACTATTATCACATGTGATATGTAATATCATATGTGATATGATATGTATAACATATGTGATTTTACACTAATATCACATGTGATGTTAAATATCACATATGATTTAACACTAATATCACATGTGATATTCAAATTAGTGTTTTATCACATATGATTTTTTAATGCAAATTTCAGTAACGTAAAAAAAAAATGAAAAAACTTTAAAAAAACCTGAAAAATACGAGAAAAAAAATTTGTCGAATGTATATCAAAGTGTCTATCTATAGAAAGATAATTAAATGCTCGTCGCAATGATATGTTTTTTTTCGTTTAACGATTAACGGTTTGAAAGATATTATTATTTGAAAAAATATGATGAAAGTGGGTTTTTTAAATTGTTGAGATTAATCTCATGCATTAGATCAAATAAAAATGAATGGTGGAGATTGATCATTTGGTATGTAAAGAATCTTTTTTCCTCAATTGATCTTAAATCAAAAAACTTAGAAACTTTAATCTTTAAAACTTTTAAACTTTATATATATTACTTATCTTAAACCTAATAAGTAAAAAACTTAAAAAAAAAAAAACTTGTTTTCTTATCATAAACCAAATAAGAAAAATCTTAAAACTTGTTTCTTATCACAAACCTAATAAGAGAACTTGAAACTTTCTTATCATAAACCAAATAAGAGAAACTTTGAAACTTTTTTTTAAAAAGAAAACTTAAAACTTTTAAAACTTTTAAAACTATTAAAAAACTTAAAAACTTAAAAACACTTAAATCTAAAAATACTTTATATACTTAAATCTAAAAAAAACTTAAAACTAAACTTTTCTAATACACAACTATATAATATAAATACAAGAAAAATAAAATAGAGGGTATGGTTTTGAAAATTTGGAACCTGATGGGTAAAAATACCCTTTGTATAAAAAAAACTCTGTTGTAGCCCTAAATATTGTACGCCTCTTTTATATGTTTCCTTATCTCTTATGGAGATAGAAAAAAAAACGTCTCCTTGTGAAAGACTGAAACTATTTCGTGTCTTCTTTCTGGGAATGATTCGTTCTTCTTTTTCTCCTGATCTTTATGCCTTCCTCTCTTCTCCGGTGTGTGGTGTTCTTCGCGAGCACTCCTTCCCTTCAATCGAAAACTTAGGGTTTCGATGAATTGGGGGTTTTTAATCCGTGAGAGATATGGATTATTGGAGAGATTAATTAAGTCGATTTGTGACTTAATTAATGATATGGGCTTGATTCTTGGTTCGGAACAGGTGTGTTTGTTCTAATTTGAATCTTTAATTCTGCCCTAATTGATGACTTCGTTTAGATTTTGTTTGAGTCAATATAAAACGATTTAATTCGTTTCTAATCCTATTTGGATTAAAGATTCAGTTTCGATGGGTGAAAAATAATTTGCGAATGATTTTTTGTTGCCGGGTTTGAGTAATCACTTCTGTGATTGTTCCCTTGATGCGACAAAAATTTGGAACACAAAAATGATCTTTGATTTGTGTTCGGTTAATATTTGCAGAAAAACAAGATTTTTATAGAGACTGTTATTTCTTTTGATTTTGGAACTAAAACGAAAAAAATGGTAAATGATGATTTTGGTTAGTGTGACCAAACCGCTCTGATACCAATTGTTGGCCTCAATCGATGGATCAATGGTCTTTCTAACTTATGTCAAAATATACCAAGTAATAAAGAAACAATGAATCTGTAAAAGCTTTTTGTATTAATCAATAAGTCATGCTTTTTCTGTACAATTTGCTATCTATTTATACAAAGTGAAAGGGTACAATGAAAAGATGTGTCGCTTGGAGATAACTGCCATATGGCAGTTGTAACTGCTAAATAGCAGTTAATTGTAACTGTCTTTATGTTGACTTTTTTTGTGTTTGACTTCTGGGGTTGACCGGGTCGTATGGGTTGAATGGGTCGATTAGGATTAACCCAATAATTCCATGTTATTATAGAGCTTGTTTTTGTATATAATTCAAACCACACCTTATGTTCTTACTAGCAATAAAATAGGCGAACTTGCATGTTATTTTTTGACATTTTTATACATAATTAATAATGAAACAAACATACTACATGACTATTATCAACTTTTGCATATCTATACTACTATATAAAGTATTTAAGTTGTGAGTTCACAAAAAATTAAGATAAGGAGCTCCGTCATTAATTGACATGTGTCACTTCTAACTAAAAAGTAACAAAATGGAGGAGCTCTAACAAACTAAAATAAAGAGGCTCCGATAATGGGGTGACACGTATCGACTTTTTAACTAATTAAATCACCATTATTTTAAATTTAAATATCTTTTAATTCGTTTAATTTTTTATAATCTAATTTCACCATATTTTTAAAATTTTGTGCTCTTTAATTCAACATCCATTTTGATATATTTTTATGAGTTTTTAGTTTTACATTTTTAGTAGGTTTATTTTATTTTGATTCAAATTTTTATAACTTTAACATTTATTTCAATAAATACAAACTTTATTTATCAAAATCATTTACTTTTGGGAAAGTGTTTGACGGGAAAGAGATTGTGAAAGTCTTTTTATATGCGGGAATAATGATGTCACGGGAAAGATACGGAAAACCCAAACAAACACATACAACTAACACATATACATTTGGAGTGTTGTGAAATGAATTCACTAAGCGGGTAGGGAATTGCGAGGAGAGTTGGGTTAGCAATTCATTTCCTATATTTATTATATAATTATATTTATCGCCGCTGTTGTGCGCGGGTATCCAACTAGTTTCAATAATGCACCATTTCATCAAGGTTTATTATCTCCCTCTAAGAAAACCCCATTCAAAAACAACAAAAACCCACACTTATTTCACTTAAATATTAAAGATACAAACAATTATGGCTTCTCAACACACACGCAAAGAAACCTGGAGGGCATCAGTGACAACGCCCAGTGACGAGAGTGGCGACATACGAGGATCTAACCTCGACCAACGAGAGCGTAGCTGACTTAAGAAAGCTGTTAGTTCCCTGATTTCCATCTGTTTCTTGTTCTCTTTTGTTCGTTTTTTGTTTAAAATGTTGTCGTTTGACTTGTAATTTCTTAGGATGACGAATGGTTACGAAGTGGAGATGATCGATGATGGTATGTTGAATGGTGATATGACGCTGATGTCGAGGTAATGGGTTTGGTGACCATTATTCCTAGTCTAAGGTAACCTACAAGGCGGGGCTCTTCAGCTCATGCAAAACTTGGTGATCGATGACTAGGTCCGTCAAGAAACGTCAAGTCTAAAAGAATTCCACAAGTTCACGCATACTTGTGGTTTTTATACAAAAATGTTGTCATAATTTCAATAACAAAGTTAAATCTCTGCAAAAGTGCTCCCAACGATAACCCTAGGCCAAAATATCAACACTTTACAAGGTGACTAAAACCATTGTCATAGGTGAGTAGTTGCCAACCGCTAAAGATTTATAAAGACTTGCACTTCATGCCACAAACTACATAAGATGATATTTACAACTCTTTAAATTCTAGAGGTGACATCCCTGTAATCTACATATGTGTGAAACTTCGTGAGCTTTTTTGCATCAATACCATTTATCTAACTAAATCTACATGGTATTCCGACTAGATGAAAGTGTACAGTGCTGCTATCTTGGTCGCATTGCATCTGCAACATGTTAGATGGAAACAGATTAATAACACGAATAGAATTTGAAGGGGAATTAAAAAAAAATAGTACCATATACTGAAACATGACAAGAATTCAAGGCTCGTTGATTAAAAAAGGTCATGACATTTTTTTTCAAACAAAAATTGTGAATCAGAACAATGTAAATCGACATAATCTAAGAGATACAGAGAGGTAAAACTGGTGATGGCAGATGAAAAAGGCAAATGATTAAGATGGTGGTTTCAAGTTTCAACTGGTTAATGTAATAAAGTTTCGATAGGACCGCATATATGCATTTTCACATTTTGTAACAAACTACTTACAAAAGAAAAAAGAAAAATAACCCATACCAGTTTTATCGTAAGGATCAAAAGACAAATGCTGACAAGGAACTAGCCGGAGTTGTTGCTTCTCTTCCTACACATAACAAGATTACCACAATTTACACTATGGTGATAAAACGAACAGTTAATGTAATTACTGTAACGGGACAAGGAACTAGCCGGAGTTGGTAACTGATCCTCACTCAGATAAAGAGAAAGAGGGAGCTCTATGATCGCTTCTAACAGTGAAACTTTGGGCAAATGATTGAAAAAAGTATCATACTTGCCACCATTTTCTTTCTTTTGTGGGTAGCGAACAAAATTATTTGTTTTTGTGGGTACTCTTCTTTCAAATTCATCATTTTTAGGGTACTATGTGACATTTTTGTCCTTCGGGAAAAAAAAAATTCTACTCAGTATTAGCTAAGAGGGGCAAAAATGTCCAAAAATTTCATAAAATACCTAAAAGGATAAATTTGAAATAAAAGTACCCACAAAAGTAAAAATTTTGTTCGCTACCCAAAAAAAAATAGTAACAAGTATGATCTTTTTCAATCATTCGCCGTCTTTACCATTCACCCATGAACTTTAAGGAAAGTCAATTCGGGTTATGTTACCTCTTACTCGTTAAATATGTAATATAGAAAAAGTTAGCTAAAATGGCAACAGGTCATATGGGTCAAAAATCGCCCAAAGTGATTTTTACAGCATTTAACCTCCTGAAACAATCTATTAAAACTTAGGTTATTACTCAACTAACAAACCTTTTTTGTTTTTTTTTTGTGTCAAGTTTGACGTCGCGTTTCAACATGTACCAAAACACTTTTCGTCTGTTACCTGCCGATTTTGACACCTCCTTGTTACTAAACACTTAGATATGTTGAATAAGTTAAAAAAAAAGGTTTAATCTACACAACAGCGACGTACTTTTGTAAGTCTCCCGTGATGATACGTAGCTATTGTGTAGCTTCTGAAATCAAACAAGCTAGTAAATGAAAAAGTGACTACCTTTCCACAGCTTCACATCCTTTTGAAGCTGCAAGTCGGGCAAGTTGATGGACTGCACTGAAGTTTCTTTGAGCCATCGCCTCTTTGTCAAAAATAGCATCAGAAAGCACGACCGATGATGCTCCATGAGCAATATATTCACCCACTAAACCTGTAAAATAAGAATGCCGTCAACCAACTAGTTATGTCATCTCTTTTGATTCTTATAACCTTGCTCATATAATAAGTTTACAGGGAACAAGCATGTTCTGTTTATATATCCGCTAGAAAGTAGTTGTTAAGCTATCTGGAAGCTGGGTCATAATTTACTGAATGATGCAAGGGTAATGGGTCAGAACGGATTCAGGTCGAAACATGTCATTCTTAGGGCAGGTCGGGCTGGATTGCCGGCAACCACTTTTGTCATTTTCTAATGGGTCAGAAGGTTGTATGCACATTTAGAACAAAAGCACACTTCGTTGACTTTTAACGTATATAACATATTCAACCCATTTGTCCATTTGACCCGGTCTTTATTTAGTCTTATCTTACTCAATTGATCAGTTCAAAAAAGCAGGATCCAAAGCAACTCGTTCATAAACAAATGGCTCAAACTGCTATCTCTATACATAACCTACCTATTGTTATTCCTTGGGATGCAACTAAAGGTATATGAGGAAAAGGCTTCTTTAGAGTTGCTATATACTGAACACCACCAACTTCTGAAACAGGATATACCTATCACACGAAGAAGTGTAGAACCATTAGTGCCACATCATATGATTACAGCAATGTTCACATTTTTTAACTATATATTTACTAAATTTAAATTAGTAGTTAACTGAATAATGCAAACAGAAAGTTGATTCAGAATCAATTTACTTGGTTTAGGTAGGAATAACCAGATGTTGTAACAATCTTCCAACTAAACTTTTATTTGGAGATGTAGCAAAACGTCTATAATTCTACCCTAACAAATGTTGGAAAAAAAATAATAAAAAAAAATTAAAAAAAAAATAATAATTAAAAGATCCCTTAAAAGACCAGTGGTGCAATTTAATTCAAAGTGAAGTCAACATCATGATCATCTTACCTTTACTATCTTGGCACCAGCATTATACGATGACAGCATCTGTAAAATAAAAGTTTACTCCCATGGGAAAAATTCAAACTTAACACCACACAGAATAAAATTCAAGAAATAAAGACTATGTTAATCTTGCAATACGCTGGTACAATCCATAAGTAATTACATACTTACTTCTGTTGGGGTCATCACACCAGGTATATATAGCAAGTCTTCACTGTCTTGATCCAGAATGTCCTGCAAAAGTTTGAGCCTTTGTTTAAACACATTTTACATGGTCATATTGCGGACCACATATACAAATCTATGAAATAAATTTATCTGATAATACTATATATGTAGAAAACGTGTCTTCTGTATATGAAACTGAGAAAATATATCTTTTAGTACGAAAAATCAAGCAAACGAGATATGTGGAAGAGATGAACTCTTTTCAGGTTCTGTAAGCAAGAAAAATGAATATACGACTCTTTATCATGCCTTTACAATTGCAGGACTCATGATGAACTTTGCTCCAGCATTTTTGGGTTTTTGGGCATCCCCAGGATTCAAAACAGTGCCAACCTGGAACGTAATAGAGCATTAAGATAGGACAAAATTTATCCTTGACTATACAAAGCAGTGACAGGTGTTATTTTGATAATTAACACTCGTCAAGTGATAATTATGAAACACTTACTCCTAGAGTTGTGGTTGGAAAATCCTGCACCAGCTGATGTAATACCTATCCATTATACAAGCGGAACCATATCAGCTTACAAGACCATTAACAATCAATGCATAAAGTGTGTAAGTTCAGAAAAAGTTAACTGATGTTAAACAACCTCAAACACACCTGGGGTAGAAACCACGATCTCCAGCTGCGATTCAACAAACATTGTGATGACGTCAAAAGATAATAATTACAACATCAAAAGGTTTCTACATCCTGTGATTAATGGTCTTTAATATATGCCTTCAAAACATATTATTCATAAAACCACACGGCTGAATATTTTCTAGGATGAAACAATGGAACTATAAGGCGTGTTGCTCACTTTATACTGTCGCAAGACATCTCAAGCTGGCATATTTATTATGACCAAGTCTGAGCACATTTAAATAGATCCACAATATTTAAGTGGGAAAGTGTGACCAGAAATCAATCAAACAAAAGTCATGAAATGCGTGAATCAAATTTGCAGCTCTGCTAACTACGCAAAAGGCGCCACAACACCGTTAAAAGGTAGGTTAGGGAACTTATCAATCTAAATATATGCAAAAGACTTATGCCTTCCACCAGCATAACAATTTGGAACATATACAGTAAACACAGACTTTAAAAAAAACATAGTTTGCTAACTATGGAGTCTAGTTGTCGCCGGATGTGCTCTATAAAGCTGGATTCTAGGGTGCCGCCGTGGAGGAAACTTATAATCACAGGTGAGGCAAGGCATCCCTATGGATTTTATTGGCCTAGTGTTTGGCTGATACATACATATACAGATTACCTTAATTAATGCAATTGTAAATCCTAGTGTGACCAAGTCATTTTTATATTTCATGCTTGTTTTGTACTTGAATAGTGTATGACCCCCCTTCCCAAAATAAATGTCCACCTTGGCACCAATAAGAATTCATCTTTACATTTCTAAAACAATTTCGATTGCTTGTAATATTAGAGTGCAATAATATTCCTATAACACTCCTATAACATAAACACCCTCCAAATAATATTCCTATAACACACCACAAAAATACCCGCTCACTCAAAAAAAAAAAAAAAAAAAAAAAAAAAAAAAAAAAAAAACGCATAACAAATGCTATCCCCATGGCTATGGCACTGATAAGCACCACTAGGATCAATTAAGATCGATAATAGTGTTTTACAAGAACTTGGTCAATCAAGAATTAAGAAGAGATCAACGAAAGCTCAATGTATTATCAATGGAGGATAGTTTGATATGAATTTGTTACAAAATGATAACAAAGAGATTACAGAGAGAATTTAGAGAGAAACTGAATTATCAAAAGCTTCCTAATGAAATACAAATGCTGGATATTTAAAGACATTTTAGGCGGCAAAGTCTGTTATGACTTGGGAGAAACACACGTGCACCTCACGTGCCACAAATCATAACAGGACTTATCAATCCATCCCTCTTAAAAACATTCTTGTCCTCAAGAATGTGCAGCAATTGTGTTTAGATATCATTATGTGTTGATGTGCTCTTCCACCACCGAGAACAAACACTCCAACGTTAGTTAAAATCTTAAGCCAAACACCCTTCATGTAGCTCAAACTAGTAGTCCATCTTTTCTAGGAATGAGCTTGAATTGACTTAATGACAATTGAATTGTTTGACCTTCACCCAGGTCTCATCCTCAATAAACTGTATATCCAAATCAAAACACATGAACCACTTACACCTATTTATATCTATCTCATTCTCATAACACGACAACAAGGTGTTTAACATTTCATCTACTTCCTCCGTAAACCAACTCTCACAATTTCTTGTATTCCCATCCTTCCACGCCTTTAAGTCTGCACCTCCAAACTCAACATGGGAACAACTCTCATTCTTATTAACCTCTAATTCTTGCATCATATCAGGCCATACCGATTCAACAACTTAGATAACATACCTGGTTCCTCATTAAACAACTCTTTATTTGGATTGATCCATTGCAGATTCAGATTTCCCATTACTTTTCTTTTTCTCTTTGGCCATTTCCCTATGTCAAACTTCAAACGGTCAAAATTAAACTTTCCATTGCTAGTACTAACTTCCCACTGCTAGTACTAAACTTTCCCCTTCTAGTACTGACTAAACACTGCTAGTACTAATCAACTCCTAACAATCCTCCCTTCTTCAAAACATTCTTGACCTCAAGAATGGAAATCAAAACCTGGATACTTAGCATTTGTAAAATTATCAACGACATCTCATTTCAACCAACTTCTTCTACTTTTAAATCTGCTCTTCACAACCTTCAGCAGCAGCTAAATCTCGTTAACATGACTCTTTTCCATTTCTTCTTCCTATTAGGCCATTTCCAAATGTCAAATTTCCACTTTCTGAACTTAACTTTGCATCTCATACCCTCTACTTTCTTTCTTGTAGGCCACTCCCATGTATCAAACTCCAAATAACCAAAATTATCTTCATTCTTTTCATCAGCTTCTTTATCACTCATCTCCATTGTAACCTGCTCCGTACCTTCTTCATGCTTATACCATTGATCATCACAAGTGAATGTCTTATCAGAAGGACTATGAACATCAGATTCATAATTAGCCACATAAAAACTTTTATACCCATCTGCCCAACCATCAAAACACCTCCGATCACAGTATTTCACCAGGTCGCTTACAATAAGATCATTATCTTCGTTACTTGTACATTGTTCTACACCATACTCATCTTTGCTTCCCATCAAGCTGTTACATTTACCTTTTACAACTTTCTTCCTTTTTGTATATGGTAAACACATTTTCATTAAATTTTCACGAATGTTTCTTCCATGTTCATCATCTAAAGTCCCAATATTGCCTTTACAAATGAAATTCATTTCACCTCCATTTACACAATCCTGAAATTCATCGACCTCCATAACCATAAACCTTGAGTCTGCACTCTCACTAGTATTTACCTTCATTCCCTCATCACCATAAACCAATCTTCCTAAATCTATCCTTTCCTCACTCTCCTCAATCTCATCTTCTTCTTTAACAAACATATCACAAACAACTACACTTACCTTCAGTTTAGTTTCACTACTTTTAACCTCATAAAAAACGCCCATACACTCAGTGTCGTCATCCATTTCACTTTTTCTCAATTCCATCTCTTCACATTCAACAACATCTTTCCCGCTAACATGAACATCAAATAATCCATTTTCCATCTCAATTGATTCTTTCACAGTTTCAACCACAACACCATCAACTAATCCATTTTTCATACCAACTGATTCTTTAACACTTGGAGAAGATAACCATGATTGATTCCTATGTAAATTGCTATCCACTTCTTCCCACATTGCCAAAAAATACGCTCTCCAAAGGCGTTTGGGATAGCCTTTTCTAACCACATTTCCAATTTTTGGATGCAACCCCTCAATGAAAAGATCAACAAAATGCGTTTCATCCGAACCCATATCACTCAAAAAACTCTCAATACCAAACAAAGACATAAACGCATTTGCATATTCCAAAATAGTACCTTCTTGTTTAAGAGTTTTCTTAATTGGCATTTCCTCAAACACCTTACATGCATCTTTATTTTCCTCAAATGTCATCTCCTTATTAGTATCATTAATCGTCAAATCATTCCCGGTATACAAATTGCTATATGAATTTTGAAGTTGTGGATCATTACCTTGTAATTTTGGGAACTCCACTCCAGGCAACTCACCGTACTGATTTTGCCAAAACTGTCTCACCCTTTGTTCCATGGATTGTCTCAATTCAACCAGTGCTTCATCTACATATCTTTTAATATTGTCATCTACCCTATTTTCAGAGTTAGTACCCACCAAAGATCTTGTAGAAGGAGCCATTTGTAACCAACAATCAAGAATCAAGAAGCAAGAATCTTGATTTGAACGAAATTCAGGTGACCGGAATACTAACTGAATTGATCAGTTAACAACAGATTTTGGCGGAAAATGTGAACGGAATTTGTTGTAATGAGACCTCACCAGGAAAGGTCTCTGATACCAATTGATAAGCACCACTAGGATCAATTAAGATCGATAATAGTGTTTTACAAGAACTTGGTCAATCAAGAATTAAGAAGAGATCAACGAAAGCTCAATGTATTATCAATGGAGGATAGTTTGATATGAATTTGTTACAAAATGATAACAAAGAGATTACAGAGAACTTAGAGAAAAGCGAATTATCAAAAGCTTCCTAATGAAATACAAATGTTGGATATTTAAAGACATTTTAGGCGTGAAGTCTGTTATGACTTGGGAGAAACACACGTCACCTCACTTGCCACAAATCATAACAGGGACTTATCGAGCACTGTGTAACACAAAGGGCGGTTTAGTTATATGATTATAGAAAAGTTATAGGTACCATTTTGGCCCTATAACATGTCAACGGTGCGCTGCACGGTGCACTAGTAGACAATTATTTTGAGAAAACCCAAAAATAGATATAAATGGATGATGTTATCATCTTCAGGTTTCTTGGAGAGGGCGAGTCACGCGAACGAGGTTATCCCATCTAGACCACTATAGAAATGTGAACACTTAAAATTGAGGCTAATCCTATGTTTCAGAGTAAAATACTTTTAAAAATATATAATTAAATGAGAAAGGAAATAGTTAAACAACAAGAGGAGAACAAGTAGATAGAGTTACTAACAACAGAGATTCCGCCATTATCTCGGCGGAGCGACTTCCAATGCCACATCCGCACTAAAATAATTCTATCAACA
The DNA here is from genome assembly GCA_022545495.1 of Chrysanthemum lavandulifolium. Classification (NCBI taxonomy): domain Eukaryota; kingdom Viridiplantae; phylum Streptophyta; class Magnoliopsida; order Asterales; family Asteraceae; genus Chrysanthemum; species Chrysanthemum lavandulifolium. The sequence continues at coordinate 143,505,168 of CM040240.1, forward strand.
ACAACAATAATAAGCGCAGACGAAAATGAAAGGACACTAAAAAACAAGTGATAGATAAGAATACCTTTTGGTGTGAAGACAAGCAATGACACGAAATTATGAATGTTGGTTAAGGTAATTGTTGATGAAGGAGACAACTCACCCTAGAACTACAAGTTATTCTTGGTTTTGGCTAAAACCTTAAACATAACAAGGAGATGTTAGCTGCCCGTGTAAGAGATTCAATCACTTACTTTTCACTTCCACGTCGTCGACTTTGTCTCTCCAAATGACCTTCAGCGATTAGGTGCCCGATAACACGACCACACTACAAAAATATACCCCACAAAAATACCTTTTATATTAATTAAACACACACACAATCTCACACGATACTCGATCGTGGCAGCGACCAAGTTGGATGAAAAGTGGACATGTGATCGATCGTGGTTTTTTGCCCACAACAAAGAGATCGACTGAGGCGATCGATCGTTTGTCTCGATTTGTCTCGATCGTGGCCTCTATTGCATGCAGCCTTATCAACAAGTGACATAATTTTCTTTTTTGGAACCTCCAACACTATCTTTTTGTATAGTGAAGTGTTTGTTAGAGTGAAAGGTATCATGGCTAAGTCATACCTTTTCACTTGGCCCCACATGTGCCACATCACTTCAACACACCGAGTTAAAAATACCCTCTATTCACAACTAACTCAAACCTCTTCATTTGGGTCCCACCCACCCTCATTTTATTTCTTTTCCATATTTTTCAAACACAAATTCAAACATTTTAAACAACAAATTTAAAATTCATTAAAATAAAAACATTACAATATATTAAAAATTAAAACGATACGAAATACATAAATCATAAATCTTAATCTGAATACTCCTCGCATGCAGAATCATACGAGGGAGATATATAACCGACAAATTTCTCAATGCGAGCCAAGCGTTCCTCGTCTAGCGGAGATTGCCCAACAAATCTATCAGACTAAGTTGATGCACCTGCACCATCGTTTTTGTTCTCCCGATAGCTCTAATGGATTTTGGTGCTGATGTCGTTCGGTATCTATTGAACACACCGCCATAACTTGTCAGCAATCTCGTCGTCTTTGTGGGATTCATCCATAAAAATTGTCGATCACACTTTTCGTTCGGGCGTAATGTCGTTGCAACTCTTGTAGTTTTCTCTCATATGTTGCTTCTCCCCTTACTGCTCAAGCAGTTGATGGCGCTTATAATAGCGTTTTGCGAGCCTCATCGTCGTTATCGCATTGATTTTTAACGTACATTTGCATATCTTCAACGGAATGCGGGAGACGGCAAGCCATAATAATCTTATGTAAGAGAAGTGTGAATTTTGAAGTTGAATTGTGTTTGAAAGAGAAGTGTGAATTGTGTTTGAAAGAGAAGTGTGAATTTTTTGTGTAAATATGGGTATTATTTATAGAGTGGGTGGGTTAAATATTTAAATTTGAAAAAAATATATATTAAAAGTTAACTGTTGTATGATGTTGTATAACAAGTGGCGAGCCACAAGCCTAGTAGCACAATATGAACAATAAGCAAGGAAATATAAGAGAATATGAAAGGGAAAGATAGAACTTATTGGTGTGTCATTCACAATACATTAGGTGCCTCTATTTATAGGGACCTTAATTGCATGAATGGTATTAAGTACAAAATGGGATGTTACAAGACCAATCATAAAGGTGAAGATTACTAGTTATGAGATATGAATGTGGATATTAATGTGTACAATCATATAATAACTATTCATAACATTCCCCCTTGATTGTACATCATTCAAAATACGCTTTGGATACCGCCTCATTAAAAACCTTGCTAGGAAAAAACCCAGTGGGAGAAAAACCATAGCTAAGGAAAAAGAGTGCGGTCGTATTATTCCCCTCATAATCACTTTACTTGAGCTCACTAAAATGCCGCATTCGATGCCATATACCAATTTCTTAAATGTTGAGGTAGGAGTGCCTTGGTAAATAAATCGCTAGATTGTCGCTGAACGGATCTTTTGAACAATAATATCGCCATTCTTTTGTAAGTCATGAGTGAAAAAGAACTTCGGTGAAATGTGCTTGGTTCTGTCATCTTTAATAAACCCTTCCTTCAGTTGAGCAATGCTTGTTGCGTTGTCATCATGTAAAATATTTCTTAACCAAACACATTATCGGCTTGCTTCATGGATGGCTAAAATTTCTGCATTCGTTGAGATCGTTTGCTTAGCTGAACGCCGTGAAATTGCGGTTCCTCCACTTGTAGATGCATATCCAGTTTAAGATCGACCATTGTGAGGGTCAAATATTATGGAAGAAGATATGTAATCTTCTAATATAACTCAAATACCTCTAATCAGTATCATATAAAATATGGACATCCATATTATAATTATCCATAACACTCCCCCTTGGATGTCCATTTGAGGATTATGCCTCGTTAAAACCTTACTAGATAAAACCCAGTGGGACAAAATCTAGTGAAGGAAAAAAATGCATAATTCCTTTATACGCTCGGGGATGTTGCCTCATTAAAAACCTTGCCGGAAAACCCTATGGGGACAAAACCGTGGTCAAGGGAAAAAGAGTGCAACGCGTATCTTCGCTCCCCCTGATGATCACATCACTTAAGCTCATTGAATCAGTGAATGCACCTTCATGTGTCTTGATAGAATCACATGAATAATTACTCTCTACATGTTGTTCGTATATCCGTCATACGTCTCATTTAAGTACATCCTTGTACTTCACATATACACATTTTAGTATGACACATGTAAATTGATATTGTGATCATCATCTTTAAAAGTAAAGGGGTCTTTCTTCATCAATTAACCTCATAAACATGAGCGTCGTTTATCCATATAAAGATATATAGCATCTTTCTTTAGCTTTCATTATGAAAAATGATTTCGTCTTTAAGATCTTTAATTCATAAAACAAGACAAAACTATGTATTTCATTTCAAGGTATTCAACCATCTTGAAAATCTCCTCATGAGTTTCATTCACATTTACCTCATCAAAACATATGTAACTTATACCATATTCAAATATAAATCTCTTTAAAACTAACATAGGTAAATTTTGTTATTTCAATGGCTCATTTTTAACCAATACCATATTGCCTTTCACTTATATAGTGATATATTCATCTTGATCAAGTGTTATTCTTGAAAACTTTCTTATATGCTTTCAGCATGTTAAATCACAAGACATGCTTCATGCATTTTATATCCCTCGTGGAATCTCAACTTCAAATGAGCTCTATTCATTTTCTTTTAGACGCATATCGATTAGTTATCATATCACCAGACTTATAAATATTAAATAGATTATTGGATCCACCACATGAGATCATGTCTCTATATGCAAAGTCTTTGCGAAAATATTTGTGTGCCATCAATTATTCCTTAAAGATAATAGTTTCAATACTTTAATTTTGCTCTCTCATAATGACCAATGCATATCCAATAATTTTACACATTCATATATACGGACTTCAAGTCCCAGTAACCATGTCTCGTCACAAGAGATTTTAATCTTTCATTTGTTCTTTGCTTCTTTACTTCTTTTGGCCATTCATTTATACATATGCACTTCCTGCAGGTATGCTTCCATGATCCTCACCATGATTATAGCGCTATCTTATTTATTTACATAATCATTATCATATATATTATTGTATACAATATCACCATCGACGTCGATTCATTTATATTTTCGATTCCACACTTTACTAGACATTGTAATATATCATTTATTGATATCTCATAGTTTTTCAAGTACCCGGGGTTTTTCAATTACCTTCATGTCTAGTGTCTCTATAAGAGAACTATTATGGGGTCTTTATTACCTCGATTAGACCATCTTAATTTTCTTGCTCCATTTTATCTATTCATTCGAGGACTTTTATTTGGAATCGATTAGTCTATCACGTTGCGACGTGCCATAGACTTACTACCAATAATTGGTTTCCATTTTGGGACATACATTATAATTGGAGCACTAGCGGCGATATATGATCTAGTCACTTTTTATGTCACTAAACAAGTCCGCAATTACTAGAACCGAATGTAAACCGTCCTTCAAGTTTATATTCATTGGTCCGAGGATCAACATTTATATTATAATTCATTCCATATCTCTCGCTGCTCATTCTCCCCTGAATGAATTATCAATTACAACATCCCATTGTTGTGCGTTGTGGTGGTTTTTCAATACAGGTTTTGCACATTTACATAAACTTTAATGGGAAACATATGGTTTGTGACCATAAACCATTTTATTGGGGAGTATTCATTAATCTTGTTGGCATGATGCGAATTCATAATTTATAACATGCCCCATAATCTAAGATTATTTTTTTCTCATAATTATTAGCTTTGCAATCAATCAAGACGTTTCATGAACGTTTCAACAAAAGCAATTCGGCGTATGAACTTGGGCTACATAAAGTTCAACACTTATTCCAATAATCGCCCAATACTTAGAAGTTTTCACCACCATTCTCAATAATACAATGTGGAAAACCGTGCTCGCATTTTATAAGTCGAGCCACTTATTACGCTAACCTTAAATTGCGTATTTGATGATCATTTTGACGATGCATCGATTTTAGAAATCAAAATGATCCACATGGCACATGTACAGGCCTACATACATGCCCTTTCAATTTTTCCAAAATTTTATAGGAATTAAGTCCTTACTTATTTTGTGGTGATATATGAACAATTAACTTCTATTGAGAACAATCAAATCTATTTTGAAAGAAACTTATTGTTCTTCTATTCGCATCATCCATTGACCGAGATGGTCACCGGTCATGCCATTTACAATAAAATAATCTTGGCTCATAAACCATGTTTTATGACCACATGTGCTTCAATGCACTACATGAGTTATATCTAAAAGTAGAATGATATGGATAAACTAATACATCATCGCATTTATACTTTGTTTCTCCAATCAAATTTATATAAACATGTACATACTATTATTTTGAATCATTGAGTAAAGTGAATAAGCAATAAAATCACATAGTAATAAATCACACGTATTTAACAAACTCAATAGCACAGTTTAACAAACACACTATAACTAAATTTGTATCAAATTATGTATTACGTAAAGTAATGATACGTATCAACAATTAAATAGGAAAATTATAGTTCAAACATATGCATCAAGATCCATCAATAACGCAAATTTAATAATTATCCTCACCTTTCTATAGGGTTTATAAACTAAATCATTCTTTTTTAAAAATTTAAAAAAATGATATCATTTGATTTTTTTTTTATTTTTTATTAACATATAATTCGAGAGTTGAAATATTTATCTTGAACGACGCTAATAATCAAACTACGAATTTCAACAAACATCTGCTAAAAGAAACATTAACCCACAACATAATCAAAATAAAACATGTTCAACACTATTGAAGTTAGATAAATTTTAATAAGTTTTTGGTCATGGTAATCGTCGAAAACAAAAATAACATTATGAGATGATAACAAAATTAATTAAAACTTTAACTATCATAATTGATGTTCATGCTTTTATAAACAAAACATATAAACTCGTAAATGTATGTATGCATACATTCTTTTACAATAATAATCGAGTTATTAGCAATAAAAGAAAAACTAATTATAAAACAATACAACATTGTAAATTCCTTACCAAAATGATAAAGTTGTCTAGCATGAACTTGCCCCAAATTATATGTTACTTGTTATTATTTATTATTTATTTCATTAACTAATTGTAACAGTTCTGCAATGAACCATACAAGATGATAATTGAAGAGTCTTAGTTATATATTCATTTTAATAATGAGAGAACTTGAACTTTTCTACCCATTTTACAATAGTAAAACCAAAACCGTCTAAGCCTTCAATATCATTTACTCACATAGATGCATGTAATTTAATAATAACTACACATCAATAGTAAATTAATCAAAACAAAGCATTTTTGGTTTTCTTTAACAATACCGTTTTATCAAGATCTGTTTGAAACAAATTTTGTATTAGGTTCTTTCTAAAATGACAAGACAATTCAAATTTCCACTAAACATATCTCATTATTGCCTTGAATTAGAACAATCATACAAATAAAAAAAATGAGAAGGATCAAAAACAAAGTGTCCCACCAATTAATTGACTAATCTGCATATAGTCATTTACTATTGCAAGGATTTAAAGGAACTTATTTGAAAATTTTAACATTCATTAGTCACATGCAATTTGTTAATCACTATTACCAATTGAAAACAAAAAAAAAAAAAAAAAAAAAAATCATTAGATAACATGACCTCAAACAAACAGTTTATTCTACTAATCAGTTTTATCCGTTTTTTTTTTCTTTTTATATTTTAAGCTTAATAACATCTAGCACATGATTTGTGTTAACAAGTTCTAATAATCACAGAAAAAAAAAATCAAAGACAAACCATGCATCTAGTGATTAATATATATTAGAGACCGAGATTTACTTTTAAGAATCGTAATACCAAACTATATATGAACACACATATGTGAAACATGTAATCATTAAAAACATTGAATAATATTAGTTTTATAGTCATAATATTCTAATATCAAGTAAGCAATTAAATGTTTTGAGCTACGCTCACGAAGTATTATTATAATACTAGTAGCAGTAAACAAATGGGTTGATACAAAGAGTTCAAAACATGTCAAGATTTAGTTCGTAGACACAAAATCGGTATGAAATCAATATGTATGAATGAGAGCACAATAAAATATGTCATCAGAATTAAGGAAAAAAAATAACTTATCTCAAGAATGATTGCTCGAATTATCAAAATCAAAACTGTAAAATACCGTCAACTTCATCTTTAGCGAGCGTGCTGATAACGTGTTGTATAACAACGAGCCTAGTAGCACAATATGCCGCTAGTAGCACAATATGAACAATAAGCAAGGAAATATAAGAGAATATGAAAGGGAAAGATAGAACTTCTTATTGGTGTGTCATCACAATACATTAGGTGCCTCTATTTATAGGGACCTTAACATGAATGGTATTAAGTATAAAATGGGATGTTAGAAGACCAATCATAAAGGTGAAAATTACTAGTTATGAGATATGAATGTGGAGATTAATGTGTACAATCATATAATAACTATTCATAACAGTTTCCACTTTGTTGCAAACCGTTTATTTTGGCTAACGAGCATTATATATATACCTGTTACTCAAAGTCAAAGTAAAATGCCATGACAAATAACTATTTCACCTTTGCACATTTTTTGCAGTTTAATCTTGATTCTATTTTGAGTTCCAAATTACTCTACTACACCACAACTGATACGTGTTCATAGCCCGACTCGACTCAATACTCACGAGATGTCTTAGAAAAGTTGGCTGATCTAGCGAATCAACTAGATGCGGTGGTTCACGCCTTTTGCTTGTCCACTGCGTCACTCAAAACCATCTCACAAGAGTTCCCTTTCCAGACCGTCACTACAGCCGATCATGCATGTCACAAACTTCACTAACATCGACACTACCTCAAAACAACTTCCAGCCCAACACGAACAACTATCATCCCTCGTGAATTGCATGCCAAAACCCGAACCAAATAATACCAAACATCCACCACCTTTGCCACCACCACCAGCCGAGAGCCTCCAAATTCACCCCGCTAAGATCAGAATTCCCACTTTCGGTCTCTTAAAAACTAGTTGTGAACACGAAAAAGGGTTATTGTACAAAAAAGTCACTAAAGTTTGCGAGAAATTTGTCCTAAGTCACTATAGTTTAAAAGTTGTCATTCAGGTTACTCAACTTATTGTGACCGGTTATATTTGTTACTCTTGTTTTGGTAATCTAGAATTACGGTAATAATACTACGTGGCAAATATTTTAGATTTCATTTATATTAAAAAATGAGTTAATATACAAATAAGTTACTAAAGTTTGTCAAAATGTTCATTTAAGTTACTATCGTTTACATTCTTTTACATTTAAGTTAATATACAAATAAGTTGCTAAAATTGTGTATATTTTATACGCTTTTTACAACAACTTTTTAGACGTTATTATCGTTTACATTCTTTACATTTTTTACATTTTTTGCGTTTTTTACAATTTTGCACACATTTGTATTTTGTATTTTATTTTATTTTTATTTTTTACATAATTGGACGTTATTAGACTTTTTGGAAGTAATTTTTGTTTGATATGTTTCATACTTTATTATACATTTTGGATGTTATTATCGTTTTTGGATGTTGTTATACATTTCTTACATTTTATCGTAAAAGCATTATAAAACATACAAACGTTTTAAAGAAGATAAAGCGTATAGAACATAAAACCATATAAAACATACAAATGTATGAAAATGAGCGAAAATGAACAAAACCATACGATAATATATGAAAGCGTAAAAGGTATAGAGAAAAGCGTACACACATATATAAAAGCGGATAAATACATACAAAAGCGTGCGAAATGGACAAACATATATACAAAAATGTGCAAACGTAAAAAAGGTGCGACAAGAGAAATGCATACACAAGCGTATAAAAGCGGATAGAAAGCGTAAAAACATACGAAATATACAAAAGCGTACGAAAATGGAAAAAAACTTAAAAAGAGCGACAACAAATAAAAGCGTACACAGCGTATAAATACGTATAAAAGCGTGCGAAAATGGAAAAAGCGTAAAAATCTGACGGATAAAACATACATAAATGTATAAAAGCGGATAGTAACTTTTTAAAAGTTCGGTAACCTATTTAATAAACCCGTGAACTATAGTAACTTGCTTGTAACATCTCAAACTATAGTGATGACGTGGACAAGAGAACCGGTAAATCATCCGGTTGCCCACCCTCGTAGTAACAAGAATGTCACTTTTTTTAAACGTTGAGTAACCCATATAATAAACCCATTAACTTGAGTAACCTGAATGACAACTTTTAAACTATAGTGACTTAGGACAAATTTTCCGCAAACTTTAGTGACTTTTTTGTATAATAACCCCACGAAAAATGACCAACTCCCACCACTGAAAATATCTTATGTGATAAAGTCTATTGCCCCGCCTTCCGCTACACGTATGATGTGATTAATCCCCGTGGTGATGAAACAAAAAAGTAACCCTTCTTTTAAGTGTGTTATAAATTACTTCATGAGACACCAATGCAAACCGCGTGCCTTTGTTTTTCTCGACCTTCCTTCGAAGCCTCATGACCCGAGTTACACAATCATGATCCTTGAGGATAAGGCTCGTTTTGAGGCGTGAGGATTTGATACGTGTTCATAGCCCGACTCGATTCAAACTTTTCCTTGCTAAGATGTGCATGAAGACCATATGGATATCAAAAATGACATCTTTGACTTGTTCGGATGTAAAGACTATTTCTTAGTTTATGCATGCATGTATTCGAATAATAACTTCCATGTTTCCATTTTTATAGCATAGTGGGTAGTTATATTTCAAGTTCTCTATTTATATGTAATTGTTGCATTGAGTTTAAAATGAATAAAAAGAAAAGTGTTTCTAGTTTCTATCTTATTTCTTGGAGTCTTGCCCGCTCTAAGGGCCTTATCATCTCATCTCTTAATCTATTTTTTTTGGAAATTGACCATCTCAAAACCACCACCCAACCGCCATCATCAAATCATTTTTATTTATTTATTATTTTATTTTTTTGCAAAATCTGAATGAACCTTTGTTTCACAATATCATTTTTGTGGTAATTACTTTATTTTTCCTCATTTGTTACAGATCTATGATAACTTATCTATGAACCGAAACAACTTTCTGAGTAAATTAATTACTATATGGTCATATTTGCAATAGTTGGTTTTATTCGTTTAATATTCACTAACAAACACATTATCCGTAACTTTATTTTATTTGCACGGACCACCATTTTACGTACATGTTATCAAATTGTTTGTTGACCCAAATTGGAACATAATTGGACGATTGAATCTGCATTATGTACTTATATTGCATTCAAGGGACACCTTACGGTCATCAATACTATCAACTAAATAAACAGTAACAAAAATAGATAGTTTACGTAGATACTACTGCGAAAACTAACAATTCCAAAAGGCAATGAAAAGTTAACAAAACTGTGAAAATAAATTACTACCAGAACTTATTTTCTGGCCGAAGTTATTTCCCCTTATTCCATAGCTTTTGATGTTCCACTAGTAACCCCAACCTTCATACCATCCTTTGATGCATCATAAGAAGCATGCAATCCAATGAATAAATAGTAAACAAGCAACAAACCGGTCCAACCCAAAAACCTCAGAAAAGACGCACCATCAATCGAACCCATAATAATCGTTAATACTAACACTAGCCGATGGTAACCATGGGACCAGCAGCACACCTGACTTTGGCTTCCTTGCTTGCTTCACCATAAAGCGAAGACCAAGTGTTGCCAAAATCGAAACACCACCGTATCGCATACCAAACCCAAAACTTCACATCTAATGACCAAAGTATCGATAATCCAATAGGCGATGACATGATCGAACATAGTAACAAGATCGGTTTATTTACATCTTGAATCGATGTTTCTCTGTTGCATAGTATCATCTCACTAGCAACCCAATTGTTAGGAATTATTGTATGATATGGTTCTGCCGATCGAGTTCCTGCGATAGTTTATTTTCGTTTCTCTTGATAGAAACAGTTTTAGCGATAGTGCGATTCACTGGCGATAGTTATGTTTACGAGGATCGTAGTATCCGTTACTATTAGTAATTAGTTAGGATATGCATAAGTTATTTTAGGAAGAGATAATGCATATCTTTTACGTGTTTTGTAAGCAGCTGCATTAGGGTTTCTTAGAGCATAAAAAAAACCTGCGGCTAGGGTTTATGTACGTTTTTGAAAACATTATTAGTGAATTAATATAGATCCATATAGGATCAAAAGTTGAGTTGTTACAATCTTCTTTAACTCTTGTGTTCATATTCAGCGTGAGCATAAGTTTAATAGAGGTTTTCTATAGTTTGCTTGTGATTACACAAGTATTCTATTTGTTCATTAAAGCTCGAAAGATTTATCTGGGACTGATACTACAAGTGGTATCAGAGCCTGGTGAGAATCTCTCAAAGAAGATTACCTTAATCTCTCTCAAAACCCTAAAAACTCTCTAACCATGACGGACTCATAAAGTGATAAGGAACAGTCTGAGAGCAGCACCAAGACTCAAGCAGTTTAGCAGATCGTTACCACCACAATGTCTAACAACAATGCAAAGTTTCCCTACCTGAAGAAGGACGAATATGAAATCTGGGCAATGAAGATGGAAAATTGGATCAGCAACAGTGACTACCATCTCTAGAACGTTGTCTTGAAAGGTAACAGTAAGAAGAAGACTGGAAGAGATACTGATGGAAACGTAATAATTCTTCCAGCAGCAACTATTGAAGAACATATTGTACTTCAGAGGGAAACCAAAGCTAGGACTACCTTGCTCCAAGCAATTCCAGATGACCATATGGGTGATTTTCATCACCTTGATGATGCAAGAAATCGGAGAGCAATCAAGGCAAGGTTTGGAGGTATGAAAACTCCAAGAAGATGAGAAGACAATGCTCAGCGGGACTTTTAGGGTTTATAATTTCTGAAGAGGAAGGCATACACAAGGGGTATGACAGGTTTCAGAAAATCTTAAGCCAGCTTAATCAGATGCGGTCCAAACCTGACAATGAAGAATGCAACACCAAGTTCCTGAGGGCTCTACCTTCTTCCTGGAGACAGGTTGCTCTTACTCTTAAGGCAAAGGGTGGCCTTGAATAGTTAAGCTTTGATGATTTTTACAATAAGCTTAGAACCCTTGAAATTGATATCAAGGGTCATTCCAGCTTTTCTCTCACTCTAACATATTCAGCTTTTGTTAGTTCTACTAGTGCTAACACCAAGATGTCTTATGCTGAAAGCCCCACCTCATCATCAGCAGCAACCACAACATACACCTCTTCTGCATCTAGAAAATCTAAATCTAGTAATGTCATGGAGGATGTGCTTTACTCATTTGTTCTTGACGACGATCCTCAGCAATGAGTTGGCTATGAGGATTTTGATCGGTGGATAAGTGGGATTGGAGGAGTTGGACATAAAGTGGCGAGATGGCTATACTTCTTGTAAAGTCAGCGACTTTGAGAAGAAGTCGGTAGGAAGATCAATTACCGTGGAAGGGAGGCGGCGAGGTTTGACAAAAGAAGGTCGGTGTTATGAATGCAATCGGTTGGGTCACTTTGCGGGGAATGCCAAGATAAAAGGAAGTGACAAGAGAAGATATTTTGCATTCAAGCTCAAGGAGCAGGAGGATCCTAAAGCTATGGTGTCAATGGATTCAATGCTTGACTGGATGCGCACATGAGAATGAAGATAAGGAGGGTAGCTCTTCTCAGATTGGAATGGTTCTTTGAGGCCGAAGATCTTTCTTGAGGAGTTTGCCACGATGGGTATCTCATCTCAGGTAAATTCTTGTATATTTGGTTGTAATGATAAATATGATGCCCTTAAAAGAGAATTTGATGACATTGATGGCCAATATAAAGAAAACTTTATTCAGCTTCAAGCCTATAAGAAAACTGTTAAAACCTTGGAAAAACAAAAGGCTTGGTTCCAACAAAATCAATTGGCCCTTGAAGAGAAAATTAGGGTGCTAGAAAGAGATTTAGAGAACACCAATAACTTGTTAAAATTTACTGAGAATGAAAATGTAAAGGTTAATGTAGAAAAAGAGGATCTAAAGGCAAATTTAGAAAAAGAGGTGGCTAGACATAAAGAGTGTCAAGAACAAGCTAAGAATCTAGATAAACTATGGAGAAGTTCTATGTCTGTAAAATCTAAGATGGGGTTGGGCTTCAAGGACTATATTGGTCCAGATGAAGTATATGACCCTAATGACTATAGTGTGTTTGATCCTGTCACTGATGAAGAGGAAGAAAAATATCAAAAACCCGTTAAATTTGTAAAACAAGGGGAAATGCATTATGTACCTTCCTCAATTAATGGTATTGTTAGGCCACCCTCCCGGAATCTGAGACTTGAATGGTTCGGGGTCAAATGAAACTTCCTTTTCTTGAGCAAGTTTTTCAACCACCTAGGCGGTGAACCTAATCGTTGTAGTGTAGTATTAGGGTAAGCCTCGGGATTGATATCGTTCTCAGGGAATAGGAATGCTAGTGAGAAGTTACTACGCTAAGGTTGGGGTTGAGGAAGATTATTTTTATCTTTTATATTTTTAGAAAATTGAAATTACGAATCTCGGGGTATTGGATTTGGGGGTTGGTATTTCTACCGATTACTCTACTATTATCTATTCTAATTAACTAAGCTAAGGGGTAGTCTATGTCTAATTGATGTGTGCTCGTATGATGATTAAAGATGTGTTTACCTAGATGCTATTACTTCCTAGTTATCTTCTATTGATGGTTGAATTGTCACGTCCTTATTCTTAACGCGTTGTGTCTTCTAAGGTCGTAGGGTATGCTTTTTTTTCCCTAACTCTTTGAGACTACCTTAAGGTTATTGCCTACGAAATCTCTAGGATTCATAAACTAACTCTAAGGTTATCTTTGGATGTTTAGCCTACAATAACTCTAGGTGATTATAAACTAATGTTCACAAAGATTACTCAAGCATTAAAAACACAACGAATGACCTATCGCAATCCTAGGTTAATAACAATTAAGATAAGAGACAACCAATCAATATTCAATACCTAGGTTTCGTAGATCTAAGCAAACACACAAGTAAATTAGCTAGACATGGAAAACATGCAAGCATACACACAAACAATTGAAGACATAATTGAATCAATGAAGTAAATTACTTATCTTGTTGTAAAATAGGGTATGAGAACCTAAGATCTTGAAGACACCAAAATCGTTATTAGGTTTTACTCCACAAACTACCTCCTAAAAGTCCGAAAATTCAATTCTATATATAGAGTTACAACTTGCGACGGCGTCACTCTTTAAATGTGACGCCGTCGGATCGCCGCCATTAGGGTTTCGTCTTGACCACGTCAACCTTGTGACGTCCGTCACCTTATGGGCTGTGACACCGTCGGCTTCATCTTCGGCGCCGTCGGATCGAATCTAGGCCGTTTGAGTTGTGACGCCTACTCTTTAAAACTGGCGCGTCGGTACAAAATAGCAATTTAAACTCTTGAGCCGTCACAAATTTGGAGCACGTTGCGTGGCGTCGCCTTCTAACTCGACGTCGTCACCTTTCAATTCCAACAACTTGAGTGTCTTGATCTTGACTTGGCCATTTTCTTCATATATTCACGCCTTTTCGTCCGAATAAGTGTCATTCCAACAATTTGCCTTCAAGAGACCTAAAAAGTGAAAAGAACGAAATTAAGCGATAACGGATATAAAAGTGGTCGATTAAGGGCTTAAATGACCCCTCAAAAGTGTACCTTTAAATCCTTATCAAATATCCCTACACTTGGTATTTGCTTGTCCTCAAGCAAATGTGCTTTAATGAATTAATTTATAAGTTAGGGTCATGAAGCATTAGTTTAGAACAATTCACAACAAGTATAAGCCCATAAAAGTCATAACAAGCATGGAAATTACATACTAGCACCTCACAAGTGGTGTTTGGATACTCTCATCTCTCGGTGTATATGAAATATATCAAATTGGAAATGGAAGATAAACACTCATTAACGGTCCTAGTACATAGATTACCATAGGCTTGAGACTAGATCAAACCTCCATCACTTTGGCGTAAGCACCTAGGAAAAAATATCTAAGAGGTCTTTTAAAGGGTTGTAATGTTAGGCTTACGGTAGGGAAACAAAGGGTTTGGTGGGATAGGCGATTTAGTGGTGGCAAGTCAAAAATCTTTATGTTACAAGCATGAGAAGCATGACGTTGCTAAGCCAAGACTCGACACTCTAAACTCTAAATAACTTTGAAACAAACTAACATAAACTTAAAGATAGATGTAGGATGGTAGCCCATATGTTTTTTTTCATTTTTTTTCCATACACTTTTACTCTACCATCCTCTACGATAACATCAAAATAATAGGGATTTATAGGCACATCCCTAAACTTGAGTTTTTATTACTCTAACACTAATTTGACCCGAATTGAAAAGATCAAAACACTTGGAGTACATTATTACGTAAATAAAGGGAATTTAAATTTAACGTTCCTTCCCGTCACTTCATAAAATTTAACTTTTCCCATGAGTCCCAATCGTCCCAAAACTGTGTACAAAGGATATGACTCGACTTAGCAACTTATGCAAGCAACTAGATAATTGAACTAAGGGTTTAGTATGATAACAATAATGCACTAAAAGTGAGTGCATACAAGGTAGGCTAAGGCGATTTGGGTGTACATTTGGGGTGGATTGTAAACAATGCTCTTCATTGATATTCCGGAAAACCGAAACATCACGAGAACCGCGAAAAGGATAGGCTCTGAGGGGTTAACTAGGGGTATCGTGTACTAAAGATGAGTACAACGCAAGGGTGTGGGGAATTACTCAACCGATGTGGAAGAAGTAATTATAATACGGGTATCAAACAAGGGTTATCCTAATGCCTCTTATCATTTAGTTATTCCTAACTACACAAGTGTAGTCTCACTAGCGATCTCGGAATGCATCACAAAACAAGTTCTAGAATCTATTATACTACCGATACACTCTCAAAGCATTAAAGATGAATGCTTTAATTCCTACAAATCTAAGGCGATCCTCACATTTTGGGTGGAATTTAAGTGGTAAAGGGTTTTGTGCTAGTCATATAACTTCCTATCCATGAGGCGCTTTATTAAGACTAATGGCCCACTCCTACATGTCATGAAAAATTTTAAATTTGGTGCCAAAATTACCCTAACCGATATTTCTCATGGTTTATTACACAAATGATATTGGACAAGGCAAATAGTCAAGGATAAGCATAGTTTCAAAGTTCCGTTTTATTTTCCTCTTACACTTAAAGCGAACATTGTCCCCAATGTTCCCCGAAAATATCAAAGTTATGATAATGGAAGGTAATTAAAATGAAAGAAACTAATACTCCACGATTAGCTCGGTAGGATCCGTGTGAAGTAGTGGTTAAATTCTTCTTCAAGAAGAATGTATGCGTGAAAAGCTCCATCCAATCTTATGTATCTTCTTCTTGATAAATAAAACACGCACACTTGAAGAAAACAAATGAAACCTTCACGTAAAATCGGCGGTAACACTATATATGACTCTACTAAACTAGGATATAATGCTTGTGGAATGGATGTTTCTGATTTTACGGAAAATTAAGACACAGAAATTCCAAAATTTATAAGTAGCACAAAAACGAGAAAAGTTATAAGTTGTTTCTACTCCTCCGACACCATCGTTGCGATCTTGATGCCGTCGAGTTATCTGAAAAGCGATCTGCGATTTTTGGAAAAATTTGGAAAATTTATATCTTTAGAATCTGGAAAAATTTACGCAAAACATCCATTATGACTCGATACAAGCATTTGACTCTAACAAACACACATGTATATCTTTTTAATAATCGTAATTCTCATGTTCACGTTCTTTTTGAAAATGTATGTAATCCTCTCTACACTTATCCCTTTTGTAAAATACCTTTATATATAATTAAGACGAGGTTAAAGACAAAATAAAGCATTTCACAAATTCAAACATGAGAATAAACAATCAATAAAAGATCTACGACACACAAATAGACAATCCAACCAAACAAGTCATGGATAAATCACACCACATACAAATATACATACACATCAAATTGTTCTAAGTTTACCACATCATCACAAAGTCAAGATAGTCTAGATTATTACATGCCTAAATAAAATTGTTTCAACAACCAACCATAATTATCCATAAACAATCCACAAGCAAACACATGAGTCACTAGGGAGGGGGTCCATAACGGTAGTCATAACTAGGAGGGACGTGGCACATGTATCCATAAGGCCGGTAGTCCTCATCCCGCCCGAGGAATGGATCAATCTGCAGGTGTGGGTCAAGCTGATCGCGCATGGACAGATGTTGCATCTGTCTGACGGTATGATCATATGTCCAGCTGGCTCTCTGATCCTGCTGTGCCATCCACGTTTCCATACGGTCAATCCATACTCCCTGGTGGGCCTGCCAATCTCCACTGGACATGTGCATGTAGGCGTCAGCGGAGCTTACTACTCCATCCCCCTGCTGGTGTGTTGGCATCAGTTGCTCGTCATCATCGTCATCATCATCCTCCTGAACTTCGGGCTGAGCACGGAACCATGCGTAGCCTCTACCATAATCCATGATGACCTCCATAGCTTTTAGGGACTTAGCTCTGACGACCTTTGGTGCTGCCACCACATTGAGGTACGCGGGTACCTCCCCGACCAGGATGCCAAAAGACTGAGCCAACCGGGTGACAAACATACCACCATACACCCTATCCTCATACCTCACACCACTAGCAGTCCTCAAGTACTCGGCCAACCAGAATGGGATGTTACAGTGCACACCCTCGGCCAACATGCAGTAGAGATAGAATAGATCTGGTAGAGTGACACGATGAGCCGTGCCCTGGCGCCCTGTTATGGTGAAAGTGATGCAGCGATGCACGAGCCTTATTTGCGGATCCCGGACCCGTGAGGCGAGGGCACCCTCAATAACATACTCCTCATTGGCTATTGTGTTCCAAAACTGAATTCTCCAAATGTCCTCTCTATGGGCAATCCCAGCTGCCAAGCTAGCTCTAAAAACATCACTCTCAGTATCCCTTGCTGCATACAGTCCCACTCTCCAACCAAACTCTACTACCGACATAGCCCTCCATTCTCCACCCAGCCTAAACCTAATCCCCTGAAATTTAATGTTATCTCGACATGAAATAAAATCCATTGAATAAGATGCGTGAAACTCACGCACCAATTCGCCATACACGGGCTCACGCATCCTAAACAATCTCTCCCACTGGGGATCGGTGAACTTATCCCTCTAAAGCTGTTCCAAAATTCCCTAGCGGATCATGCTCCTCAAAAATCCCCAATCCACAACACCCCGAGTCAATGGTGCGATGAAGCAAATCATTGTAACGGGTTTGACACTCTTCCTCAACAAACACTCCCCACCCAAAGAATAGTGTCGACAATGTTCTCCAGGTACCGAAGATTGTCCCTTGTTCTTCTTGTCCTCTTGCTCATCTGAAACAGGAAATCAAAAAGATTGGGAACAAATGAGTAACATTCGGCGATAAGAATGACATCAGAAGGTTCTGACGGCGTCACAATCGAAGCCTGACGCCGTCACTCCAAGAAAATTTCAAATCCGACATTTGCGAGGGAAAAATCCAGGTTTTTAACCATAACCCTTGACCCAAACACCCCTGCTTCAGCAACAATGGTGCATTGGCTAGGTGGTTTTAGTCCCTAAGCCATCTAGGCTTCTCGCACAATCAAACCCACACGATAACACTACTATTCGCCTAATCTTAAGCCTAATTAACAAGATTCATGGGCGACATTTAGCACAAATTAAACCAATTTGGGATTTTTGGATTGAGAGGGGAAATCAAAATTGAGCATGGAATAGAGCAATTGACTAGACAAAGATCAATGTATATTACTTACCTTGTGGAGATTGACACAACAAAATGATGAATTTGGTGTGGAGAAAACGTAGTAGTGTGATGTGGGGCGAATAGAATGTGTAGGGTAGAGAATGAAAGGGATGGT
Source organism: Chrysanthemum lavandulifolium (assembly GCA_022545495.1). Lineage (NCBI taxonomy): Eukaryota > Viridiplantae > Streptophyta > Magnoliopsida > Asterales > Asteraceae > Chrysanthemum > Chrysanthemum lavandulifolium. The sequence goes on from CM040240.1 coordinate 143,523,896, forward strand.
TGGTGTTTTTATTCGTCTGATTTGGCATTGTGACAGCGTCACCCTTTAAGTGTGACGGCGTCATGACCAAATTTTTGCAAAAGAGACTATTTTTATTAATCCGCCCGGATCAAAAATCTGATTACTGTTTTTGACAAAGATTTTGGTTTTTATTTTAAGATTCATTTTGTCAATCCGTTCGTAATCTCCACGAAGGTAAGCAACGCATATGTCAAATTGTCTTTCAATTGGGATTCTAGAAATATCGAAATATTGGGGATGAGGATTCTTTGATCCTGGTTTAAACCCAAAAGAACGTTTCCTTATATTAGGAAAGTCGGGGAGTGACACGTGCACTCTTCCAATAAATATGTCCCTAGGAAACAAACAGGGAGTGTTGAGGCAAGAATTCAAACAAGGATGTGATTCCTTGAGAGGGGTTGCCCTGCTTACTGGAATTGGAGAGGGTTCGGGAGTCATTCTAACGAGCTCCGGTATCGCATATACATTTTCTATCATTTTAGGTGCATTGTTCTTTGCGATTTATTAACGGAGTTTCAGCATGAAGTTGTCAGCCAGCCCCAAGAAAGTGTCGTGAGTTTTCCTCATTTGAGCTTCGAGGCATTTTATTTCCTTTTCTTGCTTGTTGACAAATGTTAACATTATGTCCTCGAATTCGTCCTGCCGGGATTTTCTTGGGAGAAAAAATTACTTAACAGCGTTCACATGCTTATAATCACGGGTGGTTACTTCCATTAACTCATTTACTTGTGCCTCCATACTCATAAACATTTGTGCTCGAGAATCCAACCCGTTTTCCTGGACTATTGGAATTTCCCATCCTTCTTCTTCATATTGTGTTAAGTCTTCGATGACTTCCTAACATTCTTCAACATTGAGGTTACTTAGCCTTCCACCGGTGGCGTAATCAATGGTTTGTCGGATGGAGGGACTGACATGATCATAAAAGAGTTGGACTTGAAGCCAAAGATCAATGCCGTGATGAGGGAATCTATGGAGTAAGTCCTTGAATCGAGTCCATGCTTCAGAGAGATTCACCTTGATGTTGTTACAACATCAAGATTTCATTCCTAAGCTTAGTAGTTCTCCCGGTGGGAAAAATTGGGCAAGGAAGCGAGAGGTGAGATCATCCTAACTTGAGATGGAGCCGTGGAAGTCGCTCAAGCCAATTACTAGCTTGGTCCCGTAAAGAGAATTGGAAGAGGCAAAGCGTGGTCTCCCGAGTAGTAGCATCGAGGTCGATGGAATCGACGATTTTAAGGAAATCCTTAAGATCTTGATTAGGATCTTGAACAAAGTCCATGGAATGCACATCCGTTTTGCACCAACCGGATGGTGTCGGATCGAAGGCCGTAGTTTGGGCTTGTTCGGGAAGCTCAATGGTGTTCCTATAGCCTAGGTGGCTTGGTCTTGAGTATTCACCAAGAGTACGGCCTCTTGGTGGGTCATTTGGTGGTGGGTTGATGAGTGGGGTTGATTATCACCTTCCATGATGAAAAGTGATAGGATTACTAACAAAGGTCACGAAGAAGGGGATAGACTACGAGGAAGCTAAAATGAGAAAAATCTTACTTGATAGGAATCAAGCAAGGGAACCTAAACGAGGTGGAAATCTAACTAGCTATTCTATTCCCGGCGTGGCGCCAAAAACTTGATACTGCGCATAGCGCGCGTTCGGGGTCAAAGGAACTTCCTTTTCTTGAGCAAGTTTTTCAACCCCTAGGCGATGAACCTAATCGTTGTAGTGTAGTATTAGGGTAAGCCTCGGGATTGATATCGTTCTCTGGGGAATAGGAATGCTAGTGAGAAGTTACTACGCTAAGGTTGGGGTTGAGGAAGATTATTTTTATCTTTTATATTTTTAGAAAATTGAAATTACGAATCTCGGGGTATTGGATTTGGGGGTTGGTATTTCTACCGATTACTCTACTATTATCTATTCTAATTAACTAAGCTAAGGGTAGTCTATGTCTAATTGATGTGTGCTCGTATGATGATTAAAGATGTGTTTACCTAGATGCTATTACTCCCTAGTTATCTCCTATTGATGGTTGAATTGTCACGTCCTTATTCTTAACGTTGTGTCTTCTAAGGTCGTAGGGTATGCTTTTTCCCTAACTCTTTGAGACTACCTTAAGGTTGTTGCCTCTGAAATCTCTAGGATTCATAAACTAACTCTAAGGTTATCTTTGGATGTTTAGCCTACAATAACTCTAGGTGATTATAAACTAATGTTCACAAAGATTACTCAAGCATTAAAAACACAACGAATGACCTATCGCAATCCTAGGTCAATTACAATTAAGATAAGAGACAACCAATCAATATTCAATACCTAGGTTTCATAGATCTAAGCAAACACACAAGTAAATTAGCCGGACATGGAAAACATGCAAGCATACACACATACAATTGAAGACATAATTGAATCAATGAAGTAAATTACTTATCTTGTTGTAAAATAGGGTATGAGAACCTAAGATCTTGCCCAAGACAACCAAAATCGTTATTAGGTTTTACTCCACAAACTACCTCCTAAAAGTCGAAAATTCAATTCTATATATAGAGTTACAACTTGCGGCGTCACTCTTTAAATGTGACGCCGTCGGATCGCCACCATTATGGTTTCGTCTTGACCACGTCAACCTTGTGGCGTCACCTTATGGTTGTGGCCTTATTTATCTTGGCGCCGTCGGATTTGAATCTAGGCCGTCGAGTTGTGACGCCCTACTCTTTAAAACCCGACGTCGGGTACAAAATAGCAATTTAAGCTCTTGAGCCGTCACAAATTTGGAGCACGTTGCGCGGTGTCGCCTTCTAACTGGCGCCGTCACCTTCAATTCAATGACTTGAGTGTCTTGATCTTGACTTGGCCATTTTCTTCATATATTCACGCCTTTTCATCCGAATAAGTGTCATTCCGACAATTTGCCTTCAAGAGACCTAAAAGTGAAAAGGCGAAATTAAGCGATATGGATATAAAAGTGGTCGATTAAGGGCTTAAATGACCCTCAAAGTGTACCTTTTAAATCCTTGTCAATCTTCTTCAAAGACAACTTATTTTAAAAACATTTCTTGTTCTTTTAATTCTGTTAAAAACAATTCAATTTTTGGTTGTGGATTGAATAAGTTTGTGTGTAATCAGACATCTCATGTTATGAACAAGACTTTTAAGAAGAAATCATGTTTTGTTTGTGGTAGTACATTTCATCTTATTAAAGATTGTGATTTTTATGAAAACATATGGGTGTTTGTACTAACCAGCGAGCAAAGACCAATATGGAATGATGTGACTAATATCCCTCAATTTTTTCCTACTGGAAAACATGTGAGGACTAGCGATGACCCAATTCTAACTTGGTAGACCGGTTCTTGGTAAGCTTGGTTTCTACTAGAAAATTTCTTTACTGATTCTTTGCTCGATTCTTCTTTGGTAAACCGGTTCTGCTTGGTAATCAAGTTTCTGCTGATAGACCTTTTTCACCATATTGGAGAAGAAATGTTTCTAAGTCATTAATCAGACCTACCAATACTTATTTTCAGAATGAATATAGACCTGTTAATAATGACCCATTCTATAAAAAAGGGGCAAGATGGGATACTACTGTTAAGTCCTCAGCGGTTGCTCTTGGAGACAATGCAAACCTCACTCAGTTCAGGAATCCAAGAACAATGGTGGATCTCATCAATCTGGTTTTTCATTTATGATCCACAAGGCAGGCCCAAGTCAGTCATGACTTGGGTCTCCATGTATACTAATGTTGTTATATATTCTTCTCTAATGTGTAGGATAATCCTCATACAAATAAAGATTTAGGTATTGTTGATAGTGGGTGTTCTAGGAGTATGACAGGGAACAGAGAAAGATTGCATGATTTTGTTTCTCTACATGGAGGGACTGTTACTTTTGGAGGAGGTGATGGCAAGATAACAAGGAAAGGAACCATTAGGACCTCCAAGCTGGACTTTGAAAATGTGTATTATGTGGAAGAACTCAGAAACTTCAATCTATTTTCTGTGTCTCAAATCTGTGACAAGAAGAATAGTGTTCTATTCAAATCTTGAATGTATTGTGCTTTCTAAGACTTTCGGATACGATGATAGTCAAGTAGTCTTGAAGGTTCCTAGGAGACATAATTTATATACATTCAATCTTAATGATGTCCGACTGAAGGAGATTTGGCTTGTTTGGTGGCAAAAGCATCCTTGGATGAATCTAACAAATGGCATAGAAGGATGGCTCATGTTAATTTCAAAACTATCAACAAACTAGCAAAAACATGGTTTGGTCCATGGACTTCCTTCAAAGTCTTCACTAATGAGCATAATTGTGTGGCATGCAACAAAGGAAAGTATCATAAGACTTCTTACAAGTCCATTACATTACTACGATCGACAAAATATCGAACCTCTGACTTCTTCACATGGACCTTTTGGTCCCATCTATCGAAACATTGATCACAAGTACTATTGTTTGGTGGTTCTTGATGATTCTGATGAGTTTTCTTGGGTATTCTTTTGGGAACTAAGGATGAAACATTTCAGGTTCTTCAAACATTTATTGCCACGATTGAAAACCGGTGAACAAAAGGTTAAAGCCATAAGGTGTGACAATGGGACGAGTTCAAAATGCCAAATTAATTGAACTTTGTGGATCTAAGGGGATAAAAGGGATTATAGCAATGCGGGACTCCTCAAAAAATGGAGTTCTTTGAAGGAAGAACATAACCCTTATTGAAGCGGCAAGATCTATGCTTCTTGACTCTAAGTTACCTACCATGTTACATCTTGAAGCGATCGACACTTCTGTTATGTTTTGAGCAGGGTTTGATAACTCATCCTCACAATAAGACACCTTATGAACTTACATGCGGGAAGATTCCTACCATTAGTTACTTTAAGCCTTTTGGTTGTCATGTGACTATCTTGAACACCGATGATCATTTGGGCAAATTTGAAAGGAAAGGCGATGAGGGTTTTATAGTGGGGTATTACGCTCATAGTAAGGCTTACGGGTGTATAACATATCGCCAAAGGATAGAGGAGACAGAATAAAGATTACGGAGGATAAACCTAATGTTCGGGGCTGAGTCGGGAATGGTACTTTGATCTTGACTATTTAGCGATCATTTGGGTTATGCTCGTTTCAAATCTAATCATTACTGCGGTCCACAAGTTTCACAAACTAACATTGCGATTCCTCGGATGATGATTCGAGACTACGATTGTGATGAACAACTTATTGTTGTTCCTCTTTTCCTACTAATCACTTTTAGTCTTGAGGACAAGGATTCTTCTGGTATATCTCAAAGTGATTTAGGGTATGCAGAAGAACTTGTGAAGCTTCAACGTCAAGAGCATGCAACCAAGGATGATGCTGAAAAGTTAGGTTATGAATTCTCCAAAGACACAAAGGAACTCTTAAGGCAGGAAACAATTAAAGTCCGCAGGAACCTTGAAGCTGCTGATAATGCTTTTATTCCTGCTGGTAATACTACCGTTCCTCTTGGTCGAGATCTTTGCGATCTTGTCATTCTTTGCGAATAGTGGTTCGGTTGCTCTTGATATCAATTGGCGATAGTGTTCTGTTCCTCCGCTAGTGATCTTGTTCTGCGGTTCCTCATCTACTCCATGTGTTGATACTCTGGGTTTCACTGATTCTCCCACTCGATTTCCAAGTCCATCTGATCTAGCCAATTCCCAATATTCCAGCTCGGAGTTGGATGGTATTCATCATTTGTCAAGAACAGGGTTATTTGATTCTTCTTCATATGATGATGACTTTGGCCCTACTATTAATAATATGTCCACCTCAGTTGATGTTAGTCCTAATGTTACTAAAAGGGTTAACACGGTTCATCCACAATCTATGATTATTGGTGATCTACTTCATCTGTTCAAACAAGAAGTAAGGTGAAGAAGACAAGATTTGGAGAAACTACATTTCTTAGTTATATTCAGGATCAACATAGGAACAATCACATAGACTATCATCATTGTCTATTTGCTTGTTTCCTCTCCCAAGTTGAACCTACCAGTGTTGCACAGGCTCTAGCAGATTCAGATTGGGTGGCTGCTATGCAAGAAGAAATACAACAGTTTTTGAATCAAAATGTATGGGAGCTTGTTCAGTTGCCTGCTGGGAAATATGCAATTGGAACAAAATGGATTCTGAAGTGCAAAAGAGATGCAAGGGGGATTGTGGTAAGGAATAAGGCTAGATTGGTTGCTCAAGGTCACAGGCAAGAAGAGGGGATTGATTATCATGAAGTCTTTGCTCTAGTAGCAAGAGTTGAGGCTATCAGACTCTTCTTAGCTTTTGCTTCCTATATGGGCTTCATGGTTTATCGGATGGATGTTAAAAGTGCCTTCTATATGGTGAAATTGAAGAAGAAGTATATGTGACTCATCCCAAAGGCTTTGTGGACCTCATAATCGGATATGGTTTACAAAGTGGTTAAAGCACTCTATGGGCTTCATCAAGCACCGAGCTTGGTATGCTAGGCTCTCATCATTCTGTTTGAAGCATGGTTACTTGAAGAGGTGCTATTGATAAGACACTTGTTCATCAAGAAGAACTCGAGGATATCATCCTTGTCCAAGTATATGTGGATGACATTATCTTTGGCTCCACCAAAGAAGCTTGGTGCGGAAATTTGAGGAGCGATGAAAAGTGAGTTTGAAATGAGTGCTATGGGTGAGCTTACCTTCTTCTTGGGTCTTGAGTTAAGCAACGATCGGATGGTATTTTCATCGATCAAGAGAAATATGTACATGACATCCTCAAAGTTTGATTTGGAAAATGTGAGGGCTGCAACTACTCCTTATGAAGCCCCAAAGCCTAAGTCAAATCTGAACGGATCCTGCATCAATGTTCATCTTCTGAGATCTATGATTGGTTCACTCATGTATTTGATGACTTCAAGGCACGATATTATGTTTGCGATCGATTGCTTGTTCGAGCATCAAGTCACTCCTTTGACTTCCCATTTGAATGCGATCAAGAAAATCTTCAAGTATCTCAAAGGCCAACCTAAGTTGGGTCTTTGGTATCTAAAATTCTCCATTTGTGTTGGAAGCTTACGATGTGATGACTATCTTGGTGCCAACTTTGATAGAAAATCTACTCTTTGGGGTTGTCGGTTTACGGAAGGAGATTAATCTCACAGCAATGCAAGCGGAGACCATAGTGGCTACATCCTCTACTGAAGCAGAGTATGTTGCTACTGCTAGTTGTTGTGGTCAGGTACTTTGGATACAAAATTAGTTATTGGATTATGGGTTCAATTTTATGAACACTAAAATCTTTATTGACAACCAAAGTACAATTTGCATTGTTAAAAATCCTATTTTTCATCAGAGAACTAAACACATAGAAATTCGACACCATTTTATAAGGGATGCTAATGAAAAACATCTTATTCAAGTGGTTAAAATTCACACTGATGATAATGTGGCTGATTTATTAACTAAAGCTTTTGATGGACCTAGATTTCAATTTTTGGTTGTCCATATTGGCATGATCAACCCCTGATTGTTGTGTTTGAGGGGAGGATTATGCCTAAGGGGAGGTTTTTGGATTAAGGGGAGGATTTAATGTGGTATATTTGTATATTTGTATATTTGTATATTCTGTGTCCTACTAACATTTTGCAGATCAAGTGTCAAACACACAATAAGTAGCAAAGATTAAACTAAAAGCATAAAAGTCTTTTATTTCTAGATAAAACACTGCATTCTAAGATGCAGTGTAAGGTTACAAGACTTTCTATTCCTACTGATCATTACATCACATGACATCATCATAACATAAGCTTTATCAACACAAAAGACTCCTCCAGACACCAGCTTTCATCCACAAGACACCTACTCTGGCCTCCTCTTTGCCCACTCTGGCATCCTCTGATGTTTCTTCCCCCACCTAGAGATATAGTCCCACACTATGGGAGCAACAAGACCAACCACTTGGACTCTTTTCTCAGGGTTTGGGTTGGAGGTTCCTGGCCTTGGATCAGAAGGGCCTGCAACTGGCACAGAAGAAGGTGGCACAACATCAAGAGGAGCAACATTCACTGGTCTGGAAGATCCACCATTCTCATCATCGAGTGTGCGAATATCTTGAGACAAAGATGGGCATAGAGTTTAGCTACGAGCATATCATACCCACGAAGGTGGGGTGGCGGATCCTCATGAAGTTCTAAGAGGTCTTTGGTGATGGTGGAGGGTTTGTGGACATGAACCTTAGGTTGGTGTAGTTGGGAGGAAAGTAGTTTAACCATCCATCATTGGATGGCAAACCCTCAGATGAGTCAGAAGAGATTTCAATTGGATGGTTGGGAGAGTTACTCATTGTGGTAGTGTTGGTGATCGACTGTTGTGTTTGAGTTGTATGGTGTGTATGAGTTTTATGAGGTAAGGGGTTGTTTTATAGTCAAGGTCAAGGTGCAATTTAGGTTTGTTAGAATTTATGGAAGTAATGACTTGGTTGGTATTTGAATTAATAAGGGTTAAGACTGCAGACTTTTAATTAATTATAGCAGGGTTTGACTTTTCTTCATTACTGCTGGTTTCGTGGTTATTCCTGCTGATGGGTAATGGTTTCTGCTGGTAGCTCTGACAAGGAAACTGCGGTCAAACTTTAGTTGGTTTCTGCTGATTGACTGAATGGTTGCTGCGGATTGACTTTCAAATGCTGCTGGTTTCGTATAATTGGGAATTTAATATGGGATTTAATTAAATTCAAAATTGGTCAAAAATTCATTGCGAGCTTTTTGCCGATTTAAATGGTCATTTTAAGTAACTTACTTAAATAACCAATTCTTGTTATCCACGACCTAATTGCTCAATTCCTCTCATTTTGAAACCAAACCCATCTTCAACCTTCTCAAATCATTCGATGACGACACTTGCATTCAAAGGAGATCACAATAAAGTTGCATTCTTGGAAAAAGCCAAAGGAAGTGATTTATATGATCCTATGATTGATTTCTTTCTGAGTTCCAAACTAAGGTATGCACTAACCTTTTTTTCATTTGTTGTTTATGATTCGTTAGCCAAGCAATTTTGGGCCACCGCTTATGAGCGATCTCCTAAGGGTCAACCCAAGGAGATTGTGGCCACTATAGATGGACGGTGTGTCATTCTTGAGTCGCTCATAAGACTCGATTACAATTAAATGATGAAGGAGGTGTCTTTGATAATAATAGAAAGAGATAATCACTTGGTTTGGCCGACTTAGGGTATCGATGGGAAGTTCATATGGTATAAAACAAATTTTGCCCTAAATGGAGATTTCTAGTCCATACCTCCTTGATGTTTAAGTCCTAAGTCTAGGGGTTGGGATCGAGTTCTCTAGCTCAATTACTCTGACTATAATTTGTTTGGCTCGGGGAGATTATAATTTTTCAAAATATATCTTTGAGGAAATGCTTAAAAACTTAAAGGATACCAAACATAAATTTTAATGTATCCTAGATTTCTTCAAATAATATTAGGCATTGAAACCTCGGATCAAACCCTAGGCGATTGGAAAATTAGCGCTAAATTGTTTGCTACCATGAGAACCAATTTCTTGGATAGCATAGACCCATTTACCTTCTATGTTTCCCTGGCAATGAAGGTGTTGGTGCAACTAAAATTCTGGCATTGAGCCAATTATTGATGAGGCGGTGGTGGCAATATGTCACCTTGTCCTAATCTTTTTGGTGCCTCGCATTAGATTCAAGTGATATTAAAGCCTCTGTGCTCTGATGCATCGCATCGATTACCAGCGATAATGACAACCCCATCCCCTACACTGTTGCCCACCATCACCTAGAGTTGTTGCTCTGAGGAACTGTCATTGCCTCTAAGTCACGGAACAAACTCCTGTTGAGGCCGAGGTCAATGTTGACCAACCATTTGACCAATCTTTGAGTCCACCTAGACATAATTTTGAGGATGACACCAATATTGGTGGTGATTATTATATGTCTCCTCCGGATCAATGATGCTCCTAACACCTCGGGAAAACCTATTGGTGGGCGAGGATTACGATATCTAATGAAAATGTCTAGTTTGCTTAACATGTATGTTCAAAGGTTGATGATCTTGAGGTTGAGCTTAAGGAGACTAAGCAATCTCTTGGTGGAGCTATTGTGAAATTGGTTGGAAGGGTGCAAGAGTTGGAAAATAAATGAATAAGAGGAGGTGTAAGGTTGTGATTTACGAGTCGAGAGGATGAGGAGGATATTGATTTAGATGCCTTACATGTCTTGGCTTCTATTTCTTTGGATGATCTTGCAACAAAGAAATATCATGTGTCGAGCTGCCTCTAGAGATCAAGGTCTTTACAAGAAGAAGGACCCAAAGGAAAAGAACCAAGCAAACTTGGACTATCGACATTTGAAAGGTTTAAGTCTATTCTTTGCGATAGTCCTATGGATCCTTCGATACCTCCATTCTTTGTTGATAAGGTCAACATTTCCTCGACACGATTCGTAATCCTCGATACCATTGTTTCGGATAAGTCTATTCCTGCTTGAGATTCCTTACGATCTTTCTTGAGATACTTCTTTGAGGTGCCTATTCCTTGATCCCAGGATACCAAGGCTACTGCGGTATCTATTCCACCCCACAGTGGATAAGGAAGCGCTCCATGGTTGAAGAGAAATGGATCTACGATGCATTCAAAGTTGAGCAGGCAAGGATTTTTAGGCTCCATGAAATTGAAAAGGGTGACGAGGAGGTGGTGAAAGGTTCAAGCAACATATGATCACGAGACTTTCAAAGCAACCTCACACAGTTCACGATATAACACCACAAAGAAAGAAAGAGCTTGATGAGGCCTCTTTACATTTCACGATGCTCATTGGCAGCAGTTGTGGGTGAAGTTACTACAAATACATCACTTGCTCGGTCCATCTTGGGGATGCATTTGATTTTGACAACTTTCTTTGCTAACATGATTGCTTTAGCTAATCGGAGGAAGAGAGGCGGATCTTTGAAAGGAAGGAACAAGCCAAAGAGATAAGCCTCGACTCAGTGACGGAGGCAACACATGATGAGGAATTTGTGAGGAATATGAGTTCTGCTTGTCTACAACAATGGGTGGACTATGGCATATGTAAAGAAACGAAAAGATGAGCAGTTGAAGATTGAATATGAGAAAATTCTTAATCGGTTGAATAGGGATGGCATCAATCCTTATGCAAGGATGAAAAGATCTCGACCTACTTTGGAAGGACACGAGGCTAAGAAGTTGAAATTTCTTGATGCTTGAGAGGACATTACGCTTACCAGCGATGTTTCTTTCATCTGAAAAGACTCCTAAAGATTCCACAATGCTTAGTGAGGAGATCCCAAGTACACAAGACCACCTGTGTTGGGGATCCACCACTAGTGAACACACCTTTGGAGACACCGGCAAAACAACTACTCATCTTTGAAGAACCTCGAGTATTCCTCACGAAGATCCATCAAGGAATCCTTCTAATGTTCTGAACCTTTTCTGTGTGGAGGTGCAACACTTGTTCCCGGCATATTGGAGCTACACATTTCCTCTTGATGCAGGAAATCCTTCTCTTGATGATGTTTCATCTTGACCCAACCAAGTGGTTTCTCTGATGGAACACAAGTGGGTTCTACTCTGATCCTTAGTGCGGTGCTTCTTCTTTTTCTTCTAATCCTGGGAGAAGACAGAAGAGTCGTGCTAAGAAAAGGAGTTCTGGGGTCTTGGATCTACAGGCTTCTGACAGTTCCTTTATCAAGGTTTCTGATCCTGATGATTCTGATGAAGAACCAGTTGTATGGTCTCTTTTAGATAGATGGGAACTTACAGAATCTATGGGTGGTATGGTTAATACAATCTATAGGAGAGATGGGTCAGTCAAACATTTTTCTTTTCTGAATGAAATCCTACATCTAGTGGATAGACAGGATCTCATAAAGTCGTATGCATTGGTTACTAAGTATTTTGAGACTCATACTGCCACTGGTGATGGTCTCTTCTTACTGGGTGATCTACATGTGTTGTTTGACTCTATCTATCAGGATGATAAAGGGTTCAAGGTTTGGGATAGTCAGGCCAATTGGAGAGTATGGCATTGGGAGTTTTATCCTTTGGCACATGTGCATGTTTTGCAAGCGTATGTGGTCATTATGTATATATGTTCTCGGTTTGCGGTATCCTTTATGCATGCGGTTATGACACAAATGTTAAAGCACAATTGGTGCTTCTCTTGAACTTGTTGGTAATGATATCTTTGCATGCGAGCAATTGGTTAAGCTTATTAAGGATAGAATTCTTCTTGCCAATGTTCTTTGCCTCATCTTGAAAATGGTATCTTGTATTATTCTTGTATATTATTTCTTTTCTTTAATTGTTATAAAAAAACCTTGTAATATTATTATTTTTGTACTAACTTTTATTTGAGGATCATGTTGTGCGGTTTTGTATCATCCATATGGTAATTAACTCACCATGTCTTGGACAAGAAAGAGTTAACTCACCGTGGGAGTGCGGCTCGGTGGGAGTCCTCAAATCCGTTGATAGTTCTTGATTTACTAAAAATCGAGAGGTTATCAATGTACCACTGGTCTCATACACCAAACATTGGCTACTCCATGAGCAAGCGGCTCGGTAAAGAGATATCAAATCCGTTGGATGGTTGACAATTTGCCAATAAATTGTATGGTGCCCAACTCACCATGTCCTCATAGATGAAGAGTTGGCTAGCCCACAAGTTCATGGCTTGTGGTAAAGGCAGTGGAATACCATGGCTAGTCACGAGTTAGCGGCTTGGTAAAGACAACTCAAATCCGTTGATGGCTTTGATGGTTTGCCAAACACCATTAGGGTTTTCAACACACCATTGATTCACGTTCTAAGTGTTGGGCGGTTATTGGTTCACGGGGTGATGTCATGATTCCACCAAAGAACTAGCTAGCCCAAGTGAGTAGCTACTTGGTAAAGGCTTATCAAATCTACTCGAGTTCTTGTTCTTTCTTTGGATCACGATCTTTGTTGACATAGGAGTTCTTCTGGATTCATGGACTTCATTCTTTGGTTTACGGTGGTTCTAGGTATTCTTTGGTTACTTACATTGCTTGATTCTTTGAAAGATTCAATCCTCGTGCTTTGCAAAGATCTATCTAGAAACTTGAAGTTAACCAAGTCAAATTCAAGTTTAGGGAGGATTGTTAGGAATTATTGTAATAGTATGGTTCGTTCTGTGATCGGGTTCCTGATAGTTTATTTTCATTTCTCTTGATAGAGCAGTTTACTGGCGATAGTGCGATTCTTTGCGATAGTTATGTTTACGGATAGTAGTATCCGTATTATTAGTAATTAGTTAGGATATGCATGAGTTATTTTAGGAAGAGATAATGCATATCTTTCACGTGTTTATGGCGGTTGCATTAGGGTTTCTTAGGTATAAAAGAAACCTACGGCTAGGGTTTATGCGCTTTTGAAAACATTATTAGTGAATTAATATAGATCCATAGAGGATCAAAGTTTAGTTATTATAATCTTCTTTAACTCTTGTGTTCATATTCGGCGTGAGCATAAGTTTACTAGAGGTTCTCTATAGTTTGCTTGTGATTACAGGTATTCTATTTGTTCATTAAAGGCTCGAAAGATCTATCTGGGATGATCCTACGGTTGCATTAAGCATATCTGGTTGCTAAAGCGAATAAACCGTAATGGCAGTCATCATGGAACCAACTAGACCAATTGGTATATCCCGGCGGATTCTTGGTTTCTTCACTAAGGTCGCCACCCATCAAACCCAGCATATGCAAAGAAAAGACGGATGAAGCCTTTAAACGCCCGAATCTCGAAAGGGGTAAAAGGGTAAAATAAGTTTGTATTAAGCTTTTGTAGCCCCATCACGATCATAAAGGCATCAATGTCATGTAAAGTATGGTTGTGGTGAATTGAACTTTGATGATCCTTTCACGCTCAAAGAAGCAAGAACACAAATTAATATTGAAACACCAAGCGCTATCGGGTCTAAGTGGTTAAATCAGTCTTCTAAAGATGTAACATTTATCTGATCGTTAGGATCATGGTTGCATAGCGTTGCAAAATATGAAGTCCATGAAGCGAGCCACACTAGCTCCGGCGACAACATATTCAAGCGAGAATGTTTCCGGCTGACAATATAAGCTACAAAATCACCAAGCTCGACCCTTTGGTAAGCAAGCGAGCCACCGGCAACGGAAGTTCAACGGCAAATTCGATTATAGCAAAGCACGAGAGCAAAGCGGCAAAGCCGAAATCGGATAAGACAACAGAGCGGCCGGGCTTGCAAAATCCCGGTACGCTTCTCCATGAGAAAAAAACACCGGCACCCATCACTTGACACATGTATTAGATATTCGTACAGATATTTATTTATCTAACACTTAAATTCGTAAAGTTAGTTTTTTTTATTTCATATATGTTTGCACATCTCATCTTTATATACATGTTATGTAACTTTATTGTTTTTCGACAAAATATTCAAGTTACTTTCTAAGATTTCTTGATATAGTAGTGGGTGTTCAAAATATATCTGTATTCGGATATCCAATAATTTGATAAAAATTTATTAAAAAGTTGGACTTTATGAAATGTCAATTTTGGAACTCAGATAAAAGTTTTCTGAAAATTATAGACATTTAGATATTCGGATATATAAAACAGTTATCCAAAATTTCGGATATCCGAATTGAAAAATCATAGCTAAAACAAGTACTATGGTATATTTAAAGAACATCATTGTTCATCGTCTTCAACAAACTTTCATATCTTTTGTTGTATATTTTTCTTCATAAAAAACTCAAAATCATTTCTATCTTTTATTTTTGTTTACTTATTTGCATCTCTCTGAACTAGATGTAGCACTATCCGCCCCTCTCTCCAGCCACCTCCGTCGTGCATGGTTTCATTGAGTCAAAACCCGGCAACATGTAGGACACGATGAATGTGACCCAAACCACGTGTCACTGCATGTGACATGATACACATGTATACACGTGGGCAAAACCTAATCTCATCAGTCATCACCCTTTTCAAAGTCGGTCAATCAAATAGCACAATCACTCACCTCACACTCACTAACTGAGTAAAGGGGTTGTTTCTTTTCTTCTTAATGGGTAAGAAATATGGGCCCAAACTTTTAGTGCCTCTTAATTGGAGGAAGCATTTAAGCTTCTCTCTCCTCAATAAAAGGCTAATTAAGAGGTTTATATGGAGCCGCTTAATTTGATAAACAACCCCTAAGTAACCTTGGGTATGGTTTTAAGGATCTTTTTCTTTAGACCCTTGTTGCCTGATCCATGTACTGGCCGTGCATGGCCGGTCCAACCAATGATATAAAATCAAACTAGTGCTATGAAACCAAGCACGCATATTAATGCTACTAGGATATATACGAACCGGGGTAGGCCGGTGGTGGCTACAAAATATTTGTGTTTATATACATGTCATCTTCATATATGTTCGCACATCTCATATTTATATACATGTTATGTAATTTTAATGTTTTTCTACAAAATATTCAACTTACCTTATAGGCTTTCTTGATTTTGTATTCGGTGTTAAAAAATATCCGTATTCGGATATTCGAAAATTTGATAATAATTTATTAAAAAGTTGGGTTCTATGAAATGTCAATTTTGGTACTCAAATAAAAGTTTTCGAAAATTATAGATATTTAGATAATCGGATATATAAAACAGTTATCCAAAATTTCGGATATCCGAATTGAAAAAACTAAGCTAAAATAATGGGTCTAACATAAAGCCATCATCGCAAATTTTAGATATCCAAATTTCTGATGTAACTAGTTATTGACAAGTCCTTTAAATTATTTAAATTAACAAAAAAAAAATTATTGTCGAAAATATCTTATTTCATATTTTCGCTTTTGGCCTCAAAAAACAATGAGGCGACTTTGATACCATCATAATCGTATTTATCTCTTTGAAAAATCTTATCTTTTAGATAACTTTATCTAAATTCATGTGGCAGCTTGTTTGAGACAAGGATTTTAAACTGTTGAAAGATGATCCTTGATGAAAAACCGAAAAAACTAAAAATGAACATAAAAAAAAAAAAAAAAAAAAAAAAAAAAAAAAACGTTTGAAATTTTGGTCTGGTTTGGTTTTAAAAACATAAAAGCGAACTTTTGGTTTGGGGTTTGGTTTTAGCCAAAACCGCGCAAACCGCCCAATGCTCGCCCCTACTAGTCACTACACTAAAAAAAAGGCACTACATTATTATTTAATGAACATCACTGTTCATCGTCTTCAACAAACTTCCATATACTTTGTTTTATATTTTTCTCATAAAAAACTTAAAAGAATTTCTATCTTCTATTTTTGTTTACTTATGTGCATCTCTCTGAAACTAGATGTAGCATTATTCGCCCTTATCTCTAGCTACCTCCGTCGTGCATGGTGTCATAGAGTCAAAACCCGACGACACGTAGGACACGATGAATGTGACACAAACCACGTGTCAATACATTTGACATGATACACATGTATACACGTGGGCAAAACCCTAATCTCATCAGTCATCACCCTCTTCAAAGTCGGTCAAACAAATAGCACAATCAGTGACCTCACACTCAATAACAGAGTAAGTAACCTTGGTTAGGTTTTAAGGATCTTTTTCTGTAGACCCTTGTTGGCTGATCAATATACTGGTCATGCATGGCCGGTCCAACCAGTGATATGAAACCAAACTAGTGCTATGAAACCAAGCACACATATTAACGCTGCTAGGATATATACGAACCGGGGTATGTCGGTGGTGGCCACAAAATATTCATGTTTATATACATGTCATCTTCATATATGTTCGCACATCTCATATTTATTTACATGTTATGTAATTTTTTTTGACAAAATATTCAACTTACCTTCTAGGATTTCTTGATTTAGTAGTGGGTGTTCAAAAATATATGTATTCGGATATCCGAAAATTTGATAATAATTTATTAAAAAGTTAGGTTTTATGACATGTTAATTTTGGAAATCAAATAAAAGTTTTTCAAAAATTATAGATATTTAGATATTCTCATATATAAAACAGTTATCCGAAATTTCGGATATCCGAATTGAAAAAACTATTGGATCGATGTACTCTAACAAACTAACTTATATAGCTTGTTAAGGTTTAATAACCTCGGATAAATCCTAAGTTATTAACAAAGAAACAGAGCAAACTCTATTAAGTATCGCGAATTTACTTAACAAAGCTAAGAAGAATAACTTTAACAATGAGCGATTTTATTAATAACTCTAACTCTACTTATTATGCGGATCTTTAACAACTCTAATAATATCGAACTTATCTCTAAAACTCTAATAAAATCACGTACATCTTATGCCAATCTAGGGGTCCTTTTATAGGCTCAAGGATACCTAGTCGGTTTACAATATGTATCCTTGTCGTCAAGTAATCTAACATAGAATATTCTAGAATTACAAGACTTTCTATAAATTAATAATCTGAGTTCTTTGATCTTGCGATACTTTGACCTCGTGTACGATACTTTGACTTTATCATTTAGCGATACTTTGACTCGTTGACTTTTCGGTACTTTCATATCCAACAATCCTCCCTAACTTGAATTCTACTTGTTTGACTTCAAGTTCCTTTGTGTTTATCGTTATCGACTTCATCTTTTGAGAACAAATTGTCTTTGTCTTTGGATTGTATCTTTGTAATTTACATGCATAGTCAAAGTATCTTTAGAAATATTCTTTTCTGACATCATCCGATAAGCTCAGTCTTTTCGACAACACTGACAACAAATGACAATTTGTACATTAATTCGATTTAAGTTGCAAACTATTCTCATCACTTCGGTGTATTAAATCTGTGAGAGGTGAATCATTGAAAATTTAATGGATTTAGATCTCTTTACCAAAGCCATTAACTCGGAGTAGCCAAATGTTTTGGTGTGTAAGACCATGGTACCCGATAACCATATGATTTTAGCAAATCATCGACTATCAACAATTTGATTTGTCTTTACCAAAAGTTGTACCATACGGACTAGTTAGTTCTTTCATCATGGTGAACTAAATACCATATAATGGTTTTCCCTTGCCTTTACCACAAGCCATTTTCTTGTGGGCTAGCCAACTCTTCACATTCTTGATATGGTGAGTTGATTACCATCCAACTTATTAGCAAGTTGTCAACTAAAAGCAGTTTGATATATCTTTACGGGCCGTTTGCTCATGGATTAGTCAATCCTTTTGTAACCATGGTGGATTGATAACCTATTGATGTTATCATCTCAAAAACCATTTAGTCAACCTTTGTTTCAAAATTATTTGTTACTTAACAAAGTTTTCTTCAAAAATCATAGCGGTTAAAAGTGCAAGCGATGCTTTGATTAAAGTCTTGTTTGATCGGCGATACTTTGAATAAAATCTTGATTTATCAAAAATAATTTATTCAATTAAGTCTCATACCGGTTATTCATTATCTTACGCAATAGTAGTCCGGTTGATAAATAAATTGATGACCATACAAGCAATTTCATTGTCCTCTTCAACCTCCATTCCATGTTCTAGCATCCTCCTCATAAGATCGATTGTAAGAGGATATCTTCTCGGCAAACATATGAATCATTGTGCCATTTTCCAATTCTAGAACATGAACTCCAGTTCTTCAAAAATCTCCAATGAGACAATTTCCCGTTCTCTTGATTCTTCCAAATTTCATCACTACTTTGTTCTTGATTTCCCGTGCGGTTGTGAGATCTCGGTAAAACTAAACCAATTCCTTCTTATAAGCACGTCTCGACATCATATAGTCTCTTCATATCAACATGCTTCAACCACGCAATCCTTTATATCCTCTGCTTTTCAAATCGCCATCATTGCATTCCTTTCTTTAGCAAGATTTGGTTTTCTAGGCATAAATGAAACGAGGAGCGGTGACTCTAAATGTTCACTAGCTTGACATTCAATTTCTCATTCATCTTCTTAGTTGCTTCTCTATTACGAGCTTCTTGACTTCCTTATCTTCTCTATCTTTAGCATTTATTTCTTCTTGAATCTTTCTAGTGCTTGTTCATTCAAAGCATCTTGAGCGACTCTTAAGCGTGCTAAAGTTGGTTTCTTCTTCTTAACTTCAACCAAAACACCTTTTCCTTTATCCTTAAGATCAATAGCAGGTTGAGAAACTCTTGATTGTTCCTCTTCTTGCACTCCTGGAATAGAGACAGCCCTTGGCTTTGATAAACCATGCAAAATAGTTGCAATAAATTCATCATCACTAGCAGTATGAATTCTTTGAGGTGAATCAGCTTCTTCTGGTATAGCAGTTGTTGAAGGACCAGCTTCTTCTTTATGTGGAATAGTTGAAGGACCAGCTTCCTCTTCAAAGTCTAATACCCTTGGTGTAACCAACTCTTGTCTATGAGTACCAGTGAAAGCAGTATTTTGTTGCTCAGTACCTTGATCATCAGACCTTTCTTCTTCAGTACTTTCAATGTTCTTTTCCAAATTCCTCTGTATAAGCTAAGTACACAAAAAATATCCTCCCCTCAAACAATGCATACGACTATACTAATACTAAATAGTCCTCCCCTTAAATGTAGCTTACTAACTAATATACTCCAAAACACCGCGAAACTCCTTGTTTCTGTCATACTCCTGAAACAACCACATCAAACAATAAAATGATCTTTAAGCTCCTCTTACGGGTTGCCTGTCTAATAAGATGAAAACATTAGTTTCTTTGAGGAACCCAAGCCATTCTTGACTTGTGTTCCCGCAGTGGAGTGACATACTCACATTCTTTGAGTATATAATCTCCACTATTTTTTAAAGCAAGATCGGTATTATCTTGATTTTAGCATGTGGATTTTCAACAAAACTTCCTTTTTCAACTAAATTCTCTTTTCTTTTACCACAAAACATCGATTCACTTTTTGTTGAAAGTACGGTTTGTCCCTCAGATACTTTCTCTCTTAACCCATTCTGTTTTAACACTTGGTTCTGTGATCTAGATCCCCTTTGTGAATTGTAATACCTTCTAGGTTGATAATAGTGAGATCTCCTAGGATTTACGTGCCAAGAGTTATTCACAGTACCTTGGTTGAGCTGAGCGATGCTTTGAGAAGGTCTTGCTTGTGAAAATCTTGGTGGTTTAGAAAAGGTCTTCTCGGTGGGGTACCTATAGTGCGGTGAGAAGTTGTTATGATTAACCCTATTTGAATTATTCCATACTGGTTTATGCTCTCTAGGATTCTGATTAGCAGACCTATTCTTTGAAAATTTCCTAAGGTATTCTGAGTGACGTTCACAATCCTTGATTAAATGATTAGGACTAAAGCACACAAAACATAGTTTTTCACCCATACTTCCCACATGACTTCTTCTATGTCTATGACCAAAACTATTGTGCCTTCTAGGTGAATGATGAAATCTGTTTTGACCAAAATTATCCCAAAAAGGTTTAGCAGTACTGTTTTGAAAAGGTTTTCCTGAAGGTATTGCTTGTGGAGCAGTACTTTGAGTAGAAGGTACTGCTTGATTTTGAAAATTTGTTTCAACAGTTTCTTTTAGGGTTTCGGACCTAGATTGACCAATAAGCTTCTTCTAAACTCTAGGCTGTCTACACCAAAGCGTGAAACATCGGGTCTTATGGGTTGATGACTACCAACTGGATGTGGAGCGACATGATAACCGTTATCTTTCTTATACTCGGAGGTGAATCACTAATTGAATCCTCATTACTAGATGTGTCTACATAATTAATGAGTTCATCATCACTAGTGGTTACATCTTCTAAATCATCCCGATCACTAGATGTGTTTTCTTCATGTTATCAAAGTCCATACCAAAACCTAAGCCGGTTTAATGTAAGCTCTCGTTGTTTTGAACATAAGTAACATGTGACAGACGATTCTTTCCGGGCATCAAACTTTGCTAACAAATCATCTCTCTCTTAGTTAGTTTCTCAATTTGACAATTTTAAAATTTAGTTTCCATTCACTCGGTTTTAGCGGTAATCACATTGTTCATATTTTTCATTAAGCCATTTCATTATTTTCATGTGTTATAATTTTAGCTTCCATAGACTCTAAAGTTGTTTGGTAACACTGCTACCTCGAGACCTAGCCCTTACACAATTATCTCTTTCATAAACATAATTAGTAAGTAGTTTTGATAAAAATCATGACACTTAGAACATACCTCGTGATAGGGTTGATGCGACTTGATCGACATCTTGAGTCTGTTGAAATCGGTTTTCTTCTTAGTCGGAGTTTCCACAAAGCTCGATACCACTTATTGGATCGATGTACTCTAACCAAACTAACTTATATAGCTTGTTAAGGTTTAATAACCTCGGATAAATCCTAAGTTATTAACAAAGAAACAACGAGCAAACTCTATTAAGTATCGGAATTTACTTAACAAAGCTAAGAAGAATAACTTTAACAATGAGCGATTTTATTAATAACTCTAACTCTACTTATTATGCGGATCTTTAACAACTCTAATAATATCGAACTTATCTCTAAAACTCTAATAAAATCGGGTACATCTTATGCCAATCTAGGGGTCCTTTTATAGGCTCAAGGATACCCTAGTCGGTTTACAATATGTATCCTTGTACGTCAAGTAATCTAACATAGAATATTCTAGAATTACAAGACTTTCTATAAATGAATAATACAGTTCTTTGATCTTGCAGTACTTTGACCTCGTATGCAGTACTTTGACTTTATCATTTAGCAGTACTTTGACTCGTTGACTTTTCCAGTACTTTCATATCCCAACAAAAACTTAGCTAACATAATGGGTCTAACATAAAGCCATCATCGCAAATTTCAGATACCCAAATTTCTGATATAATTAGTTATTGACAAGTCCGATAAATTATTTAAATTAACAACAAAAAATTATTGTCAAAAATATCTTTTTTCATATTTTCGCTTTAGGTTTATAAAAACAATGAGACGACTTTAATACCATCAGAATTGTATTTTTATCTCTTTGAAAAATCTTTATCTTTTAGATAACTTTGCCTAAATCCATGTGGTAACTATTTGCGAAAGTGATATTAAACTTGTAGAAAAGATGACCCTCCAATGAAAAACCGAAAAAACAAAAAATCGGACCACAAAAAAACCAAACCAAAATTTTGGTGTGAGGTTTGGTTTTAAAAATCTTAAAACTGAACTTTTGGTTTGGGTTTTGGTTTTAGCCAAAAACCGCCCCAAACCGCCCCACGCTCACCCCTATATCGTGGAATATAGTTTTACATTTTTGTATCAATAGTTAAATGCTAACTTGTTGTTAATAATCTAATCTAATAAAAATGGTAAGAAAAAACAATATATAAATAAATAAAAACTTTCATTTACAAAAGATGGTAAAAAAAAACTTTGAAAGTATCTTATATTTTCCTACTTTGTTGAAGGTACTTAAGTGATGGAAGCTCGAGAGATTAAGAGCCTTGAACGACTTCGAGTTCTCTTTTTTAAGCTTTAAACCGTAATAAAACAAGTAACCCACGTTAGTCATCGCGACTTGTGTGTTTAGTCTGTGGTCTAACTTTAGCCCGAGGATGAGTATGCGTTTAAGGTAATTGCGAAGATTTAAAGTAGAAAGAGAAAAAGTGTATTGAATACTTCGGTATTAAATGCCCAATCACTTGGGTGGTTAGGTCTATTTATCATATTTATCTCCTTATAACGTATTACCTAGTATAGTGGTATTACGTGCCGACCCAATAATGACAGTTGATTTCATACGTTAGATAATTCGTCAGTTAACACAAGTAAGATCCCGTGCAGGTCGCTAAATCACTTTGTATGTGAAGTCTTCTATTATCTAATGGATAATAGAGTACTCCTTTCATTGGTCCATGACGATCTTCTTTCAAGACATGTCACTGCTTTCATAACTAAGTAGAGCTTCGTTTATACTTAGTTAATTCGGAAGAGACACTTTTAACAACAGATTGAATAATTAAGTGTGGTTCATTTTTATTATTCGTGAATCGTATTTGATGCAGTGTAAATACTCACTTTTTATGTATGTTGAGAATATAAACCAATTTTTAGTTTATGAAATATGTAAAGGATAGTGAAAATAATGAAGAATACAAATTAACATTTTTTATAGCTTTTATATCTACGGAATCCTACATAAAGATATTTCATTTTCTTGTACTTAGACTTGTTTGAGTATCATTTTTGTCCTTTTTTTACTTAAGTGAACAATGTCTTATATTCTTTTAGGAACAAACCAATATAATAAACACAAATATGTTAATTTAGCAAAGATTTTCTAAAAACTCAACTCCAATATGCATTTTGAAATGACTAGGAAAGAAAGTTATTGTATTTATTTTAGCATTTATAGTTTTGTACCATTTAATTCAATATCTTCTTTTTTCATTTCAGGATTATATATAACTAATTTATTATAGAAGGTTCATTAAAGACTTTGAAAGTATAAGCAGACCACTTACTCAGCTCCTTAAAAAGAATGCTTACCATTAGAATGAAGATGCTCAAGCTGCTTTATTGCTCTTAAGACAACTATGACACAAGCTCTAGTCTTAGGCCTTCCGATTTTCTCAAAACCTTTTGTGGTGAAAATTGATGCATCGGGGGTGGGAATTGGAGTTGTTTTACAACAAGATGGGCATCCCATAGCTTATTTGATTAAAACACTATCTGCTAGACACCAATCCTTATCCACTTATGAAAAAGAGTTCTTAGCAGTGTTACTTGTAGTGGAGAAATGGAGGGGATACCTTTTGTATAGGTTCTTTGTTATTAAAATTGATCACATCCATGCGAAGCATTTACTGAACCAAAGGATCACCACACCTGCACAAAATGAAGTGGTTACCCAAGCTCATGGGGTTTGATTATGAAATGGTTTATAAACAAAGAGTGTAGAGAATGTAGCTGATGATGCACAATCTAGGTTGGAAGGAGTTGAGGAATTGTGTACTATGTCTTGTTCAACTGTTACTACTGATTTGTTTGATAAAGTAGTGTAGTTAGGAAACATATGAGGAGCTCAAGGCAGTGATTACCAAGCTCAAGGGAGGACTAAAAACAAAGAAGCACTACCCTTGGGTTAATAACTAGCTGTTGAGAAAGGACAAGCTGGTTGTAGGTGATAATCTGCACTTAACCTTCTTGCCTTGTTTCATTCTTACGGGGAACCCTGCATAATCTATCAGCCTCTTACTCCGAGATGTGTTGATATGGAAACAGGAGACACCACTCCAGTCTCCGACTACTAAATTCAAAACGCACAAATCGAGTCTAGAGCCACGAGATTCATCAAAAGATCTTTTAGGAACACTTAACATTTCTACACTTTTTTCAACATTAAGAACACAAGTTATAATTTTTAGAGTCCTACGCAGATCATAACAATCTGCCAGAACATTTATGAGATGATTTACAAATTTGATCCTCAGTGATTGAATGAAAACTCATGCCATGGTAAAGTATAAACAACCCTGACAGCAGGTCACTTCGATAATCCCTCGTGGGTTACGCTTAGTGTTCGCGATGGTTCCAAATGGTCTACAGTCGTGGAGTGATACCTTAGTATACTCGGTGACTCAAAAACGATGTGAAGATATTGAGTGCGGGGACATGCGGTAACCATCGATGCGAGATTCGTCAAAGAACGCCAATGTTACGGGATGTGCACATGCAAAATATCCGAACACTTACGTCGGGAATTTATTGATAACTGTCTTCATGCAGGTATTCATAAATGTTACACCCCTATCCCGGAATACCAATAGGTCCCACCATGGTTGAATTTGGTCTAAGGACCTAGCGATATTGACTAGTCCACCCGATAGTCAAACTAATAGTTAACGAATGTTATGTGTTTCGTCATAGAAAGAAGGGGGCTTATGTTGCCAAGTGATAAACTTGCTATTATGTATTAGTGGCCAAATTAGAAAGAATGGGACTTGAGGGACCATTTGTGTCAAATGGGAAAAGTTACCACCTACTTATTACTAGATACTTCCTCTAGTATCAAAAGATTTCCAGAAACATGTTGGTGTTTGTGTGTGTCGAACATAGAAGAAAAAGAAGAAGACCATCATGTCTTGATAGTCAAATGGAAGGAGGATTCTTGGTCTAATATTAGCAATGAGCCCTAGTGTTCATCCTTAATCAAGTAAGTAACCCAATTGATGTGTTAATTGTAAATTGATGGGTTAAGGTTCATGCACCCAAGTTGGTGGTTTTGAGTAATTATGGTTTTAAATTCAAATTGAGGTGTTATAGTGTTATTGGGTGAAGACCCTTTAAATGTATCATAACCAAATGGGTAATTTTGATTGAATAATTAGAAAGTTATAGTAATCTTGGGGTAATCTTATTATGGGTAAAAGTTGAGACATTTATGGGTTGGGTCATCACATAATCAATATATGATTATGTGATGATTAGAGGTTTTTTATGTAAGCCAAATAGTTATGTAAACCATGGCTATAGTTAATTGATAATGTTTATAATTGTGTGTTAAGGATGTTAAAGATTAATAATTATTTATAAAATGTTATCTATAATTATTTAACAACACAAAAAGCATAAGGACCGTTAAGCAATTAATGATAATTGACTAACGGTTAAAGGATAAGGACTAGAATGTAATTTGGAAGTCAAGAAGGATCCGGAATACCCCTTATGGGCTATGGTCGGTCGTGGGTATCAAGGGGAAACCTAAACCCACTCAAACTTGTGCTCCAAGTTTTACACACTATATAAACAAGGCTAGGGGTCATTATTTGTTACTCTTGTACACTTACCCTAAACCCTAAAATTGTTTTCTTGGTTCTTTTTTTCTTTTTGCCGATCGAATCAAAATCCCCACAAGGGATTAGATTGGTGTTTTTCTTAAACAAAATTGTTTGGTTTAATTTATGTTCTTTACTAGCATAACTTTAATTCGTTATAGTACGTGTATACAAGAACGTGATTCAATAACACTATTGATTGAATCTTGGATTGAATTACAAAACGGTAAGGGGTAATTCATATAATTCTTATATACCCTAATTAGGGTTCATATCAATTGCTTTATTGGAATTGATTCTTGTTTAGCTAGAATCAAAGGTACACATTACTTTTATATTCGGTTAATTAGTTTACATGTTATATGTTCCTACGCTTCCGTATGTGTACTTGATGTCTATGTGTTTAACTATGATTAGTCATGTTATTAAATTCCAATAGGAAGGTGTGCTAGTTCATGCCCACATAAGTCAGTTGTACTCTACCGAGGTGGCAGGGGTGAGATCTTAATCGACTATCCATGTTCTTATGCCCAATTGTGTTTTGTAGTTAAATTGACACATTTTTTATTTGCTTTGCAGTGATGGATGTTCTCTATTTGGGTCCCATAGATGGTGCCATGTTTACGTATGATATCTAAAGGGATAATAACTTTAAAAAGATCATAGTTGTCCAAAAGTATTCTTGTGGCTATCAAATAAATTGTTTTGCTTGTATGGGTACTGAACTTTCAATTTTGGACTTTTTGAGGTACTTTGTGACATTTTTGCACCTCAAATTATTAAAAATCCAGGGGCAAATCACAAAAGTACTTTAAAAAGTCCGAAATTAAAAGTTTAATACCTCAAAATGTCAGAAATTGAAAGTTTAGTACCTGTATAAGTAAAAAAATTTGTTTGATACCTAGAAGAGTATTTTTAGACAAGTATGATGATTTTTAACGTTATTATCCCATATCTAAAGTGTGATTAAAAGTGAATTGAGATGGTTATTTTGTTTGGTTTCACGTTGAGAATGGTAAGGACCCCAAGATAAGAATGAGAATCTAAATTTAGGGTAACACTTAAATCAACCAAGTGTGTGTATTAAGTATTACTAACTATTTGTGAATAAGTGTGTGAAAATATATGAAGGAGAAAGTGATACATTTCTTGTGTGTGATACCCTTCTATTTATAAAGAGGTATCTAGGGTTTTTAAATAAACCCTCCTGGTTGATTAATGGCTGACAGACCATGCGTTGATCATCTAATGGGCAGACAAGGATGACATGTGTCATTCCTTTCTTGGTTTGGTATAGTTCGTACATGAAATGTCTGATATACGAATATGAATGATAATTAAAGTAGAAAAATAAAGTAACATTATATCAATTTTTATAAACATCACTTCATTATAAAATCACCGTGAAATTAATATAATTTTCTTGCTCATTTATATTTTTGAATGGTACATATTTTCTTTCTATTTTATATGTCTTAATGGTTTATATATATGTTTCAAAAGGCAAAGAAATGGTGTATAATATTTGTGAGGCATTCATTCTTTTGTAGTCAGTTAGTAGTTACCATTTAAGAGATAAAGATCATTTATGCATTCATATTTCCTTTTGTGTGGCTTCGTCATTACACTATATATACATTTAGCAACGTTGCTAGGAGGCAGGTTGTTTTATACTACTACCACACCCAATAGGAGGGAAATGAACAGTAACTAACGGTCGCTAGTTAACGGTTGTTACTAACGACCGTTATCTTTATTTTTATTTTTTTTTTAATATTAAAAAAAATTACGTAATTGGTCCTTCATGTTATATATCCGTTGCAAAGTCAGTCCTTTTATCTACTAACGATCATTACTTAACGACCGTTATCTTTAATATTTTACGTAATTGGTCCTTCATGTATCAGATCCATTGCAAACTCAGTCCTTCATGACTAACTTTGCAACGAAACACTAACGTAAGCACAATTTGTGTAACAAAATTAAAAAATAATTTTTGAAAATAGTCCTTGGGGTTAACGATCCGTTACTGAGTTAGTCCCCCGCGCTACTCGGCGGATCGCAACGGAAATCAATAATTTTGTATTCAAAAGTCACGGCGCGGCGGTGCTAAAAACCTCCCTCGCTCCGCGATGAAGCATAGCGAAAATCAATAATTTTGTATTCAAAGGTCCGGTCGCGAAACACGGGGCTTCAAACCTCGTATGCGAACAAATTTGAACCCTGCAGTTTTATTATTCTATGTGACAATATACGATCCACAGAGCATGCTACTTTTGGATTACTAACTTCTGAGACGGGTTTTTTACTGTTTCTAATAGAAACACCTTCCCGGAGGCACTTTATTTTAGATACCATCAATCCACTGCATACCATTGGACAAATCTTGACCGTTCGATCAGAAAACAGTTTTTAAGATTAAAAAACACGGAGGTACCATTTGTGTAATTTCGTCATTCTATCTCACCCACTGGTCCAATCACAAACACTTCATTTCTCTCACATAACCACAAAATTTACTCACACAAAAAACACACAGATAAATCACTTTCTCTCTCTAACAAAACTTCATAATAAACCAAAAACATCACAAATCAACCGATTTTAACCGTCAAAATCAAATAAAACACATACGAATGGATGTATCGAGGCAATCAGAACCAGATCCGGAAAAAAACGGTTCAAAATGAAGAGATTCAGACTGAAAATGATGGTACGACGCTTCCAATTCATTATTTTGTTATTATTTAACTATTTGGTTGAGTTTCTTTATGTTTTCTTGAAAATTGAAGTTAAAATCTGAGTAATGAATTTGTTTTGGTGTGCTTTTATTGTGATTGTAACATGCTTTTGGTTGTGTTTTTTAGTGTTTACATTTGGTTGAGTTTCTGAGTAAAACACTTTGTATACATGGATGCACACCAAGTGTTTGATGAAATGTGTGAGTGAAAAGTATCATACGTGTAGTATCACTAGTGATATTTGAAGTTGAACTGTATATATGTATTATCACTAGTGATATTTGTATTTTCACTTGTGAAATTTTTGTTTATTTGAAAGTTTTTTTTTACTTGTTAAGCTTTATTATATGTCATGTATAGTATCACTTTTAATATTTTATTGTTATTGTTTTATAATCACAGTTACACTTTTTTTTTTGTTAAAAGTTCTGATGATATACTATTTACTGTGTGTAAATGAAGTTCTGTCGTCAATCAAATTTTTGACTCCATGATATGTGTCTAAAAAAACATATATTTTATGCTATATAAACCCACAAAACATCAAAAACACAAAATGACTCTCAAAATGATACAAATTCATAAAAATGTGTTTTATGTAATTCGGTACAAAGATTGAAAAACAAGTGAAAAATGATCAATTTCACAACAATTGTCGTTTTCGGTCCACAGTTACACAAAATGTCAAAACTAGTCCCTAAAAGTTTTAAATGAATGAAAAGTCAACTTAAGTCCTTGGGAAATCAAAATGTTCACAAAACATCCACGGACAAAGTTTACACAAAATGGCAATTTTACCCCTCGAGTTACAAAATTGGCAAAAATGGTCCACAGGTATTCTAAACTTGGAATTTTACAAATAATACCCTTGTACTATGCATGATTGAAAATTTGGAACATTTTGATAAACTTTTGGAAATTACACTTTTAGTCCTCAAAATCCAAAAAAATTACAAAAATAGTCCTTGGACCTTTAAAAATGGATTTTATGCAAAAAGGGTTCTTGTTTTACCAATGTTTGTCAAAATTGGTCCTTGTGAGAAGTTTGGAAATGTTCAATTTCAGTCCTTGGAGTTTGGCAAAATTACACTTTTGGTCCTTGTTTATCACTTAAACCAAACGGACACAATATTATTACTAAGGCCCAAACCCAAATACATATCCAAGCCCAATCCACTGCTCTTGACCCTTGAACCTTGAACCTCGGTCAAATCTCATTCGACCCCGACCACAATCCATTTTGACCTTTTGTATTATTAAACCCACGGTCAAACGAAGGTCGAAACCCCCTTTCGGCGTTAATACCACTACCACTGCTTCACCCATCTCTTCCCATTGAATCCCCAAAACCGGACTGGTTTCACCATTTTCAACCCCTCCCATTCCATGTCCCTCGAACTCCTATACACTCCAAAAACTCTTAATTGAATCAACGAACCATTTAATGATTAAACACCTTTGAAGACTATTTTGGCGCCAAAAGTAAAATGGATGGTTCTGATTATTTAGAGCAATCCAAGGGTTCAGATATGGTGGGAAACAATCAGAGTACAAGTGGGGAGATGTTTGGGTATAAAAGAATGAAGAAAAGCAGAAGAAGAGCACTTTGGCCTTAAGCCTTAGTCAAGTAGTCATAGTTTTTTACTGCTTTCTTAGTTTAAATGTCTTTTAAGCTTTCAAATGTTGTATTTTATCTTAAAGTAGTGTAATGAAACCTTCTTTTCAGTTTAATTCCAGTTTAACTTCAGTTTCAAGTTTTTGCTCAATTCCTTTAATTTTCCATGTTATTTAATTTCAAGTTTAATGGTTGTTTATTTGGATCTTTAAGTTCAAACAAGCTCTTGACAAAGTTTTAAGGCTTTTAGATTCATTAAACATATTCTAGTCTTTAAATTCGGAAAAGCTATAAAAATCAATAAAAGTCAATGAAAGTCAACTGTGGTTGAATAAGCGATTAAGGGTGAGAGAAGCCAATCTGGATGGTTTTACGGTTTCTAGTTTGTTGACACCAAGCTAGGAGTGGTCTTTTGTTCCTTGGTACTCGGTTTAGCCATGATCACTTGTAGCTTTATTTTACAAATTTTTGCATTTCTTGTTTTATTGTTTTACTGCTATGATTTTTATGTTTGATGTTTCTTTGTTGTTAGTGTATGATATTAAAGCTTTATATTAGGTTGTTATGTTTTGGATATGTTTGTGGTTTGATATGGCATTTGGACTGCTTATATGCTTGTTTTTGATATTCATAGGCTTAGACATTTGTGACTAATTGTTTGAGCTGGAAAAGGTCCAAATTGACACTCTGGTACCTCTGGAATGGATGGAATAGGTTCATACTCTCTTTTGCTTTGAAAACTGCAAAACAGTCCTTGTTAGAGATTGTTTGGATTTGATAGTGAATCTGTGTTAATGGCTGTGTATGTGGTTGTTCTTGCTTGTTACACTCTTTATATGGCCTTAGTGACTCAGTGCAACCTTAACCAAATGGTGTAGCATGGTAGAAAGTCAAAATGACAATTGATGATCTCATTATGAGCACTGTGAGGTTGTTGGATCCTTAAATCTTGTTTATCTGTTTTAATGTTGTGTATCTTTGTTTATTTCATGTTTATATTGCTTAATATATCATATATAATCAGTAGATTAAGTTTTAAATTCATATTAGTCAACTTTTCAGTTTTAAGTAAAAGTCAAAATTTCAGATTTTGTGTTTTTGAATTAAATGTATAATTTTGTGTAGGACTCTGTATTAAGTTTAAGCTTATGCCCTTTTGGGATTTCAAAATTTAGCTGCTTGACTAAATTGTAAAAATATTAGTTTACATTTTCTCAGCTTTTAAATAGCTTGTTCATTAGCTTATTTTCGATTACTCTGTGCATTTGCATGCCTGCACCATGGTTTCTTGTCAAAACCATGAGCTTGCATAAGCTCATGGATTTGACCCTAGCTGGTATACTTGGCTTATTTGTGTTGCCATTATGGTCTTTTATCTATGTGTATGGTTATTTTTCGGTTTTAGCTTATTTACCTAGCTTAATCTCCCAATCCTTTTGTCCTTTTTGCCCACTCAACTGAAGCAAGCGGTTGAGTGGGGCTATCAAATAAGTTCTTATAAGCTCCTTAATGAGCTTGAGATTGTGATTCTTGGCTTTGTGAGAAGCTAAGCGGTCCATCTCAATGTCTCGGTTCAAGTTGAGCTTATTAGAGCTTATTTGATAAGTTCAAATAAAGCTGTGTTTGCCCACTCACAACATACCACCGAGCGATTCGGTGGTATTACACCATTCACAAGCCTCTCATAAGCTTCTTAGTGATCACTAGCCTGTGTGGCTTGGTTTTTAGGAAGCCTAGCAAGCCAAGTTTTTGATCATATGCTTAAATTTCATGTTGCGACTCATTCACTAGAAATTTGCACAAGCTATTGGATTGTCCCGTCCATCGATGTATCTTTGAGTCCATCGACATATCTTGAGTGTCGATGCCATCTTCATAAGCCTCTCAAAAGCTCATCGGTGGGTCCCACTTGATGAGCTTTGGCTTTTGAAAGCCAACCATTTCGACTTGCTTCCCCATTCTCACTTTGCCATATTAAGCTCATATACTTAGCTTAATTTGCCAATTCATAAAGTCTGCAAGGGTGTTTGGTTACATTGAATCTTGTAAGAGCTTATGAGCTTTTACAAGCTTGTAGATGATTGCTGTGCATATTCTTGTACATACTTGTCCATACGACTTGTATGCATATATTTTCACCTTCTTTAATCGGTGGGAGCTTATTACGGGTCCTTTGAGGCCTCAATTCCATCGAGTCAAGCCAAAAGCTTGATTGTCTAAACCATAAGCTCACACTTTAGCAGTCCATTTTTCTTGTTTATATTGTTGCATTGGACTTGTATATACCTTAGTTCACCTTTGTTTTATCTGTATAGCTTATTTTGAGCTTATCATGAGCTTAAGCTCAACGGTCGAGCAAAAGCTTAGCTGTTGGGCTCATAAGCTCATGCTATGCTATTTCTTGGTTTGTATAGCTTATTTTCATCACATATGTATAATATTAGTACTTAATAAGTCCAGAAAGCAGAAAAGCCAAAAGAAGTCCTTTTAAGCTTAAGTGATAGCTTATAGTTATGAGCTTTTGCACATTAGCTTATTTTTGTACATAAGCTGCCATTTTATACTTTTCCTAGCTTCTTTTATTTATTTTAGAATTTTGTAAAAGTTTGAGATTTTTCTTTTCTTGTTTAGTATTTTAATAAATAATATTAGTTTTAATACTTTTTAATAGTTAATAATTATTAATAATTAGTATAATTGTATAATAAATATATTTTCTGTTTTAAAATTAGTTTTATAATATTTTAGATTTTTCTAAGTTTAAATTTTATTTTTCCAAGTTATTTTTATATTTTCTAGTATTTAAGTGTATTTATAATAGTAAATAATTAATAATAAATAGAATAATTATATAAAAAATACATTTTCAGTTTTAAAATTCATTTTATGATATCTTAGATTTTTCAAATTCCTTATTTCATTTATTTAAGTTAATTTTAGATTTTCTTACTATTTAATTCATTTTTAATACATTTAATTCATTTTTAATTAATAATAATTAATTTAATAGTGTAAAAATTTATTTTTCTTTTCTAATAATTTTCTTATCTTTTTAGGATTCTAAAAATATAATTTTCACATTTGTGAGAGTTGTATTGGACTGAATTCACGTTTTTACTTTGTACGTTTGCGTAAAATTTAGTAAACGTAAGTTTTTTTTTTAGATTTTAATCGGTAAACAATTGTAAAAATAGAATTAAAATGACTTCAAAATTTTGATATTTTTATATTTCCTTAGTATAATTATAATCCTTTTCTTATTTTATTTTTGTTACATTTATGTAATTATTATATACACATATGTTTTAGTTTTTAGTTTTCTTAACTTTTGTATATATTTGTAAATTATAGTTAGATATTTTAATCTTATTTAATTTGCATTTAAGTCGCTTAGACTTGTAAATCTCTATTATAGTTATAATCGTTTTGTTTTATACGTTTACGTTTTAGTAACGTCGTTTGTATATCTTTTGCGTTTTAGGTTTCGATTATGCGTTTTTAACGACATAGGCGTGTGAGCTATTACTATTCACATTCCTAGTGTTAGTCAATCGATTCTGTTTTGTACATTCTTGATCATATCATTTTATTACACGATCGTTGTATTCGGGATAT
Organism: Chrysanthemum lavandulifolium; assembly: GCA_022545495.1. Classification (NCBI taxonomy): domain Eukaryota; kingdom Viridiplantae; phylum Streptophyta; class Magnoliopsida; order Asterales; family Asteraceae; genus Chrysanthemum; species Chrysanthemum lavandulifolium. The sequence goes on from CM040240.1 coordinate 143,557,659, forward strand.
CACGCCTCACCAAGACATAAACGATCTAAGGTTATTTTAATCCTTGGTAAACTTGCATTTTCTCCCGGTTGTCGCCTTTTATCATCTGTTACGGTTGACCGTTCGTTCATAGCGGTTGATAAGTGTGACGAAGAAATAAAAGAGGGTGGTCAGGGAGTGAATCACTCCATCTCCGGAGATTCATAAAAGTAAGGTATATTGTAGCGTATAAGCATGTCTCCTTTAGAAGAATTAAGCGTGATAAAACCACGAATGTATGCGCGTACTTGATTTAACATTTAGCTTATGTTTATATCACGATGATACATACACATTCGAGAGAATGTGTATGTATACTTTCATTAGAATGTTATAATGGTATCCCTAAAACACGGATATTTATTCTACAAGATAAACACTTTGCTATTTTGTAGATTTTAGTAGTTTATTGAGGGATTGTTGTGAAAGTTAGATAATTATTGTGATAATATAAGAGACTTAACAGGCTAAAATAAATATTGTGACTGTAACATGCTTTTGTTAGATTTGTGGCAGATATATGTGCATAATGGATAGATTGGGCATGCTTCAATATGTTTAATAGCGATATTTGACTCTAGTATTAGTTAGTAGTATATCATCTATGATACAACAATTGCAACGATTGCTTATTCGTAGTATATCACCTAATGATACAACAGTTTGTAATGATTGTTTATTGGTAGTATATCACCTGTGATACAACAGTTATAATGATTGCTTGTTGGTAGTATATCACCTATGATATTTTGATGACGTATACTTATTCAGTTTATATATCACGTATGATGTTAAAAATAATGAACTATTCATACACTAACATGGTATATATTTTATGCGATTTGAATATAAAGCGAGAACTATCAAGAATAAAAGAAGCAAAAAGCGAGGGTTGAAGGTGAAAGGAAAAAGACTTTCGCGAAAAACGACCAAGTCAAACTGAAGAAGTGAACAAAGAAACAACATCATCACCGACAACACTAACAATACCAAGCAAATTAACAAAATCCGCTGCTAGACGTTTAAGCTTAGAAAACACACCAAGAACAAAAACAAAAACAGAAACACCACCAACAAATACTGAAAGAAACATCTGTGATATCACCTGTGATATAACAGGATCTACAACCATCAACACCACCAACAGTAACTGCTGAACTAACAACAGAGACTACATATAAGAAAACAAAGACGGTTGTTGAAAAAGAAGAAGATGAATGAAGAAGAAGAGGTTGCAAATTAAAAAGAATGAAGTGGGAAAGAAGACAAAAGGAATGGATGCTCAAAAATATGTCAAGAAGAAAGTTGTAGAAAATAAAAAGACAAAAGCATCAATTAGTAATTTTCTTTTTCTACTTAAATTTTAATTTTCTCTTGCTACTTAAATTGTAAACAATGGTAATTTCTATTCAGTTGTAAACAGTGCTTTGGGTTTATTTGAATATAAACTTCTTTTAGTAATTTTATTAGAGTATCACAAGTGATACTAATGAAAAGTCACTTAAAAAAGCTGTGATTATAAACAAAAAGCGTGAAGTAAAAAAAAAAAAAAAAAAAAAAAAAACAAAACAAAACAAAACAAAACAAAAAAGGAAAGAAATAAAGACAAAAAAAATGTGAATTAAAAAAAAAACAAAAAGACAAGAAAAAAACATGGACTTAGGTTTATCTACTAAATCTTAAGTTAATCATCACCATTAGATCAAACTAGATGGATGGTGAGGATTTGTCCATTGGTAAGCATCAAAATAAGAGTAAGCAATTGAAAATATCTTCACCTTCCAGTTAAATGATTTTTTAAAAGAAAAACAAAGCGTGCAGCTTCTAATATTATTTCTAGCTAGTACGTATGTTTTCTTACCAATATATTATTTCCCTATTGATATAAGGGTTAATGGCATGTAATACACTAATACCTACGTACTTTCTCATTTGTTCCATTATCATATACGAACCCAAAAATACACAATACCCATCCAACTTTCAAATTTTGTTCAAATATCGATCTGAACTTTTTATTTGTTCAAATATCGAATCTGAACTTTTTATTTGTTCAAATATCGATAGGTACTTTTTATTTGTTCAAATATCATGCAAAAAAAACAAAGAAAAACAAAATTTGAAAGTTGGATAGGTATTGTTGTAATATTTTGAGTTCGTATATGATAATGGAACAAATGAGAAAGTACGTAGGTATTACATGCCATTAACCCTTGATATAACTATATAAGATATAATAACCAGTCCTAAACCTTTCTATTCGAAGAATTTTCTAAACACGCAAATTATGAGAATTATCAAACGAAAATGACATATATTGAACAGTATATGCATATTGCTATTTCAAACGCATGTATGGACCTTTTCCACCATTATATGCTAACAATTCAAGACCAGTTTGTATATATATATATATATAGATAAATTATATGAATGTGTTCAATAAGAACTTATCAAGCTGAGTTATACGTGCAATGACAAACCAACTCTTATTCGTTTCAAATTTATGCTGCGTTTTGCTACTTCTGTCGGCCAGTTCAATTCAGGCCGATCCTGATGACAATAGAAATGTATGTTAATAATTGTTTTCTGTTCCGTGTTTAGAATGACTGTGATATACGTCGCCTAAAGTTTTCGATCTTGGCATATTTATGCAGGTATATGTGGTTTATATGGGCCACAACACTCAAGATCATACATCTGCATCCTCACTGCATTTGAGCATGCTAAAACAAGTTATTGGCAGGTCACTAATCACTTTATATTAATCTCTATTTTGTATTAGTTCTTCTAATGCAAGTGCCGTTAACAGAGTCTGATCTTTTAAGAAACAAAACCAACTAGTTAATTTCTTGCATACCGCTTTATTTTTGCAGGGACGCGGAAAAACATTTGCTTCAAAGATACACTAAAAGCTTTCACGGATTTTCAGCAAGACTCACCAAAGAAGAGGTTAAAATATTAAAAGGTATGCAAATATAGTTTGAAACTTTTAACACAAATATATCTGTACAAGTTGTTCATCTGAATTCACCCTAAAATTTAGTATTTGATATATAGGGATGAATAGGGTTGTTTCCGTGTTTCCAAGTAGAAACAACAAATTGGCAACAACAAGTTCCTGGGATTTCTTGGGGTTTCCACTTACAGTAAACAGATCAACAACCGAAAGTGACATAATCATTGGAGTTATTGACACCGGAATTTGGCCGGAATCACCTAGTTTCACTGACATGGGTTATGGTCCTCCTCCACCTAAGTGGAAGGGCATATGTCAAGGAAATTTCTCTTGCAACAAGTAATCAATTCTTAACATTTTGCTTATGCATATATTATTATCCATATTTTTTTGTCATTAGATCAACTTGTAACTAAATTATTGAAAATCCAAATACAGCAAAATAATTGGAGCTCGATACTTCAAGGCAGATGGAAGATACGATCCTGAAGACTTTCTATCACCAAGAGACTCTAATGGTCATGGGACCCACACGGCATCAACGGCTGCTGGAAACATAGTCAGGAATGCAAATCTACTAGGCCTCCACACGGGAACAGCTCGAGGGGGTGTCCCAAGGGCTAGAATTGCAGTCTATAAGGCATGTTGGCATAATGGTGGTTGTCAAGATGCTGACTTATTGTCAGCTTTTGACGCCGCTATTGCTGATGGTGTCGACATAATATCTATTTCGGCTGGCGATTTATATGCCACTGAAGTTTTTGAAAGTAGTTTTGCTATTGGTGCCTTTCATGCCATGAAAAATGGAATATTGACTGTACAATCTGCTAGTAACGATGGGCCGAGGCCACAGACTACAGGCAGTATTGCTCCATGGATTCTTTCAGTGGCTGCAGGCAGTAAAAACACAGAGTTAATCACTCCAGTAAGACTAGGCAATGGTCTGGTTTTTAATGTGAGTACTGTATATTCAAATTTAGTGCTTATATCTTGGTATAATTGGTATAGTGTTTTAACATCAAAATTAACAGATTTTCATTTTTCATTTTATCTCAGGGATTTTCGACAAATCCTTTTGAACTTGACACATTGTATCCAATAATTTACGCTGGAGACGCTCCGAATATCACAGCTGGTTTCAATAGCTCGAGATCAAGGTAAAGAAGAATTATCCATACAAATTTTTCAGTCCCTGCTGAGTTAATTAGCATCTATTTGGTTGCATGAAGTTTGTTGATTTTTAATCTTCGGTGTTTATATATTTCTCTGTGGATATTGTGGAACATATATCAGGTTATGCATCAAAGACTCGTTGGACAAGAATTTAGTGAAAGGTAAAATAATATTATGTGAATCGGTGAACACTGGAGAAGACGCAATGTTGGCTGGTGCCGTTGGGTGTATCATGACATACACCACGCCCTTTGTTGAATTGATAAATTCTTATACTTTTCCTGTTAGTGCTGTAAACCTTGATCAAGCAAGAAGTATTATTCAATACATACGATCAACAAGGTAAACAACCATGAGTTTCCTTAGTAACACCACTTCTTTATTTATGAATATTCAGAAACTGATGAGAATGAAACTTCAATTCGTTTCAGGAATGCAACATGATTATAATGAAGAGTGAAGATGTCAAGAATGCGTCAGCCCCGTATGTAGCCTCTTTCTCATCAAGAGGTCCGAATCCCATACATAAAAATATCCTCAAGGTAAACCATTAGAAGTTCACAAATGTGGATAACTTTTGCTATAAGGTGATATAAAACCAAGTCCTAGCACGTCCAATAAATAAGAAATAGTCGATCAATAACCAGTTTTCATTTGCTGCAGCCGGATTTAACAGCTCCTGGGGTAAAAATCCTAGCAGCATGGCCACCTGTGGCCCCGATTACCAGTGTAGAAGGAGACAGCAGAGTAGTGCCTTTCAATATGATATCAGGGACATCAATGGCCTGCCCACATGTTAGCGGTATAGCTGCATATATCAAAACATTTAACCCATCATGGTCTCCAGCAGCCGTTAAATCAGCTCTCATGACAACAGGTAACTTATCAGCCTTAAATATATATGGCAATTCTGGAGACGATCAAACATAGAAACAATAAATAGTAATATATACACAATGTTAGTAAGGTGTTTAAATAATGTTTTTACAAAATTGACTGCAGCTTCTCCTATGAGTGCCCTGGTCAACACAGATGCGGAATTTGCATATGGAGCTGGATATCTAGATCCAATGAAAGCTTTGAGACCTGGTCTAGTATATGATGCTGGCGAGATCGACTATGTATCTTTTCTGTGCCAAGAACGTTATAGCACCAAAGATATCATTAGCATATCTGGGGATAACACTAGTAGCTGCTCTCAGCTCATGGAGCAAACCAAGGATCTAAATTATCCAACTTTTGTCATTCCTGCATTTCGTACACAACTCATACGTGTTAGCTTCAATAGGACAGTTACGAACGTTGGTTCTGCAACATCGACATATAGAGCTATGATAACTCAACCTCGTGTTAGTTTCTTACAAATAGTAGTTGAGCGGATGTGCTTCAATTTAAAGAAATAGGGCAAAACTGTCTTTTAAGTTGTCTGTGCAAGCATTTATAGATGTGCTAGATGCACCAATTCTTTCAGGTACTTTGACATGGGAAGATGGTGTTCATCAGGTAAGAAGCCCCATCGTTGTGCATGTCCCATGATACTAATGATCAAATGTAATGTATTGGAACTGCAATCCTCCCACAATCTTCATTTTGCTATATATCGTTTTAAATTTTATTTGAATTATAAATATTGTAGCACTTTGTTACACCTAATTAACCAGTCTATATATGTATATTGTTGGTGTATGTATGTAAAGAGATCATATCGGCTGAGCGTGTAGTTAAAGGTTAAGAAAATATCATTAATAAATGAATTTGGATTTACATTGAGTTGGAAGGCAAACGAGCAACAAGCTGTGCTGCTAGCCCTTTACATAGAGTTGGATTTACAGAGTCCCGTCATATTGTTTATACATAATCTGGTTTTGAAGTAGTTTCCAAATATTTTTGGAAGTACTTGAATCCTTGGTGCTACCACCATATATCGATAACTACAAAACTAATTAATCTTTCATTCCAGGATTCGTATCAATGTATGCCCATCTTGAAATCTCTACATTTGTATTAGTCACGCTATTTATCCCTGGCACTTGTCGTCATGTACCCACACAATATTACTCAATCCTTCCAACTAGGGCTGCAATCAAGTCAAGCTTTTATCAAGCAACTCGAGCTCGAGCTCGAGCTTGACTCGATCAAGCCAAGCTTTTATCAAGCTCAAGCCCAAGCTCAATCCCAATAAATTGGCTCGAAACTTATAACAAGCCAAGCTCAAGCTTTTGATAGCTTGGCTCGAGCTTTTATCAAGCTTTTATGAAGCCTTAGTATATATATCTTTTTATATTAAATTCATATAAGTAACTAAAGGCTAATTTGAATATTATTCTAATTGTAAGGATTTTTTTATAAAGAATTATTTAATATACTCTTGAAGGACTTTTATATGGTTAATAAAGTTGTAATTATTTGTAACGGCGATATCTTTAACCAATAATGTTGCTTACTTGCTTTATATCTAGAAGCGAATATAAGTTTCTAGTTATGAATCATGAATATTAACAGACCAAAATATATACTACTATTAGATAATTTTAGCTTTTGTTTATACTTAGTGTATCAATGACAACATTAATTAGTACTTTGGCTTATGTTTTAGGGCAAATGACAAAAAAATGCATCAAACTTGACACTTTTTATGATTGTGTGTAGCCAACTATTTTTTCTTATTGTGTCTTGAACTTTCAAAATTCGATTATTGTGTGTATTTTGTGACCATTTTACCTTAATTTTTCAAATTTCGAAGGTGAAATGGTCATTTTATCATGGCGAATAGTCACAAAATACACATAATGATCGAAATTTGAAAGTTCAAGATATACTGATAAGAAAAAAATAGTTAATACACACAATCACATAAAGTGTCAAGTTTAATCATTTTTGTCATTCTATGTTTTATTCTAATGTTGGACTTATTATGAAAATGTTATTATTGGTTTTATTAATGTTAAATTAATTTAGTTTGGTTTTCAAATGTGGTTTTAGTTTGTATTACTTTATAAATATATGAGTAAATTACACCGTTAGTCCTTGTGGTTTGCGTTGACCGCGGGGTTTCGTCCTTTGACCAAAAAAGTTGCACTGTTCGTCTAAGTGTGAAACGTTATCGCCTGTTCGTCCTTGACCAAAAAGCGTTAAGTTTGATTGTTAAAGTCGGGTAAAAATACTAAAATACCCTCACTATCTTCTTCTCTTAACCTAAATAGTTTCGACTCCATCATTGCATATACTTGTTGTCTCTCTCTAATCTCATCATGTAAAAATAAATCCAACCAATTATTTCATTTCACTCAATCTTCATTTGATTTCATCTCTAAATCTTACAACCCAATGAACTGGACAACAATCCAATAATGGATCTTAATCGAGAAAAGAACAAAACCAATAGATTCAACCCATATCCTCACATCACAAAAGTCAACGATATTCCCGGATGAAGTCTTAGAGTCGATTTGTCACTAATAAAAGTCACAAAGATGAAGCTCGGTGTCACTAGTATGCAAAAACTAGTACAACTGAAAGATGGAGCAGACGCCATGTGTTTATAGGAAATCTGTTACTCGGTGACACGGACTTTAATCTAATTCGAGCACAACCTAACCAAGCCAATGATTATACCACAAATTTGATTTATCCGGTTCTTATATCAATTGGTAAAAATGAATCGATCTCACAAAAATTTTATGGTCGACTAGAACAATTTATACCATAACATACTCATTTTCTTATAACCAAATCTCCAACAATAATCACAACAATAACAATAACATCAACGACCAAAAAGAAATCAAATAAAACCTTACAAATAGGAATCGATTGGAAGGATAACAAGCAAAGCTCGACTTGATTTCCCAAAGAATCCACACAAAACGGATCTATACCAAGGGTTACAATACTATTATAGTGAGGTTTGAGAGGTGTGGATCTTCTTGAGCGTCGAGTGTCAATAAATAGAAAAGATAGGAAAAGCCTTTGAATCTCTTTTGGTCATAGAAAATGAGAAACAACCATTTGTAGCTATACTCCCCATCCGTCTTCAATCTCCAGTGAGTGAAAGTGATAACTCCTTTGATAGCGGATCGCAGATATGGATCTAGTTTTGGATTCTTGTTTTGGAGGATGGAAGATGATACCAAGGAGGGAAAACGTTTGAGAGTGATGATACCAAGGTGAGCGTTATTTTTAGGGTTGGGAAGATGATGTTGCGTTTACCGATGAAGAAGAAATACCAAATTGGTTACGAGAAAAATAAAGTGGGAGGGGCATATTTTTGGTGTAGGTTAAAAGTATTTTGTGGGTGGATGTGGAAGAAAAGACGGATATGCCTCGTGGGTTAAGTGAGTTAAGCGGCGTTAGTGGGATTTGGTGGGCCCGGATGGACGGAGGGACGAACGGTGCATAACGTTCACACTTAAGGCGTGCGGTGCAACTTTTTTGGTCAAAGGACGAAACCCTGCGGTCAACGCAAACCACAAGGACGAACGGTGTAATTTACTCAAAATATATATATTTTGATGACTTTGTCTATCAAATACAATATTTTTGTATACATTCAAGCTTTTCAAGCCAAGCTCAAGCCTGGATGATTAAAGCTTGACAAGCTATCAAGCCAAGCTCAAGCCTACTATTTTTGTTTCAAGCCAAGCTCAAGCCTTGTCAAGCTTGAGCTCGGCTTGACTCGATTACACCCCTACTTCCAACTCTTGTGTTGCATTGCACCCACACGTTTATCGACACTTCTCATCCCGCTATAACATAAAACACTCGTTGTCTCTCATATTGACGAGTCTTCACATTCCACCACCACTCTCTTGTGATTCATCTTAAATCCCATCAACTCTTAATCACCTATTGTATAAGATCAACAAAGGCTAGTGGTCTTACTCATATCATTACCACTAACAATGTATTTCATGGTTGTAAGTTAGCAACAACTATATAGTTCGATCTCTTAGCATCACTACAGCTGCACAACTTCTTAATTACTACACTTTCGCTCCTACATGTCAACGGTATCTAATCATAACAACAGTGTATATTTTATAAGCATATGCGCCATGGAGATGGCGCACGGCATTGGTATTTTCCTTTTCTTTCTTGTTTTGATTTTTTGTGTATGGGTTTTGTTTTTATTTTTTATTGGGCAAATAACCTATTTAATCATCATACTTGTCACAAAAAGCAGTTCGACGTAGCGAATAAAAAAAATAACCCTTTTGGCTACTAAACCCGACTAGTTTATCCTTTATTGGGCATTTTACCTCTTACTCCCAGTCACCACTTCTGATTTCCCAGTCACCTCTTCCAAATAAGTGTAGTCACCTCTTCCATAATAGCATTAACCCGAAATAAGTGCATTAACCCAAATATACCTCTTCCAAATATTTTCTCTCTCTCCACTGCAACCTTTCACTTTACCCTCTCTCACACCTCCTTAAATAACAACCATCACAGCCACGCTGCATCAGTTATGTAAGAACCCAAAAATTCTTGTAAATCAGTGTGTTCATGATTATTAATCCGTACAAACTCATGACCAATTACTGCAGCAAGATACTGAGACCATGGGGTACCATGGCTTGCACTTGCGCCAAATCCCATGTGGCCAAGAAATTGGCGCCGCCATCTTCAAGCTATGACACCCTCACCTCCCAAAATCTTGTCCAGCGCCACTCAATTGGCTTGTGTGAAAGGAGGAAAAGGCCAAAATAAAAAATTAAACCGTTGGGCAACAAGCTACATCAACAAATCGATACTCTGTCTTAATCGCATATCCAACCTCACATCAAGAACCACCAACTTCAACAAGAAACCAGCTACAATATAATAAATAAGAGAAACTCATCACACCTACCTGGTTCGAACAACACATCAAACCCATGTCAAGAATTAACAGGGCTGTGGTTTTCGGTGTTGACAAGAAACGAGATTAAAACTGTTGTGCTTCGAAAGAGATAAGCTTGATTTATTTTTGTGTCATTTGTGGTTTATGTGTCATTTGTGCTTCGAAAGAGATAATTAGCAGCAAGCAACCAAAAAGAGTTGTGGTTGGATAAAAGAGTTTGGTGGGTGGTGGGTTTGTATAAGAAAGGATAAGGCTGATTTATTTGTTGGTGGTTGGATAAAAGAGAGTGATAAGTAAGAGGATCAGCAAAACTAATAAAAGGTCAACGAGGTAAATATGTGGTTATTGTACTTTTAACCGGATACCGGTTGAATAGGTGGTAAAATGCTCAATAAAGAACAAACTAGTCGAGTTTAGTAGTCGAAAATTTATTTTTTTTTATTCGCTACGCCGAACTGTGATAAGTATGATCTTAAATAGGTTATTTGCCCTTTTTTATTTTTTGGGTCTGATCTAACTATGATTCCATGTTATTATAGAGCTTGTTTTTGTATAAAACATACTTATAATTCAAACCACGCCGTATGTTCTTACTAGCAATAAAATAGGCGAACTTGCATGTTAATTTTTGACATTTTTATACATAATTAATAATGAAACTAACATACTACATGACTATTATCAACTTTTGCATATTTCAATAATGCACCATTTCATCAAGGGTTATTATCTCCCTCTAAGAAAACCCCATTCAAAAGCAACAAAAAACCTGACTTAGCTTCCATCTGTTTCTTGTTCTCTTTTGTTCATTTTTTGTTTAAAATGTTGTCGTTTGACTTGTAATTTCTTAGGATGACGAATGGTTACGAAGTGGAGATGATCGATGATGGTGTGTTGAATGGTGATATGACGTTGACGTCGAGGTAATGGTTTGGTGACCATTATTCCTAGTCTAGGTAACCTTCAAGGCGGGCTCTTCAGCTCATGCAAAACTTGATGATCGATGACTAGGTCCGTCCAAGAAACGTTAAGTCTAAAAGAATTCCACAAGTTCACGATACTTGTGGTTTTATACAAAATGTTTTGTCAAATTTCAATAACAAAGTTAAATCTCTGCAAAAGTGCTCCCAACGATAACCCTAGGCCAAAATATCAACACTTTACAAGGTGACTAAAACCATTGTCATAGGTGAGTAGTTGCCAACCGCTAAAGATTTATAAATACTTGCACTTCATGCCACAAACTACATAAGATGCTATTTACAACTCTTTAAATTCAAGAGGTGACATCCCTGTAATCTACATATGTGTGAAACTTCGTGAGCTTTTTTGCATCAATATCATTTATCTAACTAAACCTACATGGTATTCCGACTAGATGAAAGTGTACAGTGCTGCTATCTTGGTCGCATTGCATCATTGCATCAGCAACATGTTAGATGGAAACAGATTAATAACACGAATAGAATTTGAAAAAACAAATTAGTACCATATACTGAAACATGACAAGAATTCAAGGCTCGTTGATTAAAAAAGGTCATGACATATTTTTTCAAACAAAAATTGTGAATCAAAACAATGTAAATCGACATAATCTAAGAGATACAGAGAGGTAGAACTGGTGATGGTAGATGAAAAAGGCAAATGATTAAGATGGTGGTTTCAAGTTTCAACTGGTTAATGTAATAAAGTTTTGATAGGCCCGCATATATGCATTTTGTAACAAACTACTTACAAAAGAAAAAAGAAAAATAACCCATACCAGTTTTATCGTAAGGATCAAAAGACAAATGCTGACAAGAAACTAGCCGGGGTTGTTGCTTCTCTTCCTACACATAACAAGATTACCACAATTTACACTATGGTGAGAAAACGAACAGTTAATGTAATTACTGTAACGGGACAGTTTATAGATAGCAACTGTTTCTAAATGCATCATCAAAGTAATTATGGTAACTGATCCTCACTCAAATAAAGAGAAAGAGGGAGCTCTATGATCGCTTCTAATAGTGAAACTTTTACCATTCACCCATGAACTTAAGGAAAGTCAATTCGGGTTATGTTACCTCTTACTCGTTAAAGATGTAATATAGAAAAAGTTAGCTAAAATGACAACAGGTCATACGGGTCAAAAATCGCCCAAAGTGATTTTTACAGCATTTAACCTCCTGAAACAATCTATTAAAATTTAGGTTATTACTCAACTAACAAACTTTTTTTTGTTTTTTTTTTGTTTCAAGTTTGACGTCGCGTTTCAACATGCACCAAAACCGTTTCTTCTGTTACCTGCCGATTTTGACACCTCCTTGTTACTAAACACTTAAATATGTTGAGTAACTTAATAAAAAGGTTTAATCTACACAACAACGACGTACTTTTGTAAGTCTCCCGTGATGATACGTAGCTATTGTGTAGCTTCTGAAATCAAACAAGCTAGTAAATGAAAAAGTGACTACCTCTCAACAGCTTCACATCCTTTTGAAGCTGCAAGTCGGGCAAGTTGATGTACTGCACTGAAGTTTCTTTGAGCCATCGCCTCTTTGTCAAAAATAGCATCAGAAAGCACGACCGATGATGCTCCATGAGCAATATATTCACCCACTAAACCTATAAAATAAGAATGCCGTCAACCAACTAGTTATGTCATCTCTTTTGATTCTTATAACCTTGCTCATCTAATAAGTTTACAGGGAACAAGCATGTTCTGTTTATATATCCGCTAGAAAGTAGTTGTTAAGCTATCTGGAAGCGGGTCATAATTTACTGAGTGATGCAAGGGTAATGGGTCAGAACAGATTCAGGTCGAAACATGTCATTCTTAGGGCAGGTCGGGCTGGATTGCCGGCAACCACTTTTGTCTTTTCTAATGGGTCAGAAGGTTGTATGCACATATAGAACAAAAACACATTTCGTTGACTTTTAACGTATATAACATATTCAACCCATTTGTTCATTTGACCCGGTCTTTATTTAGTCTTATCTTACTCCATTGACCGGTGTAAAAAAGCAGGATCCAAAGCAACTCGTTCATAAACAAATGGCTCAAACTGCTATCTCTATACATAACCTACCTATTGTTATTCCTTGTGATGCAACTAAAGGTATATGAGGAAAAGGCTTCTTTAGAGTTGCTATGTACTGAACACCACCAACTGCTGAAACAGGATATACCTATCACACACAGAAGTGCAGAACCATTAGTGCCATAACATATGATTACAGCAACGTTCACATTTTTAACTAAATATTTACTAAATTTAAATTAGCAGGTAACTGAATAATGCAAACAGAAAGTTGATTCAGAATCATTTTTATTTGGAGATGTAGCAAAACGTCTATAATTCTACCCTAACAAATGTTGGAAAAAAAATAATAAAAAAATTAAAATAAAAATAATTAAAATATCCCTTAAAAGACCAGCGGTGCAATTTAATTCAAAGTGAAGTCAACATCATGATCATCTTACCTTTACTATCTTGGCACCAGCATTATACGATGACAGCATCTGTAAAATAAAAGTTTACTCCCATGGGAAAAATTCAAACTTAACACCACACAGAATAAAATTCAAGAAATAAAGACTGTTAATCTTGCAATACGCTAGTACAATCCATAAGTAATTACATACTTACTTCTGTTGGGGTCATCACACCAGGTATATATAGCAAGTCTTCACTGTCTTGATCCAGAATGTCCTGCAAAAAATTGAGCCTTTGTTTAAACACATTTTACATGGTCATATTGCGGACCACTTATACAAATCTATGAAATAAATTTATCTGATAATACTATATATGTAGAAAACGTGACTTCTGTATATGAAACTGAGAAAATATATCTTTTTAGGTAAGAAAAATCAAGTAAACGAGATATGTGGAAGAGATGAACTCTTTTCAGGTTTGGTAAGCAAGAAAAATGAATGTACGACTCTTTATCATGCCTTTACAATTGCAGGACTCATGATGAACTTTGCTCCAGCATTTTTGGCTTTTTGGGCATCCCCAGGATTCAAAACAGTGCCAACCTGGAACGTAATAGAGCATTAAGATAGGACAAAATTTTATCCTTGACTATTACAAAGCAGTGACAGGTTTTATTTTGATAATTAACACTCGTCAAGTGATAATTATGAAACACTTACTCCTAGAGTTGTGGTTGGAAAATCCTGCACCAGCTGATGTAATACCTATCCATTATACAAGCGGAAGCATATCAGCTTACAAGACCATTAACAATCAATGCATAAAATGTGTAAGTTCAGAAAAAGTTAACTGATGTTAAACAACCTCAAACACACCTGGGGTAGAAACCACGATCTCCAGCTGCGATTCAACAAACATTGTGACGACGTCAAAAGATAATAATTGCAACATCAAAAGGTTTCTACATCCTGTGATTAATGGTCGTAAGTTTAATATATGCCTATAAAACATATTATTCATAAAACCACGCGGCTGAATATTTTCTAGGATGAAACAATGGAACTACTCACAACCTTTTAGACACAATAAGTCAACCTACACTACAAAAAACATACCCCACAAAAATAACTTTTAAGTAATTAAATACACACAACACACACCCAAAACAAACACTCAACCCTCATCTCCAATCGGTTGGGACCTCAACCCACATCCCCTTCAACCTCCTCCAACCCTCATCTTCACAACAATGCCAACCCACTGCAACCTCCTCCAACCCAATAGGTTGAGGCATTATTGGGGGTAGCCTAAGGCGTGTTGCTCACTTTATACTGTCGCAAGACATCTCAAGCTGGCATATTTATTATGACCAAGTCTGAGCACATTTAAATAGAACCACAATATTTAAGTGGGAAAGCGTGTCCAAAAATCAATCAAACAAAGTCATGAAATGTGTGAATCAAATTTGCAGCTTGCAAAAGGCGCCACATATCACACCGTTAAAAGGTAGTTTAGGGAACGCATCAATCCAAATACATGTTTGTACTTGAATAGTGGGTTATCCCCCCAACCCACCACCATCTTCCAACATAAAATCCACCTTGGGAGTGCACGCGATTTTTGGATTGTCTAACTCTAATCAATACATTGTTCACCAATAAGAAATCATCTTTACATTTCTAATCATTTCCATTGGTTGTAAACTTGTAATATTAGAGTAGACAATAATGTTGAGAGGACCCAAAATAGAAATAAAAGGATAATTTTGAATATAGTTAAACAAAAAGAGCAGAACAAGTAGACAGAGTTACTAACAACAGAGATTCCGCCAGTTATTGCAGCCCGAGCAGCTTCTAACGCGACATCCGCACTAATTCAATTAAAAATAATTCTATCAAATAATAAAAGCATACAGGAAATGAAAGGACAATAAAAACAATTGACAGATAAGAATACCTTTTGGCGCGAAGACAAGCAATGACACCAGAGTTATGAATATTGGTTAAGGTAGCTGTTGATGAAGGAGACAACTCACCCTAGA
Organism: Chrysanthemum lavandulifolium; assembly: GCA_022545495.1. Classification (NCBI taxonomy): domain Eukaryota; kingdom Viridiplantae; phylum Streptophyta; class Magnoliopsida; order Asterales; family Asteraceae; genus Chrysanthemum; species Chrysanthemum lavandulifolium. The sequence goes on from CM040240.1 coordinate 143,573,114, forward strand.
ACTACAAGTTATTTTTGGTTTTGCGGAAACCTTAAACCGCAACAGGAGATGTTATGAGCAAGTGACATACTTTTATTTTTGGAACCTCCAGCACTATCTTCTTGTATACTAAAGTTAAGGTCTTGTTTGTTTCAGTTATGATTTGGTCCGTTAAATGGTTTTAGGATTTGGATTTGGATTTTAATTTAGATTTGATGTGGGGTTAATAAAAAGAAAATATATCTAATAAATTTAATAACAATATTATCGTTAAAAGTATTATTTTAAATTATAAATTATTATTTTTTATATAAAAGAAGAAAGAGAAAGAAAGTAAGGTCTCGTTTGGTTTGTAAATGGGTTTATGATTAAAATTTTGATTTGGATTTGAATTTGATATATGAGAAAGAAAATAATATTTAAAGTTATATTATATATTTAAATATAAATTAAAATTTATTTATATAGGTGAAATAAATATAAAAGAGATAACGAGAGATGAAGATGAGACAAAAGAAAAAGAGAGATAAAACAAAAAAAGAACTCACATTTTGTCAGTAAACCAAGCATGCAACTTACCTTTTGAAGAACCTTTAATATTTGGGATAAAAGGATAAACTCAAATCACAGGTCCCAACCAAACATTTGATTTTCACTTTTTAACCTAAACCTCAAGGCAAACCCACAAACCAAACGGACCCTAAATATAGTAGGCTCCTCTACTTTTTATAAAGCTCGTCTATCTCACTTACTTTTCTAAAACGACGTATTTATGATACCAAACCACGTATTTTGGATATAGGTGAGATCAATATAAAACACATCTAATATAAAGAACAAATATAAGATCTCAATCATTTATCTTCTTTTCATTAGGGGTGAAAACGAGCCGAGCCGAGCCCTAGCCTGCCAGAGCTCGAGCTCGGCTCGTTTATATATAAAAAGTTCGAGCTCGAGCTCGAGCTCGTTTCGAGCCTCCCATTTTGAGCTCGAGCTCGGCTCGTTAACACAAAGCTTGGCTCGTTAATACAAGGCTCGAGCTCGTTAACACGGTTATATCGTATAAAAATATATATCGTATATATTTCTAAGGCTCGTATAGGCTCATGAGCCTAAACGAGCCTTTTGTATAGAGCTCTGCCTCGAGCTCGATTATTAAATGAGCCCAAACTTAAGCTCGAGCTCTGAAGCGAGCTCGCTTAGGCTCGACTGCTCGAGCTTTTACCGATCCGATCCCGAGCTTTTCACTAAATGGCTCACTCGTTCCACCTCTTTTCATCATGGATGAAATGAAAGCAAAATAACAAAGGAAGGGTAAAATGTAATTCTATAAAAACCCATTTTCCACTTTTTTAAAAACAACATATCTTACAAACGGTAAATCTTCAAGCTACAAAAAATACACCTTCGCGATGAGAAAAAAATCATCTTTCTATAGATATGCACTTTTATATACTTTCAACGAACTTTTTTTTCAAAATTTCCGTGCAGAAAAATCACACGTGATCCGTAAAAAAATCACATATGATTTGTCATTTTTTAAAAATCACAAGTGATCCACCAAAAGAATCACATGTGATCCACCAAAAAAATCACTCGATCTTTAGAGTAATAAATCACATGTGATCTTTAATTTCAAATCAACTTATTCATTCATTTTATAAAACAGATTCCTGAAATCACGTGTGATTCTGTTATTTATTTTTTTGCTCTGTTATAAAAAATGTAAATTACGTGTGATTCAATTTTAGTTTAAAACTGAGTAAATCACATGTGATTTGAGGTAAATAGATAATATGTGCTCATTAAAAAAAGAGACTAAATTTGCTCAAATTTTTTACTAATTTATTCAAAATTTGTATATTTTTTTTAAGCATAAATTACCATCTGTAAATCGAGTTAAAAGATATTAATAAACCCAACAAGGGCGTATAACTTCAACAATTGACTAATTGAAGAATGCTCGCAACTAACTTGCTGGTGTTCTCCCAAAAACATGCAGTATCTTTTTTTCTTGTATTTTCTCATTTATTTATGCTAGAAAGTAACAAAATTTAAGAATTCCACGTTGACATGTCCAATTGGTATCAACACCGGGCCCAACACATTAATCAATGATAACAAATTAGTGAAAGCAAAAGCTCATTTTCCAAACAAGAAGTAATTGTTGACCGGCCCAAACTTATATTCCCATTTACCATACCCGACCCACTCAAAATCACATTAATCAATGACCAGCAACCCAGAAAGAAAGAGATGAAGATGAAAAGGGAACTTGATGGTAGGTGTCAAAAGTTATAGATCTGAGTTTATCAACAGTGAAAAAGTAAGTTGAGAAGATAGATCAAATCAAAAAATAACAAAGTAGCTGGAAAAGGTGATATCAATTTGAGGTTAAGGTATGAGAGAGAATTGGGGAAATGATTTATGATAGAGAGAATTGGGGAACTGTGTGTGTAAATGAGAGTAAATGAAGGTGGGTGGGTAAATGAGAAGGTCGCTGTTAAGTTACAAAACTAACCCTGCAATTAATTTAATAAAATACGATATAATTAATGTAACCATTGGATGAAAGTAGAATGAAAGGCTAGGATTGCACCATTTGATCTTTAGATAAGTTGTGTTCTGCAATGATCTTTTGTGATTTTGGATACCAAATCCAAATCAGGATGGCCAAAAGTCAACCAAACAAAGATTTATTATTTTTAAATCCAAACCCAATGAAAACCCATCAAACAAACGCATCATTAATTTAGAGCCCTTTCATTTATCATTTTTTATAATAAGTGGAAAATGAAAAAAATATCTATTTTCACAAACCTATTTCACGGAATACCCATTTTTTTAAAAATACCCATAAAATTCGTAAACTTTGCGATTTTTTTTTAAATCTATGCAATATATACACAAACTCTCCAAATGGCACAGACCAAACACCAAACTTTGCAATTTTCTCTCCCATTTCACACTTGCGAAGACACGGAAATTTTTTTGTAACACCCCCAAATCTCGGTACAGCGGAAGACATAATCAAGTTTCGGGGAGTTACGATTGGAATGGTATCTCAGACAAGTATAGCAAACAAGATAGTCATTTTCATTCAAAACCAATCCTAAATTTAAATATTTAAAATATTAATTCAAAAGTATAAATATTAGGCCCAAAACATGATTTAATAAAATAGGTCCCCATAATTTATCAGAGTCAAATATGATCCTTGAACCATGCCTTCTTGCCAAGCTTCCACCGATCACGTATTCCAAACATCATTTAAATACCGAGAAAACATGCTAAAAGGTCACCACTGTTGGTGAGTTCATAGGTTTAAATTCAATAAAATCATAGTGGACATGTAGGAGTTGATTTGCTATGCAAGACCTAAGATAGATAAACACCGTTCACAAACCAATCCTACCCGGATCACCAACCATATCCCGCATCCAGGGATTACTCGGGCCCCGCGACTCTAGTCTAGCACTGTCGTGGCAACCTCTAAAACAGTTGCCAACCCCGGACTAGGTCGAGGTAGAGGTCTATTCTTAGCTAGGTAACGGCACCCTAGTCTAATGCAACAACTACCGCACATCTATCTAAACAGTCAAGCACATAAGCAAATCCAAATAGTTTTAAAGGTCCAAAAACAGTAGCATGATTCTCACCCCAAGTTAGTTAAAAACGTAGATAAAAGTGGGGCTATGAAACTCACCTCAAGCAAGCAACGTACGAATAAACACTTGCAGATAGGGCCGTAAACGAACTGAACGTTCAGTGAACATTTCATGAACGGTTCGGTAAAAAGTTCGTTTATGTTCGTTTATTTATTAAATGAACGAACATGAACAATATTTTACGATCGTTTAGTTAAATGAACGAACATGAACAAAAGTCACGTCCGTTTATTTATGTTCGTGAACGTCCGATTATGCGTTCGTTGACGTTCGTTTATGTTCATTTATTTATTTATGTTCGTATATCAAATCTTTTAATTGTATAATTTTTAAATTAGTTTTTTTTAAACAAAACGACACTTATAAAACAATATTAGATGCATAATTTAATAAAGTTTATGATTGTTTCTCTATGTTCATTTGTATTCGATCGTTTATGTTCGTTTAGCGTTCGTTTAGTGTCTTAATAAACGAACATAAACGAACATGAACAACTCATTTTCTTAATAAACGAACATAAAGAAATTTCGTCCGTTTAAGCGTTCGTGTTCGTTTATTTGTCCGGTTAAAATTAAATGAACGAACATGAACAAGGCTCCGTTCGTGTTCGTCCGGTTCGTTTACAGCCCTACTTGCAGAAGATAACATGTAATCACGGCACAACAACTATCGACTCGGCACAACCTATTAATGTAAACCAATTTTAATATATAATTCCCAAAATCAACGTTATCTACCCCAATGTATTCCATTTCGTTATTTTCAAAAATGTCTCGTTTCACCATTTAATCCTAGTGTTTGGTATCCTCATGTGGGTGTATCGACTCAATATGATGCTATGAATACACTCAAACAACCAATATGTGACTCAATGCAACACAATGAGACATCTAAGCGATAAGCTCCATATTCCAATAAGTTTCGGAATAAATAGTAGATCTTATCGAATTCGTCAACTCGATAAACTCATTTATTTATTCGTGTCGCTTATTATCCCATAAACCAGTCACATCCTAAAGAGTCATAAGGATAATTCACCCATTAATAAGGTTACCCAATGTACCTAGCGGGATCTTATTAGATTCGTCAACCTAATAAGTCCGCTACCCATGTGGATCAACACTATTAATGTTAGGTTATCCGTAACCATGCACACAACGTAAGTAAATAAATACTTGAAACTAGTATTAAATGCCCATAATTGGCATATTTCGATAAACGTGTACTCGAAACATTAATCACTTATTTATTATAAAACATTTCCATTTTTAGTCGTTAGTTTCCATTTAAAATAGTAAATAACAAGATAAGTCTTGTTATCGATATTTTTGGTATAAAAGCCTTTTTATTATTTATATTTCATAGTCTATTAGCATTTTCATATATATATTTCGTCAAATTACAATATTAGTTTCATATCGTTATTCGTTTCGAGTCCACAAGCACGAGTCATGACTTATCGGCTTTTAATCAATCAATAGTCCAAACTATGCTAAAGTCCATGTTACGGCGTTGTCGGGGTCAACTATTGACTAAAAAGTCAAAGTAACACCGACGTTGCTCAAAGTTGACAATTATATATATCAAGTCCAATTAAAAGTCATAATAGCGCAATTCAATCCCAAATCAACTCAAAACAATCTCGCCAACCAATCAACCAACCAAATATACCCGAAACCAATGTTATGACCCTAATAGTCATGACACGGTCACGGTTAAGACCACGTGAACAAAACAAGCTCTAGAAGCTTTTCGGCTCCACGCGTCTCATCCAAACACCAACAACATCAACCCACAAGCTACCACGACAACTCAACCCGGACCTAAGGCCCAAGTGGGTCACGTACGCAACCCAAGGTGCACGTACGTGCCCTTGGTGGCTCGTACACCATTTCTTTCCGAACCAAACACTACCAAATCAATACCACAACATCCAAATACAATCAATCAACCTCCAATCATTAACCAAACATCAAACCCAACATCTATTCTAACCAAAAACATGAAACTAGACCTAAAATGCAAAGACCCAACAATATGATACACCACATGATTCCAAAACACTAGCTACATGTTTATTTAAGTGTTAATTAGATTTAATCCCATGTTTAACCAAAACCCCTAAAATTCGTGACATGTACGAATTGAAATCAATCCATACGTGGCTTCACAAAGCTCAAACAAGATTGAACCACGTTCCATTTACCTTATTCAAGCCCGATCTACAATATTTGATGAAAACCCTAAAAGTACGAATCTTAATTTGAAGATTTGAAGGTGTTATTGTAGGCTTTTGTGAGACTTTTATATATGGATAGAAAGAGGGAAAGAAGATCTAGAAAATGGTGGTGGAGGTGTAGTACCACTCGCCGGATTTTGGCCGGAATATGGCCGGAGGTGGGCGGCGGTTATGGGTGGTTAGGGTTAGGGTTTATGTATTTTTGGTAGAGAAAGAAAGGGAAGTGTAGGTGAATTTTAGAGAGAGAAATGAAAGAGTGGAATGAAGAGATGATGGGGTATATATACTTGGGACTAGGGACTAATAAAAAAAGTGGGGGAGGGTGGCCAGCTAGGAGGGAAAAAGGAGGGGCCGAAGGCGTAATTTTTCGTAAACTATCCCGTTTACCCATTCCCGAGCTCATATATTGTCCCCCGAGTGTCCCACGACATTCATTCGACTTTCTATTATCGTTATTTATGTTTTTCCACAAGTTTTGACTATTTATTTGTCAATTTTCGAGTTACGGTCTGAAACTTACATTATTTCTCGTTTTAGGGTTTTCTAGTGCCGAATCGAATAGTGCCTACCAAAAAGAGTTAAAACTCACACGATAACTCGCTCAATAATGAAATAAACCCATAAAAACCAATAGACGATATAAAATCAAGTCATGGTCGATAAAAATAGTGTCAAAGGCAAAACTCGGTTTAGTTTAACGTAATGCGGTTACCTAAAATAGACTCCCTAAATTGCCAGTTGTCACAGCCTCCCGCCTCGAAGAAACCCGTCCCGGATTTCACTCCGAGTTGCTTGATGTCATGAAAAGTTTAGGATACTTCCTACGGAAAACGCCCTCGCGCTCCCAAGTGAACTCCGGTCCATGTCGGAGTTCCAACGAACTTTAATAATCGAATACGGCTATTCTTCACCGTTTAATCTCACGATCCATGATCTCAATCGGTTCCTCAACGAAATTCAATTTCTCATCGATACGAATATCTCTTAAGGGCACAACTATGTTTTCCTCCGAAAGACATTTCTTAAGATTACTAATGTGAAAGACATTGTGTACATCGCTCAATTCGATGGTAGCTCCGGTGGTATGCTACCGTCCGATTCTTTCCAGATTGGAAAGTGGACCAATATATCGGGATTGAGTTTTCCATGCTTTCCAAATCGAATCACTCCTTTCCAAGGAGAAACCTTTAACAAAACACGATCTCCAACCTGAAGTTCTAGGGGTTTCGTCGCTTATCGGATAACTCTTTGTCTATCACGAGTGTTTGCAAACGTTCTGAATCGAACTATCTTCTCGGTGGTTTCTAGGACAAGTTCGGGACTGTAAGTTGACTCTCGCCAACTTCACCCAACAAACAGAGAACGACATTTTGGCCATACAATGCCTCAAATGGAGCGGCCTTAATGCTAGAATGATAACTATTGTTGTAAGAGAATTCGCCAAGGGAGATGTCTCTCCCACCTTTGCCGAATCGATAACACATGCTCTAAGCATGTCCTCTAAAGTCCGAATGGTTCTCTCGCTTTGACCATCGGTTTGAGGGTGATAAGCGACTATATCCAAGTTTGTTCCTAACGACGATGTAAGGATCTCCAAAAGTGGGATGTAAACGGCTATCTCTATCGGAAATGATAGATATCGGTACTCGGGACGCGATACTATCTTCTTAAGGTACATTCGAGCAAGCTTATCGAGACTATCGGTCTCACTAATGGCTAAGTGGCGGACTTAGTTAAACGATCAACGATTACCCGATAAGCGCCATTACCGCTTATTGTTCTTGGTAATTGGTGATAAAGTCCATGGTGTTTCGCTCCCATTTCCATTTTGGGAGTTCGGATTGAACTAATAGTCCTGAGGGTTTCTGGTGTTCGGCCTTTACCTTAGAACAAGTCAGGCACCAACTGACATACTGAGCTATATCGGCTTTCATGTTAGGCTACCAGTAGAGTTTCTTAAGGTCCTGATACATCTTATCGGCTCCAAGATGGATAGAGTATTTTGATTTATGCGACTCATGCATAATCAGCTCACGGATTCCACCATGAAATGGTATCCAGCTTCTGTCTTTGAAGCATAAGGTTCCGTCGGAATGCTTCAAGAAGCCGTTTTCACTTTCTACCATTCCATGAAGATTCTCGTAAGGACGGTTCTTCTCCGTCAAGGCTGCAGCTTGGGCGGCTAAGATTTGAGATGGTAGAGGCGAAACAATGGTCAATTCTAGGAATCGAACGAGAAATAGTGGAATGTTCTCCTTACGACTAAGTGCATCAGCCACAACATTAGCCTTACCAGGATGGTAACGAATCTCACAGTCATAATCACTAAGCAATTCTAACCAACGACGTTGTCACATATTCAGTTCCTTCTTATATAAGATATGCTTCAAGCTCTTATGGTTGGTAAATACTACACACTTAGTTCCATACAGATAATGTCTCTGATGAGTGTGTAAATACTCATCATTTTGGTTAACTCGAATCGCAAAACGCTTAAAATGCTCGAAATGCATCAAAATATCGAAAATATTCCAAAATTGCATTTTATATGTTTCGGATGCAAAATGTTCAAAATCGATGAAAAATGAGCTAAGTTTGCATAATTGGCGCTCATCCCCCAAGTTTCAAAAGTTGTCGAAATAGTCCCCGAGCACTTATTTCAAAGAAAAATCACCAAAGGTCCTTTTAAAATCATAACTTGTCAAAATTAGTCCTTTGGTGAAAAATATCAAAAGTTTTGAGAAATTACAAAATTGGTCCTTCAAGTTTAAAAATTGGCAAAAATGGCCCTTGGAATTTTGAAAATGTCAAGTTTGGTCCTTGTATTATTGAAACTTGTCACTTTTAGTCCCTTGGAGCAACTTTGCAAATTGGCAGCCTTGGTCCCTTGATTTTCAGAAATTACACAACTAGTCCTTGTCATTAAAACCCTTTAATACCCTTGGACCCTTGTCAAAACCCATTGTGACCCCCTGCCATAATACCCTTTGGACCCTTACCAATTTGACCCTCCCTTTTAATATTTAACCACTGGTCAACTCTCCCAGTCAAAAACCACCCACGCTGGCCTTTCCTGCCTTTCCCAACATCTAGCCCCGCAACACTCAACACCCATCCCCCCTCCTCACTATCACTCCTCCATGTCCCCTCATCCTCAACAACCTTCCAAATAGCATTTAATGCCCCTCCTCCTTTTGCACTCAACTCCCCAGCTGTTAAAAAACCATTTCCCGCCAAAAATAATCCAACGGCTAAAAAACTCTTCAAGTCATCCAATGGCCATGAAAGGAGATGGGATTTACTCAGAACAAATGGGAGAAGCATTTCACATATAAAAAGAGGAGGAAGAAAGAGAAGAGAGTAGTAGTTAGTTTTAAGTTTTTTCCTTTATGTCGTTTTTTTAAATAAATGTTTTAGTTTAAGTCAAAATGTTGTAATTTCAGTTTCTATGTATTGAATTTAAGTTAACTCAGTGTTTGTAATCAAGTCTAAGTCCTAATTCAAAGTTTTACTTAAGTTGCAAATCTTCATGTTCACTGTTGGAAAATCCACTTTCAAACTCTTATATCCAAAGCATTATTAGCTTATTTTTAAGATGAGATAAGTTCATTTAAGCTCTGTATAGCTTTTAATAAGCTTATGAAACAGATTTAAGTAATATTGGTGCTTGGTCAACAAAAGTCAAACTGAGGCTCAATGGGGCTTGGTTTTGGAATTTGGGTGATGAAGAGCATTGGATGGGGTGAAATAGACTAGGTTAGAGTAGTATTGGTTCTGGTTTTAGCCTGCAAACAAGTTGGACACATGTGAGTAGATATCTCATTTTCATTTCAATATCAGTTTGCATATTTTGTCTGTACTTGTATTTGTAGTCTTAAGTAGTTGAAACTTGTTTATTTAGTTGTATTTAGGTTATCTAAGTTCGCTTTGATCAAATAGATATGCTAGTTTAGTAGTTAGATCTTTAATTTGCATATTAGTGATTTTAAGGTGTGTTTGGATTTGCTACTTAACCTGTGATTTAGGTTTGATCAGTGGATGAGTATTGTTGCTTTAAGTTTGTTTAGCTCATATATACCCATATATGTCTTCATTTTGCATCTGTGCACCACCAAAAGTCAAAATTATCATGGATCTGTCCTAAACTCTTTACTGTTGGAATTTTGTAAAACCAAAAGTTTGTATTATGCTCATAATTCATAGGAGTAGCCTTAGGTAACCTTACTTTAACATATTTCATCATAATCGCCTAAATCGCCTTCAAAGTTCACCAAAGTCAACATGCCAAATCATACAAAAGTCGATTACGACAATCCGATTTGACCCAAGCTTGGGTGATTTTTCATGGACTCATTTCTGGGTCTATTCAAGTGAAACTTTGGGTTTTTAAACTTCTGTTGGTCTACTTTCTTATTGTCATTTTTATAGAATTTTGTCATTTTTTTATAAGTTCCAAAAATACTTGACAAAATGGGCTTAATTGTTCGCACACACTCAAGATTAACCGAGTGTGCATGTGTTTTGTGCCAAGCTTGTACCTAGCTCATCGAGCTCTTCCAGGCTCATATTTGGTTTAGGCATAGCTACCTGTGTCTAGCTTAGGATCCGACTCTTGGTTTTCATTTTTAGCTTATAGTGTGTCTTGTGCTTAAGCTTAAAGTAGCCCTTCAAAACTGCTTTTAAGACTTGGAATCAAAACATCAAGTCTTAGCAGCTTGCACTCAAGTAGTTTAAGATAGTTGTTATAAGTTGCTTTTGAGTTCTTTTAGCATATTATGCCTTCTATAACAGTTTGGTGCTTGTTTGTGGTTGTTGGCTTATTATAAGTGCTTATTTATAAGCACTTGAGATTGCGATCCTTTATTCTTGCACACAAGTTACTGTTTTTCTATTTTTCCTAGATTCTTAACATTATTTTAGACTTTTCTTGAATTTTTCGATTTTTCTAGGTCACTACTATTTTTCTTGATTTAAAAGCAGCTTTTAAGTCTTTTTAATTAGCATTTAATACAATTAAATCGAAAAGTCTCAAAAAATAATTTTCATTTTCTTAAGTTAAGATAAATATAAAAGTCAAAAAATAATTTTCTAGATTTTCTTAGTTAAATTTGTATTTTTAAGCAATTTAAGTAGTTTTAAATAGTTTTTAATTCATAGAAAATAGAAACATAATCAGAAAAATACAAAAATAGTTTTGCAAATTCTCTTTTGTTATTTTAGATTTTTCCAAGTCATAATTTCATTTTTCTAGCTTTATTTCATATTTTCTTGTATTTTAGGTTATTATTTAATAAGTAAAAATAGTTTTTAATTAGTGATAATTAGATAAATAGTTTTAAAAATAATTTTCTTTTTCTAAATATTTTCTTTTATAATTAGGTTTGTAAAAATGTCATTTTCATATTTTTAGGATTAATATTGTGTCAGTTTCACATTTTCATTTGTACGTCACGTAGTTTTTAATTCAGTTTTATAAAAGAAAAATCATAAACATTAGATTTTAAAATAGTGATAGCATTTATTTAATATATTTTATCTTTTTAATTTTCTTTAATTTGCATTTAAGCCTCTGTATTTTATTTACTTTTTCCTTAAAAATTGGCAAAAATGGCCCTTAGAATTTTGAAAATGTCAAGTTTGGTCCTTGTATTATTGAAACTTGTCACTTTTAGTCCCTTGGAGCAACTTTGCAAATTGGCAGCCTTGGTCCCTTGATTTTCAGAAATTACACAACTAGTCCTTGTCATTAAAACCCTTTAATACCCTTGGACCCTTGTCAAAACCCATTGTGACCCCCTGCCATAATACCCTTTGGACCCTTACCAATTTGACCCTCCCTTTTAATATTTAACCACTGGTCAACTCTCCCAGTCAAAAACCACCTACGCGCCTTTTTCCTGTCTTCCCCAACATCTAGCCCTGCAACACTCAACACCCATCCCCCCTCCTCACTATCACTCCTCCATGTCCCCTCATCCTCAACAACCTTCCAAATAGCATTTAATGCCCCTCCTCCTTTTGCACTCAACCCCAACAGGTCAAATACCATTTCCCGCCAAAACCAAATCAATGGCCAAAATCCACTTAAAGCATCCAATGGTCCTGGAACCATGTGGGATCTGCTCAGAGAGGTAAGAGAAAGAGAGTTGGTGTATAAAAGAGGAGCAAGAAAGAGAAGAAGGAGAGTAGTTAGTTTTTATTTTTCTTTGTATGTCATTTTTTCTAAGTTATCTTAATTAGTGTTTCAAAATGTAATTTTAAGCTTTAATGTAGCAAACTCAAGTCACTTTATCATTGTAATTTACTTTTAAGCTTCAATATCAAGGTTTTATATAAGTTCATGTTTTCAAGTTCACTGTTGCAATCTCAGTTTCAAATTCCTATGTCCAAGCTCTTATTAGCTTATTTTTAAGATCAGATAAGTTCCTTTAAGCTCTTTATAGCTTTTAATAAGCTTATGAAACAGATTAAATCAATTTTGAATTCTGGTCAACAAAAGTCAACTGGTGCCTTCATTTGGTTCAGAGATGGATATGGGTTGATTATTATGATGGATGGGGTTGTTGTTTGGTATTTTTGATTAGAATAATACTGTTACTCTGCCCAAATTTGGCTGGAATAACTAAGTGAGTAATCACCTTTTTCCTTCTCAAAACTGTTTTAATAAATGATCATGTGGCTTGCTGATTGATGCTTGATTTAATGTTATTTGATGCTCTCTGATCTCAGTCACTTAGCTGTTATAATCACTGCATAAGTAGGTTTAGGATTAGTTGCTTTATTTGCTTATTAGATCAGTTAAAGGAGTGTTTGGATTAGTACTTAAAACTGTGCTAGAGGTTAAAATATTGGAGTAGTTAAGTTGCTTTAGGTTTGCTATAGTTTATTGCATTCACATCTGTCCTTATTTTGCATCCTTGTCCAGTCTAAGTCAAAATTTCATTTCAACTGTCATTAATCTCAAATCTGTTGAAACCAGTTGCTAAAATCTTATTTATAGGTGTAGAATTTGATAAAATAGCTTGCTATAGTTGTATTACATCATTATTCATCAAATTCAGTTCATCATTTGATCTCAAATCTGAAAAAAGTCAAAGCACCATAACTGTTTTCAAAAGTCAAACCATGTCAAAACCAGTTTTTTGCAGACCTTGCAGCCTTTGCACAAGGTTCTTTACACTTATTAGGGTCTCAAATTTGGTCCAATTAGAAGTTTGCTTGGTGGTCTTGAAGACCACATATCCGGGTTTTCACATAAGCTTCTCGACAGCTGTGGATAAGCTCAAACAGAGGGTCAAGAGTGTTTGGGTAGAAATAATCGCTAGCTTAATCTTGGTAAACCGCTTATTAGAGGTTAGGGGTAGCTAGAATTAGTTGATAATAGTTAATTTTAGTATAATATAGCTTCAGAGAAGTTTGGTGGCTTATCATATTAGTTTGGTAGCGAGTTACACTGCAGCCTCTCGGATCTTACACATAAGCATCATATTTTATATTTTCATAGAACTAGAATAATAATTTAGAATTTTACTGAGTTTTCATAATTTTAGTCACTGTTTGCTATTTTCTCAATTTAAAACAATTTTAATCATTTTTAAATAGCATTTAATGCAATTAATTCTTAAAAGTTTCAAAAAATAAATTTTCATTTTCCTAGATTAAGATAAATATAAAAGTCAAAAAATATTTTTCCAAATTTTCTTAGTTAAATTTGTATTTTTAAGCAATTTAAGTAGTTTTAAATAGTTTTTAATTCATAGAAAATACAAAAATAATCAGAAAAATACAAAAATAGTTTTGAAAATTCTATTTTGTTATTTTAGATTTTTCCAAGTCATAATTTCATTTTTCTAGATTTATTTCATATTTTCTTATATTTTAGGTTATTATTAAATAGTTAAAAATAGTTTTTAATTAATGATAATTAGATAAATAGTTTTAAAAATAAATTTCTTTTTCTAATAATTTTCTTTTATCATTAGGTTTGTAAAAATATCATTTTCATATTTTTAGGATTAATACTGCTTCAGTATCACATTTTCATTTGTACGTCGCGTAGTTTTTAATTCAGTTTTATAAAAGAAAAAATCAAAACATCATTTTGCAAATAGTGATAGCATTTATTTAATATTTTTTATCTTTTTAATTTTCTTTAATTTGCATTTAAGCCTTTGTAATTATAGGCTATTTCTGTAGTTATAATAATTCAAAACCTCTTTTCCGTTCAAATCTCTCGATCACTATCCGTTTGGTGATTCTTCGCATAGCTCATTGGGACATAACGACCCTGGGAAACCCTATACTCCCGATCTTCATTGCATTTGTGTTTAAACTGTTTTAAGTTTCTTCGGTCGGCCATTCACAAGTGGCGGCAACATGAAAACTTGATGGTTTAGACGGATCAAATTTTTGGCGCCACGCGGGGAGTCAGGTCGATTGTCTTCCGTTTAGCAGATTAGTGATTTGAATATTCACTCCTTGTTCATACCATCTATATGTATTTATATTTTCTTATAAAATCCAAAAACATCTTAAAAATCAAAAAAAAAAAAAAACCAAAAAGACTTTCTTTCTTATTTTTACAAAATGTTTATCCAAAAATCCAAAAATATCCATCTTTACCCTCTCACATCTTTGATTCTTCATCCCTACCCTCCGAAAACCTTTGATTCTTTCTATGTCTTATCCTCACCCTCTTGGTTGTCAATGGTGTGGTGGTCCTTATAATGGTGGCAATTGCCCCGGTTGTAGCATGGTGGAGTCGGAAACGGTCTGCCTTTAACCGTGATCCCTATTCCTACCATAACACAACTAATTTATTCCATCGCCTACCACACTTTGTGAGACTCAAGCGCTTTCTTGTTGTAGTACCGTGGTGGTTCACACTCGAGTTCGATTGTCAATCGGAAACACGCTTGTCTATGAAAGGTGTTCATGATAACAATTATGACTACCACATATAACTCACACCACATCGCTTTCTTGTTGTGAGTATTGTGGAGGTCCACATTGTAGCTCGATTGTCAAACAAGGAATCCATTTCCTTGTAACAATTACGACTCTTCGTATCATGACCAACCTCTACAATACCAAATGAATCGAGCACCACCTCACCGAGCCACTTCCTCAAAATCTTCTCCTTGATCTTTTGGATTTAGTGAAGATTTGAAGGAATGTAAACATTCCCAAGATAATCCAAATCAAAATCCATGGAAGAATTGTTAGTCAAGAGCGTGTCGCTAAAATAAATTCCCAAATTGCGTTTGAAAAATCTATTAGGGAATCAATTGCAAAAGAAAAGCAACGATCTAGCTCTCAATTTCGCTTTATTCTCGATGACAATGATGATGAGGATACACTTGATATCCTTCAATTCTATAAAATTCATCAAGTTCATCGGTTGATATCCCAGAGCTAAGATTCATTCTCAAACAAGCGCTATCACACCAAGCTCCCACTCACTCTCGAACATGGGGACGAGCATCTTGACACTTGTTCACGAAAAGGAATCGGACTAATTCATAAAGTCTAGTGTTGAGGACCTTGTCCCAATCCCGAGAGAGTCACAGGGAACTTCTGATCATATGTGTGATTCTCTTTCCCCTCTTGAGTGTTCAAATGATCATTTTGAAACTTTCTCTGATCTTAGCGACGATTGTGCTTCCTATGGAAACATCGAGTATGTTGAGGCATCACTTCCACAATCGGATGCTGATCATCTTCTTGAGGAGTTCTCCGATGAACTCACTCACATCAATCCACTTTCATCAGAAAGTAACGATGTTCTCTTTGATTTCGAAACCGATCTTGGAGAAAGTCTCCCTTGTAATGATCGTTCACTCACTTCTTATCCCAACAGTCCAATAGAGAATATTGATCACTTTGTTCCCGAAACATTCAAAGATACTTTCACCAATCCTCTATTTGAATTCGACTCTGAATTCACTTTAATTTCTGAGAATCCACTCTTTGATACTCGGACCGAGGATAGTGATGAGCCCACAATGGAACAAGAGTTCACAATTTCACTTCATGTGAATGATTCTCTTCATGAAGAGTTCTCCTATGAACTCTCTCATGACATATCTCCTCCTAACATGATCATTTTGATCTTGAGGATGATATTAGCTCGGAGGAAGGTGTACTCTATCATACGAGTTTGCTTATTAATGATACTACCCTCACCCTTCCTCCCGATATTCTACATTTGAGGATGAAGAATTGATCTTGATTGTTATCAAAACCTTTCTTCCTTTCCTCAAATATCTTGTGATTTCTCTTCATCTTCACTCCTTCGGAATGAAGACACTATCTTTGACCCCGCATTTTCATTTATCATTTTTGAGCCGGTTCTATGTATATTTCATCGGTGTGGAACTTTCACGTGCTTCAAATGTTTGTCCAAACATCTTGAATGAAAGTCCGATGGAGATTGTCTCTTCCACTTTGCTTCCCATGAACAAATTAATTCGGGGTCGAGTCAAGCTAGCGACTCGGTAATCAAAAACATAGCTAAACATGGGTTTTCACCGTGTGTACCTCCCTAGTGTGGGGAGTTGCCCTCATTGTTGTATATAAGTTTTCTAAAAAAAAAATATATATATATATATATATATATATATATATATATATATATATATATATATATATATATATATATATTTCAAATAATAGCCGTAGTATTTCCCTTTTACGTTCTCGCCCGCATAACCGGTACTTTGAATATTGAGGGCAATATTCATTTCTAGTGTGGGGGAATTTCACGAATTTTATCATGTAATTATACCACCCAATTCCCGCTTTTGGCCAATTTTTTTTTGGAGTAAGTGTTCTACACTTACTCAACGTATGGTTATCATCCGCCTTGTCTAATAAACAAAAGGATTGGCTAATCCAGAGCAAACGGCTCTTGGTAAAGATATCTCAAATCCGCTTACTTTGCAATTTGCCCAAATTGTATGGTATTCAACTCACCATATCCTTAAAAGTGAAGAGTTGGCTAGCCCGCAAGTTTATGGCTTGTGGTAAAGGCGATGGAAAACCATAATTGGTAATCACCACCAAAGATATTTTATCTAAGAGTTGGCTAGTCCGTAGCAAACGGCTTCGGTAAAGACAAATCAAATCATTGGAAGTCGGTGGTTTGCTCAAAATCACATGGTTATCGGTGTACCATGGTTCTTACTTGAACTCGAAACATTTGGCTACTCGAATTAATGGCTTTTGGTAAAGAGATTCAAATCCATTAAGATTTTCTCAAAAGATTGCTAGGGACTAGCAATAGTTTAGTGTGGGGATTGATGAGTGTGTAAATACTCATCATTTTGGTTAACCTGAATCTAAAACGCTTAAAATGCTCGAAATGCATCAAAATCGAAAATATTCCAAAATTGCATTTTATATGTTTCGGATGCAAAATGTTCAAAATCGATGAAAATGAGCTAAGTTTGCATAATTGGCGCTTCGGTCCCCAAGTTTCAAAAGTTGTCAAAAATAGTCCCTGAGCACTTATTTCAAAAGAAAAATCACCAAAATCCTTTTAAAATCATAACTTGTCAAAATTAGTCCTTTGGTGAAAAATATCAAAAGTTTTGAGAAATTACAAAATTGGTCCTTCAAGTTTAAAATTGGCAAAATGGCCTTGGAATTTTGAAAATGTCAAGTTTGGTCCTTGTATTATTGAAACTTGTCACTTTTAGTCCCTTGGAGCAACTTTGCAAATTGGCGTATTGGTCCCTTGATTTTAAATTACACAACTAGTCCTTGTCATTAAAACCCTTTAATACCTCGGACCCTTGTCAAAACCCATTGTGACCCCTACCATAATACCCTTGGACCCTCACCAATTTGACCCTCCTTTTAATATTTAACCATCGGTCAACTCTCCCACCAAAACCACCCACGCCTTTTTCCTCCTTCCCAACATCTAGCCTCCGCAACACTCAACACCCATCCCCCTCCTCACTATCACTCCTCCATGTCCCTCATCCTCAACAACCTTCCAAATAGCATTTAATGCCCTCCTCCTTTTGCACTCAACCCCAACAGTCAAATACCATTTCCCGCCAAAACCAAATCAATGGCCAAAATCCACTTAAAGCATCCAATGGTCCTGGAACCATGTGGGATCTGCTCAAAGAGGTAAGAGAAAGAGAGTTGGTGTATAAAAGAGGAGCAAGAAAGAGAAGAAGGAGAGTAGTTAGTTTTTATTTTTCTTTGTATGTCGTTTTTTCTAAGTTATCTTAATTAGTGTTTCAAAATGTAATTTTAAGCTTTAATGTAGCAAACTCAAGTCACTTTATCATTGTAATTTACTTTTAAGCTTCAATATCAAGGTTTTATATAAGTTCATGTTTTCAAGTTCACTGTTGCAATCTCAGTTTCAAATTCCTATGTCCAAGCTCTTATTAGCTTATTTTTAAGATCAGATAAGTTCCTTTAAGCTCTTTATAGCTTTTAATAAGCTTATGAAATGATTAAATCAATTTTGAATTCGTCAACAAAAGTCAATGGTGCCTTCATTTGGTTCGAGAGATGGATATGGGTTGATTATTATGATGGATGGGGTTGTTGTTTGGTATTTTTGATTAGAATAATCATCATTACTCGCCCAAATTGGGTCGGAATAACTAAGTGAGTAATCACCTTTTTCCTTCTCAAACCTGCTTTTAATAAATGATCATGTGGCTGTCGATTGATGCTTGATTTAATGTTATTTGATGCTCTCGATCTCGACCACTTAGCCGTTATAATCAACGCATAAGTAGGTTTAGGATTAGTTGCTTTATTTGCTTATTAGATCGCTTAAAGGAGTGTTTGGATTAGTACTTAAACGTGCTAGAGGTTAAAATATTGGAGTAGTTAAGTTGCTTTAGGTTTGCTATAGTTTATTGCATTCACATCTCGTCCTTATTTTGCATCCTTGTCCGCCTAAGTCAAAATTTCATTTCAACTCGCTATTAATCTCAAATCATTGAAACCAGTTGCTAAAATCTTACTTATAGGTGTAGAATTTGATAAAATATCTTGATATAGTTGTATTACATCATTATTCATCAAATTCAGTTCATCATTTGATCTCAAATCTGAAAAAAGTCAATGCACCATAACTGTTTTCAAAAGTCAAACCATGTCAAAACCAGTTTTTTGCAGACCTTGCAGCCTTTGCACAAGGTTCTTTACAGCTTATTAGGGTCTCAAATTTGGTCCAATTGTAGTTTGCTTGGTGTTTTGAAGACCACATATCTGGTTTTCACATAAGCTTCTCTGATTAGCCTGTGGATAAGCTCAAACAGGAGGGTCAGTAGCTGTTTGGGTAGAAATAATCAGTTAGCTTAATCTTGGTAAACTGCTTATTAGAGGTTAGGGGTAGCTAGAATTAGTTGATAATAGTTAATTTTAGTATAATATAGCTTCTGTAGAAGTTTGGTGGCTTATTGTGCTAGTTTGCTTATTTTCAGTCTTATTTGGTAGCGCTTTACTACAGACTCTCGTGATCTTACACATAAGCATCATATTTTATATTTTTCATAGAACTAGAATAATAATTTAGAATTTTCCTGAGTTTTTCATAATTTTTAGTCACTGTTTGCTATTTTTCTCAATTTAAAACAATTTTTAATCATTTTTAAATAGCATTTAATGCAATTAAGTCAGAAAAGTTTCAAAAAAATAAATTTTAATTTTTCCTAGATTAAGATAAATATAAAAAGTCAAAAAAATATTTTTCCAAATTTTTCTTAGTTAAATTTGTATTTTTAAGCAATTTAAGTAGTTTTAAATAGTTTTAATTCATAGAAAATACAAAATAATCGGAAAAATACAAAAATAGTTTTGAAAATTCTCGTTGTTATTTTAGATTTTCCAAGTCATAATTTCATTTTTCTAGATTTATTTCATATTTTCTTGTATTTTAGGTTATTATTAAATAGTTAAAAATAGTTTTTAATTAATGATAATTACATAAATAGTTTTAAAAATAATTTTCTTTTTCTAATAATTTTCTTTTATCATTAGGTTTGTAAAATATCATTTTCATATTTTTAGGATTAATACCGCTTGAGATCACATTTTCATTCAGACGTCAGCGTAGTTTTAATTCGCTTTATAAAGAAAAAATCAAAATATCATTTTGCAAATAGTGATAGCATTTATTTAATATTTTTATCTTTTAATTTTCTTTAATTTGCATTTAAGCCTTTGTAATTATAGGCTATTTCGTAGTTATAATAATTCAAAACCTCTTTTAGCTCAAATCTCTCGATCACTATCCGTTTGGTGATTCTTCGCATAGCTCATTGGGACATAACGACCGGAAACCCTATACTCCCGATCTTCATTGCATTTGTGTTTAAACTGTTTTAAGTTTCTTCACGGTCGGCCATTCACAAGTGGTAGAACGTGTGAGAAAACTTGACGGTTTAGCACGGATCGATCTCAAATCCTAAGTGGCAAACACTACAGCTCTAACTCAAGGTCATGGGTGGTGTAGTTTTCTCATGCTTCTTAAGTTGTCGGATGCATAAGCAATCACCTTCTCCGTTGCATCAAACAGCACTAAGCCTTTATGCGAGCGTCAGCGACACGACAAAGTCTTCGCCTTCCCAAGAAAGCTAGGATGGGCGCACACGCCTTCTCCTTGAAGTTGGAACGCTTCTTCCCTTTTCTCCCCATTCGCATTTAACGTCCTTCGTGTTAGTTTGGTCGTGACTTAGCTATTTTAGAAAATCCTCTATGAATCTCCTATAATAGCTCGCTAAACCTAGAACCGGCAGATTACGCGCTCTTAGAGCGCCCATTCCTTAATGGCCTCAATCTTAGCCGGGTCTACATGAACACCTCAACTATCTATCACGTGACCTAAGAATTGCACGGACGGAATACAAAATTCACACTTAGAGAATTTGGCATACAACTTCTCTCTCAACAATCCTAAAACGAGCCTCAAATGCTCTTCGTGCTCCTCACTACTCTTAGAGTATATCAAGATGTCGCCTATGAATACTATCACAAACTTATCCAGATATGGCTTACATACTCGGTTCATGAGATCCATGAAAACCCAAGGCTGGTCAAACCAAACGACATCACTTGGAATTCACAAGTGTCCATAACGAGTCCTAAACGCCGTCTTGGGATATCCTCCTCTCGAACTCTAAACGGTGATAACCGGATCAAGTCGATCTTAGAGAAGACACTAGCTCCTTGAGTTGGTCGAATAGGTCATCTATTCTAGGTAACGGATATCGGTTCTTCACCGCCAACTTATTCAACTCCCTATAATCAATACACATCCCAAACGATCCATCCTTCTTCTTTACCAACAACACCGGCGCTCCCCATGGTGATTTAACTTGGTCGAATGAATCCATTCTCGACACCGCCAACTTTTAGACAGCCTCCAATTCTCTTGGAGCAAGTCGATAGGGTGCCTGCCACGGTCTGGTATCAACTCTATTTGAATTCGCTTTTCGGACGTGGAATCCACGGAAGATCGTCGAAACACATCCAAAATTCTCTAACGACGGGTACATCATTAAGGTTTCTTTCACTATTCTCCTCGCTTTTCTTTTGAAATTGAGCCAAGAAAAGACAACCTCCTCTATTGATGTACTCGGCCTTAATACAAGAGATGATGCTCAACCGGAAGGACTTCCACAATCGCTCCGATCTCCTTGTATGCTCGTAACCTTCCGCCATACGGTAAACGACGATCTTCTCATCGCAGATGATGTGTGCACCGTTCTTCGACAACCAATCCATTCTAATAATGACGTCAAAACTTCCCAAGGTAATCGGCAATAGGTCTATGCTAAACGGGTGGTCTAGGAAACTTAAGGTACAACCTCGGACTACGGTGTCTATCTTCTCCTATTTCGCTAGCTAATTCTACATCGTAACTAAACGCTAGAGGTGTTTGGGAGATTCCTAGTAATGGCATAAACCGGTGGATACAAACTCATATCCGGACCAAGATCAAACAAGATGGAAGCATAGCGATTATTGAGAAGGAACGCACAGTAACTCACGTTAGGGTCCTCACCACTTCCTTCCCAATAGCATACACGCTACTGCTCCCATGTCTCTTTCTCGATTCCTAGCACTGTTTTCCGGTTCTCCACAACCTCACGCTCACGGTGGTTTAAGCAATTACCTCCCACACCTCGGTTAACAAATCCTCCTACATTGTCGGGATTTCCTCTCATCCACGGCTCTCGACACTCATTCTTGAAGTGTCCCTTCTTTCAACATCCAAAACAGTGACAAGTGGCCTTCCAGTCCGCCTCCTTGTGCAGTTTGAGTCAGCAATGTGGTCGGGACCTCACGCCTTTGGCCAAGTGTCCTACCTTAGAGCACTTCCTACATACGTTCGGGCACACCCATGGTGGTGTTGGTTACAACGACCACATGGGTCTACTACCTTCATAACCTTTCCTTTCTCCATTTCCTATGGCGAACACCTCGGGCTGTCTCATGCCGCTTTGTTGCCATTCCCTTTAACAACTTCATCCTCTTCCTCTTATCACCCTATCATTCTTACCCTTGTCTCCTACTTCTAATACATAAAGTCCATCAAACGCGAGCCACGATGAATTGCCTCATGCAAATTAGCTGGCTTCACAGCGATGACATCATTTCGAGTAGCTAAAGGCAATCCATCAGTATACCTCCCAATCTTAAGGTCGTTAGTGCGAACCATATCAGGGCAAAGAAACGATAATTCTTGGAAACGATGATTGTAAGTCTTCATGTATGTACCCTTAACCTTATGGTTCCAGAACTCAATCTCTAACTTCTTAACTTCATTCCTAGGAGAGTAAGTCTTGATCAGGAGAGTCTTAAACTGAGTCCAAGTCATGCTATAAGCTACATCACTTCCTACAGATCTGTGATAGTTGTTCCACCAGGTCAACGCTTCGTCCTTCAAGGTAAATGTCGCATACTTAACCTTACAACCCTCATTACAATTACTAACGGCAAACATAGATTAAGTTTTCTCCAACCACCTAGTTAGTAAACTACTCCCCGGTTCCTCCGAACTCGATGGGACCACGTAATCGAACTCTTTGTAGGTACAACCTCGAGTTCGATTCAAGATTGGGGTTCCACCAGAGGTGTTAGAGAGGTTAGTCTCAACTAGCGATTCAACATGACACGCGTCACTAGGCGGGTCAATGTGGTGGGTTCACGTGTGGAGGGTTTTGAGAACAGACCATTCTCAAAGACGGTCGCTCACATTCGGGTTTCCTACAACCGGGTTATCGGTGTTCGTGTTCTCAATAGGTGGAGTGGTCGGGGCGGACGACGACCTCGACGGACGAGGGCAACCTCAACAGCAGGGGCTGTTCGGTTGTTCCTAGACGAGTTTCGTCTTGTTGCCATCATTCTGAAGGCAAGAATAATACTTTCATAAGTTCACAATTCACGCTCTAATAGATAGAGTTGGGTTCTAAGGATCACCAAATAACGCTCGAATACATAATCAAGGTCAACAAGGATAATGATATACCAGAACAAAACAATCATAGACCGAATCATAACTAAAGGATGCACGTTCCAATAACCATAACTCATAGGTTCCAAGGTGGAATACATGAAAGGATACGGAGAAATCAAAAACGATCCTAACAACGATACTAATAAGACAACTAGGATAAACCTACATCTCGAACCAAGTACTACTTAGTTTCAAGATGGTACAAAGCCATGAATCTAATACTATCTAGCCACGTCTACGAATACTACTAACTGATGTCCTAACATCGTCAACCTCCCTCCACAAAGATGACAACTCAACACGTCAAGCGTCGCGATCACTCTTAAGATCTACGACCTCTCTCTCCAACTCACCAATCCTATGCCATAACGCTCTATCTGCATCTCGGTCGTCATGAACCCTCTCAAGCAGTCCCCAACCGCCTCCTCGAGCTCCGACATACCCCGACGCAGAATCATGGTCCTCCCGACTACAATACCCATATCGCCCCTTAAATCCTCTATACTAGCGCCAATACTCCAACCAACCTATCTCACAACCTACTAAGCCTAATACCTTGTGATGTAATCCTCTCCCACATCGGACCTGCCTCACCATACTCCTCGGCTCAAGCAATCTCCGATGGTATCTCGGATCCTAACGGGCTACCTATCTCGGTGAATGTGGAGGTGAGTCTAAACCAAAAGGTCGTCCAGGGAATCGTGCTCGAGCAAAGGAGAACCCGGTCCTGAGAATGTGCAGACTCGAAATGGAGGAGTACCCCCTTCTAGGATATCCTCATCATCCTCTTCCCGAGGATCCTCATCCTCATCTACATACCGCTCCTCAATCTCATGCTCCTCCTCGACCTCATGTTCCTCCACGCCTCATCCGCAGAGGAGAGTCCATGAGTTGGAGTCTCGTGCGGTAAATCCCGAGGTGGTACAAGAGGGGATCTAGGTCTTCTAAGACATGGTGATGCTGTGGTGATGATGAGAGAGAGTGGGCTACTAAACGGATAGTTGATGATGGTGGTCTCACGGACATGCGGGCGTTACTATAAGCAAGCCTAGGAGTCTGGGCTCGTGCTAAGACCTGATGTAAAGTGAGCTGCCTAGATGAGCTAGGGCGATCTGATGATGATGAACTAGAGTGACGGGTAATCTCATAAGGATCACCCTGCGCAACCGTTATGAGAGTTAATACTGGGGAACTAGCAACAACAAGGACCTCCTAAGACACATCAAAAGCTAGTGAAGGCATAGTCTGTGACAACGGCATAGGGTAGGTATAAGTGTTCGAAAACAGCTAGTTTTAATAAGCGCATCAACTTAACTAAAACATGTATCACATAATGAAAGCTTTAAAAGTAGAGGTACCGCATTACTCAAAATATGCGTTTAAATAAAACACGTAAGTTCAGTTCTATCGCATAATTCCATATCAAATCAATCGAGTTCAAAATCTCCAAATCATAACATATCGATAATTCAAATCAAATCCGTAATATCTCGATAATTGCATCACATTTACCCAAAATCAATAATCATATCCCAAAACATATCATTTCATAAGTCAAATCGCAGCTCATACCATAATCAAATAAGAAGCTTGACAGCAGCGGGCATGCATCGGTCGAGGATCAATTTTCTTAAAAGTGGTTATAGTTTAGGGTTTATAAAATACCTAGTTCTCTATAACCTTGAGCTCGATACCAATCAGTAACACCCCAAATCTCTATGACAATGGAAGACTTAATCAAGTTTCGGGCGTTATGATTGGATTGGTATCTCACACAAGTATAGCAAACAAGATAGTCATTTTCATTCAAAACCAATCCCAAATTTAAATATTTAAAACATTAATCCATAAGTATAAATATTAGGCCCAAAACATGATTTAATAAAATAGGTCCCCATAATTTATCAGAGTCAAATATGATCCTTGAACCATGCCTTCTTGCCAAGCTTCCACCGATCACGTATTCCAAACATCATTTAAATACCTGAGAAAACATGCTAAAAGGTCAACTTACGCTGGTGAGTTCATAGGTTTAAATTCAATAAAATCATAGTGGACCTGTAGGTGTTGATTTGCTATGCAAGACCTAAGATAGATAAACACCGTTCACAAACCGATCCTACCCAGATCACCAACCATATCCCGCATCTAGGGATTACTCGAGCCCCGCGACTCTAGTCCAGCACTGTCGTGGCAACCTCTAGAACAGTTGCCAACCCCGGACTAGGTCGAGGTAGAGGTCTATTCTTAGCTAGGTAACGGTACCCTAGTCTAAGGCAACAACTACCGCACATCTATCTAAACAGTCAAGCACATAAGCAAATCCAAATAGTTTTAAAGGTCCAAAAACTGTAGCATGATTCTCACCCCAAGTTAGTTAAAAACGTAGATAAAAGTGGAACTATGAAACTCACCTCAAGCAACCAACGTACGAATAAACACTTGCCGAAGATAACAGGTAATCACGGCACAACAACTATCGACTCGGCACAACCTATTAATGTAAACCAATTTTAATATATAATTCCCAAAATCAACGTTATCTACCCCAATGTATTCCATTTCGTTATTTCCATAAATGCCTCGTTTCACCATTTAATCCTAGTGTTTGGTATCCTCATGTGGGTGTATCGACTCAATATGATGCTATGAATGCACTCAAACAACCAATATGTGACTCAATGCAACACAATGAGACATCTAAGCGATAAGCTCCATAGTCCAATAAGTTTCGGAATAAATAGTAGATCTAATCGAATTCGTCAACTCGATAAACTCATATATTTATTCGTGTCGCTTATTATCCCTTAAACCAGTCGCATCCTAAAGAGTCATAAGGACAATTCACCCATTAATAAGGTAACCCAATGTACCTAGCGGGATCTTATTAGATTCGTCAACCTAATAAGTCCGCTACCCACGTGGATCAACACTATTAATGTTAGGTTATCCGTAACCCATGCACACAACGTAAGTAAATAAATACTTGAAACTAGTATTAAATGCCCATAATTGGCATATTTTGATAAACGTGTACTCGAAACATTAATCACTTATTTATTATAAAACATTTCCATTTTTAGTCGTTAGTTTCCAATTAAAATAGTAAATAACAAGATAAGTCTTGTTATCGATATTTTTGGTATAAAAGCCTTTTTATTATTTATATTTCATAGTCTATTAGCATTTTCATATATATATTTCGTCAAATTACAATCTTAATTTCATATCGTTATTCGTTTCGAGTCCACAAGCACGAGTCATGACTTCTCGGCTTTTAATCAATCAATAGTCCAAACTATGCTAAAGTCCATGTTACAACGTTGTCGGGGTCAACTATTGACTAAAAAGTCAAAGTAACACCGACGTTGCTCAAAGTTGACAATTATATATATCAAGTCCAATTAAAAGTCATAATAGTGTAATTCAATCCCAAATCAACTCAAAACAATCTCGCCAACCAATCAACCAACCAAATATACCCGAAACCAATGTTATGACCCTAATAGTCATGACACGGTCACGGTTAAGACCACGTGAACAAAACAAGCTCTAGAAGCTTTTCGGCTCCACTCGTCTCATCCAAACACCAACAACATCAACCCACAAGCTACCACGACAACTCAACCCGGACCTAAGGCCCAAGTGGGTCACGTACGCAACCCAAGGTGCATATACGTGCCCTAGGTGGCTCGTACACCATTTCTTTCCCAACCGAACACTACCAAATCAATACCACAACATCCAAATACAATCAATAAATCTCCAATCATTAACCAAATCAAACCCAACATCTATTCTAACCAAAAACATGAAACTAGACCTAAAATGCAAAGACCTAACAATATGATACACCACATGATTCCAAAACACTAGCTACATGTTTATTTAAGTGTTAATTAGATTTAATCTCATGTTTAACCAAAACCCCTAAAATTCATGACATGTACGAATTGAAATCAAGCCATACTTGGCTTCACAAAGCTCAAACAAGCTTGACCAACGTTCCATTTACCTTATTCAAGCCTGATCTACAATATTTGATGAAAACCCTAAAAGTAGGAATCTTAATTTGAAGATTTGAAGGTGTTATTGTAGGCTTTTGTGAGAGTTTTATATATGGTTAGAAAGAGGGAAAGAAGATCTACAAAATGGTGGTGGAGGTGTAGTACCACTCGTCGGATTTTGGCCGGAATATGGCCGGAGGTTGGCGGCGGTTATGGGTGGTTAGGGTTAGGGTTTATGTATTTTTGGTAGAGTGAGAGAGTAGAGAGAGAAAGGGAAGTGTAGGTGAATTTTAGAGAGAGAAATGAAAGAGTGGAATGAAGAAATGATGGGGTATATATACTTGGGACTAGGGACTAATAAAAAGTGGGGAGGGGAGGGTGGCCGCTGTGAGGGAAAAAGGAGGGGCCAAGGCGTAATTTTCATAAACTATCCGCTTACCCATTCCCGAGCTCATATATTGTCCCCCGAGTGTCCCACGACATTCATTCGACTTTCTATTATCGTTATTTATGTTTTTCCACAAGTTTTGACTATTTATTTGTCAATTTTCGAGTTACGGTCTAAAACTTACATTATTTCTCGTTTTAGGGTTTTCTAGTGCCGAATCGAATAGTGCCTACCAAAAAGAGTTAAAACTCACACGATAACTCGTTCAATAATGAAATAAACCATAAAAACCAATAGACGATGTAAAATCAAGTCATGGTCGATAAAAATAGTGTCAAAGGCAAAACTCGGTTTAGTTTAACGTAATGTGGTTACCTAAATTAGACTCTCTAAATTGGCAGTTGTCACATTTTTAAAGCCCCCCAGAAGCTCTACATAATACCAAAATTTGCAAAGATTGAAAACCCGCAAAGTGTTTAAACTTTGGTTTTGCGAATTTTCAACGAATCATGGATCAAGATGCAACCCCCGTACGTTTTATTCATACAAAATTTAAGTTAATTATACTTGAATTAGGGATTTTTTTAATTAATGTTTTTCAAATTAGAGTTTCATTTGAATTGGCGTTTTTTTTCAAATTGGGGGTTTTCCCGTATTAGGTTTTCCAAGCGAACTGTGGCTTCATATGTTTAAAAGGAATGTGCTATGTATGATGTTCAACTCGTGTAGTACTGATAAAAAAATAATAATGTTCAAACCTCTCCAATGTAAAAAACCTCCAAATGACGAATTAAATTAAACATTTACGTTGAGTATACTAGAAAAAACAAGCAATTAAACAAAACGTCTTCAAAATTAAGTCAATAGTGTTCTTCAATCCTCACTCATGCTTAGACTTGTATAGCATATGCACAAATATGCACAACTAAAATGAACATAAGTATTGATTGTAAGCCAAAACAATTATTCAAGAGTTGATGATGTACCCTCAGATCAGGTCGAAGGACCCCCCTTCGGCCTCAGTCGAATCTTCATGACGAAGGACTAAGTCAGTCTTCCTAAGTCATCGATGGCGTAAAACCATTCATCATTGATATGGTTACCAGTTGGGAAGTTGCCAATCGAAGGCCTAAGCCCTTAGGGGTATGGCCCTGGAAACATTAAGACGAAGAAGATCTTGACTTGGTCTAACCCACGTTCCCAATTTCTCCTTAGCTTTCCCGTAAAGACAGAGAGAGTGGGGATTAAGCCCTAGTGGTTACCATAAATCATGGGACACCCCCATGATCTCTGAAACATGTGCAAACACTCTCCAAGCCTATTTTTCTACCTATAAATAGATTGGCCGAGTCATTATTGATGGCATGTTCATTCAACACTACATTTCACACTCTTAACATTACCTACATTACATAACACATACTACTCACACGCCGGAGGTGGTTTGCAGGGTCCATCCCCTGCGCAATCACTTAACAAAGTGTTTCCTATTTCTTATTGCAGATTGGCTACAAGTTTGATGCAAGCACAACACCCTCATACCCTTCGATCACCATCGCAAGGCCTGGTCGTATGATTTATTGTACAATCAGTGGTGCCATATGTGGGACCCGCTACAATTGGTCTCGTTATTTCCAAACTTATAACCAGTCAATCACACTCACTACCTTCACGGCATGAATCAAGGAAGAGAGGATACTCCCCCACCGGGATTCTCGACCTTGACACCAATCCGAGTCAACGATCCTAACAACCTCCCCCCAATAACTGCTTCCACTTTCACAACACGATCTCACCCATAAGCAACCCCAAATAACCATGGTTCAACATCAGTGATAAGGATTTAAAAGGTACACTTTTGAGGGTCATTTAAGCTCGTAATCGACCACTTTTATATCCGTTCTCGCTTAATTCGCTCTGATTGTACAATAATTCAGACGACCGGGCCTTCGATGGTGATCAAGGGTATGAGGTGATATGCTTGCGCCAAACTTGTAGCCAATCTGCAATAAGAAATAATAGATACTTCGTTAAGTGATTGCGCAGGGTTGGACCATGCGAACCACCTCCGTGAGAGTAAGTATGTGATATGTGTTTAAGTAATATGGAGTATGTAAAATACCGTGTTGAGTGAACATACTGTTGAAATGACTCATCCAACCTATTTATAGATGAGGAAATAAGCTTGAGAGTGTTAACACATGTTTGGAGATCATGGGGCGTCCATGATTTGTGGTAATCTAGAGCTTCCTCCCACTCTCTCTCGCCTTGGCGGGAAGCTAAGGAGATAGTGGGAGCGGGGGAAGACCAAGTCAAGGTTCTCCTTTGTCTTGGTGCCTTCAAGAGAAGACTCCGAAGGGCATGGGCCTTCGGTGGCGAATTCCCAACCGGTAACCATATCAATGATGAATGTTTTACGCCACCAATGACTTATGAAGAAAGACTTGGGTCTTCGTAATGCAAATTCGACTGAGGTCGAAGGGGGGTCCTTTGACCTGATCGAAGGGTACGTCATCAAGCCTCCCAGTCGAAAGTGATATGTACGAACAAGAAATATGGAAAATTAGCCAAATAGACCGCACGCCCTGAGGCTTATCAGTTTATGGACCACGCCCTTTTAAAATTTGGAAATAGACCGGTTGCCCAACGATTTTCTTGGAGCCAACCAGGGGCTGCCACGTGGCTGACAACTTATGACACAAGTACGTATTTTGAAAGTATATGTCATGTATTGTTTTTTGGGCAACTTGTATTATTTTTAGGGCAACTTTATATTTTTTGGCAACTTGTATTTATACACGAGGATTCTTTGGTCATTTTACATTTTACTCACCCATTATATTCTTATTATCCGCACCCATTATATTCTTACTAACCATTGCTCTTTTATTCCAACCTAATAATTCCCCACTTCTTCTGTCCTCCCTTCCCCCACCTCCACCTCCACCTCCACCTCCTCCTGTCTCCTTTTCACCGCCACCACCTCCTCCGACATCTTTTCCTCCGCTACCTGGAGTCTCACTTCCTCCACCTCCTGGAGTCTGACATCCCCCACCTCCTCTTCCATTTCTTGTATGATAACCAACGTAAGTATCTTAACAACTCATTTAACCAACGTAAGTAGTTTACCCTGGTACTCAGCTTTACTTATTGTTGAGTCGGAGGACGCATTCTCCTGGCTTGAAGGTTGAAGGCCGAACCCTGCTGTTGTAGTATCTTTCAATCTTTTGTTTATGGATAGCCTCCCTGATTGAGGCTATTTCCCTTCGTTCTTCGAGTAGGTCTAGGTTGCTATGGAGTCTTTCTTCGTTGTCCGCTCAAGTTCATGACCCTTTTGTTTCGACTCTTACTCCGAAGGATGACAGCCTTAGTGCCATATGTCAAGCTAAAGGTGTCTCCCATGACTTGACTTTGTGTGCTTACGTGAGCCCGTGAGTACTTGAGGTAGCTCATCTACCCAACCGTGGATGTTGTATCCAAGCCTTCGCTCTATGCCTTGGATGATGTCCTGTTAGTAACTTCCACTAGCCCGCTACCTTGAGGATGGTAGATGGATGTGAAAGATTGTTTTATGTTCAGGCCTCTGCAAAACACTGGAAATACCCCTTCGGCAAATTGCTTCCCATTATCTAAGATGATGATGTGGGGTACTCCGAACCGGCAGATAATGTGTTCCCACACAAACTTTTCCATGTGCCTTCCTGTGATGGATGCCAAAGGCTTAGCTTCCACCCATTTCGTGATGTAATCGATGGCTACGACCAAGAACTTTACTCCTCCTGGAGCAATTAGTAGAGGGCCTACGATGTCTATCCCCCATTGGCTGAAAGGCCATGCGGACGTCACAGAGGTCATATCTTGTTTTGGTAGCCTTGGCACTCTTGAGTGAACTTGACAGGCTTCACACTTCTGGATGATTTCAACTACGTCCCTGTGCATCGAAGGCCAATAATATCCAATCCTCATGATCTTAGAAACAACGGAGTGGGGTCCTGCGTGAAGCCCGTAGGATCCTTCGTGCACTTCTTGAATGATGTTGGTGGCTTACCTAGGTCCCACACAGCGAAGCCATGGAGATAAGAAAGACCTTCGGTACCCCATGATTTTGTACTGTGGCGCTTTAATGCAGACCTTTCGAGCTAGTTTCTGATCTCCCGGCAGTATACCACTTATTAGATACTCTCTAATTGGGGTCATCCAATTTGAGTCTTCCTCCAGTATTACGCCAGACACCTCTTTTCGGATGATGGACCTATCTGCCAACACTTTGACCAGAACCTCCTTAGTTAAATGGGAAAATGCCATTGATGCCAGTTTGCTAAGTGCATCCGCTTTCTTGTTTTGGTTTCTTCGAACATGCTCTATGTTATAGGATGTAAACCCTTCGAGCATTTCCTTGGACTTATCCAAGTATTGCTTGATCACGTGTTGTCTCGCTCAGTAGGAGCCCTTTATCCGATTAGCCACCGCCAGAATCAACAAAATAGCCAAGTCTTCTACCTCCATGTCCTTAGCCGCCGGAGGCCTCGCTAGCAAGGCTTTGTACTCCACTTCATTGTTAGTAGCATCGAATTCAAACGGAGTGCATAAGTATATTCCTTCCTTCAGGATCAAGCATTAGACTGCGCCAACCGTCAGAGTTGGAGGCTCCATCGGTGTAAAGTTTCCACCCTTCAACCGCTTTTAACAGCTTATTTTCAAAGAACTTTTGTGTCCCGCTCGGTTCGGAGGGTGTTTCGCTAAGAAGTCCGCCAATATTTGCCCTTTGACCGAATTTCTACCCTTGTACTCAATTTCATGTTCTCCTAGCTCGATAGCCCACTTAGCTATCCTTCCAGATTTCTTCGGCTTCGAAAGTATCTGCTTAGTAGGCTTATCAGTTAGTATGGTTATGGGATGAGCTTGGAAGTACCTTCGGAGGCGTCTCGTAGCATGAACCAGAGCCAAGATTAACTTCTCCAACTCTGGATAATTTAGCTCAGCTCCATGTAGAACCCTGCTAACGAAGTAGATAGGGATTTGCTTCTTCTCCCTTTCTGCCAATAACACAACACTGATGCTTTCGAAGGAGGCTGCGATGTACATAAATAACACTTCGCCTTTAATTGGGGCGGTAAGTGTAGGTAGAATAGCCATGAACTCTTTGAGCTTTTGAAAGGCAGCTTCTGCGTCTGCACTCCACTGAAACGTCTTTTTATTCGTGCATCATTTGAGTGTCTTGAAGAATGGCAAAGATCTATCTGCACCCTTCGATAAGAATCTACTGAGGGCTGCTAGCTTTCCATTCAGACTTTGCACATCCTTTAGGGATTTAGGGGGCTGCAAGTCTGTGATGGCCTTAACCTTCGAAGGGTTGGCCTTAATACCCTGCTTGGTGATCAGATGTCCCAAAATTTGTCCTTCTTCCACGCTGAAGGATCATTTCTTGGGATTTAACTTCATGTTGATGGCGCGAAGCTGGTCAAAGGTTTCCTTTATGTTGAAGAGCATGTCCTCCTCCGTTCTACTTTTGATAACCATATCCTCTACGTACGCTTCGAGATTCCTACCTATCTGTTTGTGGAAGGCTTTGTCCACTAAAAGTTGGTAGGTAGCACCTGCATTTTTCAAGCCGAAAGGCATCTTCTTGTAACAATAAACTCCTTCCCGTAAAAAGGCTTTTTCTTTGTCCTCTTCCGCCATCTCGATGTCGATGGTAACCTTGTAAGCGCCCGAAAACATTTCGGTCGAAACCCTAACAAGGATTCCACTTTCCAATCGATTTACGGTAGAGGATAGCGATCCTTGAGACGAGCTTTGTTGATATCTCGTGAAGTCTACACACATCCGCCACCCTCAAGTCATGCTTCTTGACCATAACCGGGTTGGCTACCTGTGTTTGATACTTCACCTCCACGAGTATGCCCGCTGCTACGAGCTCATCCACTTCTTTGCATGTCGGCATTTCTTTCGGTGCAAGGCTTGACGCTTTTGCTTGATAGGTTCAATGTGCTTGAACTCATTAAGCTTGTGTTCAGTGCCGAAGGGCTTTCCATCTATGGTGAGAGTTCTAGGGACCCCCGTCATGTCAGAGTAAGTCTATGCGAAGACATCTGCATTAGCCCTTAGTAACTTTTCCAATTCAGCCTTAAAGGAAGTAGGGAGCTGCTTTCCAATTACCACCGTTTGATCAGGGTAGAGATCGTTTACTATAATGCGCTCTTCGGCATCAGTGCAGCTGAGAACATATTTCGGAGGCTCCTCCTGAATTTGTTTGACCCTTTTACCTACTTCCGTAGGCTTCTTCATGTTGTAACTGGAGAAAACCGTTCCAATACCGAATGGTGTTTAGAATTTGATCATGGCATGTATGGTGGAGACAACGATGCCTATTTTCGCATTGCGGTTCTCCTATTAACGGGTTATAGGAGATTCAAACCTCACGATCGCGAAACCGTGGTTTCGTTCTTTTTAGCCTTCCTTCTCCAATCGCCGACTTCTCCTAGGGGCCATGAGTGTTCCCCTGAGAATCCCACTAAGGGTACCTTCGAATCTACTCTCTTCGACCTTATCGAAGGCTTGAGCTTTAGAAAACAATGCTCGTAGATCACTTCACAAGAGCTACCACAGTCTAGGTAAGCTCTGTTTACTTCTCTGTTGGAAATCAAGACTTTGATAACCACGGGGTCATTTGAGAGAACCTTGCCTATGATCGAAGGAAAAGTAACGTCTCCTACTCCGCATAATGCTTCCTCCGCTGCTTTCCTTTTTAAACCAGAATCATCCCTGTACACCATGAGGATGGGTGCTTCGACAGGTGTGGTGTCTTTCCCCAACTGTGTGTCGGAGACCTTTTCTTTACTTTTCTTTATGCCCTTCACCAAATGTCCCAATTGGCCGGATTTCACGGCCTCTTCTATCTGTTTCTTGAGCTCTCGGTAATTGTTGGTGTCGTGTTCGTAATCATCATGGAAATAGTAGTATTTGGAGGTATCCCTGCTTCTTCCCTTACTTGCCAAACGAGGAGGAGGATCAAAGGCCTTCATAGCCCTTTCTGTAGCAAGTATCTCCCTTGGAGATTTGGACAGATTAGCCAAGAGCCCGTGATTGATGTTCTTGTGGTAGGCGTAAACCTGTCTCTGCCTTTGTGTTTGTTCTTTGACCTTTCCCACGAAGGATGCTTCAGAATTTTGCTGTGACTTTCCTTATTTTCGACCGGATCCCCATTGGTAGATACTTATTTGGCTTCGATCCAGGTGTAAGACTTCTCCACTAAGCCCTTGTAGGTTGCTGGAAGGTCAGTGGATAGAAATTCCACCAGACTTCTGTTTTGTAGGCCATGCACGAAACCTGAGATACGTTGGTCTTCGTACAGACCCAATATTTGCTAGGTGTCATCAGTATATCTAGTAAGGAAAGCCCTGGTGCTCTCGTTTTCCTTCTGCTTTATGTTATGTACTGTCAGATGCGTCCTTGTAAACTTTTTATGTTGACTGAAGTGTGATCTAAACTTGGCCTTGAGATCATCCAAATTTACAATGCTACCTGCTTTTTGTCCGTTCCACCATATACGAGCATAGTCTCGTAGGGTATATGTGAACATGTGGCAAGCGA
Source organism: Chrysanthemum lavandulifolium (assembly GCA_022545495.1). NCBI lineage: Eukaryota > Viridiplantae > Streptophyta > Magnoliopsida > Asterales > Asteraceae > Chrysanthemum > Chrysanthemum lavandulifolium. The sequence continues at coordinate 143,608,485 of CM040240.1, forward strand.
CGGGCATAACCCACTGCATTCGATAACCCCTTCAATGGATGTAGGAAATTATCCGGGTCCCTTTCCCATCATAAGTACCAATATGTGCGGGCATTTTCAACCCATCGTGCAAAGGGTAGTTTTCATCCACCTAACGAAGGGTGTTGTGGAACCCATGGGCTCGAATAAAGGCGGTTGTGGGTGGCATGTAATTGGGGACATCATTGTATGGGTTATGGTTCGGAGGTATTCGGCTGGGTTTTAGTTAACATATTGAGGGTAGCGGTAGGTATATAAGGTGGGTGACTTCAACAGATACTGAAGGGTATACCATAGGTTGCCCATAGGGCATGCTTCCGTATGGTTGAGTAAAGCTAGGGTTGCTAGCCTGCCCATTAGGTGAGGGATAAACCCCTTGGGGGTAAGATTGAGCATGAAAAGTAGGGTACATACCATGAGGAGGAAGATTTCCTCCCCCATTCATTTGAGATTGTTGGGAATTATAGATTTGATGATTACAAAACCACGAGCAAAAATGAAGAAAGAAGAAACAATGAGGGCCTAATATGTAATAGTTAGCTTTTCTAGTAAGCTAGGGTTTGTAAGCTCCCTTTATTATATAAAGAGGGATGGCGTCTAGGGTTACTTACTTATCCTTTCATTTATTTTCATAGAAGACATCTCTAATGAGAGTCTAACACACGATCATAGCGTGTGTATATTAGTAGTATTAGTTTCTTTGTTTTAATTAATAAAGAAAACCTTATTAGTAACATTGATATTCTTATTGATTCCGCTGTGCATATTCAATGTTATTGATATCCTAGTTGAGTCAGGATTTTGGATTCTACAATTGGTATCAGAGCGGGTGGCTCTTGATCTAGGGTTTATAAGGTTTTCATGTAATTAGGGTTTATGCAGCAGTTGTGAAAAGGAAAAAGGCAGCTGGCAAGAAGCGGATCTGTAGGATGTTTATTGTTTTCGACAGAAGCAGCCTTGAAGAAAATATGAGGTAATCGTTAATTTTATAGGATCTGTTTGTTTGATTTGTATATGGCGATTATCTGTTCTGAAAAAGAAGGTGCGTGGGGTTTGAATTTATTTCTGATGCGGGGATCATGTTTTCATATCATTTTTAATTTTTGACTTCACGCACATGGGATAAAGTAATATAAGGAGTATATTATGTTTCATTGTCCTATCCTGTGTCTACTGCTGGTGCATGTTTTGATTGGCAAATAATTGGTGATTGTGGACGACAACATTTAAATAGGTTATATGTGTTATTCCATTGGTCCCATGAGTATCATTGATCGGTGGTCCTCAAAAGTGATATTTGTGATCACGTGATGTTAATCTTGTAAATTTAATTGATCGTGGTATTAATAATTTTGATTGATAACGTGAGGTATAATATATTTAAAGTTCCTGCTGATCAAGTGATGTTGCTTTCGTCATTACTGCTGATCACGTGAGGTATAGTATATTTGGCTATGTATCTATTGGTGATTGGTCGAATTGCAATGGGGCTATATTTTTTGAAGTGTTAATTTGATTGGTCTTGCTGGTTGGTGTCTTTGATTGTTCAAGTGAGTATTAATAGGGTATATGAATTTGATTGGTCGAATTAATGATGTAACTTGGGCATTATATCAAGACCACAATGTGTAAAATTACTACTGATCATTGGTAGATCACGTGAGGCGTGAGTTTGCATTTCCTCATGATATTTGGTGGGTCCTCCATAATTCATTTCTGCTGATGGGTTCGTGGGTCCCTCGTAATAGTTGACAGCAACAATGTGATCACGTGAGCCTCTTGTGTCGAATGGTACTTTTGAGTTTTGATGACATATGACTGTTGTCAGTTGTTGATATGCTAACACGTGAGGTTGCTGCTGGCCCAATTAATATTGATTGGCTGTCATATGATTCTCCTAACAGTAGACGCATAGTACTGGTATATTCGTCTAATATTATGTAATCATTTTTCGATGTTTGTCGAGTATATGGTGCACAGGAACAGTTCACTTGGACAATTTATGGCATCGTGGGAACTTAATTATGGTCAGATAATATTTATACTGTTCGTGATCAGTTGTTGTATATGTTATTTTGATCTTGACAGTTTGTGCTTCTAATGTTTTACTAGTCTTGGTGAGTTGAATTTTTATTCAACGATGAACCCTAGTAATTAACATATTTTCGGCATGCTTTGATGTTCCTACTGGCTGCATATTTTGATCTGTTTCTGCTGATCGGTTTCTGCTGAAGGTATTGGTTTCTGCTGATATGTTTCTGCTGATAGTTTTGGAGTTCCTACTGGTTGATCACATGCGTGTCTTATCATATCTCAAAGTGAGCATGGACACTTTTGAGGTAACTTGTTCGTACATTAATGGTGTGACAAAGACTTGATGATTCTAGTGAAGGGGTGAGATCTACAAACAGTACTTAATGCTCGCATTTGCTATCACTTTAAGGAGTTACGTTGTAGTGCTCAAGGTTAGTGAAGGGGCGAGATCTATAGAAAAGGTGCTTAATGCTCACATTTGCTAGTGCATCATCTGAGTTTCGAGTCACATGGATAGTACAAGATATAAGACGCATGCTTTGGTGTTTCTACTGGTTCTCCGTTTCTACTGGTAGACTATTTTGATGCTGCTGCTGATTTGACTTCTCTGCTGTTACGCTTTATTTATTTTCTTTCGTTGAAAAAAAAATAAAAAATTGAGATGGTTAGTATAATTTTAAGGGAAGCTTATGGTTTATATACTTACCATCTACATGCATCACTTGAGGGAAGCGTCTACTTAGTCGTACAAGACCCTATTAGATGATTACAAAAGGGAAGAAGATTCATGATGTGCGACTTATTATTTGTGATGACATGTTTTAGCATTGTTTCTTATACAGTTGTTTTGTAATATCAAATAGGGAAGATTGTTGGGAATTATAGATTTGATGATTACAAAACCACGAGCAAAAATGAAGAAAGAAGAAAAATGAGGGCCTAATATGTAATAGTTAGCTTTTCTAGTAAGCTAGGGTTTGTAACCTCCTTTATTATATAAAGAGGATGGCGCCTAGGGTTACTTACTTATCCTTTCATTTATTTTCATAGAAGACATCTCTAATGAGAGTCTAACACACGATCATAGCGTGTGTATATTAGTAGTATTAGTTTCTTTGTTTTAATTAATAAAGAAAACCTTATTAGTAACATTGATGTTCTTATTGATTCCGCTGTGCATATTCAATGTTATTGATATCCTAGTTGAGTCAGGATCTTGGATTCTACAGAGATGGATTGCCTTCTACGCCGGATGCATGAGAAGGCTGCAACGGAACCCCTGCCCCGTTCTCCCGGATGGACCGCCAAGAGTGGTGGCAAGTTAACCTCCGTGGTCTCCTTCGGTGACTCCTTCCATTGGATCCTCCATTGTTCCTTCCTTCGTCGAGCCTCTCCTAACATCTTCAAACCAACCGACCTTCCACTCGGCCGATTGCTCGGAGACCCTATCCTCAAAGACGGAGCGTGTAGCCCTGTGAGCCAAGGGCCTAGCCTCCATTTCTAACTCTTCGTCATACTCATCGCTAGAGTATTCCAAGTCTCTCGCATCTCCACGCTCCAAGCTTGCCTCTTTCGAGCCCTTAATAAATATTCTAGTGCTTGATGTTAGCTTGACAAACGCCGGACCGACACGGTTGTGGTTAGCGAAGTTGAAGCATGGTTGTTAGGATTTATTTGTGGTGAGATCATGTGGTAAAGGTGGGCGCGGTTATGTTGGGAAGGTTGTTAGGATCGTTGATCGATTGGTGTCAAGGTCGAGAAACCCGGAGGGTGTATCCTCTCTTCCTTGATTCATGTCGTAAAACTAGTGAGTGTGATTGACTTCGTTATAAGTTTGGAATAACGAGACCAATTGTAGCGGGTCCCACGGATGACGCCAATGATTGTACAATAATTAAATGACGACTGTGCCTTGATGGTGATCAAGGGTATGAGGTGATATGCTTGCGCCAAACTTGTAGCCAATCGCAATAAGAAATAATAGACACTTCGTTAAGTGATTGCAGGGTTGGACCTCGCGAACCACCTCCGCGTGAGAGTAAGTATGTGATATGTGTTGTAAGTAATATGGAGTATGTGAAATCATGTGTTGAGTGAACATACCATTGAGATGACTCGTCCAACCTATTTATAGATGAGGAAATAAGCTTGGAGAGTGTTAGCACACGTTTCGTAGATCATGGGGCGTCCCAAGATTTGTGGTAATCATAGACTTCATCCCCACTCTCTATCTTGGCGGGAAGCTAAGGAGATAGTGGGAATGTGGGGAAGACCAAGTCAATGTTCTCCTTTGTCTTGGTGCCTTCAAGAGAAGACTCCGAAGGGCATATTTGGCTGGCGAATTCCCAACTGGTAACCATATCAATGATGAATGATTTTACGCCACCAATGACTTATGAAGAAAGACTTGGGTCTTCGTAATGAAAATTCGACGGAGGTCGAAGGGGGTTCCTTCGACCTGATCGGAGGGTACGTCATTAGTTCCTTTTCACTTTTTAGGTCTCTTGAAGGCAAAATGCTGGAATGACGCTTATTTGGACGAAAAGGCGTGAATATGTGAAGAAAATGGCTAAAGTCAAGATCAAGACACTCAAGCTGCTGGAAACGCACCCGACGACGTCTTAGATAAAGGCGGCCGTCCCTATAATTGCGACGACTCGAAGTGAAATTGTTATTTTGTACCGACGCCAGTTTTTAAGAGTAGGCGTCACAACACAAGCGATCTAGATCCGTTCGGGCGGCATCGAAGATGAAGCCGACGGTGTCACAACCATAACGTGACGCCACAAAGTTGACTTGGTTAAGACGAAACCCTAATGGCGGCGATCCGACGGCGTCACAATTAAAGAGTGACGCCGTCGCAGCTGTAACTCTATATATAGAATTCGAATTTTCAGACTTTAAGAGAGGTAGAATTGTGGAGTAAAACCCTAAAACGATTTTTGGTTTTCTTGGGCAGTATCTTAGGGTTCTCATACCCTATTGTACATCAAGATAAGTAATTTACTTCATTGATTTCATTATGTCTTTGATTGATCGTGTGTATGCTTGCATGTTTACCATGTCCGGCTAATTTACTTTTGTGTTTGCTTAGATCTATGAAATCTAGATTGAATATTGATTGGTTGTATCTTATCTTAATTGTAATTGGCTTAGGATTGCAATAGGCCATCGTTGTGTTTTTAATGCTTGAGTAGTCTTTGTGAACATTAGTTTATAATCACCTAAAGTTATTATAGGCTAAAAATCCAAAGATAACCTTAGAGTTAGTTTATAAATCCTAGAGATTTTGTAGGCAATAACCTTAAGGTATCCTAAAAGAGTTAGGAAAAAAAGCATACCCTACGACCTTAGAAGACACAACGCGTTAAGAATAAGGACGTGACAATTCAACCATCAATAAAAGATAACTAGGGAGTAATAGTATCTAGGTAAACACATTTTTAATCATCATACGAGCACACATCAATTAGACATAGACTACCCCTTAGCTTAGTTAATTAGAATAGATAATAGTAGAGTAATCGGTAGAAATACCACCCCCCAAATCCAATACCCCGAAATTTGTACCTTTTAATTTTCTAAAAAATATAAAAAAGATAAAAAATAATCTTCCTCAACCCCAACCTTAGCGTAGTAATTTCTCACTAGCATTCCTATTCCCCTAGAGAACGATATCAATCCCGAGGCTTACCCTAATACTACACTACAACGATTAGGTTCACTTACTAAGTGGTTGAAAAACTTGCTCGAAGAAAAGGAAGTTTCCTTTGACCCCGAACGCGCGTTGTACGCGCATCAAGTTTTTGGCGCCGCTACCGGGGAATAGAATAGCTAGTTAGGAGTCTATCTTTTTAGGTTCCCTTGCTTGATTCCTATCAAGTAAGATTTTTTTTTCTCATTTTTTAGCTTCCTCGTAGTCTATCCCCCTTCTTCGTGATATTTGTTCGTAATCCTATCACTTTTCATCATGGAAGGTGATAATCAACCACCACTCATCAACCCACCACCAAATGACCCGCCAAGAGGCCGCACTCTTGGTGAATACTCAAGACCAAGCAACCAAGGCTATATGAACACCATTGAGCTCCCCGACCAAGCTCAAACTACGGCCCTTCAATCCGACACCATCCGGTCGGTGCAAAACGGATGTGCATTCCATGGACTTCGTTTTGAAGATCCTAATCAGCATCTTCAGGATTTCCTTAAAATTGTAGATTCCATCGACCTCGATGCTACTACTCGGGAGACCACGCACTTGCGTCTCTTCAAATTCTTTCTACGGGACCAAGCTAGTAATTGAATTGAGCGACTTCCCGCGGCTCCATCTCAAGTTGGGATGATCTCACCACTTGTTTCCTTGCCCAATTTTTCCCACCGGGGAGAACTACTAAGCTTAGGAATGAAATGTTGATGTTTCAACAACGTCAAGGTGAATCTCTCTACGAAGCATGGACTCGATTCAAGGACTTACTCCTTAAAGTCCCTCATCACGGCATTGATCTTTGGCTTCAAGTCTAAATCTTTTATGATCATGTCAACTTCTCAACTAAGCAATCCATCGACCAAGCGGCCGGTGGTAAACTTAGTGATCTCACCGCGGAAGAATCGTGGGGTACAATAGAGGACCTTGCTCTTTATGACAATGAAAGTTGGAATGACCCCCGTGAGTTTCCCAAAAACGTAAAGGCAATCTCCTTGCCTCCCATTGACTCACAACCTTCCGACTGTAGGATGCTCGAGCTTGAAGATCAAGTCAAATTCCTAATGAGCTCTTATAAAAATACTATGTCTGCGCATCAAGTGAACAAAATCACTCTACCTTGAGTTGTGTAGTGGTCCCCATGACACTCATGATTGTACAAGACTCCCCGAACAAGCTTTTGCCGACACGCCCACGCTGCATCGATCGAGCGGAGAGAAGTGGTACACTTTCAAGCCCGAACAAAAAACTTAGGAAACTCCTACAACCCTCATGGAGGAATCACCCTAACCTTAAGTGGAACCAAAATTCAAACCCACCTGAAAGCTCATCTAGTCCACCTAATGGGTTCAACCCTCCAAACATCGGGAACTCCGCTAGTCTTGAGGCAATTGTGTCTAGATTCATGTCATCTCAAGAAACTCGATTGACTAAGCTTGAAGCCGATTTCAAGCAACGACAAGGCGAGATGACAAACAAGCTCGACGCCCTCTTAAAAGCCTTCAATGACCGGGAAATTGGAGCACTACCAAGTGACACTATAAAGAACCCAAAAGTAAATTCGATTTCATCGACTTCAAGTTCTTGTTCACCTTGGGAGAGTGCATACCCATGCCCTTCACACCCGAAAGTTCATCCGGTTAACGCCATCAACATGGGTTCCAAGCGATCTGAGGAAAACTAGAAGGGGGGGTTGAATAATTTTGCCGATTTTAAGTTAGTTTCAAAAACTTTAGATTCGATATTATGTGAAATCGTATGGATGAAGAGAAAGTATAGATCTAATGGTAATGCAAGTAAATAAAGTAAAGTAAAGCATAGAAATGACACAACCGATTTATAGTGGTTCGCTATAAGGACACCTTCCTTGCTCCTACTCCACTCCCCGAGTCACCTACTCGAGAGTTCAAGCACTATGTCAAAAACTCCTTCAACTTGGCGGAGAAGCCTTCACAACGTTGCTTACACCTTTTCCCAGACAAAGCTAAATACCGAGTCCGTAACACGGTGGACCAAACCAACACGACTATTACACAACAACTATGTGAAATATCAAATACAAGATCTTTGCTACAAAATCTTATGGAGGAACAAATCAATCAAGGACCCCTTGCTTGGATGACTTGTAGAATGCTCGTGATCTCGCCTTAGAGAAGGTCCTAAATGAGAATCACTAAACAAAGAAAAAAGAACAACTCTCTAGATTAAGTGATCTTTTGTTAGAAGAGAATGAGAGTATATGAGAGATTTAGTAAGAAGAGGGGTGAAGAGAAATGAAGAAATGGCTCTCTATTTATAGGCAAAACTTGCCACTGTCCCCCGGATCCCACGGATCGCTCCCTCAAGGGATCCGTCTAGTGTATGTAACACCCCCAAAATACAGCAGCGGAAGATTGTGTCATTGGGGTGCTACTTCATAATACAAAGTATAAGTTATAGAAAACGACCTCTAAATGAGACATTTTGAAAAGTTACCATTCGATTAATGAAATCAGAGTTACAAACAATGAGGTCCCAAAGTATAATACATAAATGTTTACAAAATGTTTCGAATGGGTCTTCAAAGCATGTCGTGCGACTCTAAGTTCCATGCAATAGCTATGGCCTTATGTCCTGAGATAAACATGCTAAAAAGTGTCAACACAATGGTTGGTGAGTTCATAGAGTTTGTTTTGAATAAGTTGAAAAGTCTTTAAAGAATGTTCGCACAACAAAGGCATTGTAAATCCACTCAGTTTCAAGTTTAGCCCATACAAAACTTGCAACCTGTGTGTTTACAACCCACTGCCAAAATATAGTACGTCAATCATGTATGCATGTATCATAGTAGTTAAAAGTATGAATGTTTTAAGTATGTAACTAGTATATTGATCACATACACGTGCATCAAAACTTATGCAATTAGCCATGAGTCTCCACTCCATCTCCGTAAACCTCGTGTGGGTATGATGCTCACAAGGAAAGTAATAGCATTGGTTCTACTTCATCTCCGAAACCCAATGCATGTGTTATCCAAGGAGACTTTGTGTTGCTCACAAGGAAAGTAATAGCATTAGTTTTACTTCATCTCCGAAACCCAATGCATGTGTTATCCAAGGAGACTTATCATGCGAACGAGGGGACTGCTCCGTGTATGTTGGGAGACTTTCAAGTTTAGTATAACACAATCAAGTATAACGCAATCAAGTATATAACGCAATCAAGTATAATGCAATCAAGTGTAATGCAATCAAGTATAAATGCTATCAAGTATTATGCAATCAAGTATAAAAAGTATAGCGTAGCATAAAAGTGTAAATGTTTTGAGTATTTGTATTTGTAAAAGCAAGTAGTTGAGCATGTATCTCCCCCAAAGAGTTTATAAAGTAATTAAATGAGTAAAAGTGGGGCTTCGAACTCACCTTAGAGTAGATGATATCAAAACGTATAATTGAATCGATGGATAAGCCGGGAAGTCTCTACGCGCAACCTAGAATATGCTGTTATGTCTTAGGTTCTAAAACGATGAAGTGAATATATAAACATGCCTTATATAGTTATTACATTCATTATGCTTGGATACTTGATGTTTCTAAATTCGTATAAGTGTTTACGTTTCGTTTATTTAAGTTTTCCCCATGTAAATCTACCCGTTATATCTAAACCGTAAATGATCACGACTCGGTTTTTATTTCCACGAAAAGGTAATCGAATGTACTAAACAGATTAGTGGGTCATACTGCCCCGGAAATTATTTAACTAATGTGAAATTACCAATTTACCCTTGGATGTACTAGTTATTTCAATCAGCAGCAAACTGTCTCACGGTTTCGGTCATAAGTCGAGTTCTACAACTCCGTTTAATGCACGGCTAGCGGCCATGTTCAAGTTAGGGTGTGAGCTACAACTTTTATTCTTTGACCAACAGTTGGTTATATGCAAGTTTTATGAGTTTTACCTGTTTGAAATCTGTTACTCAGATTTGGACATGTTTAGCCGTTTTGGCTCTAGTTTATTCATCGGGATGAGTTATGGAATGAGACATCCGAAGAAACGACCACAAGACATCGATCTATAATCCTATGTTATTACCTAAGTTTCCCAGTCCACGAATTTTACCCAGTAATTACATTTACAGCCCCTGTTCAGTTTCTGTGTTGCAAATCTAGTCCTTTCGACGGTTTCTAGTGTTTTAGTCCATTTATCCAAGCACAATAAAGTATAATAATCATATAGAACATGTAAAATACATAAAATTCCAGTATATACAGTAATTAAATGATAACATAAGAGTTTGCTTACAACACTTGTGATGAAATTAACTAGAAACCAAGATCAAGATCACTAAACCTATGATTGTAACAAAAACCCCTAGCTTCCAATTCCTTAATACACCTTGCTAACCCTTGCTAGGCTTGATCTAACCTTGTAAGAACACTTCTACCTCAGCCCTTAGACCCTTTTGTAGCTCTTAATTCATCCATAGAATCACCAAACAAACTCTTGAATCATGTAGGGAATAACTAGGCCTTGAACTTTGATATATAACTTGTAGTTTGAAGATTAAAGAATCATGGTGCTAGGGATTTATTGAGGTTCGGTTATGGAGGATGAAACAAAGGAAAATGGATGAGTTTTTTATGACTTATCAAGTCTTGGATGAAGTCTTATAGGATATTTCCTACGACTTAAGTCTTAAGTTTAGGACTTAAGAACTAAGTAACTAGCACATGTATGTGACTAATAAATTCAAGACTTATCACAAAAATTTCGTTCATGCTCTATCTAGGATGACTAGATATGAGTTGCTTGGTATTATCTTGTTTACGGAGTGAGTTTTGGACCCGCAATTGCTAATCGTAGTCGTAAAGTCACGAAACTTAAAATCGGGTATCCAAATAATATGAATCTTATAAATATGTTAAAACTTATCAATATACTCTATATAAGCATATTATATTAGTGATACGTTCTATCGGGTTGCTTAAACGCTAAAACCGAAAACGAGGCTAAATACGTGAAAAATGCAATTTATCGAAAAGAATGAGATTTCGTGAAATGACCGTGAATTTATTTAGAGTAGACTAAAATTAGTCTAAAATAATATGAGATGTCAAATGTGGTTTTCGTCAGACGTGAGATAACTTAACAGCTTATAATGTGAAGTCTAAAAGTTACGCGATTTAATCAAAATGTAGAATGTACAAGGTTAATTTCTTTATGGTCAAAGGAGGAGGGAAATATGTTTGACTTTTCCAAAAAATGTAAAAGTTTCAAAATATCTTAGGACATACAGTGCAGGAATGGTTAAGTCTGGTTTTACGTGTTGTTTAAAACGTAAGTTTAGTCTCGTACGACACAGGGTTTATTTGGTAACATTTAAAAGAAATATTAAAAATTCTCTAATTAATTATGAGTGATCTAAAAATTAATCTGATGTGGGGAAAATTGTCAGATGCGGTTTTTGTTATGCGCGGGATGTTGAAATGGTGTTCCGACCAAAATGAAACTTTAAGATGATGTTTTCTTAATAGCTTTTGCGAAATTGATCTAACGATTGTGAAACTCTCAGGTCATTACTAAAATAATTTCTCTTACGAGAATGTGAAATAAAAATTTTACGGGATGAATAGTGAAAGTGAATAGTAAAAAGTGAATAGTAAAGTGAATAGTATTCCCGAAAATACAAATTGTTACAGTGTAAACCTAGGGATCCGTGGGACGCTCCTCTTTGCCCATGGGTTTTTTGGTTATGGGTCATGGGTCATGGGTTATGGATTGGTCCATGGGTATTTCATTAGATACAATGTATCTAATAGATGCAATGCATCTAGTCAAATGGGTATGGGTCAATACCATGGGTTATGAATATGATCCATGGGTTGTGATTTTTACCCATCCTAATAAACTATTACAACAAATGATTTATTACAACAATTTGTATTAAGTGAATATATGTAAATGCTTTACAAAAATAACATGTATCCTTATAATTTTACTTATGATAACATTACATTTGTTATCAACAAAACACAAAGAGATCGCAAAATATTAATAAACGTTTTTACGGTTTATTTGTATTAACAATCTCCCCCTTTTTGTTGATGACAAAACATAATGTTAGATGAGTAAAACTTAAGATTAGATGTATGTTTTGAAAGCCCCAAGTTTTACTTTTTCTCCCCCTTTTTGTCGAAACAAAAAGTTAACCCAACGAAGAAATAAAATGTGGAAAAATAGTCCACGTATCGCTTACTCCTCCTTGACGGTAGCTCCCCCTAGTTTGGGGCGTCAAGTGAGAAATAAAATCCTACAAAGAAAAGGTTAGTAGTAACATGCATAAATAATCTAGTGATTGACGAGAATCAAGATTGGGAGCCAAGGTATGTAAACAAGGCTTTGTAATAAAACAACAAAATGTAGTGGTATTTATGCCACATACATGTAAAAGTAAGAACAAGACTTGTTCTTGAAAATGACTCAAAAGAAAATATACTCAAAATAGAAAATAGTAATAATGAATCCTTCCATGCTTGCATAAGGTTATGGATGGAGGTTTTGATGAGTAATGGTATTGATGCGATCAAGAATGAGGTTGAGTATGAATCGCATTTCTTCCCTAACTTCTATTGCAATATCCCTAGTGGATTGGCAATGTTCACAATGTAAGTGATGTAGGTAGTGAGTGCGGAAGTTTTTCGGGTTGTTTTGATTTGTGAGATGCGGAAGATGTGGTGGAAAAGTAGGAAAATACGGAAGTGATGGTGGAAAAGAACCTAGATGTTCTTGTAGCTCAATAGGAGTGATACGCTTACACGGTAGCGTTCGGGGTCAAAGGAACTTCCTTTCGTCGAGCAAGTTTTTCAACACCCTAGGCAAGTGAACCTAATCGTTGTAGTGTAGTATTAGGGTAAGCCACGGGAATTGATATCGTTCTCTCAGGGAATAGGAATGCTAGTGAGAAGTTACTACGCTAAGGTTGGGGTTGAGGAAGATTATTTTTATCTTTTATGTTTTTTAGAAAAGGAAAATACTAATCTCGGGGTTTGGATTTAGGGGTTGGTATTTCTACCGATTACTCTACTATTATCTAATTATCTAAACTAAGGTGGTGGTAGTCTATGTCTAATTATTGTGTGCTCGTATGATAGTTTAAAGATGTGTTTACTTAGGTTTTACTACTCCTTAATTATCTTCTATTGGTGGTTGAATTGTCACGTCCTTATTCCTAGTTGCGTTGTGGGTCTAAAGTTGTAGGGTATGCGTTTCTCCCAACTCTTTAGTTACCAAAGGGTCTCGCCTACAAAACCCACTAGGGATGATAAACTCTAACTCTAAGGCCTCTTTGGATAGTTTAGCTTACAACAACTCAAAGTGCTATAACCTAAGGTTCACAAAGATTAATCAAGCATTAAGTACACAACGAATGACCTATCGCATTACTAGATCATTAATCAACTAAGATAAGAAACAACCAATCAATATTCAATAATTAAGTTTCAAATTCCTAAGCAAACACACAAGTAAATTAGCGGGACATGGAGAACATGCAAGCATACACACAAATAATTGAAGACATGATTAAATTAATGAAGTAAACAACTTATCTTGGTGTAAGATAGGGTTTAGAACCCTAAAATACGACCTTGGTTCGGTTTAGGTTTTACTCAAAAGTTTACCCAAAAGACTACTCTAAAACTAAAAAATTGGATTCTATATATAAGATTACATGTGCGACGGCGCCACCTTATGATCTGTGACGCCGTGTCGCCATTAGGGTTTCGTCTTGGCCAAGTTAATCTTGCGACGGCGTCACCTTATGCTTGTGAAGCCGTCCTCTTTAGCTTCGGCGCCGCCCTCGATTGAATCTAGGCCGCCCGAGTCATGACGACCTACTCTTTTAAAGCCCGACGCCATCCTCCAAAAACTAGCAATTTCTCTTCCGACCCGTCACAAATTCCTCCGACGGCGTCGCAGATTAGCAATGATGCCGTCCCTTGTAATTTAGCAACTTGAGTGTCTCGATTCTTGACTTTGGCCATTTTCTTCATATATCCACGCCTTTTCGTCCAAATAAGTGCCATTACAGCATTTGCCTTCAAGAGACCTAAAAGTGAAAAGGAACGATATTAAACAATAACGGATACAAAGTGATCAAATAAGGGCTTAAACGACCCCTCAAAAAGGTACATTTTAAAACCTTATCAAGGAGCTAAGGGTGGTGAGGTTTCAAGGTCTTCGAAAATTATGTTTGGAGAAGTGGGAGGTGTCAAAAAGGCTATTTCTTTTTGTTTTGTTTGTTTAGATCTTGTTGGAGTCTTAAGGAGTTCCAAAAGAGTGACTTTAGGTGGTGAGTGGATGGGTGATGAAGTTGGTGTACTTGTTGGTGATGAAGGAGGTGCTATAATGGAAGCATCTTGTGGTGAGTTAATGGTTGGTGATGAGCCATTCGATGATGGTTTTGCTAAGCAACAAGATCGGATGCTAATCCGTGCGGATATCCTAGATTTTGATTGCGGTATTTTGGAAGGCGGGAGGACAAAAGTTTGGATTTCTTGAAATGGATTGGTTGCATTAGGTGATTCATCTAAGTTGGAAGATCTTTTGGAAGACATGGTGGTGTTTGTTTGTGAGGATGAGATGAATAGCAAGCAATGTTGGGAATCCTACTTATAGAAAAAAACTTGTGCATTGCCATGAATGCTTGACCCAAAATATGGATTAAAATCTAATGATTAGATATGAATATAAGGCATGTGATCATGAGAAAACAAGCATTAAATCACATACTCCAAAACAAAGTGAGAAAAATAGAAGTTAAAAATAGCTTCTGTCTCACGGATCCCACAGATCCTTCCCTTGAAGGATCCGTCCAGTATTAAGGCTGGGATCCGTGGTACTGGTGATTCAGGAAGATCAAAATTTTCCTTTTGGAAACATTTTTGCCTAGTGTGTGCCTATATGCAAATTATTTGGAGTTGCAGTTATCTTGAGTCCTAAGAAGAAAAGAAAAATAAACTAGAAGTGAAAAAACATACTATTATGTGAGATAACCCGAGTGCTCCTAATTCATTGTTGCTTAAATGAATGTACCCGAAAACACATATTAGTTATGTGTCCTTTTTAGCATTCAAAAGACATGAGATGCAATGAAAACGGGTTTTTTAGTTTGTATTAATAATGAAAAAGCGATTTTTCCTAGACGTGAGAAATTGCTTTTGCGAAATTCATACGAGAAGAAGTATCATTTTTAGAAAACATTTTGAAAAGAGGTTTCTATGTGCGAAAAAGTATTTATTCTTTAAAAAGAAGATTTGTGTATGATTACGTGTTTGCAACTTGTACTTATTTTGAAAGAAAAGTAAGAGAAAACTATGAGTTATAAGTGAAAAACTTATCTTGGGTTTTGAAAATTCTCGTATTGCTTGTGAGTTGTGCGTGAAATAGAGATCCTTGACTCAGAAAGAAGAAGGCTAGTGTTTACATACCTTGTAGAGTTAAGAATTAAATTACGACGGTTGTTCCATGAGACCAAGACCAAGACGAAGTAGGTTGAATTGTTCCCGCTTCAACGGTTTGGTGAGGACGTTGGCTATGTTGTCTTCAGACACTACCTTCTCAATAGAGATGTTCCCCTTTTGAACATTATATCTTAAGAAGTGATGACGAATCCCAATACGCTTTGTGCGAGAATGTTACCAGATTCTTGCTTAAATCGATGGCACCTTTGTTGTCACATAGAATGGCTATGTCACTTAGATGAATGTCGTTGTCAACTAATGCTTGTTTCATCCATAGTGCTTGTTGGCATGCTTTTCCGGCGGAGACATATTCGGCTTCGGTTGTTGATATTGCTAATGCCATTTGTTTCTTAGAAAACCAAGATGTTAAACAACATCCCATAAAAGTATATACCCCACTTGTACTTTTTCGGTCAACATAATCACCTGCAAGGTCAGAATCTGCATATACAATTGTTTCTACTCCCGCACTATTAGGATACCATAATCCTAATTGTGTCGCACTTTAATGTATCTAAATATCCTTTTGACGGCTTCTAGATGTGATGTTTTAGGGTCTTCTTGAAACCTAGCACATAGACAAACACTAAACATGATATCCGCCTACTAGCCGTGAGGTAGAGAAGACTACCAATCATGCCACGATATTTTTGTTATCAACGGATTCACCGCCTTCATCTTTTGTGAGTTTAGTGTCGATGACATTGGTGTCTCGATTGTTCAAAAGATTGCATTACCGAGCTCGATGAGGATCAAAGTAATGAGGGTGTATGTTCCACCAAGACTACTTTGAACCCGAGAATAAGAAATACTAAGACACTACGTTAGTGATTACGCAGGGTAGGACCTGCGAACCACCTCCGCGTGAGAGTAAGTATGAGTTATGGTTGTATAAGTGTGTGTAAGTAAAATATGAGTGTGGAATGAGCATACCATAATCCATCGTCCGTCTAACCTATTTATAGTGGAAGAAATACGGTTGAGGCACTCTTGCATGAATGTCTGGAGATCATGGGGCGTCCCATGATGGTGGGTAACCGCTAGGTTAGTGACCCACGCTCTCGCACTTGACGGGAAGCCAAGAGAGAGAGGAGAGCATGGGTTTGACCAAGTCGAGGTTCCTTATCCATTGTTCCTTCACAACCATACCCAAGGGCTTAGAGCTACGAATGGCGAATTCCCTAAGGTACCCTTCGTGCAACGAATGGTTTGACGCATGTGGATATTTTGGAATCCTAACCTGGCCTTCAGATAGAAGGGCTTCGACACGCCCTCGAGGAGTGTCCTTCGAGCTACTCGGAGGGTACATCATCAAGCCCCAATGAAAGTGATGCATATGAGCGAAGAGGCATTGCATTCGACTTCTTGCTTCTAAAAAATTATATCTCACTGCAAATTGCGTTAGTTAGGAGATAATTACTTACCTAACTGAGCGCATTAAATGCGAAATAATTATTACCGCTGCCCGCTACAGGAATCACACTATCCCACTTTACCCGGAAACCAAAAGTCATCCCTATTCAAAATTTAAAAATTTTAAACGAGTAATACTTATTGATCGGGACACGTGTGCGGTGTTTAATAGCTGCCAAAGGGAGTATAAAAAGAGGGTAGATGAAACCCTAACCCATTTTACTCTCTCCGACTATTTTCACACGCAGTAAAACGCCATCGCCATCACTCCGAAACAAAGGTAATCCTTCTTTCTTACTGATAGCTTGTTGTTTTCCTTTTAAAAATGGATTCCAAGTTCATTATAAAACAACAAAAAGTGTACATTATCTCGCAAAATATCTTCATGATCACCGATTATCCCATCCCCTAGAACATAAAGTGATGTTACCCAAACCTACTCGTGGTATCTTTGATGCCCTCCGTGTTTCGTAGGGCTGTATACATGCATTTAGTCATTCAAACCTTAGGATTCCGTTGCACCCATCGATATTAGAGTTTATGCAATACTACAAAGTTCATATCTCTAGGTTTAACCCTTTGGTTTTGCCAAATTAACCACATTCATAGTGATGTGCAAAGCCTACGGCTATGAACCAACATTGACAGCTTTAAGAGGATTTTTGAACTTGTACCACAGGGGCAATTGGTTGACACTAGCAAAAGACCTCGAGGCGATGTACCCAACCCGTTTGGGAAGGTGTACACAAACATAACAGTTGGAAGGGTAGCTTTTCTACGCAAGACACTATTGTTCCCTACATATTCGTGAGTCACGAACAAGGAAAATAGGTATAATGCTAAACGGTATAATGACCCCTACCCTACGAGGTTCAAGTGATCCACATTATCGCTTGGTCAAATATCCTATGGATGTGCAAGTATTCCCAAGCCATTTTATACATGGTCGATTGCTCGAGTTGGGAGGGTCTCCCAAGAAGCCTATGATCATATACCAAGGACAAAGTATGTTTATCTACTTATTTAAGTAGGACCAATGTAGAACCGATATTTATTTCTTCGTGTTTCTATTTGGCAGAGATGTCATTTAGAAACTTTATGTTCCAAGACTTGGATGAAGATTTAAGTTTCATGCCCGGAGAGAAGGTCGAGGAGTCTTATGGTGTTGGCTCTCCTCAACATCTCAAACAACAACGAGGTATACATTCCGCCGAGCCTCTTTTCATCGCACCTCCGCAACTTGCTTTGGAGGGTCCATCCCAACCGGTGGAGAATATTGTCGACTCGGACGATCCTGCGGATGAGGATGTCCCGTCGTTAGTTCAACAGAATAGCCGATAGGTTGAAGAGTAGGAAAGGACAATGCCAAGACCGTGAAGTCTACCAACAAAGGAAAAATCCCGCACCTCTCGGAGCGAGTTGTGAAGGAAGAGTGTCGAGGCGAGAAAGTTTGTGAAGTCGCCTTGAATTACCCGATGAATCCGCTGAGGTTCATGGTAAGTAGTTTTACCTTATGAAACATGTGAAATTATAAATTGCACAACTATGTTAATCAAGTTATACATTGTGTTGCTCACGGGTCTTCCAGAGACAAAGGAACTCCCCAATGCTTTGGCTGTCACCGGATTGTTGACCATGTGACCCTCCACAATGGAAGAGTATGCTAGACAACATGTCTATTGAAAAGTTCTGTGACATGCATGATAATGGGGTTGCGAGGCGCAAGAATGGATAATCGCTTGAATGCCAAGACCGAGAGTTGCTCGTAACTATGGCCAAGCCGGAAGCTAAGTGTGACGAGATTGAGGAAATGTTGAGAAAACCCCATCATCCAGACCTTCGAGAAAAGGTAGCCCAACTAACCGCTGAACGCGGTAATCTTAAGTTGGAAGAAGCCAAGGTCGCCACCTCACAGTCGAATGCGCTCTGAGGCAAAATGTGTTTGGTGGAAAGTGAGAAGGCTAGGCTCGGGAAGTAGAGGTGAAGTTGAGGAGGAGATCGATGGCTTGCGATGAGGTATAAGATGATGCAAAAGGATCGTGCAGAGGTTTTTTCAAGGTGGTGCCTTACATAGCCATGGAGCTTTATCACGGCGATGAATTGGGAGCTCGGATGTGGAAGGTCATCAAATCGCCCATATTTCGTGGACGGTGCTTGGCTGGGAGGAGGCCGCCAAACAGTAAGCCCGTGGACCTCTCAAGATTAAATGCTACCGTCCCACTTCAAGGCTGAGTATGATGAGGCAGAAATGCATTTACAACCAGAGTACTCCTTCCTTCCGAGGCTACCAAAGATCCTATGGCACCCTCAAGACCTCCTTTCCAAGAAACCTCGGAACCTAAGCCTACCACTCCAACTAAGAAGACTATGTCTACCAAGCCGCCTCAGCAACCATCTCCCACTCCATCTCCAAAAAGCAAGAATGAAGGCCTCTCTGTTAGCGTAATTTGGTTCCAAAGGGTGGCATGTACCCTTAAGACAATTTATTTTATGTGACAATGTGTCTTGTCTTCCAAACAATTTAAATGCTTTTGATGTATGGCCATGGGCCAAGAACAATTTAATCGAGCATAGGCTCCTCATGCAGTATAAGGGCAATAGTCCTTATTTTGAATGTGATGAGTGTTGGGATGTACCCCACACACTTAGTTTATATTTGTTAACTTCGTGCGCCATTTTTCCGACGCTTAAGTTTTACAACCTAAGGTTAAACAACCTCATTGTGTGTAAATTACAACACCAAGAATATAATGACCAACTTGATCATTGATGTAGGGTCACGACCCACTTATCTCAAATCCTTTACATAGTATGACTTTGTAAAAAAATTTTACAAGCGCCAAAAACTACTAGGAGAGTTAATGTGAATGTTTATATTGGCTTAACCGATAAGTCAGATATTACACCTCAAGCCATTCGACATTGAAACTCATTAACGACTTGGTCGAACAAATCTTTGTGTTTAAGAAACGAAGCAAGAAATTTGTGGGAAATGTCTTATTTGTCATTGAATTGGTAGGGAGGATTACATCATTCTTGAAAATGAAGACTAAGACAACTACCAATAATGTGTGCTTTCCCTTGAGAAGCTTCTAATTACAAGAAAAAGATAAAAAAATACTTCTTAAACATAGAACTTTCAAGGTTCGCACCATTCCATGTCCTGTCGATGGGTTCTCCGAGAAGAGTGGCCAATTTGTAGGCTCCGTTGTCAGAGACCTCGGCCTACCATGTAGGGTCCTTCCAAGTTGGTCCCGGCTTTCCTCGACACTGCTTTGCTCGCTACTGCTGAGGCGTAGCACATATTCTCCGTGTTTGAAAGTGGAAGGTCGACCTTTTGTTATAGTAGCCTTCGATCTTATGTTTGTGCATTGCTTCTCGGATGGAGGTTATTTCTCCTTTCTTCTAGTAGATCAAGGTTTTCCCGATTCTTTCGTCATTTTGGGAGGCATCATACATTGCCACACACTCCGTGTGTACAATTAGTTCAGAAGGGATGACCGCTCGTTCGTATGTTAGTCAAGGGGTTTCACCATTGCTTGACTTAGGATGGGGATTTGTCGCTTGTCTCGCTCCGCCATAAGGATCAAGCTAACACTCTCCATTGAGGATGCTAAGTACATGAACAATACCGCCTTTGATTGGGTCATGAGTGTTGGAAGGATTTCGATGAACTCCTTCATCTTCGAAAGGCGCTTCCGCATCCCGGCTCCATTGAAAGTTTTCTTGTCCACGCATCCTTTGAGTGTTTTGAAGAATGGTAGGGACCCGTCCGCTCCTTTTGATAAAAATCGGCTTAAGGTCGCCAACCGCATTCGTGCTCTACATCATCTTTAGACACTTAGGGGCTTGGAGATCGAAATCGCCTTGACCTTGGAGGGATTAGCTTTTATCCCTCGCTAGTGATCAAATGCCCTAGGAATTGTCCTCTTCGACACCAAAGGAGCATTTCTTAGGTTCACTTCATATTAATCGCCCAAGTCGGTCAAACGCTTGTACATCGAGGAGTAGGTCCTCCTCCGTCTTGCTCTTGATAACCATGTCATCAACGAGGCCTCGAGATTACGCCATTCTGCTTGTTGAAGGCTTTATCTACTAGACGCTGATAAGTCGCCTCGCATTCTTCAAACCGAAGGGCATTTTTCTCGAATAAGAGACACCTTTGCTTGTGTAGAAGGTCGCTTTTTCTTCGCCCTCCTTGCCATCCGGATCCGATGATACCCTTTATAGGCATCTAAAGCATTTTAACCGAAACCCGCCAAGGATTCCACCTTCCAACAATTTACGGTAGGGGTAGCAATCCTTAGGGCATGCTTTGTTGATGTCGTTGAAACCACGCACATGCGCCACCCTCCGTCGCTTTTTTTACCAAGACCGGGTTGGCCACCAAGTTTGGTATTTGACCTCCCACAGATTCTCGCTTGCGAGTTCGTCAACTTCTTTGCAGTCATGGCGCTTTCTCGGGAGCAAGGCTTCTTTTTTACGCTTTCGCTTAATGTGCTTGTACTCATTGAGTTTATGCTCCGCTCAAGGATCGTCCATCTATCGAAAGTTCTCGGAACCCCGTCATGTCGAATATTTCCAAGCAAAACATCAAGGTTAGTCTGCAATTCGACGAGCCGCTTTAATATTTGCCGGAGTTGTTTTCCTACTACCACCGCTTGTTCGTGGTAGCCATAGTTTATTACAACTCGCTCCTCTGCATCGTGCAACTAAGAATTGCCATCGAGACTCCTCCGATTCCTCTCTCGATCGTTTTGACACCGTGATACGCCTTATCCGCTCCATAACTAGAATGAACAGCCCTACTCCGGGGAGTTTGGAACTTAATAACAAAGATGTATGGTGGAAACAACAATTCCATTTTTGCATAGTCGTTTCTCCTATTAACAAATTATAAGGAGAATCGACCTTACGATGAAAAATGAGTGTTTCCGCACGGATAAGGGGCCTTTGCCTATGGTGATTTCCAACGGTACTTCTCCTGGGGCCATGAGTGTTCACCGGAGAACCCTACTAGTGGTGCCTTTGAGTCTACCCTCCGTGAGCATATGGATGCCTTGAGCTTTAGGAAACAATGCTCATAGATGATCTCGCAGAGCTTCCACAATCCATATATGCTCGGTTTACCTCCTGTTTGAGATTTGTACCTTGATGATAACGGGTCGATCAAGGTGTTTGCCCCAATATGTGGGAAGGTTATTTCCCCACGCTTGACTCTCCTCCGCTTCCTTCCTTTTCAAGGTGGTATCATGTCTGCACCATTAGTATTGGAGCTCACCGCGTAGTTTCCTTCTTGTTCCCTTCCATTCTCCTAGTCGAGTATCGGAGAACTTGTCCTTTCCTTCTTGATGCCTTTGACCAGATGTGCTAACCGCCCGGATCGCATCGCCTCTTCGATTTGCTTCTTTAGTTCCCTGCAGCTTATTCGTGTCATGTCCATGATCTTCATGGAAATGGCAATACTTGGACATGTCTCCGGCCTTGCTCTGCTATCATCCGAGGCGGGATCGAAAGACTTTGCGGCTTTCTCGGGCTAGGATCTCTCGAGAGATTTAACCAAGTTTGCCAAGAGTCCATGGTTCGAACCTTTCTTGTAGGGAGGAAGCGATCTCTGTTCTTCTTCTTGTTTTGGATCCTTCCTGGAGGACCCTCTAGAGAATTTGTCGACGCCCTTTGCTCTATCGGAACCCCGTTTGCTGCTACCTCCTTAGACTCAATCCAGGTGTAAGCCTTCTCAATCAAGGCCTTGTAGGTGTTGGGAAGGTCGGTGGACAGGAATTCCACCAAGCTTCGAGTCCGAAGGCCATGTACGAAGCCAGAGATCCTCTGATCTTCGTGTAACCCTAGAATTTGCAAGGTTTCATCAGTGTACCTCGTAACGAAGGCCCTCGTACTTTCGTTGTCCCTTTGTTTGATGGTGTGCACGGTTAGGTGAGTTTTGGTGTACTTCTTCTGCTGGCTAAAGTGTAACCGGAACTTAGCCTTAAGATCATCTAGAATGATAATGCTCCCCAACTTCCGTCTGCTCCACCATATTCGTGCGGAGTCTCCGAGCGTGTAAGTGAACATGTGGCATGCTACGTGCATGACCCACTTTTGCATTTTGATAAGCGCCTTGAATAAGTGGAGAAATTTATCGGGATCACCTTTCCCATCGTAGGTGCCTATGTGAGTAGGCATCTTTACACGTCGGTGAGGGTAGTCCTCGATCCACTTCACGAAAGGTGTGCAAGCTCCGAGGCTTCGATGCGCAGTGGTTGTATGGAGGCGGATAAACAGTGTAGGGTTATACGGGTTAGGAAATGGTTGTGAGTAGGTAGGGTAAACAATGAGGGTTGATCGAAGGTATACCCCATTGATTACGTAGGAACCTCGTCCATAGGGCATTTCTTTGGTAATTCGGTTGGGGAGTGAACCATTTGGAGGGTAAGTGTTGTAGGTTTGAGCGGTGGGTAGGATTCATTCCCGGAGGTAACTCGATTCATGTTGGAGTATGGAGGTGGATCTCCGACACTCGAAACATAAGAGGGGTACCGGACCCCTGTCCCTTCTCTTCCCAAGTGGGCGGCAAGAAGAGGCGGGTTTACCCTCCGCTTCCTCTGGGTTGTTTCCTCCGCTGGAGTTCTCGCCTCCTTTCACCATGCATTCTTTCCTTCTTCCGGATTTTCTCTGGGTCCTTCTTCAAACCCACCGTCCTTCCACTTGACCTTCTAATGGAAGGAGAACCATTTCAGGCCGTGCGCCCGCCTCTGATTGAGGTCTCGCCCGCTTCGATCTCCTCGTCATACTCCTCAATGGAGTATTCCAACTCCTCTGATTTCAAGATTGCGAACACCGTCTCTTGTGAGCCCTTAGAAAGAATCTAAGGCCTCAAAGTTTGCCTCAACAAGGCGGGCTAATGTCCGGAATAGGGTTAGCGAATGTTGAGGCGTGATGCACGGGAGTAGTTTCCAAACGAGATCGTGTGGTAAATGTTGAGGTCATTATAGGGGCGAGATTGTCGGTGTTAGTTGTGGTGAGTGGGACGGAGTAGAGAAACCCGGTGGAGTGAATCTTCTTCCTAGTTCCATTCCGGAAAAGTAGTGTAGTTGGTTAGGGTATTAGGACCGGGTGATTACGAGACTAATAGTTGTGGTCCCACGGATGGCGCCACCGATAGTACAAAAGATTGCACTACCGTGCTCATGAGGATCAAAGTAATGAGGGTGTATGTTCCAGCCAAGACTACTTTGTAACCCGAGAATAAGAAATACTAAGACACTACGTTAGTGATTACGCAGGGGTTGGACCCTGCGAACCACCTCCGGCGTGAGAGTAAGTATGAGTTATGGTTGTATAAGTGTGTGTAATTAAAAAGATGAGTGTGGAATGAGCATACCATAATCCATCGTCCGTCTAACCTATTTATAGTGGAATAAATATGGTTAGAGGCACTCTTGCATGAATGTCGGAGATCATGGGGGCGTCCCATGATGGTGGGTAACCGCTAAGGGTTAGTGACCCACGTTCTCGACTTGACGGGGAAGCCAAGAGAGAGGAGATCCGGGTTTGACCAAGTCGGAGGTTCCTTATCCATTGTTCCTTCACAACCATACCCCAAGGGCTTAGAGTCGCTGAATGGCGAATTCCCTAAGGTAACCTTCGTGCCAACGAATGGTTTGACGCCTGTGGATATTTTGGAATCCTAACCGGGCCTTCAGATAGAAGGGCTTCACACGCCTCGGAGGAGTGTCCTTCGAGCTACTCGGAGGGTACATCATCAGTGTCCTAATTGGTTTTGACTCTTCTTAAACGAGTTTCTTTAGCATCTCTTTTATGTATTTAGATTGATAAAAGAAGATACCATCTTCTACTTGTTTGATTTGTAGACCAAGAAAGAAACTAAGTTCTCCCATCATACTCATCTCAAACTCGTCATGCATGATTTTAGAGAAATCATCACACATGTCTTGACAAGTGGATCCGAATATAATATCATCTACATATATTTGAACAATGATTATGTGTGACTCTCTTTTCTTAGTAAAAAGTGTGTTATCAACTAACCCCATGGTGTAGTTGTGTTTGATTAAGAATGACTTGAGTCTATCATACCAAGATTTTGGAGCTTGTTTAAGACCGTAAAGGGCTTTCTTTAACTTATACACATGTTTAGGTTTTTCAAAATCGATGAAGCCCGTAGGTTGAGCTACATATACTTCTTCATTAATAAAACCATTTAGAAAAGCGCTTTTGACATCCATTTGATAAAGCTTAAGATCATTAGCACAAGCATAAGCAAGAAGTATTCTTATAGACTCAAATCTAGCTATGGGGGGCATAGGTCTCATCAAATTCTATTCCTTCTTGTTGGTTATATCCTTGGGCAACGAGTCTAGCTTTGTCTCTAGACACTACACCGTTTGCATCTAACTTGTTTTTATAAACCCATTTGGTTCCTATTATAGTTTGATTAATAGGTGGAGGGACAAGTGTCCAAACATCATTAGAAACAAATTGATTTAACTCTTCTTGCATTGCCATTACCAAACTTTCATATTTTATAGCTTCTTGTATATTCTTAGGTTCTATGGATTAAAGAAAACAAAATAGGCTACTTTGGTTTTGGACTTGAGACCTTAAGGTTCTTTCATTTAACTTTCCTATGACCTTATCTACGGGATGATCATTGGACTCTTTAATATTTATGAGTTCATTATTTAAAGGTTCTCCTTCTTCATTTTTATCTTTTTCTTTATTACTATAGCTTCACTTTCAACAATCTCGTCATCGACAAGAGGTGGAGAGGGTTTGGGTGGACTTTCATCAAATTTTACATTTAATGACTCTTCTACCTTCATTTTTTCTTTATTTAATATGACGTAAGCTTTGCTATTAGGAGAGTAACCTAAAAAGATACCTTCGGTTGATTTAGGATCAAATTTTGTAAGGTAATCTTTAGTGTTAAGAAGAAAACATTTGCTACCAAAGACTCTAAAGTGATTTAACGTAGGCTTTTTGCCTCGAAGTAACTCTTATGGAGTTTTACCTAAGAATGGTCTAATTAAGACTCGATTATGTAAGTACGTTGAAGTATCAACGGCATTGCACCAAAACTTTTGAGGTATGGATTGCTCATTAAGCATTGTGCGAATCATTTCTTGTAGGGTTCTATTCTTTCTTTCAACTACCCCATTCGATTGTGGAGTGCGAGGAGCCGAGAAGTTGTGAGTAATACCATTAGCATCACAAAAACCTCCAAATTGCACTTCATTATCGAATTCCCTACCATGATCTGTTCTAATATACACTATAGGACTTCCTAGTTGTCTTTGGATTTTCTTGCTCAATATTTCAAAGTAATTAAACGTTTCAGTTTTGTTCTTTAAAAATTTAGTCCATGTGTACCTAGAGTAATCATCCACTATGACCAAAGTGTAGTAGTTACCTCCATAACTTTGGATAGCGGATGGACCAAATAAATCCATGTGTAGTAACTCTAGACACTTAGATGTAGACACCATGTTTTTAGCTTTGTGACTAGAATGGACTTGTTTTCCTACATTACAAGCATCACAAAAGTGATGTTCATATTTTAACTAAGGTAGATCTCTTACTAGATCTTTGGATGATAGCGATTGAAGAAGTCGCATATTGGCATGACCCAATCTTCAATGCCATAAGGTCGAAGTATCATCCATAGAGGTAAGACAAAGTTTGTCTTTAGGTTCATTACCAATTTTAATGACATAGACTTCATGTTTCTTAATTCCTCTTCCTATGGTTATGACATTTTTTAATATCTTACTACCGGTTTCGGTAAAGAGCACATTGCACTTTTTATCACATATTTGTCCTATACTTAAGAGGTTAAAGTTTAGGTTTTCTACGTGACACACATCATTAATGGTTAGAGATTTGTTAGAAATCGTACCTTTACCGATGATTTTACTTTTGCTATTTCCAAACACCACATTTACTCCATTGAAGGATTCATATGTGGAGAATAGATCTTTATTGCGGGTCATGTGCCTCGTGCACCCGCTATCCTCGACCCATTCATCCGGATCTAGGTCGACCTTTAAGCACACCTAAGAAAACAATTAACTCAAAGTTTGGTCCCCATTTGTTCATGGGTCCATTAGTGTTAAACATTCCATTCATGTTAGACATGTATGGATAAGGTGAATATGCATTCCATGGTGCAAAGTTTTGAAATGGAAAGCCATTTTGCATGTTTGTTCCATCCCATTTGATGGTTACTCCTGGGTAAACATTATTAGGTCTCTAGACGTGTTTGGTTTTGAAAAGATGGAGCTTTGTTTCTTGCAAAATTGGATTATATTTTGGGGTGGTTGTCTAGTGGTAATATGAGTTGGTTTCTTCTTATTAACAATAACAAAATAAGTTCTAGAGGAAGAAGCTATGTTATTACCATTGTTTGCTTCAAGAAACCCACGGATCCTTGGTCGACACTCAGCCGCCTCCTTTTGTGGGATCCGTGGGATCCGCCACAACAAAGGGCTGCTTTTCTATTGCCTTTACGAATTGTGTTTCTTTGTTTTCACTAGTTGACGCATCAAGTTGCTGAATACCTAAACCTTTTTGGTTGTTTCCAGTTTTAACACGATCTAGTATCATATCTAGAGTATTAGTACTCATTCTAGCAATCTTAGAATCTAGTTGATCAACTAGTGTTTGAAGTTGAACGCAAAGTTCACATTCACCACTTGCTATTTTACCCTTTTCTAGACTTTTCAATTTTGCTTTTAGCTCTATGACTTCCTTATCTAAATGTTGGTTTTGATTTTTCAAAAACTTGTTTTTGTTAATTACTTTTAAGCTAATTTTGCAAAGTTTGTCATATTCATCATGCAATGAGTCATCCTCTAGTGATGAGCTACTATAGTATTCGTGACATACCTCATCATTTGCCATGAGACAAATTTCTTCGTCCTCCTCCTCGCTCATTCCCCATGAACCGCTCACAAAAGCCTTTTGATCATCCCGTTTGGGACACTTACTAATAAAGTGGTTTGGGTCCCCACATTTAAAGCAAGTACGATCATCCCTTGGCTTCTCGTCCTCTTTGCTTTTTCGAAATCCTTTCTTGTCGTCATACGGTTGTTTGACGTATCTTCCCTTCCTTCTAAAGAACTTTTTAAAGTCCCATACCGCCATGGCATACTCCTCGTCATCACTATCCGAAGAGGAGTTCTCTTCATCACTTGAGGCCTTCTTGGCTTTGAGGGCAAGAGATTTGTGTTCTCTTTCACTTTTGAGGCTTCGGAATCCTTAGCAAGGACAAGCTCATAGACCTTTAAGTTGCCTATGAGTTCATCAAGGGTGAGTATAGTCAAATCTTTTGACTCTTCGATTGCCGTCACCTTAGATCTCCACTTGGATGGAAGTGCCCTTAGATATCTCCTAACATGGTTACGGCTAGAAAAAGATTCATCAAGTGCTTGTAAAGATGTAATAATAGTATTAAAATTAGCAAAAGAGTGATCTATAGTTACCTCATCCGATATTGAAAATTGTTCATATTGTTGAACAAATAAATCAATTTTATTATTTTTAACTTGTTGATTAACTTGATGAGTTACAACTAAAGAATTCCAAATTTCTTTAGAGGTTTTAAGCATAGAAATTCTTTCGAATTCCTTTTTGGGTAAAGCATTTTATAAAACCATTTTAGCTTCACTATTTTTGGAAAGCTTTTTTTTCATGTCATCGTTTAGTTTATCAAGAGGTACGTTAACTAAATTTTCTTTATCATCTTTTGAGGTAGCCTCAAAATCGCCTTCAACAATAATGTACGAAAGATCAATATCATTAGACTTCACATACGTTTCGAATCTATTTTTCCAATTTATAAAACCATTAGTTTCAAGTAGTGGTGGTCGTTGCATAGATTGCCCTTCCTTGTAGTTTTCAGAACCCATAGTGATCGAAAAGTTTTTAAAATACGGTTTACTTTACAACTTTTATAAACTTAGCTCTTGATGCCAATTGTGGAAAACTAGAAGGGGGGGGGGGTTGAATAGTTTTGCTGATTTTAAGTTAGTTTCAAAAACTTTAGATTCGATATTATGTGAAATTTGATGGATGAAGAGAAAGTATAGATCTAATAGTAATGCAAGTAAATAAAGTAAAGTAAAGGATAGAAATGACACAACCGATTTATAGTGGTTCAGCTACAGGGACACCTTCCTTGCCCTACTCTACTCCCCGAGTCACCTACTCGAGAGTTCAAGCACTATGTCAATAAATCCTTCAACTTGGCGGAGAAGCCTTCACAACATTGCTTACACCTTTTTCCGGTTCAAAGCTAAATACCGAGTCCGTAACACGATGGACCAAACCGACATGACTATTACACAACAACTATGTGAAATGTCAAATACAAGATCTTTGCTACAGAAATCTTGTGGAGGAACAAATCAATCAAGGACCCCTTGCTTGGATGACTTGTAGAATGCTCGTGATCTCGCCTTAGAGAATGACCTAAATGAGAATCACTAAAGAAAGAAAGAAGAACAACTCTCTAGATCAAGTGATCTTTTCTAGAAGAGAATGAGAGTATATGAGAGATTTAGTAAGAAGAGGGGTGTAAAGAAATGAAGAAATGGCTCTCTATTTATAGGCAAAACTTGCCACTGTCCCTCGGATCCCTCCCTCAAGGGATCCGTCTAGTGTAAACCTAGGGATCCGTGAGACGCTCCTCTTTGCCCATGGGTTTTTTGGTTATGGGTCATGGGTCATTGGTTATGGGTTGGTCCATGGGTATTTCATTAGATACAATGTATCTAATAGATGCAATGCATCTAGTCAAATGGGTATGGGTCAATACCATGGGTTATGGATATGATCCATGGGTTGTGATTTTTACCCATCCTAATAAACTATTACAACAATTTGTATTAAGTGACTATATGTAAATGCTTTACAAAAATAACATGTATCCTTATAATTTTACATATGATAACATTACATTTGTTATCAACAAAACACAAAGAGATCGCAAAATATTAATAAACGTTTTTACGGTTTATTTGTATTAACACGATCCCTCATGAAGTACCAAGGACCCGAACCATTGGTCCAACCAACTCTTGAGAAACCCGTCAACCAAGAACCCAAACCTAATCTAGAGGAGGAGTACAAGGAAGTCCACCAAGAAAAACCGGTTCTTGAAGTCTTGGCTCATGCATCTTATTACAATGCTTTAAGAGAAAAATATGAGCGAGAACTAAAACTAGGAGAACGTGGGTCCGCATTTGTGCAAAATAAGTTACCTAAGAAGTTAGTTGATCCCGGGCTATTCGTTCTTCCGTGTAGGCTTGGAAACTCCAAACCTTTCGACACTTTAGCCGACTTAGGATCGAGCATCAATCTTCTTCCGTTGTCAATCCATAGAAGCCTTAACCTAGGTAAGATAGAGCCAACGGAAACCATCTTAGGTCTAGCGGATGGTAGTATTGCATATCCGGTAGGGATAATAAAAGACATGGTAGTACACGTAGGAGAATTGACTCTTTTGGCGGATTTCCATGTGCTAGACATGAATAAGGACCCAACATGCCCATTATTAGTATGAAGGGGATTCTTAGCTACCGCTAGTGCCATCATTGATTGTAATATGTCTAAAATAGTGGTAGGAGAAGGGAGTGCTAGGTCAATTTACGATGTGAAGAAGCATATCTACTACAAAGAGGAAGAAATTCCCTATGAGATCATGTTAGATAGAACGCCATCTAGATATGGGCCTTGGATTAATAAAGATTTCATAGGTCCCCAACGACCTTTCTATCTAGGAGAGGCCTTTGTTATTAATTCGACTTTCCATGACCAAGAATTGGCGAGGATATAGAAGTGAACCCGCTCGAGGACGCCTCAGATTTAGGAAGATGACCAAGTTCCTAGGAAGCTTGCCGTTAATCTTGTCATGAATAAGTGGAAAGTCGAGAGTGAGAAGCCTAAGCATAAGTGGAATTGGGATAGACCACCTAGTGATGGTAATGGAGAATGGCACATTAGGATGACGATCTACGACCCCGATGGAAAAAAGTTTGAAAAGGCATACCGAACTAAGCGTACCACTAGGAACTTAAATGATAAGTTTGATCCTTATGACATTCTCGAGGATAAGCTTACTTACATAGGTACGTAGGGGCACAACTTCGAGTCTAGCTACAAGACTCATAAATAAAGAAAAGCGCTTCGTGGGAGGCAACCCATGCTTAATTGTTTGCTTGTTTGTGTGTCATATATCTTTTCATTAATTGCTTATTCTCATGTTTGAATTTGTGAAAATGCTTTATTTTGGCTTTAACCTCGTCTTAATTACATATAAATGTATTTTACAAAAGGGATAAGTGTAGGGAAGATTACACACGTTTTTAAAAGAACGTGAACATGAGAATTACAATTCTTGAAAAAGATATATATGTGTGTTTGTTAGAGTCAAATGCTTGTATCGAGTCATAATGAATGTTTTGTAGGAATTTTCCAGATTCTAAAGATGTAATTTTCCGAAAAACGCAGCAGACCGGTTTGTCGTGATAACTGACGACGTCGAGAGGAGCGAAACAACTTATCTTATTTTCTCTCGTTTTACGTGCTACTTATAAATTTTTGGAATTTGTCAGGTCTTAATTTTCCAGAAAACCTGTAAACATCAATTCCACAAGCATTATATCCTAGTTTAGTAGAGTCATATATATATTGTTACCGCCGATTTTACGCGAGGGTTTCGTCTATTTTCTTAAAGTGTGCAGGTTTTATTTATCAAGAAGAAGAAACATAAGATTGGAAGGAGCTTTTCACGCATACATTCTTCTTGAAGAAGAATTTAACCACTACTTTGCACGGATCCTACCGAGCTAATCAGGGGAGTATTAGTTTCTTTGTCTTTTAATTACCTTCCATTATCATAACTTTGATACTTTCGGGGAACAATGGGGACAATGTTCATTTTAAGTGTAGGGAGGGAAAATAAAACGGGAACTTTGAAACTATGCTTATCCTTGATTATTTGTCTTGTCCAATTTCATTTGTGTAATAAACCATGAGAAATATCGGTTAGGGTAATTTTGGCACCAAATTTAAATTTTTTCATGACATGTAGGAGTGGGCCATTAGTCTTAATAAAGCGTCTCATGGATAGGAAATTATATGACTAGCACAAAACCCTTTACCACTCAATTTCCACCTCAAAAATGTGAGGTTCGCCCCTAGATTTGTAGGAATTAAAGCATTCATCTTTAATGCTTCGAGAGTGTACCGGTAGTATAATAGATTTTAGAACTTGTTTTGTGATGCATTCCGAGATCGCTAGTGAGACTACACTTGTGTAGTTAGGAATAACTAAATGATAAGAGACATTAGGATAACCCTTGTTTGATACCCATATTATAATTACTTCTTCCACATCGGTTGAGTAATTCCCCCACACCCTTGCGATGTACTCATCTTTAGTACACGATACCCCTAGTTAACCCCTCGAGCCTATCCTTTTCGCGGTTCTCGTGATGTTTCGTTTTTCGAATATCAATGAAGAGCATTGTTTACAATCCACCCCAAATGTACACCAATCGTCTTAGCCTACCTTGTATGCACTCACTTTTAGTGCATTATTGTTATCATACTAAACCCTTAGTTCAATTATCTAGTTACTTGCATAAGTTGCTAAATCGAGTCATATCCTTTGTATACAGTTTTGGGATGATTGGGACTCATGGGAAAAGTTAAATTTTATGAAGTGACGGGAAGGAACGTTAAATTCAAATTCCCTTTATTTACGTAATAATGTACTCCAAGTGTTTTGATCTTTTCAATTCGGATCAAATTAGTGTTAGAGTAATAAAAAACTCAAGTGTAGGGATGTGCCTATAAATCCCTTATATTTTGATGTTATCGTAGAGGATGGTAGAGTAAAAGTGTATGAAATAAAATCGAAAAAAAAAGTGTTAAAAAAATGATGAAAAAACATACGGGCTGCCATCCTGCATCTATTTTTAAATTCATGTTTGTTTGTTCAAGTTATCTAGAGTTTAGAGTGTCGAGTCTTGGTTTAGCAACGCCATTCTTCTCATGCTTGTAACATAAAGATTTTGACTTGCCACCACTAAATCACCTATCCAACCAAACCCTTTGTTTCCTTACCATAAGCCTAACGTTACAACCCTTTAAAAGACCTCTTAGATAGTTTCTCCTAAGTGCTTACGCCAAAGAAAATGGAGGTTTGATCTAGTCTCAAGCCTATGGTAATCTATGTACTAGGACCGGTTAATGAGTGTTTATCTTCCATTTCCAATTTGATATATTTCATATACACCCGAGAGATGAGAGTATCCAAACACCACTTGTGAGGTGCTAGTATATAATTTTTGTGCTTGTTATGACTTTTGCGGGGCTTATACGTGTTGTGAATCGTTCTAAACCAATGCTTCATGCCCCCTAACTTATAAATTAATTGGCCAAAAGCACATTTGCTTGAGGGCAAGAAAATACCAAATGTAGGGATATTTGATAAGGATTTAAAAGGTACACTTTTGAGGGGTCATTTAAGCCCTTAATCGACCACTTTTATATCCGTTACTTCTTAATTTCGTTCCTTTTCACTTTTTAGGTCTCTTGAAGGCAAAATGCTGGAATGACGCTTATTTGGATGAAAAGGCGTGAATATGTGAAGAAAATGGCTAAAGTTAAGATCAAGACACTCAAGTCATTGAAACGCATGCGACGGCGTCACGGATAAAGGCGGCGCCATCCCATAATTGCGACGGCTCGGAAGTGAAATTGCTATTTTGTACCTAACGGCGTCATGCTTTAAAGAGTAGGCGTCACAACTCGGGCGGCCTAGATCCGTATTCGACGGCCGTCGGAAGATGAAGCCGACGGCATCACAACCACAACGTGATGCCGTCACAAAGTTGACTTGGTCAAGACGAAACCCTAATGGCGGCGATCCGACGACGTCACAATTAAAGAGTAACGCCGTCGCAGTTGTTACTCTATATATAGAATTCGAATTTTCAGACTTTAAGAGAGGTAGGATTGTGGAGTAAAACCCTAAAATGATTTTTGGTTGTCTTGGGCAGTATCTTAGGGTTCTCATACCCTATTGTACATCAAGATAAGTAATTTACTTCATTGATTTCATTATGTCTTTGATTGATTGTGTGTATGCTTGCATGTTTACCATGTCAGGATAATTTACTTGTGTGTTTGCTTAGATCTATGAAACCTAGTTATTGAATATTGATTGGTTGTCTCTTATCTTAATTTTAATTGGCTTAGGATAGCAATAGGCAATCAT
The DNA here is from genome assembly GCA_022545495.1 of Chrysanthemum lavandulifolium. Lineage (NCBI taxonomy): Eukaryota > Viridiplantae > Streptophyta > Magnoliopsida > Asterales > Asteraceae > Chrysanthemum > Chrysanthemum lavandulifolium. The sequence goes on from CM040240.1 coordinate 143,642,458, forward strand.
TGTGTTTTTAATACTTGAGTAGTCTTTGTGAACATTAGTTTATAATCGCCTAGAGTTATTGTAGGCTAAAAATCCAAAGATAACCTTAGAGTTAGTTTATGAATCCTAGAGATTTTGTAGGCAATAACCTTAAGCTATCCTCAAAGAGTTAGGAAAAAAAGTATACCCTACGACCTTAGAAGACACAACGCGTTAAGAATAAGGACGTGACAATTCAACCATCAATAAAAGATAACTAGGGAGTAATAGTATCTAGATAAACACATTTTTAATCATCATACGAGCACACATCAATTAGACATAGACTACCCCTTAGCTTAGTTAATTAGAATAGATAATAGTAGAGTAATCGGTAGAAATACCACCCCCCAAATCCAATACCCCGAGATTCGTACCTTTCAATTTTCTAAAAATATAAAAAGATAAAAATAATCTTCCTCAACCCCAACCTTAGCGTAGTAATTTCTCACTAGCATTCCTATTCCCTAGAGAATGATATCAATCCGATGCTTACCCTAATACTACACTACAACGATTAGGTTCCTTTGCCCAGGTGGTTGAAAACTTGCTCGAAGAAAGGAAGTTTCCTTTGACCCCGAACGCGTTGTGCGCGTGATCAATCAGCCAACCTAGACCGGTTATCGCCCGCATTCGTTGAAGCTAACCTCGAAACACTGGAGTCTTTGCTAAGGGCTCGTAGGAGGCAGACTCGGAAAGTAGAAATGCGAAGGGAGTTGGAATACTCTAGTGATGAGTATGACGAAGAGATCGAAATGGAACCCAGACCCACCGCTCCTGGAAGTTGAAGGCCGAGTGGAAGATCGGTGGGTTTCAAGAGAGGGCTCCGACTAGAAGAGAAGGAACGATAGAAGGTTCCAATGGTAGGAGTCATCGAAGGGAAAATACGGAGGTTAACCTACCACCGTTATTGGCAGCCCACCTGGGGAGAACTGTGTAAGCTCTCGGAAAATTTTATTGTACTTAAGACCTTAATAAGAAATTAAGCACGATTTATATCATCATGAAATTTTCTAAACATCACATTTGGCATATGCATGATCAACGCAGCTTGAGCGTTCATAAATATACCGTTGTGATCAGAACAAAATTCCCCACGATCCCGATAATCTTAAAATACGTAACTATTTCATAAAAATACGAAATAAAATATGATAAAAATATATTAAAACTCATATTGGGCTTCGAAACTTATTGGGCTTTATATCACCTCACGACCCAACCCATTATACCATTTGGGCCTCATAACCGAACCAAGCTCACACCAATATACTATTTGGGCCTCGTCCCAACTCGAGCCAACACACCCTTAATATTACCTTGGGCCTAACTCTTGTACACGATCCATTAGACAAGCCCGAAACACCCTTATTATTTCTGGGCCTAACTAACAAGCCCAATACACCTAAGTTAACAAGACTTGCAAAAATTTGAGATATTATTCCTCTTGTGATTTTTGGTAACCGGTCGAGTGAGAATAAGAAAGAAACCAAACCAAATCAAACTAGAAAACCTTTCCTTGGATCCTAAACCTTTCGTGTAAGGGTAGACAAAGAGAGACAAAGCACAACTTTAGCCACCCTAAAACCATTTATATAATAGCCTAAACATCACCCTAAACCACACTTTGACCCATTTGACCTTAAGGACCATTGGTTAATATGTTTCTATGTTGAGTGTCGATGGGACTAGGAAAGCATGCACCATGAAACTCGACTACCACACCCCACGCCCAAAGACCAAGTTCAAAGAACACATGCCTAAATTTCTAAGACTAGGTGATCTAGGGGTAAAATATAAGAAGAACCGTGCCTAAACTTCTTTATAAACCACCACAAGATTTAGAATCACACACATAACACTATCACAAACAAACTCACAAAAATTACACTCACCCTACACAATAAATCGTCCACCATGAGCACCAAGGAGGAGCAAGGAAATCGAATAGGAAGCAAGGATTAAGGAACTTGGGTAAAATATTAAGTTGGATATCGTTATAAGGAGAACACGGGGTTAGAGCTTGAATCACTTTCACATTGTTCTTCTCCACTCTTGACGAGTGTTGTAAGTCATCGAAACTATTTCAATATTTACTCATTTCATTTAGTTTACACATGTACATGTTTTTATCACACGTTAGAAACATTATACGCAACTCTACACTAGAGTAGACAACCCTCGACATTTAGTCACTCATTGCTACTTGTTAAAAACTAGTCTAACACGTCGAAAACACATCACAACTTTATGTGAAAGTCTCGTAAACCTTAAAAACTCACGTAAGAAGCTAACGGGCCTAAAGCCCAACCATTAAGCCCAATAAGACCAAATCGTGAACAAATAAAACCCAACCCGGCCCAATAAGTCTAAAATAAGCTAATAAGCTATGAAAATAAGTTGGAAATAAGTTTGTACTCATTCTACAAAGTTTTCGTTTCTTCTAAAAATGTATTCGGACCAAATTTGCGAATATTATAGTCCTTGGGTTAAAATTGTAACCCTTCTTAAAGATAAAGGGTCCTATTGTACGTATATTTAACATATATGAAAAGTCTAAGGGATATTATGGCCATATTCGAAAGTATAAGGGGTATAATTCATGTGCATATGCACAGATAAAACCACGAGGACCAAATTTGCCAATTGCTTAAACTAGTTATAAGTAAACTTTGGGTGAAAAGTGTAAACTTGGAAAATTTAAGGTTTAAACATGTAAAAACAAAGTTGGATGGCTGATTTTGTAAAATAGTTTTCTCAAGGGGTAAAATTGTCAAATCTGAAAGTTTTGGTATAAAAATACATTCGGGTAGAAAGTGTCATTTTCTCAAACTTGAAGGACTAAACTCATACTTTTCGTAACTTGAGGGTAAAAAGTGTAAATTAAAGAAAAGTTTAGAAAAACTTATAGTCTTATCAGTAACCGTAAAACGCAGTATTTTGATCATATGCGTATCTTATTTTGGGATATCAATGAACATATTACATATATGAATATATATATATTTATATATATATATATATATATATATATATATATATATATATATATATATATATATAAAATCGATAAACGACGGGAATCTAAACAAGCTAAAATACTCAACAACCTATCAAGATCACAACGGGAGAAACATTTTACTTATGCGTAAGTCAGGATCATTAACTAAGGCAATGTAGCAAGTAAATTAACTTAAAACGTTAAGCACGCACGCACACTATTGGATTGGACAATCCAATGATCTATTAAATAAGAATATTCAATGCTCTATTATTTTGGTCGCGAACCAAAATGTTCATCATACTGCGACTCACTATCTCAACTTTTTTAGGTTTTGGTTTGGAACCTCCGCTATATTGTGCTTGATCTGTTTGGGCTTGTTCATATCAGCAAGGTGAGTTTATAGCCTAGCTTTTACTTTTATTTCAAACCCATGAGGAGATACATGCTCTAAACTAGAACACAATGTTTTCATAAATGTTCGCTTCTTGATTATTGGAATTGCCTAAGTATTTAGCCATAAGTCCCTGTATCATGAACCATTAGTCACATGAGTGAACGCAAATATCGTGAATAGTACTATGGGGAGTAACGACCCGCCTTGGTTATAGAGAAATAACCGTAGCACCATATTTGAATTGCATTAGGTAATTGGCTATTACCTCCTTTGGGCAAACCTACGTTACACCAATGGTTCGGTGTATGCAGTTGAGTCTTGGTTGCATGAGCTTAGCTCATAATAATCTGTTATTATCCTTATGATATTGTTAGTTTACAATGATCATGCTCTTATACTTGTGTTCAACTTTATTTAAACCTATGAATTTCACTCAACATTTTTGTTGACATTTTTAAGCATGTTATCTCAGGTAATCTGTGAAGATTATGACCAAGGCGCGGAGTGGGGCATGGCAAGGCTTTTCTGGTGGTGTAAAACATAAAGTTGTCATTTCTTTCAAACTCATGATCTTTATTTTGGGAAAAACGCTTGAACAATTTACAATGTTTTGTAACAACTATGAGTTTTCGATGAATGATAACTACTTTTAATAAAACGTCTCTTTCGAGTCGTTTTCTATAATTATTGACTATGATCTCCATTCGAGTAACACCGAATTAGTCTTCCGTCATTAAGATTTTCGGGGTGTTACTGATTGGTATCGAGCCAAGGTTATAGAGAATCAAGAGTTTTCAAAAACATTTGGACTATAACCGCACTTTTAAAACGGGACTATTTTACACCACCGCCTTATGCCCTTCCGTGACCGCTCTATGCATTAGGATTGATGCATCACTAGACCATAAGTAAATTGCATTCATTTTAGTTAGGCATGGAGATTTGCTTGGCGGATGTGCGTAACTAACTAAAATCTTGTTAATCATACTATTTGGCATTTTACTTACATGATTATTTTATGGGTTGTTACGAAGACCATGTCGACTTCCCACCGGTTGTTCTCGTCCTTAGACACCGAGATGGAAGACACTATGTCCTCTACGATTGTCAATATGCTAGCTCATCCCGGTCCGGTCATACCGTATCTTCGATTTAGACCGAACCTTTCGAGGAAGGCGAAGTTGCTCGAACTCCTACTGTTCCAGCTATGATTGCTTGCTCTCAAGAGCATAATGCTTTTGCAACTATGACCTCAGATCAGTATTACGAGTCGCAGCAATGGCTACCTGCTTCAGATGTCGCTATGGATGATGGATCATCCAAGTCATTTGAGAGCACTGATTCTGCTTTATTAGAATCTTCAATATCATCCTCTCTACCGATCCGTCGTCGTCGACGTAGGATCCGTGTTCTTAAGCCTTATGAGCCTGAGCCATTTGGAGTGCCTTATAGACTGCATCCTAAGGGCACTATCTTCAAACACACAGCTAGGAAGCATGTGCGATCCATCAATATGACTCATGTGATACCATCACTGGTACCATCTACTCGGTCATCACTAGTTACACCCACTGCTCCACCTACTACTACTTCACCACCACCGCCACCCACAGATTCTACCATCGACTACCACTTGTTCTGTTTGATCACCGCCTCAAGATCACCTCCATTAGACACTTCGGTGAGCCATCCTTACCGCTTTGCATTAAGTGTTTTCCACCATCACTATCCGATCCCGACATGCCTACTCAGTGGACGTTGAGACCGGACCTAGGAAGAAGGTCGATGCTAGGCGATGGTCATTCTTGATACCACTACTGGTCGTTGGAGAGTAGAGGAGGAGCATCTAGCTCATTCGAGCTTAGAGAAAGCTCAACTCTTGCACCGGCTCGATTACGCTCATTACGGTGAGCCTGTACACCACACCATTTCTCTCAAGGCTATGAGACTCGTTAGACACGAGGACCAGTTGAGTGAGCTCCTGGCGCATTATGATGAGATCCCGCTAGTTAGGATAGAGAGCTTGGAGGAGGAGGTCGAAAACCTCATGATAGGTCACTGCTCTATTGAGATTGTATTCGACATGATGAGCGCCTAGATTATAGAGGCGAGAGAGGCCATGACCAGATTGACCCAGAGGCTTGAGACTACTCTTCGAGATGCCGGTACTTTGAGAGACCCTGCCTTAGGCCGAGAGAGAGCCTTGCATCACGAGCTTGCATCTGCTCATGCTCACACTGTAGGATCGTAAATATTATTGTGTTGATGATTCGGGTGGTCTTAGATGATGGAAATACATGTTATCCATTTAGAGAGAGAAAGAGATGAGAGGGTGTTCTTGTTAGAGACTTGCTTTACAAAAATGAAAGGTTAGATTATGAGAAGCACCACCCTTCCAAGGATGGAAGGGGTATTTATACTTGAGACTACACGACCTCCGACGGCTGTGGATCGGTATACAGATGGGTAAAGACCGTCCTTCCTCCACGGTGTTACACTACACTAAACTAGGCTAATAACTAACTAATAAAACAGTAAATAACGATATGTCTACGAGCAACATATGCTAGACTATAGATGGGGTGATCGACACTTCACTATGGAATTTCCAATTCCTAACAATCTTAAGGGAGGTCACCCCATGTTTTACATTTCGAATCCTGGCATTCTAATTTGTTTTCTGTTCTGAGCTCGTAGACTTTAATTCTTCAATGTCCGCATTCTTTGTGCTTTTGTAGTAACTCTTCATTGTCCGATTATTTTGTACTTTCAGTGGAGGTCTTTGAACTGATCCACATCTTGATGATCTTCGAGCTTTCTTTGAGATCATTAGCCACAATAAATCTCTGGATCACCCTTTATTGTGTTGCCATCATGTGAAGTTGTGACTTTCGGACCGACATGCTCACACTTTACGGATCATGACATCTTTCCATCGAGTAGCGGAAGCTTTCTCGGTTCAAGATATTTGCGGCAGTAGCGTAGCATAGTATAAAAATATCTGAGCCGAGGTTATGTAGATAGGCACTTGTCATGATGTTCTTGATTAAGTAAGGATCTTGTGAGCATGCGGCTTTGGATTGACTTCTTAATTACGATCAACCGCAACCGTCCAAATGTACCGCAAACAACGATTAGCAATAAAAAACGAAAGTGTCTTTGATCACTTCGTTGAATTAGGTACTGCGGCCCACGGTTCCCGTTGATCGATACAATCTTGCTGTGATCGTATAATTCGAAGAATCTCCTTGACGGGTTTCGCAATGCTCTAGTTGTTCTCAAACCGGACGTCTTAAAGAAGACAACACGAGTGAGTGAACCAACGAATTGAGATTCACCGATTGATGAAAATGATTTGAAAGACAATCGTGTACCGCTCGAAGAAAGAGTTTTGCAATCTGACGAAGGTTTTATAAGAAAGATCAAATTTCAATCATAAATACTTTTGTATTTGAAAAGAGTACACATTCGATGTGCTAGAGAAAAGAAGAGATTCGCGCATCGAACGGTTTTCAAAAGCATTTTCAATCGGAGATACTTTTGTGTTTGAAAACATGAGTACACATTCGACGTGCTAGAAAAGAAGGTTTGCACATCGAACGGTTTTTCCAAAAGTATTAATCAATTCCAATCCTGGACCAAGGTTGATTCAAGAAGGAATTGCCCCATCGTTTCTGTGCAGTTGTCACAAGCTTGATCTATTGGATAGATCTCACATTTCACCCACCAAGAGCTTGTTTGATGTTGGCTCTAGAAGGATTTCCATCTTCATCGTGAATATTTTACATATCACTCTGATGTTCTGGAAATATTACAAGGATAATGCGTAGGACTCTTAAAATATATATTCTCACTTTCCACATTGTGTGAAACAGTAAGTCTTCATTATTTTTGTGTCCTAATGAGATATTGTGGATGATCTCTTGGCTCTAGACTCAATTGTGCACTTTTGGTTCCTATCTGGGAGACTAGGGAGAGGGTCTCCTTCTTCAATATCAACAATACATAAGAGAAAGTCGATAGATTATGTGGGTTTCTATGAGAATGAAACAAGCCCTTTAAGAGGAACTTGAGTAGCTTGGGAAGTTAGGTGCGGTCGTCCTTTGGGTCCATGACGTCTTGTCTTCAATACCGGTGTTATCTTAGTAACAACCAGGTAGCATATGTATTGAACCCGGTTTACGCCTAAGGTTGAATTAATGGAGGGCTATTTCTTTTCACCCTTTTCACATTCAATTCTTTTCATTCTTCAACCCCTTGATGCTTACCGAGACTTCATTACTAGAACCTAGTTGGGTTTATTCGATTCAAGCTCTTTCTCGATCCGCACTCTTCCCATATCTCACTTTTCTCCTTTTTCATCATACCTAAGGACTTTACACTATCTAGTGGATTGTCCCTAGGTAGATCCTCCGATTACAGCGGGATCGTGGGAGCGAATACCTAACCTAACCATCCTTATAACACCATGCATAAAGTAAATTGGTCGGTCTTTTTGTATTGTTCATTTCTTCTCGAAACCAATTGAAAAATCATTTGGAAAAACAATGTTAAACCCCTTTATCACATATACCTTATCACTTTACCAAGCAAACCCAACACGTATACAAGTATAACCACGTGAAACAAACACAACAAGAACACGTGAAACAAGAGAGATTAAGATGAGAGATGGTGACTTGATGTATAAATTCGTATGTATATGTTTAGAGAGGTAGAGAGAAGAAAGATGAAAACAATAATATGTTATATTGCTTCAAAGGAAAAACACACACACACACACTCAAGCACACCTCGAATGACATACTTGAGGGGTATTTATAATAAGAGGATGATGCCCTAAGGCTTGGCCATGGGCCTTGAGATGGACTTGGATTGGGCTTGGGTTTCACGAACTAGACAAGGCTAGATTAACATAACTTATGCCCACTTAGCTTAGCCCAATCCACGAGCCCGTTGACTATTCTATCACGATATCTAACACACATTACAAAGTTCCTAATCGTGAATGACCATCACTTCTAATAAAAATAATCAAGGCTAACAATCTCCCCTAAGGGGTGGTCATTCAAAGATGCTCCACTTGAATAGGTCTTTAATCTTTTGAGCTTGAACTTTGTGAGTAGATATAGAATAGTCTTGATTTTCGTTCCTTCATGCTTTGTGATCGATTAATGTGGTTGTCTGCCGTTGTCAACTTCGTTGGTTAGGTGTCTCCGCCTTTCTCCACCATGCTCACACTTCTATTTGACTTTGAGTTTCCAATGATGAAGTTCTCGAGTCTTTACACTTTGTAGATTCTTTGACATTGACGAAGAATCATCTTTAACTTTGAGTTGCCTTTGATTTTGATGAGAACTTTCATGTGTTGTTGGTATGAGCATGTGGCGAGTGCACGATCAATCCGCTCCGGAGCTTCCATAAGAAGAAAACATAAAAGCAGTTAGTGTCTGCGGATACTGCACTTATAAGTTTAAATTTCGAGGGTGTTATGACATAGTGTGAAAACACATCTCTAATTCTCACAAAGGCCGTTCTGAACTGAGTCCCACAAGTGAGATAACGCGATATACCAAGTACACCTACAGATTCGGATGAGTCGCTAAGGTACACCAAGCATCACCCACGATCGTGAGACCGTTTAAGACACACTAAGCGTAATCCACGGAGAATTACAAAGTGACTGCTGTCGGGTGCTTGATGTTGACCACAGCGGGAGTTTCCATTCAATCATTGAAGATCACGGATGCGAAACTTCTCATAAATGTTACGGCGATTGCTAAGATCTGCGAAGGACTCTTTAATATATCACTTGTGTCCTTATTGATGAGCAACAGCGATGTCATGTCAAGTGTTCCTATGAGATCTTTTGATGAATCTCGTGGCTTTAGACTCAATTAGTGCATTTTGGTTTTCTGAGCGGAGACTAGGAGAGGTCTCCTTCTTCAATATCAACGATCTCTAAGAGAAAGTCGATAGATTATGTAGGGTTCCCAGTGAGAATGAAACAAATCCCTTTTGAGGAATTGAGTAGCTAGAAGGTTTAGTGCGGTCGTCACTTTGGGTCCATAGCGTCTTTGTCTTCAATACCGGTGTCATCTAGTGACAACCATGAGCGATGAATTGAACCCGGTTTACGCCTAAGGTTGAATATGGAGGCTATTTCTTTTCACCATTTCTTTATATTTCTTTTAATTCTTCAACCCCTTCTTTCTCCTTTCTCACATTACTCCTTTTTCAATCATTCCTAAGGACTTCTAGTTCTAAACTATTGGTGATGTCCTTGGGTAGATCCCTCCGACTCTGGCGGATCATAGGACGGATTTCCTATCCTTAGTCACCTTATAACTCCATGACCGTCCCATGTTGCCATAAAACCATTTTTCTTGAAAATCTCTCGAGTGTTTATGATAGAAAACATGTTTGAAACACTCGATGAGTTTTATATTTTCGAAACACTCCCCTTCACATGTGCTTATATTGTTTTAACTTAAATCTTCACGAGGAGGGTAGAGTTCACACTTTTGAATTGATCGACTTTAAATGAACTAGACCGATTCGAGACACGTTTACATCACTAGAGAACTAGCTTGAAATTATTACCCGTCTGGTCAAGTCCATAGAAAGTTTCTCGAGATGGTACATGATTCCTCGTCAATTCAATGGTTTCAAGCGAGTCGAGCTCTTTTGAGATTCAAACAACGATCATTAAACTTTTGATCACATTTTAATCACGTTTCTCCCCCTCAAAAATAGCATAACCATGATGTTTTTGAAACAAAAGGATTAAAAGATATGTTTTTAGGAAAGCGTTTGGAGAGAAACTGATTTAGCATGAATTTTGGAACAATTTGGTTTTATACTCCCCCTTAACGAAAGCATATTTTTCTTACAGAAAATTTGGAATCAATTAAGGGTTTAGAGGGAGTTATCTTGGTACCAAATGTAAGAGATTTTGAAAAATCTTTTTGAAAATTTCAAATCAATGGTACGCAAGATGTGAAGAAGATTTTGAAAATCTTTTGAAGATATTGAAGAGAAGAATTATCTTCATTTGTTTTAGGATAAGTGCTCGATATTTATGAAAATCGATTTTGCGTAGCACTTTCCTTTCTTTAAAGATCGGGTTCTGATCAAGTAATCGCAAGCCATTGTGTTTTAGGAATAGTGCTTGAAAAATATTTAAAACCTTTGATTTGGTTAAGCACTTTCCTTTCTTTGAAGCGGGTCCCGAACCGATGTGTCCGAAGCCATTATATTGAAGTCGGGTTTCGTCTTGATGTATACGAAAGCCATTATTGAAGAAATTTTGAGAAGCGACATGTTTTAGAAAACATTTAAAGAGTAAAGAACTCTCACTCAAGCATCCATACATACCGTATCATTGTTGAATGACATTTCTAGAAACGTCTGAATATCGATTATACGAGAGACATGTCGTGAAGAATATTTTTGGATTTTGATTTTTATTGTTTTGAATTTTTGAAAGTTTTCTATTTTGTATTTTTCTTTTGATGGTTTTCAAATTTTGTATTTGGTTTTTCGAAAATATTCTGAGAGAAGATTTGAAGAAAGAAGATTAAGTTGGGACAAGTAAAAGTGGGGTTAAGAGTGGAACTAGAAAAGGATTTCCACATGCGAAATTGGCATAAAATTCTTCTTTACCACACGGGTATAAGAACCTTCAACACTTTTACAAGTACCTACATCCACGAAGAAGAATTTTCACAAATAACGATGTTAGAAGTACATGATTCCTCACGGTGAGGGTGATCACTATCAACGGTTGTAGTGGATCGACTTCCTTATCCGAATGATTGTCACTATTATACGTGTTGGAGCAAGTATCAAAAATCTTTCTGTGGAATCCATCTAAGACCTATTTTGTTGAAAACTTTGCCCGTGGGAATCCACCTAAGGTAAGATCGAGAGTTGTTTTCTTATCGGATGCAGCGGAAGACTCATTTTAGAAAAACTACGTCTGAAGAGATCCACCTATTAGGTTTCCTTTTGATGTTCATCTTGTCAACGGGTTTGTTTCTATTTGGTGTCTTAGTGGATTGTGCCTTGGCACAAGAATTATCTTTCTTGAGATATTGTAAGGCACATGCATCATGATTAGTGAAAAGACACATCTTTTACATGTAGTATGCATAAATTCAATATTCTTGTTTAAAGCAAAGACTTTAACTTTGTCACTACGGTCTTTTGAAAATTGATTCTTGTTCGAAAAAGATCTAGAATTCCTAGTGTTGTTTTCTAAGGGAATAGCATTTTCGTTTGCAAACTACTCTTAGATGCAAGCCAATCCCTAGACTTTTGTAGAGTGTTCCTAGGTAATGGTTTACTACTACTAGCGGTGCCTTGAAATCTTGTAGAATTCATCACCCTAGATGTTGCACCTAGAATTCCGTCTTTTCGAGTCATGCCTTTTCCTAGCTTCTTCTAGATAGTGATTGTTGACCATGTTGTTAGAACCAACAGATTCTTTAAGCTGGATTTTTGGTCGCATTCGTGTACTATTCCTAGAAATGCCGGTGTAATCACTTTTGGTGTTTCAAGAATTGCTTTTCCTTTTCAAAACTTTTGATAATTCTCTTTTTAATAGGCGGGGGCTGTGGGTACTATTTTTGACAAATCATTTTCTCATTGACTTTTGGAGGAGGCATAGAAATGTACATTTTGGTTTGGAAACCGGTTTGGGAACATTTGCTTTCTCCGCATCAATGGTTTTGTAATCACAGTTTCCACTACCTTTCCTTTTTGAATTTCAATGAGCCCTCAAGAGATCATTTTAGTTTTCATGTCATTGTAGGCACGCTCATCTGACGCTTTGTCATACTTGCATTCCTCGTTTTTCGATCAAGTTGTTTAAAATATGAGACATTTTCTTTTCAAGTTTTCAAGAGCTCTTTCATATTTTGAAACAATTTCGGAGGTCTCATCTGGAGTCTTTCATGATCTTCAACGAATATGTTTGCAAAATGATGGACATGATATCGGTAGTCATAACATCTTGAAGAGAGAATCATTCAAATTTTCCAAAACTTTGATGTGTTCAACACTTTCATTAGCTTGCTTTACGGGATTTATGGTCCTTGACAAAGTCAATTGTTTCTTTCAAAAGCGCTTGTTCAACATGAATTACCCTCGCGCGATGGCGAGTTAACGGAGGGGCAATTTGGGTTTTAAAAACTCTTTGTTTCGTCATCATGACGAGTAAACCGATGTTAGTTGTAATATTGGTTTTAGACTTGTGATCTCTTGAAGATACCCAATTCTAGTTTTAACGTCATCTAAAATGCTTCTAGTATCACTTGTGTTAAAAGGATTGTTTGAAGACATTTGTTCGATTTTGAAAGAGATTTTGAGACTACAACCGGTTTTGAAACCGATTTTGAAACAGTGTTGACACTTTGTTTGAAACACTTGGTGTTATGGAAAACTTTGACGTTTCTTTTTTATTAACAAAAGTAATCCCATTAATTTTGTTCCATTTGTTATAATCAATCGGTTTAAGATCTGGATTCTTTTGTTTCATTTTTGATCTACTCTCCTCAGCTAGTTCCAACGTTTCAAGAGAATCACGAACAATTATGGGTTCATGCAAAGGTTGTCCATTGTTCAACACATTCCGTTCTTTCTGAGCTTTCTTGAGGAACGAAGGAGGTGAGTTACCAAGAGCCATTTATGTGAAGTGTGAAAATCGGATTTGCTTGATTAGAAAGCATCTTGTTTGTTTTAGTGGAATGACCCGTTGTAAGAAGCAAATTATCCAATTTTTGATAGTTTCATTTTATCCGAATTTCATCAAGAAGAGAATCTTCGTTTTGAAAAATCGACAATCAACTGTTTCTTCTCTTTTCAAGATCGAAAAGCGATGCTTTTTGTTTAGAAAGTTGGTTGTTTAGATCCAAATTTCCTTGTTTAAAGATTTTATTTTCAAATTGATTCACATCAAGTGTGTCATACTTGAGTTGCAATTGTTGTTCTCTTAAAAGTAATCTCGATAACCAATTTCTAATTACGAAAGTTTGTTTGCATGAAATTCAAAGGCTTTGGCGTGCTCCTTGTAACTCTCAAGCTCGGTCAATTTTTTATTCGCGGCCTTAACCTCGCGATTGACCGTTCTTACTTTCTCAACTTCAATGCCACATTGATTGATTAATGATTCAAAATAAGCACGAGTTTCCTCATCATTAGCACCATTACGTATCACTTGACCTCCATTAGGATCCATATATGGAGTTTGAGTTAACATTGCTATTAACTTGCTCTCCCACATATGTGTCATAATAAGGTTCGGAGACACGAGAATGTGGCTTCTCATGAGTAAACGAATGTGGTACCTCATTGAGTGAATCGTCGTAGAGCGGGGTTGTGTCATAAGTACCGTTTGATGTTGTGGCACATTGATTGATTGTGTATTTGGAGGTTGCGATGTCGTTTGCTTTATCTTCCCATTTTGGGTACACGAATTTTATTTCCTCGGCGGTCAACTCAATTCCCAACTCTTCTTTTTCGCTAACATCAACATGTCTTGGATCTTTTCAAGCTTTGTCATTGGTATGACACTTGATCCTGAATCTTGTCTTTGAGGTTCTGAGGTAGCATTCAAGAAGTCATAAAGCAGTTATTCCCATTTTGATATCCCATATTACGATTCACAATCGACCCCTTGATGTCCATCTCCATAATTCCCAACGATGGAGCGCAATATTGCCATTCGATTACCATCGCTCTATTCCCAACATTCTCATCCCATCGATTTCCAACATTCGACCCAACCGATTACCGATACGGAACCGCTGATTACCCATGCGATCGCTAAATGCTTTATCCAATAAAGAAAATACATTGCAAGGTCGCTTACTTCACCTTCGGGATCGGTGATTCCTTGTTCTGGTATTGTGGATACGGTTGTTGAATGTCTTGTTGTTCTTGTGGATAGAATTGTTGTTGAGGTTGTGGAATGTATTCTTGCAAGTTGTTGTTGGTGGAAGATGATGAAGCTTGTTGTTGTGTATTAGCGAAGGTTGAGTCTTTGCAATAAGTGCCAATGGATCATGATTCTTTGCCAATCTTTCTTTCGACTTCATTCACTTGACTTGGTTTTGTTTTAGAAAATCGTTGAGTTGATCAAAGTTTACACGATGTAAGTCTTTTGTTTGGTTGACAATAGTTACATATCGTCCCCATTCTTACGGAAGATTATTCGGAACTTGATGTTTTGAACGATTGTTACGGGTGACAACTTGTTTACGATAAGCTCATTCATCAAAGTGCAAAACCTTCCATAGTAGGATTCAATGGATTCTCACGGTGTAGATGTAAACTTCTCCCATTCGCCAGCGACTTGTTCTCCATATCTTGTTTACCAATTTACATTCCAAAACATAGCCGTCTAACACGTTCCCACATATCAAAGCGGTTTCACAACTGCTCACCGCAAACAAAGATGTCTATTGGTAAACCCGGTTGGATAATATGAATTGCCATGTCATCTGCATCGACTTGTTTCGATCCTCTTGGTGTATTCGATTCGGTTTGAAGATGAGAGGATGGTGGGATGGGAGGTGTTGCATCCGCATTTCCGGTACATGAACTTGTCGAGGTGGAAGGGTCCATCTGAATGGATTTAATCATGAGTTTGCCATTAGGTTTGGTCTTGATGTAGCGGAGCATTCGACTTGTCCATTGAAGATAACCACCTTTTGCCAACATAGGAGGACGGTTTTCGGCACCTGGTGCATGAATGTCTTGTTGAGTTGCCATTGATGAAGGTATGATATGATAAAGTTGATGTAGGATCGATTCAACGATAAAGGAGTTGTGTTTGATAAGTTATGGTCGGTTGAGGTTTATCCGAAGGTCGTGCTAAATAAACTTGGTTACGAAAAATTTTAGCCCAAAATTTGAAATTCACTATAAAATCAATTCTAAGGGCGTATGAAAAATTTGAGTTATGACAATTTTGACGCCAAATTTGACACGAAAATTTGAATTTAGGCCAAAAATTTGAATTTTGACCAAAATTTTCACAGTTAAACAAAAATTTGAATCTCGTAAAAATTGAGCGTTTAGTCTCCTCGAAAATTAAATTTTACTCAAGTTTTCCAAAGAAGTTCTGAGTAGGATATGGTTACGAGTAGGATATAGTTCTGAGTAGGATGTAGTTACAGTGGGATGTGGTTCTGAGTAGGATGTGGTTACTGAGTAGGATGGCTTAGGCGTGGGATCTTATCGTAGGAAGCTTAGGCGTAGGATTCCTTAGGCGTGGGATCTTATGCGTAGTAAGTATCTTCTGGCGTAACCTTAAGCTTATCGTAGACAAAAGTTACTCGTAAACCTTACGCGAATTGTGAAGTTATGCGTGAGTTACTCGTAAGCTTTTAGCTTATGCGTAAACTATGGTTAAGAACCAAAATCCTTTACACTGTCACAACAGTAAGAGATATCCACAAGTCGAAGTGTTCCACACACTTATCCAAGTGAGGGAAGCAATCGAGTATGATTATAGCTCAAGATTCTTCACCAAAATTTACGAGTAGAAAACTTATGAGTAGTTGACTTTCTTCTGAGTAGAACTAGGGTTTTGACCTACTCGTAAAAATTTTCAGCGATTCAACCAATTTCTCTTGCACGGATATCCTTAAAACGCTCGAATAACCCAAAATGTTGACCTTTTTCACCCAAAGTGCTTAGAAAAGTTACGAGTAGAAAACTAGGGTTTTGACTTTTGACTTCTACTAGTAAGAAATTTCCAACGATTCAAATGATCTAAGCTTGCAATCGATATCCTTAAAAACACTCGAATAACCCAAAATGTTGACCTTTTCACCCAAAGTTGCTAGAAAAGTTACAGTAGAAATGACCAATGAACCAAAACGAGTTCAAAAGTGAAGAAAAACACGTAAAGCTTCTAACTTTTGCAAAAAGCGAAACTTTAGCACCAAATAAACCTTAAACCACAAGAATCTTGAATTTTTAAGTGCAAAATTAAAGCTTTAAGCTTGACAACTATGAAAAGCGTGAGCCTTCTGGCGTACAATACCAAGCTTCAAAACAAACACAAACACTCCTAAACCATTGTTAGCTCGATACCAATTGTTAAACCCTTTATCACATATACCTTATCACTTTACCAAGCAAACCCAACACGTATACAAGTATAACCACGTGAAACAAACACAACAAGAACACGTTAAACAAGAGAGATTAAGATGAGAGATGGTGACTTGATGTATAAATTCGTATGTATATGTTTAGAGAGGTAGAGAGAAGAAAGATGAAAACAATAATATGTTATATTGCTTCAAAGGAAAAACACACACACACACACTCAAGCACACCCCTCAAATGACATAGTTGAGGGGTATTTATAGTAAGAGAGGATGATACCCTAAGGCTTGGCCATGGGCCTTGAGATGGACTTGGATTGGGCTTGGGTTTCACGAACTAGACAAGGCTAGATTAACATAACTTATGCCCACTTAGCTTAGCCCAATCCACGAGCCCGTTGACTATTCTATCACGATATCTAACACACATTACAAAGTTCCTAATCGTGAATGACCATCACTTCTAATAAAAATAATCAAGGCTAACAAACAATCAAGGTCTTGGTGATAAAATATCAAAGTATTATGTACCTTAATAGTTTTGATCATTTAGAAATGTCCCCCTCAACATGTGCATAAGATTTTGGAATTGTTTAGCACATGGAGGCAAGATTTCTTTGAAATAATTTCTTGATCACAATTTCCATAGAAAAAGCGATTTGATTTTCTTGGTAAATTTTCCCCTCAATATGTGCTTTGGATATTTGAAATCATTTTATCACATAGAGGCAAGAGGTTTTGAAGTACTTCCACGATTACACAAGCCATTAAGAAACCATTTAGAAACTCAATCAAGGTACTTTAGGTTGAAACATATAAATCTTTGTACCTTGAAAGTTTGTTTTCTTTTGAAATGCTCCCCTCAATATATGCTTGAGATTCAAAGTGTTTAGCACATATGGGAGAGCAAACTTGCACAATTGAATCAAATGATCACCTTTTATCATATTTCATTATTAAATCACAAGTTCTCCCCGATCAAAATATCAAAACCTTTGAGATTTTGGATCCCAAGTGATTTAATAAGGTTTAGAAAACATGGGAGAATATGTGCACGATTTAAAAGCTCTTACGGTTTATGGTTAAATGCTCCTCCACAATCATGTGCATTATGTATTTAAAATCGTTTGGCACATGAAGGAAGGCGTGCTTTTGAAATAATCACCCTTTAAAACCGATTTGATATTTAAATCACGATATCTCCCGATCAAAAATTTCAAAGCAGGTTGAGATTTGTGATCCCAATTGATTTAAATCATTTTGAAAAATTTGGGGAAAGGCGTGGAAAGATTTAATTTTGAAATAAACCGATAAGGATCAATTTAAAACATTAAAGATTTTTAGTGTCGGTATGATAGTTTTAAGACATTTTTAAGTAAAATAAAACAATTTCACAATCAAACAAGAACAGAAAAAATTTCATTTTGAAATATCTTTGAGTTTTAAAGAAAATCATACCATGACATAACATTAAATCTTTAGATCACCACTTATGTTGTACAAACGACTTTTATGAAGAAATATCGTTTGAAAATATTTTATTTTAAATCACTCTCCCCTCAATCGATGACCGTAGTCGATGATTGAGTGACTTAAGTTTTGAAAAATGAAGTCCGTGATATTTAAAATTAAGTCCAATTTATTTTCAAAATCAATATTTTCTATTTTTCAAAGCAATATTATTTAAAATTGTTTTAAAAATGGTATCATCACAATAATCCCGCACAAAGATCGTTAGGCGGTGTAGAAGCCGCTTATGTTGTTGTTGTTGTTGTGGGGCTTGGAAGAAAACCGTCTGGCGATGCGGTGAGACCTCTTATGTTGCATGTTTTTATGCCAACTCTCCATAAAGGTCAAATTAAGCTCCGTTTCTTCATTTGATGATGAAGAAAACCATCTCACGATGCAATGAGACCTCTTATGTTGCATTTCATGCCAACTCTCCATAGAGATCCAATTAAGCTCCGTTTCTTCTTTTGTCGATCCGAAGAGATAGTTACCCTTTCCATTCGGCATCCAATCATCTTCATTTGTGGGATCCGGATCGGGAACATTCTTATATACCAATGTACTCGCATACATTAGTGAACACACATACAGATATATGGTGGTCGACATCACCCAAACAAAGAATCGACAAATTAAAGTCAATCCAACATATCAATCAATTCATATAATGTATGGGATTTATGTGTTTATCAAACTCTAATCATCTAATCCTAACAATCATATCCTAAATTCCTAGTCCTTCGACATAGGAAAATATCATTTTAATTAAGCATGTAGGATAATTAAGAAAGACCGTTAGATGATGTAAATTTGAAAACATTCTCCCCTCAATCAATGACTTATTTTACGAAAAGTTTGAAAGCTAAGTCATTGATTGAGCTTTCAATTTTACGAAAACTCAAACCCATTGATTTACAAGCAACTCATTTACCACCAATTTTGAACCAAACAAATATTTTTCGAAGAATTTTGAGCGGAAAAACATTTGTGTAGGAGCAACCGATCCTTGACATACTTTCCTCAATTTGTTTTTAGGATAAGTGCACGAAATATTTAAGAAAATTGGTTTAGCGACACTTTCCTTTCTTGAAGAGCGGGTTGCTATCGAAATAATAGCAAACCATAGTTTTAAGCACGGGTCACAATCGAAATAACCGCAAGCCATATTTTGAGACATGTTTTGGAAAGAAATATTTACACCTCCTGCTCGAACTTCATCTATGGTCCCGTGCCATTATTGAATGACATTTCTAAGACCGTAGATGTTATCGATACCGAAGACATGTCTTGAAAAACAATATTTTGGTATTTTCAAATTTTACGATTTTATGGGTTTTTGAAGATTTTAAATTTTTCTATTTTCTTTTGTTGGTTTTATAATTTTGTATTTTGTTTTGATAAATATTTACAGATAGAGAAGATGATATAGTTTAAGAAGATGATGATTCGAGTACCGAGATAAGGATATCAAACGACCTCGTTGAAGAAAATAGAAATCGTCATCTCTTAAACATCCACCACCAAAGCTTCCGAGGCTCTTGAATTGAGAGAAATTGAACCATCTCGAAAGTGAGACTTTGGTAGCTTCCTCCAAACTAAAAATCCTTTAGGCGAAGCGGATTCAAAGCTTTCATTCAAGCTTCCTTAGCTAGGTGCACAAAGAAGCACACCATTATCATCGAACTTCTTGATCCTTTTAAGAACGATAGTCGAGAATTTTCGTTCGGGGTTATATCATCAACAAGAACAACAACGTATCATCCCACTCTTTAAATTTCTTCTCATATTTCATTCCATTGAAGTGCAAGCGATCCATACCAATAGGTGTCAAGAGACCACTTCCCCGAGTAGTTGAATTGATGCACCATCTCTTAGAATAGAGCTCAAGAACTCTCCCGAATACACATCATGAGGGAATGAAAACACCTCCCATGTTCACATTTTTCTTCCACGATGATCGTGTATGAAGCTCAAGAACCCGTACACCAATACCCAAGAGCTCTCCGAATACACATCATGGGGGAATGAAAACAACTTCCCATGTTCACATTTTTCTTCCCCGATGATCGTGTATGAAGCTCAAGAAACCAGTACACACATTCCCAAAGAGAGAATAATCGATAACACCTCCCTCATGTTACACATTTATCTCCCTAAATATGTCATACTTGTGTACCACTTTTATTCCCGAAACTTTCTATTACATCACTTCCCTACGTAGTTGGAATAATAACACTAAAAGCCTTGATGAGTAAAACCTTGAGTTTCTCTCGGTCATGACCTTTGTCTTCCCGAGATATCTTGATCACTTAGAAGAATTAAGTTCATCAAGTTTACTCGCTTTGTGTTTAGATGTGTCTCTCCTTCCCCTTCTTGGTTTTGACACTTGAATCGACAACATATTATAAGCCCAAATACTTGAAATCTTTTGAGAAGACCGCATTTAATTTTATGAGAATCAACTTGCTAAAGAGTGTGAGCAAGTCTAATTGGGATTAAATCGACATTTCACTCTCCCACAATTAGTGCTCTCCCTAAACCGACAATGTTTGATTAATGCCTTGAGTAAGAAGAAGTCTTTAGATCGTTAAATGCAACTCGTCTTTAGTCTTCTAACATGTACCGGAAAATGTAGAACCATTGTAGACTTGACCTTCTTCAAGATTGTCCGTTTGGGAAATAGAAAGTTAACATCTTCTTCTCACCAAATGCATTCTGTTAACTTATATATAGCAAATCCCTTAACTCAAATCCTCCCAATCAAACAAGAACGAAAGATGTTCATCAAGGAAATCACCCTTGAACTAGAAGCACTTTTCATTATTCTTATCGGTCAGTGAGAAGATGTCAACCAACGACTCTTAAGAAGAAACTCCATGTAAAGATGACCCGATAAGAAGAAGCTCGGATCTTACATGAGTTAGAAGCGGTATGACCATATATTCTCGTAAATAACTCAACATGCGAAATTATCACACTTCTTTCTCCCTCAAGAATTGCGACGAAGTTGCCATTCTTGACTAAATAAGTGAAATCATCCAAATGTATTCTATTCACACTTCTCCCTACAAAATTGCATATGATGTCGCCATCGCCATTAAAATTGAGCAAGTGGAATAAGAGAACAATCATCGGTAGTTCGGTTCACTTGATAAATTAGCGCATGGAAAAAGCATGAAGCATGTTGATGAGATTGGTCATAAGTGAGAAGATTTCTCTACTTCATAAGTGAGAAGATTTCTCTTGGCCAAACATGTAATCATCACCATTATCATTCGATGGGCTCTTTGTCGTGACGGTGATGGAGAAACCCAATATGATGAATTTGACCTGAAGTAAAACAACCCGAACTCGTGACTTAAACTTGCACATATGTAACAAAGAGCGGTGTCGAGACTTCATCCTTCATTGAATCTCTAAGTAATCTATACTATTCATCCAACCAACCATCAAGTATAAGACGTACATCACCTCTTGAAAATCCACAATTGAATGTGACACTGAGCACTACAACGTAACTCCTTAAAGTGATAGTTATTTTGTGGTGGTAAGAGCCCAATTCCCCCAAGTGGTAAAAGAAAAGGTAAAGACACCCAAAATAACTAGATTTCCAAGTCTTCGTTTTTGATAATAAGCTAGAACAAGGATCTTGAAGAATCTTCATCCAACCATCCCGATACCTTGGATACTAAGTACACTTGCCCATGATATTTCACTTCAACCTCAAATAAATAATAGTGAATTAACCCCGTTGTCACATCTTCTGGTTAAAAGCTCAAATCTAGCCTCCTTTAACGATTTAAGTGAACTCTGATAATGGTTTCATCCCGACCATGGTTAAAAGCACGTAACCCCGTAAAACCATGTAATAGCCAAACTGCCATGAGGACAATCCAAACAAACACCCAATTCTTGAAGTACGCCCTTTTATCCTTTCTTCGAAGCAGAAATCGCAGCACCAACATCAAATAAGATCCCGAAATACGCTTTCCTTTATCCAGGATGGTTCCATCAGTACGGGATTTTACAACTCTATGGTTTAAACCAAGAAATAATTTCTTTCGCGGGATTTTACAAAACCAAGAGTAAACCGTAAGATAGATCCTAAACGCGCATTACTTTAATCGGGATGTTTTCATTGTCACGGAATTTTACAAGTCTATGAATTAAACCGAGAAATAGATTCTTTCGTGGGATTTTACAAAATCAAGACAAAACCGTAAACAATGTCAGTTTGAATGTGTTATGACAACTTTGGTTTCAGTGAATGTCTGTTTTAGGAGAACATGCAGCGGTTCTTCAACGGTTCATTATCTATCATCAACAATATCATCAACCATCCAATAAACACTTTGGTAAACACATCATTCACACATTCTGTCGGCAAATGTTGTGACCTCCTGGTGAAGTAAACCCGATATACCAAACTTGATCATGAAGTAAAATTCCCCAGATTTGTTACTTAACCTTGTACTAATCTTTGTGAAGAAGAAACGGTGTACCCAATGTACAAAACCTCTTGACATTCTCAACTGAGTGAGACACCGAAGTGATAGTTACGTTGTGGGTTAAGCGAGAAAGAATCACAACCGTAATTAAATAGCCAAGTCTTTATCACCCTCTATAAATGCCCAAACAAGTCATCTTCGCGGAAGGGTAGAAAGAAAGAAGACGAAATAAGTAAACGCGCCTGAACAACTTCACTTCAAATTTAAATAATAGATACCGTCTCAACAACTTTGTAGTCAACATTTACCAATATCAATTAAAGCCGAGACATTATATTTTCCGTGAAAATGCGTACACCAAAGTACCAACCGCATATCACCTCAAATCTCATCATCCAATCACATATCACAGCAAGTCTCATTATCAAACTCTCATCAATTCTCAAATCATATCATCAAATTGCATGTTTCATATCTCATTATCATCAAATCTTACATAAGTCAATTCTCGAGAAGCCCATCTGACCCAATCATGTGTACTAACCAAACTTGGTTACTTGTAAAAAATCAAAGCCCGGTCTATGAAAAACAATACAATCATCCAAATAGAGCCTTTTTAACAGTCAACTCAATACCAAATTAATACCACCAGGTCAAGAATCTCGAACCCATGTTTTACAAATATTAGTTTATGCCGTGAATTAGTGGATCTTTCATGAAAGTTAGCATACCAATTATACCAACTCATTACCTTATAGCAAAAATTTGTATCCAACATTTTTATATAAAAAAAATTCGGATGAAAAATACCACTCATTAATCAATGCAATATACTAGTATCTGTTCAGCCCAAGATATTCAAGAGCCCATCAAACGAAATTAACACTAGGCCCATAATCAAAAGCAAATCCAAAACCCAATCCACGTATGAAACGCCCGATCCATACTCACAGTTTCATCCGGTTTATAAAAATGTTTTTCCCTAATATTTAGGTCATTTCATTTTAACCCTAAACACAGACATGTTTATCATCCACCTTTCTCATATCCTCTCACCTAACACTCCGAACTCAACCAAATCAAAATCTCATCTAAATCATCTTATGATCCATCCTAATACATACCACAGCAGGCTACACAATCACGAGTTGGGTCTTCAAGTATTAAATGAAGCTGGGTCTTCAAGTACATTAGATCGATGATGATAGAGTATTCGTGTTAAAGACCCTCGTTGTCTATATATTTCATTGACAAACACAATTGAAATCTGAGATCTATATTTTTCTTTTTGTAACTATGGAACAAGAATTATGATGTTGTAACCTATGGTTGTGAACAATTACTATGTAACTTATGGTTGTGTTGTGATATTATTCATCGGTAATGTATGCCGAACCGATCATTATGTCCTTATATATATGTTATGATTTGTTGAAGAAAATCATGATTCACTCATTGCTATTCATAACGATATCATATCATTGATTTAAAGTGGTGATCTTGATTATTACGATATTTATAATATGTAATCACTTTTATTATCATCGATGACTCTTAATCTTGGTGTTTATTTCTTTGTAATTTTAGAAAATGGTCAAGAAGAAAGCTACCTCATCCACCATCACTCCATAATTGTTCAAAAATGGTCATTTGAAAGCGTTAAGCTGCTATAGCTCAAGATGTCACCGACACGCTAGAGCCGGTGAACTCATTCTTTGAAGTGAACAATTGCCCAAGAGGCACGTGAAGTGAAGTTCTTTAAGAGAAGCCGAAATTACAAGACAATTTGAGATTGTAAGGAGGCCAAAATTGCAAGAGAAGTCGAGATTGCCCAAAAGCGGAGATCGCTCGAGAAGCTTGTGAAACGTGGGGGGGTGAATATGTTCCCATTTCAAACTTAAAACTTTTTTTATCAAATATAGTATAAACCATTGCATTTTCTAATCTCGACGCGAGGATGCATTTAACGCATTACGGCATGTAAGGCCAACCCCTTAATATCACATAAGATTCCGCAAGATTAATGGTTCATTATAAACCAAGTTTCACCATTATTAGTCCGGTTGCTTTTTCTTGATCAAGCGTATCATAATATGTAAAGTGTTAAATATAGTTTATGACTATATGACAGATCAAGTATGCATCACAAACATAGACATCAACCACATAGAAAGTAAACAATGTAATGCAAGAATAAAAGTAAAGCGATACGTAAAAGGATAGACAAACCAACACGAGGATTTATAGTGGTTCGGCTACAAGGACAGCTTCCTTGCCCTACTCCACTCCCCGAGTCACCTACTCGAGAGTTGCTTCACTAGATCAACAACTCCATTCTTGGCGGAGAAAACCTTACACAACGTCGCTTACACTTTTTCCGGTACTAAGCTAAACACCGAGTTCTTCCACGAGGTAGAACCAAACCTATCACAACGTCGCCTACCCTTTATCTGGTACTAGGCTAGATACCGAGTTCCATTACAATAGAGGAACTACTACCCAACACTACACCAACACCTAACCCCAAAGGAGATCTACTCCTTATAATAACATCAACAAGGATAACAATATCCTTTGACCCAATACTAATCTATCTTGTACATCGAATCACACCATATCGAATGTACACCTTAGGCACCTTTCACTAATGCCTTTGACTCGATCTTCAAGACACCCTTCACTAATGTCTTATGACTTGACTTCTAGGCATCCTTCACTAATGCATCTAGCCTTGACTTCTAAGCACCCTTCACTAGTGCTTTCAATATGGACATTCGACACCTTTCACTAGTGTCTTCGTCTTGACCCTTTAGACATCTTTTACTTATGTCTATGACACATCTATGACACCCGTTATGTTTTGTGGCCCAATATAACAAACCTTGTGTTTTATGGCACAAACACATAAACCATCTAGTCTAGTCATAGATATACGACACATCTATGACACTCGCTATGTTTTGTGGCCCAACATAACAAACCTTGTGTTTTATGGCACAAACACATAAACCATCTAGTCTAGTCATAGATACAAGCATATGATACTAGACAATATCCAAGATAATGTGTCTAATGGATATGAAATCCTAAGCTAAACATCAAGAACACAAAGCATGATGTAGTTAGTCTTCTATGAATGAAGATGACAAGTTTCCCAAGCTTGTTATAGAAGATCTTCATGTGCTTGTATGCTTGTGATGGGTGATCACTTGATGAGTAAGGATGCAAGATCTCTAAGCTTGCTTTGGAGGATCACTTGGGAGTATGCTTACAACAAATGAAAGTTAGAAGCATTATGATCATATGAGATGAGGTGGTTTACATGTTTCCTAATGATCTAACTATCCTAGAAATGGTAGAGAGAAACTATGTGAAGAAATGGTAAGAAGTGGCTTGCTATTTATAGGCAAAAAGGCAAAACCATGTTACGCCCCAAGGATCCCTCTTGGAGGGATCTGGCCCTTGTAATTCCAAGGGATTCGTGGGACACTAGAGGGATCCATGGACGCTCCTCTTTACCCATAGTTTATGGGTTAAAACCATGAGCTATGGGTCATGGTTTTGAGTGCCCACCTAGGTAGAATGTATCTAGACATTGGGTATGAGTCTTGGGTCATGGGTCATAGGTTTTACCCAACACATTTACTTATGTTTATGTATTTTATAAAATGCAAGTAACCAAAATTACTTAAGTGTTTTATAAACTATTTATCTAAACATTTTTAATGGTTTGTTAGGGGTTTGATCATAACGCAACATAACAAACATGTACGAACCTGTGTTGTAGCATACAAGGACTTGAGTCGTCGAGAGGTGTTGAGAGTATATTGAGACAAAATATAATTACAAGTAACTTATACATTTTACGTTATGTATTACACGTTACATGTTTGTCATCAACAAAACAAATGAGAATGTATAGATTAAATATCGTAATATTTGCACTAACAAAGCCGAACCGGCGTGTTGCCCAAGCAGCACGTGAGGCCGAAGCTGCTCGTCTAGTGAAGCAACTCGTGTCGCAGGCCGCGTCTTGTTGAAATGGCAAACTCCAATGCAACCAACACTCCAACAAATCAAAGTGAGTCTTCCGTAGCTCGCAAGTGTAGCTATAAAGAGTTCATGAGCCGCATGTCGACATTCTTCAAGGGCAATCAAGGTGCTATTGGTTTACTTCATTGGTTTGAGAGAAGCGAGATCGTATTTACATTGAAGTATTTGCCTGACGATGATTGCCGAGTCAAGTTTGCAATGGAACTTTGCTAGAAGATGCGTTATCTTGGTGGAAAGCCCATGCTCAACCAATTGGAATAGAAGAAGCTTGTAAGACTTCATGGTCAGATCTGAAACAACTGTTAATGAAATAGTATTGCCCAAGAACTGAGATCAAGAAGCTTGAAGATGAGTATTACCACTTGGCTGCTAAAGGTAATGATCTCAAGACATACTTCAAGAGATTCCATGAGCTGAGAGCTCTGTGTCCTCATATGTTCCCTACCAATGAAAAGCTTTTGGAATCTTTGATGGGAGGTCTACCCCGGAGCATTGAAGGAGATGCCATCGCTTCTAATCCAAAGACTGTTGAAGCAGTTGTCATTGTATCCCACCTCCTTATGGAGGCGATATTGAAGCTTGCAAATGCACAAGGCTCGAGGACAACAAAAGAAAGCTTGATGATCGGAAAAGCTCAAATTCCAACCACCATCGGTCCAACAACAACAATCAGAACAACAACCAGATCACCGCAGCGAAACCATCATCACAATCGGCAAAACCGAAGACAAGAAGCCGCAAGGGCTTATGCCGCACCCATCTTTGGAAAAGGATATGCCGGACCACATCCCGATGTAATAGATGTTTGATGCACCATTACGGACCTTGCACCGTAAAGTGTGACAAGTGCAACAAGGTAGGTGTAACACCCCAAAATGGCTCGTGAGCACACAAGTATTGGGGTGCTACTAAATTGATATCACAACATAAGTATAGAACAACTGATTTTCATAAAGAAAATTTTATTGATTTCTTAAAATAATGTTTACATTATTGATTTGTACGGAAAATGGCCCATTATAATAATGTGGTCCCAATACATAAATCAAAATCATCTATGACCATGCCATGCCTTTGCCTTGCGCCTCCAAAGATAAGCTATCACCTCAAAACCTGAAGATACATGCTAAAAAGTGTCAACACGAGGTTGGTGAGTTCATAGGTTTATTTAAATGGCAATTCAGTATACCATTTAACATTTGGTTTTGATGATCATTACCTCTTGCATAATTTCATAAAATTTATGATTACATTAAATAAAAGAATTTCATTAGTGGACCATAAGTAGCGTATATGTACATTACAACGAATATAATGTCATATATTGAATCTATTACGCTAGCACTAAGTTCATGCAACCGAAGCTACGTCAGTTTCTGTATGCAAGATGTAGTCATACAAATAAGGAGCCCATGACGAGTGTTTATCCCAATACACTCGGTTCCGACATGCTATATGTTTCGCCTTGACCCATGCGGGGTCAACCGAATAGGGGAGTCACCCCCAATAGATCTATTTATAACGTTCGTGCTTCCCAGCAGGAATTGACGGTTCATGAAGAGGGCAATTTGGGATCTAAGGACTTAGGCTAAGCTGCGTATCAAGCATTTTGGTATGGTCCATAAAACATCTATGTATGATGTATCTTTAAACATGTCAATCATAAAGCATAGTATGTATGGAAATGCACAATTTCAATAATCATAATCATTTAAGTAAAAATGAGCATGTATCTTCCCCCAAAACAAGTATAAATCAGTTTAAAAGTAGGGGCTATGAAACTCACCTTGGCAATTAGTAGTCCAAAGGGAATTAAATCAGGGGTGATAGTGCACGGCTCCGACACGCAACCTAATTTAGTACGGCAATTTAGTCTGTACTCATGTTTAAGACTCGATAAAGTTTAACTAACTTTATAAATTTATAATGTTTTTGTTGTTGTTGTTGTTGTTGCTTATGTGACATCATTTATCTTAAAATGACTTACAAAGATTTTGGTGGATTTCGGCTTAGGAGGGTATGGCATGGAAGGAATCTCGAAGGAGGAATTGCAACTTTGATTTAATGATGACCAAATGATAGTACACGGAAGAATATTAAGGGCGGACGAGACCTTGGCTTGATGATAACTAAATGGTGATGTACGGAAATAATTACATATGATTTTAGACATTAATGTATTATGTAATCATTATTTCAAAGGTATATACTTAACGTACATACATGTTCAAATATCTCTATGTATCACATTTAGTGGTTATCATAGGAGTATTCAAATATTTAAGTAATAGCCTTACTTAATATCTTTGTATTTAAATAATTTGATAGTGCAAGTTATGAATAAATCTCCTTGTTGATGGTTATTATATAAAAAATATAATAAGTTATATTGGTTATTATAAAATATAACAAGTTAATTATATCTTGACGAAAGTTGAGCATGAATCATGTATACAAATAAAGCGATAAGTTATATATATATATATATATATATATATATATATATATATATATATATATATATATATATATATATATATATATATATATATATATCTTGGCAAAAATAGGGTATGACCCGACTAGATGTCAAAGTTTTTATAGAAAAGGTAAATCATTTCAATTTGTTCAATTTAGTTTTATAATCGAAGGAAGGTTTATTAAATCTAAATAATTAATTTACTGAAATGTAAATTTATGATTTCAAAAGTCGTGTTATAATTTATATCCTCATTAGTTTGATTTAAATTTATAGTTCTAATGGTGTAAGAATATCAAGTTTTTGATTATAAGTTTTATATTAGAGTCTGTATATAAATGGCGAGTTATGTAAATTAACATAAGTCGCGATCATATAAGTCGGGAGAACGGACATGTCGTGCATATATTTGCTTATGAGACAGTATGTCTCCGATTTACTTGATTTGATACTAAAATTTTTCGGACTCAGGAACATGGAATATCACCCTGGATGGGCTGCGAAATACCGAACGTACTAGAAATCAGTCGGCTTAGGCCCATATACAAAAGTACTAGATGGACTATCAAGGACCATGGGCTTCTCAGCCCACTTGATAAAAACTAGCACCCTTTTATAATTGAAACTTAAACAGGTATGGCTTGAGGGCCAAAAGAAGATTTAACACAATATCAGTTTTGACAAAGTTAATGTTATAGTGCAGCTATTTTGACGCGGGGAAAATACTAACCAAAACGCAAGGTTAAGAATTGAACTCGGATACTTAGCATAACGAGACTCACACGAAGCAACAAACACTCCTTGTGGTCTTGTGGTAGCCAAAATAACAACACCCTCGGGGGTTTTCTTATGACTCAAATCAAACACGAACATGTATACCCATGAGAACTTCCCCACCCACCAAAACAAAACATTGATAATATCAACCATTTACTCGAATAGTTTTCTTAACAGTCGGGTACTACCCAACTTGTACACTCGACTCGACACCCTTGTGTGTACGGGGTTCGACTGGGATCACCCTTCAAGAGGGACTGACCTCAGTCGAGGCGCCTAATGTTCTAGCCACAGAAGTAAGCTAAATATATGTCGATTAGGGTGTCAAGTGAGCTAGGAAAATAAGCTGAAACAGAGGCACTGCTCCTAAGTCGAACATACACTTAAGCTGGTAGGAAAAAAAAGAACTACATTTTGCTGAAGATTGACAAAGGGCTAAGGAGACTTTTTCAATTAAGCCGAAACTAATGACCAGCTGATAAGCAGATTTTTGAATATAAGTTGGGATGAAATTAAGAAAGAAGCCGAAACTATATACCCTGAAACTCAAAATAAGTCGAAAACAAATGAGTATGGTTTAAGCTGGAAACTGAAAAAGAATTTAGTTAAGCCGATACTACTTATGCCAATGTTTTTAAGTTTTTTTTCCTGTTTCTTTTACCACTTATGCGCAACAACAACAACAATAACTTGTAATTCCATATTCCTTACAATCGGCAACAACAAAAATTTTATTGATGACTTTGACAAACTGTTAACATATCAAAATTTAATTCAAGAGTCCTTACAAGAAAAGTGATGTCGAATGGGGTGGGATGAACCAAACCAGGAGAAATCCAAACTGGACTCGAATCTCTTGAACTTGATGAAATTGAAACGCGAATTACACTCCTAACACTTCAATTTACAAAACCCCTCTATCAATTTGAGAAGACCCTAATTTATATGAACCCTAATTTTAGTGATTGTGTGTGAAAAAGGTGAAGAAAACCTGTAAATAATTGATCCTATCTATACATGAACAATTAGAAAGCTTGAAATCTTCTTTCTTGGCTCTTCGAATGGGTGACATCTGTTTCCAGCATCTTTCATTTTCTCCACTTTCTTCCATGCCTAGCTGTGAGCACGCCTAAAGAGGGGTGCATAGGCTGAGAAAGACTTGAAAGGGAGAGATCATGGTTAAGTTTAGGGTAGGGAAAGGAGACATGGAGCTTTTGCTCCTGGTTTTGGGGAAAGGACGCAGAAAAGAGAGAAAGAAGAAAAAAGAGAGTGGGGCGGTGAGTAGGGTAGGAGGTTAGGGATATATATATTTTTTGTTTATTATTATTAATAACATTATCAAGTGTACTCCGTGTGAATTTGACGAATCTTCTGCGTAAACGTACCTTCCTGGTACTCGAAAAATATAAAAAATATACTTTTAGAAACATTTTTGCAAACGTAATATTATGGGATCATTATTACGTAGGAGTTTGATTATAAGAGCACTCCCATCCATAACACCATAACACCAATAACACCGTCCACGTCAGCGTCACATCAGCTTTAACATTTAACATTAACATCCCCAAAAAACACTCCCATCCATAACATCCCAATAACACCAATAACATTCCCAACAATTTATAAAAACAACCCCTCATTTAGGGGCATAAATGAAAAAAGAAAAGGAAAAAAAAAAAAAAACAAATAGCAGGCGTTAGCCTAGAACGCCAGGGACTAACGCCGTTATAACGCTACGGTTCCAATGGTTAACGCGCATAACGGCCGTTGTTTTGCACCTTCACGCCGTTGGGGCGTTATGAATGGCTTTGCTCTAACTGTTTTTCGTTATTAATTTGGTGTCGGTATGCGTGCTGTGCCTAAATACACGAGATAACCTCTCGTTTTTAAATTTTAGATATTGGCATCTGTCAGAAAATAATTGTAACATCCCGCCTACTCAGACTATAATATTGTCCGCTTTGCCTTGTGCTCACGGCTTTGTTTTGTGGCCTCATCTAAAGACTTCCGCTTGGTCACACAAGCCGATACTACTCTCATATGAGCACGCTTAACGCGGTTCCTAAGAACTCCACCGCAGAGACCACAAAACGCGTTGTGTCATTTAAGGCGAATGTTATCTTATGAGCCAAGATCTCTCGAGCCACACCCGATGTGGGATTTGCCTAGGGTGTCACAATCACCCCTTAGGGACTCATCGTCTCGATGAGGTTTGCCCCACCATCCCGAACGGCTCGGGGTGGCTCGATACCACTTGTAACATCCCGCCTACTCGAGACTACAATATTGTCCGCTTTGCCCAGTAACGGCTTTGTTTTAATGGCCTCATCGAAGACTTCCCAAAGAGTCACCCAAGTCAATAATACTCTCATATGAGCACGCTTAACTGCCAGTTCCTAAGAACTCCACCCACAGTAAACCACAAAACGCGTTGTGTCATTTAAGGCGAATGTTATCTTATGAGCCCAGCATCTCTCCAGGCCACAACCGATGTGGGATTTGCCTAGGATGTCACAATAATTGATTTAAATTTTCTGACGTGATAAATATTATTATAATAATCCGAAATTTTTCGGGTTGTTATTGTTAGGTCACCATATATGCAACACAAGCATCAATATAAGAAATAGAGATAAGATAGTGATCGGATGAACAAATAACCAAACACACACACACATACACACATATAAATATGTAGAAGAGTTATGCGTAGAGTGTAAGTGAATGAATTGAACAACCAACCCTCAAGTGAGGGTTATACAAGAGTATTTATAGGGCTAGGAGCTAGGGCAACACTTCTAGACTCCTTCCCTTCTTATGGGCTTGGGCCAAGGCTTATGGGCCTTCTACATAAGCCTTAGCTTAATAACAAACATAAAGGCCATATTAAGCTAACTATTACATATGAATCACTAACACTTGAATTAAGGTTTAGGAGTGATTCCAACAATCTCCCCTAAGTGTTGGTGATGAATGAAAGAGTGATAAGCGTTGTAGGTCTTGATGTAATAGTAGCTTTGACGTCTTCGACATTCTTCTTTCTTGTGAGAAGAAGTGTCTTGATTCGAACAATCTCCCGGTGTAGAGAAATTGTTTCCTTTGAGCGATTCGCTATGACGTCATCATTTTCTTTGTTCTTTGATCTTTGTTCTTTGTGATGGTAGTGATAGTATGTTGTTGTTGTCGCATCAGTGCGCTCCGTTGCTCCGGTGTCTCCCGTCTTTCTTCAACATGTTCACACGCTCATTTAACGTTGGATTTCGATCGATGTAGTTCTCTTAGTCTTTAAACTTTGTAGATTCTTTGACTTGACGAAGAATCATTCGACTTTGTGTTGCCTTTTGAGAGAACTTGCATTAGTGATGATGTTGGTATGAGCATGTGAAGAATCTGCCGATCGATCCGCTCGGAGCTTCCACAAGAGGAAAACATACACACGGTTAGTAATAAGCGGATTCGACACTTACAAGTTTGAATTTTGAGGGTGTTAACGACATAGTGTGAAACACATCTCTAATTCTCACAAAGGCCGTTCTGAACTGGAGTCCCACAAGTGAGATAACACGATGTACCAAGTACACCTACGCTTCGGATGAGTCACCGAGGTACGAAGCATCACCTCACGATCAGACCGTTTGAGACACACTAAGCGTAATCCACGGGAGTTACCGAAGTGACTGCTTGTTAGGGCTGCTTTGATGTTGACCATGGCGGGAGTTTCCATTCAATCACCGAGGATCACAATTGTGTGAACCTCTCATAAATGTTCTCGACAGTTGCTAAGATATGTGAAGGACACGATAATGTATCGCTTGCGTTCTTATTGTTGAACAACAAGCGATAAAATGTCAAGTGTACCTAAGAGATCTTTGATGAATCTCGTGGTTCTAGACTCAATAATACGCTTTGGTTTTCTGGCGGAGACTAGGAGAGGTCTCCTTCTTCAATACCGGCAATCTCTAAGAGAAAGCCGATAGATTATGTAGGGTTCCTGTAAGAATGAAACAAGCTTACGTTGAGAGAAACTTGAGTGGCTAAGAAGGTTTAGTGCATCGCCTTTGGGTCCATGATGACTTTAATCTTCAATACGGCGTCATCAAGTGACAACCAAGAGTATATGAATTGAACCCTTGTCGACCTAAGTTGAATAATTTGGAGGGCTATTTATTTTCACCATTTTCTTTGCTTTTCTTTTTAATTCTTCAACTCCTTCTTTCTCCGATTCTCATTTTCTCCTTTTTTATAATCATACCTAAGGACTTCTAATTCTAACTATTGGTAGTATCCTTGGGTAGATCCCTCCGGCTCTGGCGGATCATAGGACGGTTATTCCTAACCTTAATCACCTTATAACTCCATTGCCATAAAACCATTTTCATGAAAATATCTCGAAGTGTTTGTGAATAAAAACATGTTTGAACACTTCAAGAGTTTTAGATTTTCAGAAATACTCCCCATCCACATGTGCTTAAGAGTTTTGACAGAAATCTACACAGTGAGGAAAGAGCTCGCACTTTTGAATTGATCAACTCAAGATAGACAATCCCTCGCGAAACACGATTACGTTGAATAGTTAAAGAGTTGCATTGTCAGCTTTTAGGTGACAACTCGCTCTAATAACTACCTTGAAGGTGTGAACAATCCTCGAGAGGTTGTCAAACCCGACAAAGTTCATGTCTACCAAGAGTTTCTCGAATGGTACATTCTACTCGGACAAGTCCTTCGCGAGACACGTTTACATTACTAGCGAACTAGCTTGAAATTATTACCCGTCCCGGACAAGTCTTTTCGAGTTACTGACATTTAAGATTCGTCAATTCATTGGTTAATTCTGTAGCACTATGATTCATTTGCAATTACACAACATATTTCTTATCACGTAATTTTTCTCCCCCTCAAAAATGGCATATGAATATGTTATTTTTGAAGAAATGTTGAGAATAAATATGTCCATTTTGAGTTTTGTGGGAAGATTACTACAAAGAACAATTTTTGAACAAAGTTTTTAAGAAATACTCCCCCTCAACAAGTGATATTAGCGGTTGAGGTTTTGAAAATCATAAGGGGAAGTAGTTGTTCTTTTGATTAAAACCTTTGAAAAGTGAAAGGTTTGATAAGTTTTACTCAAAAGTAAGAAGCTTTCGCTCCTTTTATAAGGATTGTGCACCAAGCGCACCACGTGGTCCTTTCATTACAAGAACGGGTTGTACAACGTAATGTGTGCAAGCCATTGTCATTATAAAATCACACATCCAAATTAATATGAAATTGAAAGCAGTTTAAGGGGTACCGGGTAGTCCATCAATCTTTCCAGAATGCGAGCAGGCGTTGATATCCTGTGAGAGTAATCTGGACGACCACCTATGAAGCTCTCCATAGTTACGAGGCGGTCCTTCAGACAACCTTTCATCGATCCGAGTGATGATCCTCTTTACATCCCATTTTCTTGAGAATTCCATCTCTTCTTCGACCCGATGCCTTCATGTATCTCCTTTAACCGATAAGCTAACCCTCCCTAACTTTCTTCGTGTGTGATCTCCAAACTTGTGAAGATCTCTACACGCCATCAAGATTGTGTTGTAGTTCACTACGGTAAACTTCTCGAATGGTTTGTTGATGAGAGTGTATTGTGGAAGCTGGGCGATGTCGGGAAGTTCTAGCTAAGGTGCGGTGAGGTTGACACGAGTCCGACACGATTCAACGACAAGTTGTAAATATTCTACACGTTCTGGATCACTATGCTCGAAGAAGATGAGCAAGGACTTGATGTATTCACGTTGAATTTCGATCGAGAATTGTCTCATTCTTCCCTGTACCTTGGCAAGATACGATCTTCAATGTCCTTGAGACAAGTTCGAAAGTCCGCTTCACGAATTCATAGTCCCTTTCGTCTTGTCTTTTGACCACGATAGTCTTGAGGAAGGTGTAATCCCATTTAGACGAAAGAGTGACATGCTTATGACAACGATCCCTTTATCATTTGTACACTTCATGTTGAGACTTTCGAACCGCGCTTTTGTAGTAGATTCGCGTGCGCCCGCCAATGGTGAATCCATACATTGCATCAATGTCTTAATGTTCCACATCGTTAGAAAACATGTGAGTAGCCTTTATTCGATGGCTATGCAGGTTGGAGTATATGGCTACCGGAACGGAAGTGTAAGTGATGTATATTTCTTTGAACCATCGCTACCGTGTAGAAGAAATTCAAGTCATTGTTGAAGAAGTAGCGAAATGGAATCTTAGGTTGATCCGGTTGTGAATCGTTGGTAGAGGTTTAGACCAATCGGTGTAGTATGGAGCCTTGTCTCTTACGGTGAAGTCGATGTTTGCTTGTGGTTGAGCCAATCAATGTTGTTAGACAGGCTCGTGCTATGTTTTCAAGGTGATATTCAACTTCAATAGCACTTTCCGAGCTGTCTTTGAATAGTTGAAATGCTTCATTCTTGATTCGTTTCAACTCGGTTTCGCCATCTTCTTCACTCGGAACTTTCTTGCAAGAACTTAGCATGCTCCAACGCACGACCTTCTACCATATCCGGATCATCGCTTAGAGCGGAGTAGCATCAACAAGTGTGGAGAACCAATCATACTCGGTGTCATCTTCGTCTAGCCATGAGACGACATCACCCTTAGGCGTCTTCTTCTTTTCTTTGGCCTTGATGAGGATGATGGTTTCTTTGTTGAAACGGGAGAGGTGGGTTGTTGTTGGGGCTCAAGGACTTCCTCATCGTCACCACCAGATACTCGAAGTGATCACGGTTTTCTCTGTCTATGGTGGTAACTTTCGAGTCCCGAGGTTTGTCGAGAGAAGGCGTCGAGGAGATCGTTGTTGAGATGGAGTCCTATGGGGTGGAGGTGGCATGGAGGATGATTCTCCGGACTTCTTTGAGCGCTTAGGCTCGTTATCTTTATCCTTATCCTTATCTTCATCGTCTCTTGGACGTTTAGGCCTTTGAGCTTCTTCTCGCATCTTGATTTGAGTTGGTATTCCAAAGAATGCTTCAAACAATTTACCTTCGTAAGAAGTAAATGTTGCAAATCATTTAGACATTTGAGTTACCGCACCGAAACCAATTCAACGATCGGAGAACACTATAGGATCGATTGGGTTGATTGTTACGGTCATAGGTGTTGATCTTATAGTTTGCTTGGCCAAATGCATCGATTCGGATAGAGTTGTCTATTGAACATCTCCCTTGTAACTCCAGGAACGGTATTGAGAAGGAATTTTTGAGTGTATTCCTTGATCATCTCATTCAATTCCCCTTGAAGATCATGTTGCATGAACTTCTAGACGTACTCCCTTTCACTAGACATCTTGTCTATCTCATCATGAAGATGTTTGATGTTGTCGTGAGTATATTTAACTTTTTATTGGTCATCTTTCTTCCCCGACCTACTTGATGACTTTAACAATCCTTGTGCGTGCGAGATATCCAAGAGTCGGTGGGTTTCTTCAACGACTTAGATGTGGATTTGGTTGTGCCTTTGGATGGTGGTAGAGAGGGTGAGAAGACGAGTCCGATGATGAGGAGGCGTGAGGTGACTCGGGGTCCTTTGGTGGCTCGAAGTTTCCTCCTTGGGCGTGCGGACTGTCTAGAAGATAAGTATCATAATCAAGATCTTCATCATGTCCGACTTAGCCGTTTCATCGATCTTAGTATCATCACCGTGAGTTGTCTCGTGCTTTTCCATGTCTCGGTTCCTCTATGTCATAGTTGATGGAATCCTCAATCGCCTTTGTTGTTGTTCGTGGGTGGTGGTGATACGGTTCCCTTATCGGGTTTATTAACCGCATCGAACCGGTGTGGCTTGAGTACCACCACTTGATCCTCCGGGCCACGAGTTTGATCCTTTATGAATTCATCGGCAAAGTATTTTTGTCTGAGGTTCTTCAACTTCTTTTGATATTCTCTTTCCTTATCAAATGGTTCTTCTTGAACTTTCCTTATCTTGCTCAAGCAGGAGTTTTCCCTTTGCCTTTATCGACTATTGGTGGGAGGTTTAGCTACTTGTTGGAGTGTCATCGATTGCGCTTTGAGTAGGTGACCTCTTCGTCGATTCAAGATCCTCGAGCTTTCATCGAGTAGCTTTTGTTGCGGTTCGTGTTGGGAAGGAATAGAATAACTTCCTGGGGAACTTTCCTTTTGAGTGCAAGTTTCTCTTGGGAACTTTATTTGACTCGGTCTTGTAACACTTCCCGCTTGCCTCCTAGTTTTCTAGTGGGTGTACCGGAAGATTTTCATCAAGAAAGCCTACTTTGCCTTCATCAATCGCTACCGGATACCTTTTGTATGAATATAGTTGTTTGACGCATCGGTTAGAAGGTGATCCGCAACACCGCACTGTTTCTTTGTTGTAGATTCCTTAAATCGATGGGGTGTAGGCTCATACAACATGGAGTGATTGTTGGGGTCATTGAGTCTCTTGGGGATATCAGGATTATATCCTAGAGCTCTTTGGATCAACAGTTTTGTATATCTGATGTATGGGATCTTGGTGCCAAGCTTTTTGAGGAAAGACATCATGTCGTCCCATATCAGAGCTTCAGCTTCAATATGTTTCATGTTGATCAAAGCCCAAAAGATCTGTAGTTCCACGAGCTTGGGATGCTCGTAACCACTATCAAGTCCAGAAACTAATTTGGTGATGATGATGTAGAGGGTTCTCCATGGCTGAGGAATATTCTTAAGATCCACGTATGAATGCTTTGTGATTACTCCGTAGCTTCGTCATAACCAATGTCGATCATGAATTGCAAAACAGCCTCTTCTTGGTGTGGCATTGTATTCGGTTGGCTCGATGACGAGAATGAGAAAAACGACCCTTAAGTCTCTTGGTGTGATGGTGACTTGTTTGTGGTGAGTGTCACCGTCACAACATTTTGACCTTTGATCTTTTGCATTGTATTCGGAATCGGTGAATGTAGATCTCCCAGACCTAGCGGAATTGGAGAGCATGTTACGATAAGGGTGGTTCTTGAATGTCCATAGCTATTAAGTAAGAAGACTCTGAGTAGGTGAGAGTATCAAAATCAACACGAAGGTTATTCTTTCCTATCTTCATTGGATAGCCATGAGGGAAGATATCTTCAACAGTGAGAGTGTTTGGTGCCTCCATGTTTTGAGCGTCCATGTCGTGATCTGAAAGATATTTAGCCAAAAGAACCTACATTTCGAAAGACATTACGTTAGTCAACAATTGGTTTTATTGTCTAATTATTGAATGTGATATGTCGATGATTGTTACGAGTCAAATGTCACTTGTAAGTCCAATAGTCCAAAGACGTCGTGATAATTTTCGTGAGTTGATTAACTTTAAGTTATAAAGTCTATGTGTTCACTTATTTTTCACAACTTATTAAATGTTTAAGCTTATTAGTGACATTATTGGTTTCGTGACGTTATGATTTATTTATTTACAAGTTTGCACGCGTAACAATTCATAATTAAGGTTAAAACTAGGCTTAGGCGTAGAAATGGCAAGTTTATGCGTAAACAGGAGTAGTATACGTGTAAACGTAAGCTTATGCGTAGGTTCTTGACTTATGCGTAAGAAATATTACGCGTAGGAAAAGAGGACCTTATGCGTGAGCTTACGCGTGGCGTATATGGAACCTTCGCGTAAGGCTTACTCGTGAAGAGTCAACCTTATGCGTGGAGGTTGTTGTTTACGCATATCCTTCACAGGATACGCGTAGTCCCCAATGTAGAACCCACGCGCATAAGCGTTACGCGTAAGATTTCTCTTCACGCATAACATGCTACGCGTAAGGTGATCCTTATGCGTGATTGCAAGTAACCTTGATTACGAATTTTCAGCGTAGAAAACCTGAAATAAATTCATCATATCATCAACATTAACATCTTCATTCAATTCCTATCAGATTTGAGCATGTAAACTTATTAAGACAGTTATGCGAAGAACATACTTTACGCGTAAGACTTAAACCCTAAGGTTAAATTTTTACGTGTAAGTTATCTAGCCATAGGAATTGCACCAAAGTTTTTCTGGGATGTCTTAGAGGCATAATGAGATGTGCTGTGCAAGTTTTAACATCAAACATGCTATGAATCAAAAGTACCCAATTCGTATGAACTAAAACCCTACAATTCAATTCTTTCACATTTGATGTTTCTGGGCAAGTTCTAAGCATGGATATAATCAATTCATCACATAAACAACATCTTTCAAGCAACTAATTAACCAGAAACACTCATACAAGAAAATACCCAATTCACGCATAAACCCTAATTTTTCAAGATCAATCAATTCGTGTTTCTGGGTGAGTTTTGATGATAGAAATGGTTTCAAAGTGATTAAGTAAACGTTTTGACACAACCATTTTAACCATAAACACATAAACATGATTATGTGTTCATACGCTTATGCCTAGAACACAAAATCGTTCCTAGGTTAAAATCTAACCGTTGGTTTTAAAACGATTCAAAACCATTGTTTATAATCATGTTAAGAACACAAAAACACTTACAAAATGATGATCCAAAACACGAATTTGAAGAACGAATTTTAGGCGTAGGATTTTGTTAGGTTGGATAATAAATGTGAAGAGTTAATGAGTTAGGTGGAGAGTTTTGTTAAAAAAAATACTTTGACATTTTGACACAATTAGTCCCTCGACCTTTACCATTTACATCCCATGCCCATAACTTCCATTTTTGGTTACCAAACGAAGGATATTTGAAAAGAAATTAGACGACACTCCCCCTCGACTTAAGAAATAATGAAATTATACATTTTAGTCCGAGGAGTGTCAGTAAACCAGAAATGTGACCACCATAATTAAAGAAACAACCAGGATAAGGTAACATGCAAGTACAAGGTTTTATGAAACCGAAAAATATTTGCTTTCTCCCTCAACACTTGATCGAAAAAATAATCGAATTTTGAAAGATTTGAGTGTTGACCAAGATTAGACTTGCCATGTTAAAAAGAAATGTAGATAGAAGAATATTTTGTTGTTTTATCGGTTTTATATTTTTGTATTTTGTTTTTGAAAATATTTACAAAAGAGGTTTTGGTGTTTGACTGGTTTTAAAAATGTTTTAAGAGTTCATCAAGTTTCTCTTGAGTCAAAAACCGCATACCAATCCGGTGGACCAACTCATTAAACCTAGCAGGAGCTAAGGCTTTGGTGAGGAGATCTTCCAATTGGTATTCTGTACCCACAAAGTATAATTCAACAGTACCCTGTTCCACGTGGTCCTTGATGAAATTGATAACGCTACACGCGTCGTTCGGGGTCAAAGGAACTTCCTTTTCGTCGAGCAAGTTTTTCAACACCCTAGGCAGTGAACCTAATCGTTGTAGTGTAGTATTAGGGTAAGCCACGGTATTGATATCGTTCTCTAGGGAATAGGAATGCTAGTGAGAAGTTACTACGCTAAGGTTGGGGTTGAGGAAGATTATTTTTATCTTTTATGTTTTTTAGGAAATGGAAAGGTCTGAATCTCGGGGTTTGGATTTGGGGTTTGGTATTGCTACCGATTACTCTACTTATCTAATTATCTAATCTAAGGTGTATGTAGTCAATGTCTAATTATTGTGTGCTCGTATGATAGTTTAAAGATGTGTTTACTTAGGTTTTACTACTCCTTAATTATCTCCTATTGGTGGTTGAATTGTCACGTCCTTATTCTTAGTTGCGTTGTGTGTCTAAGGTTGTAGGGTGTCGTTTCTCCCTAACTCTTTGAACTTACCAAATGGTCTCATCTACAAAACCCACTACGGATAATAAACTCTTACTCTAAGGCACTCTTTGGATGGTTTAGCTTACAACTACTCAAGGAGTTATATTCTAAGGTTCACAAAGATTTAATCAAGCATTAAGTACACAACGAATGACCTATCGCATTACTAGATCATTAATCAACTAAGATAAGAGACAACCAATCAATATTCAATAATTAAGTTTCATATTCCTAAGCAAACACACAAATAAATTAGCGGGACATGGAGAACATGCAAGCATACACACAAATAATCAAAGACATAATTGTATTAATGAAGTAAAACACTTATCTTGGTGTAAGATAGGGTTTGGAACCCTAAAATACTATACAAGA
Organism: Chrysanthemum lavandulifolium; assembly: GCA_022545495.1. NCBI lineage: Eukaryota > Viridiplantae > Streptophyta > Magnoliopsida > Asterales > Asteraceae > Chrysanthemum > Chrysanthemum lavandulifolium. Next base: position 143,684,353 of record CM040240.1, read on the forward strand.
CGACCTTGGTTGGTTTAGGTTTTTACTCCAAAAGACTACACACAAATCTTGAAAAATTGGATTCTATATAAGATTACATCTGCGCGGCGTCACCTTATGTTTTGTGGCCGATCAATGTCGCCGTCATTAGGGTTTCGTCTTGGCGTTAGACTTGCGGCAGGCGTCACCTTATGCTTGTGACGCCTGCGGATTGCATCTAGGCCGTCGAGTTGCGACGGCCTACTCTTTTATAACCGACGTCGTCACTTGAAAATAGGAGTTTTGGCTTCGTCCCATCACAAAATCCTCCGGACGGCGTCATGCTTAAGCGATGACGCCGTCACCTTATGTTTTCGGCAGCTTTGAGTGTCTCGATTCGACTTTGGCCATTTTCTTCGTATATTCGCGCCTTTTCGTCCAAATAAGTGCCATTCCAAAGATTTTGCCTTCAAGAGACCTAAAAAGTGAAAAGGAACGATATTAAGCAATAACGGATACAAAGTGATCGAATAAGGGCTTAAACGACCCTCAAAAGGTACCTTTTAAAACCTTATCAAATATCCCTACACTTGGTATTTGCTTGTCCTCAAGCAAATGTCGCTTAGCCAATTAATTTATAAGTTAGAGGTCATGAAGCATTGGTTTAAAACAGTCCACAACACATATAAGCCCATAAAAGTCATAACAAGCACATAAATTACATACTAGCACCTCACATGGGGTGTTTGGATACTCACATCTCTCGGGTGCATATGAAATATAACAAATTGAAATGGAAGATAAACACTCATTAACCGGTCCTAGTACATAGATTACCATAGGCTTGAGAATAGATCAAACCTCCATCGCTTTGGCGTAAGCACCTAGGAAAGACTATCAAAGAGGTCTTTAAAGGGTTGTAACGTAAGGCTTACAGTAGGGAAACAAAGGGATTGGTGGGATAGGCTATATAGTGGTGGCAAGTCAAAAATCTTATTGTTACAAGCATACGAAGAATGGCGTTGCTAAGCCAAGACTGGACACTCTAGACTTTGGCTGACTGAAATAAACAAACATAAATTTAAAGGATAGATGTAGGATGGTAGCCCGTTTTTTTTTTTTTTTTTTTTTTTTTTTTTTTTTTTATCACTCTATTCTTTTCTTTTCTTTTCTCTTTTTTTCGCTTTTTTTTCCATACACTTTTACTCTACCATCCTCTATGGTAACATCAAAATGATAGGGATTTATAGGCACATCCCTACACTTGAGTTTTTATTACTCTAACACTAATTTGACCCGAATTGAAAAGATCAAAACAATAATGGTACATTATTATGCAAACAAAGGGAATTTGAACTTAACGTTCCCTTCCCGTCATTTCACAAACTTTAACTTTTCCCATGAATCCCAATCGTCCCAAAACTGTATACAAAGGATATGACTCGACTTAGCAACTCATGCAAGAAACTAGATAATTGAACTAAGGGTTTAGGGTGATAACAATAATGCACTAAAAGTGAGTGCATACAAGCTAGGCTAAGGCGATTTGGGTGTACATTTAGGGGTGGGGTGTAAAAAATGCTCTTCATTGATATTTCGGAAAAACCGAAACATCACGAGAACCGCGAAAAGGATAGGCTCTGAGGGGTTAACAAGGGGTATCGTGTACTAAAGATTAGTACAACGCAAAGGGTGTGGGGGAATTACTCAACCAATGTGGAAAAAGTAATTATATTACGGGTATCAAACAAGGGTTATCCTAATGCCTCTTATCATTTAGTTATTCCTAACTACACAAGTGTAGTCTTACTAGCGATCTCGGAATGCATCACAAAACAAGTTGTAGAATCTAATATACTACCGGTTCACACTATAAGCATTAAAGATGAATGCTTTTAATTCCTACTAATCTAAGGGCGATCCTCACATTTTGAGTGGAATTTAGGTGGTAAAGGGTTTTTTTGTGCTAGTCATGCAACTTCCTATCCGTGAGACGCTTTTGTTAAGACTAATGGCCCACTCCTATATGTCATGAAAAATTTTAAATTTGGTGCCAAAATTAACCTAACCGACATTTTCTCATGGTTTATTACACAAATACAATTGGACAAAGCAAATAATCAAGGATAAGCATAGTTTCAAAGTTCTCATTTTATTTTCTCTCCCTGCACTTAAACTGAACATTGTCCCCAATGTTCCCCGAAAGTATCAAAGTTATGATAATGGAAGGTAATTAAAACAAAAGAAACTAGTACTCCCCTGATTAGCTCGGTAGGATCCGTGTGTGAAGTATTGGTTAAATCCTTTCCAAGAAGAATGTGTGCGTGAAAAGCTCGATTAGGCAAAAGCAGTCAAGTCAAAAGACTTAAAACACTCGAAACACAAATGCAAATGAAGATCGAGAAATATAGGTGGATTCCGGGTCGTTATGTCCCACGGAGACTCGGTGGTGTGCAAACACCGATTCAGACGGTAGAATGATCACCAATGATGGCGATCGGCAAGGAATTGGATAGGATAATTATACTACGAGAAAAAGGTTATAAAATAAAGCGACTTAAATGCAAATTAAGAAAATTAAAAGATAAAAGATATTAAATAAACGCTATCACTATTTTTACAATGATGTTTTATGATTTTATAAAATAAAATAACTTAAATAAACTATATTAACTAAAACGTAAACTTAAATTATCTAAAACTTGATTTAAAATGAAACGTCGTTATTTACGAAAATTACTTGGAGCGCAAGATAAAACGTAAAATTTGTGAAATAAAAGTCCTACGAATGTAAAAACAATTTTCTCACGTACTACATGACAAAAGAAAATTTTAGGAAAAAGCGGAATATTTTTAGACTTTTAAATTATTTATTATGATTTAAAAACTAATTTAATCTAATTTAATTATAAAATTACTAAATGATTTTGGAAAAATCAAAATTTCACGAAAATACTTTAAGTTATCTTGATTCTAAGAAAAATAAAAAGTTGGGTACTACTTTACAAAATAAGCTTTAAAAAGCCTAAATAAGCCACTAGTTATAAACCGCTTGGTACTTTAAATATTAAGTAGTGCAAGATATGACTGATCAAAGACCCTAGGCGCTTGGTTAATGAGTGTGGTGTTGTGTGTTTGAGCAAGAGGTCAGGGGGTCGAATCCCACCCCTGCACCTTTTTGCAAACTATTTTTTTTTTCAAATTTTCTTTTTGCAACTTTTTTATAACACCAAAATAAGACTTTTTTGTGAAGACACTTTTTATCAAAACTTGGAATAAGCAGTTTAGAACTGCTTAACTCCAACAGTTGGTGACAGTGGCCCAAAACAAACACCCTTTTGACAGATTTAAGCTAAGTGAAAACCATGAATAAGCACAAGGACATGTAAATAAGCACTTGCATTGTTTTGGAACAAGAATAAGCTAGATGTGCTAGAAATCAAACAAGAATCAAAGGGTCAAAAAGAAGAGATAAGCAGTTTGGATGCATAAGCAGGTTAGAGATAATCCTAAGTTAAAATGTAAATGAGCATAAAATAAGCAAGCAATAAGCACTACTAAGCAATAATATGAACTAACTTAACCTATGGGACTTAATAAGCACTAAGGATACCTAAAATAAGCTAATGGGAAATGTAAATAAGCTAAAACAAGGTGCTCTTCGATGAATAACACGATGTAACAGATGGTTTTGTGGTTTGTTTTGAGCTTAAAATAAGATGCTACTCTAATCCTAATCCTAAAAGGGAACTTAAAAATGAAACTAGGGATAGTGGTGTTCCTAAAAAGCTACTAGGAATCCTATGAAAAGCTTAGGATAGCTTATAAATAAGCTATGAACTAGCTTCTATGGGACTGCACTAACAGTGAAGAAAATGGGTTTGGACCGAATTTTGAAGCAATTTTAAGCTAAATAATATGATCCTAAGTGCAAAATAAGTAAATACAATTGAAGAAGGGTATGTAGAGATGTAAGAAAAATGATTTGGACAGGGTTTTGACCACAAATAAGTCGGGAAAAGGGGTTGCAACAATCTTCATTGCGCTTTTAGTGTGCAAAGCAATTGAGACAGATGAGCTTTTTTGTGTTATCAAAAACTTGCAAACTTGGTAATCTTAAACTAACTCAACTTTAAAACTTGCTCAAACCTTGAAACCACTTTGACTTTAAATGTCAAAGTGGGTAAAACTGATTCTTTGACTTCAAATAAGCTTAAACCAAACACTCCTTTATAACTACAAAATGCATTTTAAACTTTAAACCTTAATGAGATTATGCTTAAAACTGATATTAAACTTATTCAAACAACAATTTGAGAACAGAAATTAAACCCAACTAATTTGACTCACAATTTGACCCGTTTTGACTTATGTTGACTTTTATTGACTTTGGATCAAAAGTGCTTAAAACTTGAAGGTAAACTCATAAAAAGCTAAGAGAGGTTTATATAAGCTTATAGAAGCTTAAAAATAAGCTGCTATAGTTTTGAGCATAGGAGTTTGAAAAGCACAATTGCAACAGTAAGCATGAAAAATTAGAAATGAACACAACTATGAATTTGAGCTTTAAATTAGATAAAACTGATAAGATTACTTGAGTTTGATACAATAATACAAGATATAACAGCTTTTGAACTAAACTAAATCATCTACTCTAAAAACGACATTGAAGAGAATTCTAAAACTAGCTAACGCCTTTGCTTCCTTCTTTCTTCTATCTGTTTATACCCCAAATGCTTCCACTTGTCCACTGAGAAAATCCCACTAGGAATTGAGACCATTGGATGAGTCAAGTGGATATTGGCCGTTTGATTCATCTTGGCGCCAAAAAGGTTTTAGCCAGGTGTAGGGGTTGAGTGTTTAGGAGGAGGGATCATTTAATGATTTTTGTTTAGTGTTGATGTGGAGGGGACAAGGAAGAGTGATATGGTGAGGAGGGGGGTGGATTTGTTGAGTTTTGCAGGCAAGCACATGGGGAAGGAAGAAAAAAGGAGGGAACAAGGGTGTATTAGCTTGACTGGGATGGTTGACCGGGTTATGGGTTTGGGTTGACCAGGGTTGAAGGTTGGATTGGGCCTAAGATAATACAAGGGTCCATTTGGTTTAGTAACTAGATAACACAAGGACCAAAACTGTAATTATGCCAAAGTTAAGGACCAAAAACTGTCACTTCAGAAAATGTAGCCCAAGGGTTAGTTTTGACAATCTCAAATAATATAAGGACCATATTTGCCATTTTTGAAAACTCCAAGGACTAAACATGACATTTTTCAAACTTTAGGGACCAAAGTTGTAATTTTGCAAATTTTTCATTTCAAAGGTTTGTTTTGACAACTTTTGAATCCCATGGACCTTAAATGACATTTTTCTTTGTTTTGATATACGAGACCTGCTTTTTGACAAATTTTGAAACTTGGGGTCTAAAACGCAATTTTGCAAATTTGATCGTTTTCATCCGATTTTGATATTTTTGCATTTAAAACACATAAAACAACGATTTGTGATATTTTGATCATTTTGATGTGTTTCGAGTGTTTTCGAGATGATTTTGCGATCTATTCGATAAAAATGATGAGTATTTAGACACTCATCAATCCCCACATCGAGATATTGCTAGTCCCTAGCAATAATTTGAGAAAACATAATGGATTTTAATCTCTTTACCAAAAGCCATTACTCGGGTAGCCAAATGTTTCGGTTCAAGTAAGAACCATGGTACACCGATAACCATGTGATTTTGAGCAAACCACCGCCTTTCAACGGATTTGATTTTGTCTTTACCGAGCCGTACCCTTACGGACTAGCCAACTCTTACATAAATTATCAATATTATCTTTGGTGAGCCGATTACCAATTATGGTTTTTCCATCGCCTTTACCACAAGCCATAACCTTGCGGGCTAGCCAACTCTTCACTTTTTAGGATATGGTGAGTTGAGAACCATACAATTTTGGGCAAATTGCAAGCCATATAAACGGATTTGATATATCTTTACCAAGATCCGTTTGCTCCTGGATTAGCCAATCCTTTAGTTTATCAAACATGGCGGATCGATAACCAAATGAGTAAGTGTAAAACACTTACTCCAAAAAAAAAAAATTTTTGGCCAAAACGGGAATTGGTATAATTATATGATAAAATTCGTGAGAATTCCCCACACTTAGAAATTAATATTGCCCTCAATATTCAAAGTACCGCGGTTATGCCGAAACAAAGAACGTAAAAGGGAAATACTACGGCCATTATTTTAAAGGATTTTTTTTTTTTTTTTTTTTTTTTATATATATATATATATATATATATATATATATATATATATATATATATATATATATATATATATATATATATATATATATATATATATATATATATATATATATATATATATATATATATATATATATATACATGGGCATCACCCCACACTTAGTGGTAGAAAGGGGTAAGAAGAGAAATATGGGTGAAAACCCATATGGTGCGTGCTATTTTTTTTGATTACAGTCGCTAGCTTGACTCGACCTCGAATTCATTGGTTCATGGGAAGCAGAGTGGAAGAAACAATCTCCATCGGACTTTCATTCAAGATGTTTGGATAAACATTGAAGCACGTGAAAGTTCCACACCGACGAGATATAGAAACAGAGATGCACCCGGCTCATAGATGGTACATGAAAATGCCGGGTCAAAGATAGTGTCCTCACTCCCGAAGGAGTGAAGAAGAGGAAGACACATCATAAGTGAGGAATGGAAGGAAGATGTTTATAACAATTAGGATCCATTCTTCATCCTCAAATGTAGACATGTCGGGAGGAAGGGTGAAGGTAGTATCATCAATAAGCAAACTCTTATGATAGAGTATACCTTCCTCCGAGCTAATATCATCCTCAAGATCAAAGTAGAAATGATCATATTCCGAGGAGATATGTCATGAGAGAGTTCACGGAGAACTCTTCATGAAGAGAATCATTGGAAAAAGCCTCAAGCTCGGGCTTGTCCAATGTAGAGTCACTATCCACAACGGGATAGGAGATGAAGCGACTTAGCACAAAATGATTCGATCTTAGAAGCGAGGAGATTTATATTGAACAATTGTTCACGAAGTATCTCGTCCTCAATTTCCGGATCATCGAATTTCTCTTCTTCTAAGCTAACTAGCTCGGAAGGTAGCTCTCGACATAATCGATGTCTCCATAGGATAAAGAATCGTCAAACGAAGTACAATCGTTATCGAATCGAGAACATCTCGACATGATCATATGGAATGTCAAGAGGAGGTAAGAAATATCATTAAGAGGCTCATCACACATATTACGGAGATACCCTCGGACTCACTTGGGGTTGGAACAAGGCTCAACACTAGATGATTCCATTTCGAATAGTGCTAGAAGGCTCGCCCCCATTATGAGAGTCTTTGGAAGCTTCGTGTGATTTCGGGTTGACAAGCTCTCATAATATTCCTTCACTTGAATAGAATCCTCATCATCATCGTCATCATATCTCGATTCTTATATTCATCTCATGAAGCTTACACAACATTCGTTTCATTTGTAGTTTCTTTCGAATGCGTATTTCTTGAAACTTTGAGGAAGATAACACTCCTCGTAATCATTGAGATCTTTGTGAAGGCTCGGAAGTCGATGATGATGGAATCTTGTGGGGTTGGAAATTGTCAAACCGGAGAATTGGAATTTTGAAAATTTTGATTCATCGGTTGACATTCAAAAGTCGCATGAGGACCCCATAATTCTCACAACAGAGATAATTGGGAAAATAACTTTCACCAAAGTTCGATTGTAACATGGTTCCTGCTCATAGACAAGCGGGACCCGTGGTGGACAATCAAAACCGTAATGAGAATCATTCCACAAAACTCGCATGAGTAGGATTCAGATTGAATGCTGTGGAGGTAGGTAGGAAAAATCGGGTGTTTCATTATTTGAAATGGGATCGGGATTACCGACAAATTTGTCTCCGAAACTCACATTGGTACATCGCCGACAATTTCCACCGTTAAATGGACCTCCACACGAGAACATGTCAAATACCATGACATAGAGAATTAAGCGGATAAGAGGATAAGAGATGAAGAATTAAACGGTTATAGGAGATAAGGAATGGAGAATTAAACAGTTTGAGGATAAAGAAATGTAGAATTAAAAAGTTGGAGGATAAAGGATGGATATTTTTGGATTTTTGAAAATATGCTATAAAACAAAGAATGAAAATATTTTGGCGTTTGATAACACTTGAAAAAGTGTTAATGAACTTTTGATTTATATTAACTTTACGAAAACTTTTACAAACGTGGGTATGTGCAACAATGGATCCGAAAATGGCTAAACACACGCTAAAGCCTCCCCGCAATGGCGCCAAAATTTGATTCGTGCAAAAACAACAAGTCAAAAGACTTAAAACAACTCGACCACAAATGCAAATGAAGATCGAGAATACAATGGATTCCCGGTCGTTATGTCCCACGGAGACTCAATGGTGTGCAAACACTGATTCAGACGGTAGAATGATCACCAATGATGGCGATCAGCAAGGAATTGGATAGGATAATTATACTACAGAAAAAGGTTATAAAATAAAGCGACTTAAATGCAAATTAAGAAAATTAAAAAGATAAAAGATATTAAATAAACGCTATCACTATTTTTACAATGATGTTTTTATGATTTTATAAAATAAAATAACTTAAATAAACTATATTAACTAAAACGTAAACTTAAATTATCTAAAAACTTGATTTAAAATGAAAACGTACGTTATTTACGAAAATTACGCTGGAGCGCAAGATAAAACGTAAAATTTGTGAAATAAAAGTCCTACGAATGTAAAAACAATTTTCTCACGTACTACATGACAAAAGAAAATTTTAGAAAAAAGCGGAATATTTTTTCGACTTTTAAATTATTTATTATGATTTAAAAACTAATTTAATCTAATTTAATTATAAAAATTACTAAATGATTTTGGAAAAATCTGAAAATTTCACAGAAAATACTTTAAGTTATACTGATTCTAAGAAAAATAAAAAAGTTGGGTACTACTTTACAAAATAAGCTGTTAAAAAGCCTAAATAAGCCACTAGTTATAAACTGCTTAGGTACTTTAAATATTAAGTAGTGCAAGATATGACTGATCAAAGACCCTAGGGCAGTTGGTTAATGAGTGTGGTGTTGTGTGTTTGAGCAAGAGGTCAGGGGGTCGAATCCCACCCCTGCACCTTTTTGCAAACTATTTTTTTTTTCAAATTTTCTTTTTGCAACTTTTTTATAACACCAAAATAAGACTTTTTTGTGAAGACACTTTTTATCAAAACCTTGGAATAAGCAGTTTAGAACTGCTTAACTCCAACAGATTGGTGACAAGGGCCCAAAACAAACACCCTTTTGATTTAAGCTAAGTGAAAACCATGAATAAGCACAAGGACATGTAAATAAGCACTTGCATTGTTTTGGAACAAGAATAAGCTAGATGTGCTAGAAATCAAACAAGAATCAAAGGGTAAAAAGAAGAGATAAGCGCTTTGGATGCATAAGCGGTTTAGAGATAATCCTAAGTTAAAATGTAAATGAGCATAAAATAAGCAAGCAATAAGCACTACTAAGCAATAATATGAACTAACTTAACCTATGGGACTTAATAAGCACTAAGGATACCTAAAATAAGCTAATGGAAATGTAAATAAGCTAAAACAAGGTCCACTGATATGAGACGATGTAACGATGGTTTTTGTGGTTTGTTTTGAGCTTAAAAATAAGATGCTACTCTAATCCTAATCCTAAAAGGGAACTTAAAAATGAAACTAGGGATAGTGGTGTTCCTAAAAAGCTACTAGGAATCCTATGAAAAGCTTAGGATAGCTTATAAATAAGCTATGAACTAGCTTCTATGGGACTGCACTAACAGTGAAGAAAATGGGTTTGGACAGAATTTTGAAGCAATTTTAAGCTAAATAATATGATCCTAAGTGCAAAATAAGTAAATACAATTGAAGAAGGGTATGTAGAGATGTAAGAAAAATGATTTGGACAGGGTTTTGACCACAAATAAGCTGGGAAAAGGGGGCAGCAAAGAATGTCATTCAGCGATTTTGTGCAAAACAAGGAGACAGATGAGCTTTTTGTGTTATCAAAACTTGCAAACTTGGTAATCTTAAACTAACTCAACTTTAAAACTTGCTCAAACCTTGAAACCACTTTGACTTTAAATGTCAAAGTGGGTAAACCGATTCTTTGACTTCAAATAAGCTTAAACCAAACACTCCTTTATAACTACAAAATGCATTTTAAACTTTAAACCTTAATGAGATTATGCTTAAACCGATATTAAACTTATTCAAACAACAATTTGAGAATGTAAATTAAACCCAACTAATTTGACTCACAATTTGACCCGCTTTGACTTATGTTGACTTTTATTGACTTTGGATCAAAAGTGCTTAAAACTTGAAGGTAAACTCATAAAAAGCTAAGAGGTTTATATAAACATAGAAGCTTAAAATAAGTCGCTATAGTTTTGAGCATAGGAGTTTGAAAAGCACAATTGCAACAAAGAAGCATGAAAATTAGAAATGAACACAACTATGAATTTGAGCTTAAAATTAGATAAAACTGATAAGATTACTTGAGTTTGATACAATAATACAAGATATAACAGCTTTTGAACTAAACTAAATCATCTACTCTAAAAACGACATTGAAGAGAATTCTAAAAACTAGCTACTGCCTTTGCTTCCTTCTTTCTTCTATCTTTTTATACCCCAAATGCTTCCACTTGTCCACTGAGAAAATCCCACTAGGAATTGAGACCATTGGATGAGTCAAGTGGATATTGGCCGTTTGATTCATTTTGGCGCCAAAAAGGTTTTAGCCAGGTGTAGGGGTTGAGTGTTTAGGAGGAGGGATCATTTAATGATTTTTGTTTAGTGTTGATGTGGAGGGGACAAGGAAGAGTGATATGGTGAGGAGGGGGTGGATTTGTTAAGTTTTGCAGGCAAGCACATGGGGAAGGAAGAAAAAAGGAGGGAACAAGGGTGTATTAGCTTGACTGGGATGGTTGACCGGGTTATGGGTTTGGGTTGACCAGGGTTGAAGGTTGGATTGGGCCTAAGATAATCTGAGGTCCATTTGGTTTAGTAACTAGATAACACAAGGACCAAAACGTAATTATGCCAAAGTTAAGGACCAAAACCGCTACTTGAAAATGTAGCCCAAGGGTTAGTTTTGACAATCTCAAATAATATAAGGACCATATTTGCCATTTTGAAAACTCCAAGGACTAAACATGACATTTTTCAAACTTTAGGGACCAAAGTTGTAATTTTGCAAAATTTTCATTTCAAAGGTTTGTTTTGACAACTTTTGAATCCCATGGACCTTAAATGACATTTTTCTTTGTTTTGATATACAGTGGACTGCTTTTTGACAAATTTTGAAACTTGGGGACTAAAACGCAATTTTGCAAATTTGATACGTTTTCATCCGATTTTGATATTTTGCATTTAAAACACATAAAACACTTATTTGTGATATTTTGATCATTTTGATGTGTTTCCGAGTGTTTTCGAGATGATTTGCGATCTATTCAAGACAAAAATGATGAGTATTTAGACACTCATCAAGCTCCTTCCAATCTTATGTAACTTCTTCTTGATAAATTAAACCCGCACACTTGAAGAAAACAGATTTAAACCTTCACAGAAAATCGGCGGTAATAATATATATAAGACTCGATTTAAACTAGGATATAATGCTTGTGAATGGATGTTTCTGCACTTTACGGAAAATTAAGACACGAAAATTCTAAAATTTATAAGTAGCTCGAAAACGAGAAAAACTAATCATTGTTTTATTCCTTCCTGACGCTGTCAGTTGCGATCCCGACGCGTCAGTTGCGATCCCGACGCCAAAGTTATCTTGACAAAAATGGGTCTGCGATTTTACGAAAAATTCGGAAAATTTACATCTTTAGAATCTAGAAAATTTCGCAAAACATCCATTATGACTCGATACAAGCATTTGACTCGAACAAACACACATATATATATCTTTTAGTTAATTGTTATTCTCATGTTTACGTTTCTTTTGAAAATGTGTGTAATCCTCCCTACACTTATCCCTTATGTAAAATACCTTTATATGTAATTAAGACGAGGTTAAAGACAAAATAAAGCATTTTTACAAATTCAAACATGAGAATAAACAATCAATAAAAGATATACGACACATAATTAAAAATGAAAAACAAATACACATGGGTTGCCTCCTAAGAAGCGCTTGTTTTTGTTCGAGTCACGAGCTTGACTCTACCCTTATTTAAAGGATAAAGGGGATGTTTTCCCTACACTTAAGTTTAAGTGCGGGTGATAGTAGCAATACACACCCTTAGGGTGGAAATTTGCTATGTGAGGAGAGGGTGATGGGTGATTTATATGCTCAAAGGAGTGTGCTCCATTCATTATAACCTTACCTAAGTCTATTGGTGTAGCAGGTGAATCAAATCTCTCTCCTAAAAATGGATCATCTTCTATCAACTTCAAAAGATTCTTAGTTAAGGATCCATCTTGACCTAATAAACCCGGTTTAAACCCATAGTGTTTCTTGTTATCAACCATGAATGGGTGATATAAGTGTGTAAGGTCATGGGTTACTCCTATATTAGCTTCCACTCTACATGGCTTAGAGTCTACTACCTTTATCAAGCAACTACCCGGATCATTTATTTTGATGGGTGGATTGGAGCCTAATTCAATTCCAAGATTCACATCTAAAGACGGAAAATTGGGTAAGGTTTTTGGTTGAGGCTCCGTTTTATCAAAATTAGGAACTTCCCTAGGACTAAGAGAGAGGTCATGACAACAAGCATCTAAACCTACATTTTCTAGTGGCGTTTGGTCCAAAGGTTCTATATCAATCGGGGTTCCTATAGTCTCTTCTACTTCTTCCGGGTAAGTTATAGGCGATGCGTGTTCTTCAAGTGATGGTAGAGCTTGTGGGCTTGGAGTTTCCACCTCATTCTCCATTATATTTAGACCTCCTAAATGTTCATCATGTGTTTTAGTATGATCTGACCCAAATACACTCATAAGCATCTCCAATCCTTCTTTAGCCATTTCAAATTCTTGGTCCGATTCATAAGAATTATTCTCAAAAATTTGATCACTATGTTCTATTTTCCTAAAGGATTCCTCACGCGTGTCATATGCTTTGAAATCTATCCCACGCATGCAACTAGGCGCTCAACTATAACCATCTCACAATATTGTTCGGGTTTAGGTTCCATGTTCTTAAAACCTAGGTCTTTTGATCATGGTGCCTAAGATCATTCAACCGATGGTTTATGCATAGGAGGCTTTTCTTAAAATTCTCCGGATGGTCTCGCTAAAAGGAGTTGATCCCGACAACAATTGTTGAATAGAAGCCACACAAACACAAAATATATCAAATCCATCCAACCTTACACCCGCCTCCTTTGGATATCTCTAAGTTCACTCACAAATTCATTAGAACAATAAAACCAAACCAATCTGCGAAATTCAATTGTTCCTCATTTGTTAATGATTCAAATGCAACTTCACTTGCCATAGCGACAAATGAAAAGGGTTTTACGAACACAAACACAAAGAAGGGGGATAGACTACAAGGAAGCTAATAAAAAATGAGAAAATTTACTTGATAGGAATCAAGCAAGGAAACCTAAATGAGGTGGACTCCTAACTAGCTATTCTATTCCCGCGCATGCGCCAAAACTTGATAACGCCACACGCCGTCGGGGTCAAAGGAACTTCCTTTCGTCGAGCAAGTTTTCAACACCCCAGCAAAGGAACCTAATCGCTGTAGTGTAGTATTAGGGTAAGCCACGGGTATTGATATCGCTCTCTGGGGAATAGGAATGCTAGTGAGAAGTTACTACGCTAAGGTTGGGGTTGAGGAAGATTATTTTTATCTTTTATGTTTTTTAGGAAATGGAAAGGTACGAATCTCGGGTTTGGATTTGGGGTTTGGTATTGCTACCGATTACTCTACTTATCTAATTATATAATCTAAGGTGTATGTAGTCTATGTCTAATTATTGTGTGCTCGTATGATAGTTTAAGGATGTGTTTACTTAGGTTTTACTACTCCTTAATTATCTCCTATTGGTGGTTGAATTGTCACGTCCTTATTCTTAGTTGCGTTGTGTGTCTAAGGTTGTAGGGTATGCGTTTCCCGCTAACTCTTTGAACTTACCAAAGGGTCTCGTCTACAAAACCCACTAGGGATAATAAACTCTTACTCTAAGGCACTCTTTGGATGGTTTAGCTTACAACTACTCAAGGAGTTATATTCTAAGGTTCACAAAGATTTAATCAAGCATTAAGTACACAACGAATGACCTATCGCATTACAAGATCATTAATCAACTAAGATAAGAGACAACCAATCAATATTCAATAATTAAGTTTCATATTCCTAAGCAAACACACAAATAAATTAGCTTGACATGGAGAACACGTAAGCATACACATAAATAATCAAAGACATAATTGTATTAATGAAGTAAAACACTTATCTTGGTGTAAGATAGGGTTTGGAACCCTAAAATCTTGTACAAGACGACCTTTGGTTCGGTTTAGGTTTTACCCAAATCTTGAAAAATTCGGATTCTATATATAAGATTACATCTGCGACGGCGTCACCTTATGTTTTGTGACGCCGCCGTGTCGCCATTAGGGTTTCGCCTTGGCCACGTTAGACTTGCGACGCGCCACCTTATGCTTGTGACGCCCTCTTTAGCTTCTCGACGCCGTTCGATTGCATCTAGGCCGCCCGAGTCATGACGGCCTACTCTTTTATAACTGGCGTCGCCACTTGAAAATAGGAGTTTTGGCTCGTCTCGTCACAAAATCCTCCGGCGTCGTAGCTTAAGCAGTGACGCCGTCACCTTATGTTTTCAGCACTTTGAGTGTCTCGATTCGACTTTGGCCATTTTCTTCAGATATTCGCGCCTTTTCGTCCAAATAAGTGCCATTCCAGATTTTGCCTTCAAGAGACCTAAAAGTGAAAAGGAACGATATTAAGCAATAACGGATACAAAAGTGATCGAATAAGGGCTTAAACGACCCTCAAAAGGTACCTTTAAAACCTTATCGAAATGATATCAAGATCGTTGTGCTTTGATTTCAAATGTTGAACCGAAAGCACGAGATCGCAATAGCACCGATTGTCGCAAAGACATCGGGATTACATCAAATCACGTAACCATAGTCTTTGAGTTGTGTTCTCATCCAAATGACTTGAGCACAACACAACGACATGGCTACATATTCGTTACGCTGGATGTTGATGTACAATCTCGCTTTTTCGATTGCCATGACACCGTTTATCACCAAGAAATTGTAATGCTCACAAGTACTTTTCCGTTAATTTTAGCATCCTCGCGTGATCGCGATCTCAAAATGCTATTAGTTCAAAACCGTAATCCTTCTGATACCGCATCCCCAAGTTAATGGTTCCTTGATGTATCGAGGATTCTTTAGCCTCGCAGAGGTGGGTTTCAGTTGGTCTCGATCGATAACGGAGCAAAGATATACGGCAAACACAATATCGTGCCCGCTAGTCGTTAGATACATGAGAGACCCAATAATACTACGGTATTTGGTAGGGTCCACCAATTTCCCATGTAAATCAGCGTCTAGTTTCTTGGTTTGAGCCATTGGTGTGGCATAGGTGTCATAGTTTTACATTCCAAATTTGTTTAATAATTCAAGGGCATATTTGGACTGACTCAAGAAAATACCACGGGGTGATTGATGAACTTGCAGTCCTAGAAAGAACGTAAGTTCACCTATCATTGACATTTCAAAATGTTTCTTCATTAGTTTTGCATAAGCGATTGAGTACTTTTTATGTGTTGACCCAAAAATGATGTCATCCACGTAAATTTGAACAATTAAAATATGTTCCCCGTGATATTGTATGAAAAGAGTTGGGTCGACCGAACCTTTGGTGAAATTATTGGCAATGAGGAAAGATGATAACTTATCGTACCACGCCCGAGGAGCTTGTTTGAGACCATACAGAGCTTTGTTCAGTTTGTAGACATGGTTCGGGAACTCGGGATCAACGAATCCTTCGGTTAGTCGACATAAACCGCTTTTCAATTGACCATTCAAAAGCGCTTTGACGTCCATCCGAAGACCGTTATATTCATATGAGCGCGAACGCGAGAAAGATCCGAACGACCTCAAGATGAGCAACTGTGAGCGAATGATTCTTCAAAGTCAATACCTCTTCATGTCTATAACCCTTAGCCACCGACGTGACTTGTTTCGACACGCTCCTTCAACATCCAATTTGTTCTTCCAAATCCATTTGAGACCAATGATGTAGACTCATGGTCTTTCAACCGCTCCCATACTTCAAGATGTATGAATTGGTTGAGTTCCTCTTGCATGGATTCAATCCAATTGTCTTTTGTCATTGCGTCTTTAATGTTTTTAGGCTCGACAGCGCACGGTGAGTGCATAAATGCGTGTTCACCATCCGTATGAAGACGTTGTCTTGTAACGATCGGTTGATTCGGGTTACCAATAATATTCTCTAGAGGATGGTCTTTGTCCAACGATGTGTAGAGGGTTGATGTTGGTATCGCTAGCGATTTTTAGGATTCAAATGGTTTGTAGATGATTCCGCGACATCGTGCAGCAGATTCATTGAAAACGGGTTAAAGAACACATTTGGATCAAAACTGGAGGTGGGGTACTTCATTAAGAACATCATCACCGGTTCATAATGGTTGTTAGCGCGCTTGTTCAACTGTTGTTGTAGAGTCAACTAGTGGTGCTTCCTCAACGGTAGTTGTTGTAGCAGTGTATCGGTATTGGAATATGATCGGGTTGAAGCAATGTAATAGCGGATACACCGGAGCACGCTCATTAATTTCATCACTAAACAATGGAGCAAATAGTTTTTCCATTTGTTGACGAGTATGCTAGGGGCTTGGTTCAGTGATGATGGGGTTGAGGAAGTTTAAATGGTTGTGACCGGTTTCAAGTCATATGCTCGAAGCCATTTCAAGAAGCTCATCAAAATTAGCATGAATCGTTTCCATAACCTTCTTTGTACGACGATTCCGCATCCCAGTAACCTTTAGAATTCTCACAAGATCAAATAAAGACTCCAATGTCACTTTGGCTTTGAGCTTACCAAAGTCATCACGATCATTATTCGGATAGCAAAGGGATCCAAATACATGAAAGTGTTTAAGATTCGGTTTGTGGTTGTGGATAAGTTCAAAAGGTGTTTTGTTGTGGCGTTTTGTAATCATTGAGCGGTTTTGAGTGTAGCATGCGCTTGATACGACTTACGCCCATAAGTAATCCGGAAGTTTAGCATTGATTAACATTGTTCTTGCAGCTTCCACTAACGTACGGTTTCGTCTTTCAACAACTCCGTTTTGTTCTCGTGTACGCATAACAGATAGATGTCGATGCTCAATTCCCACTTTCTCATAAAATTCTCGAAGAGTTTTGTTCACAAATTCGGTTCCTTTGTCTCGTTTATTTGGCGAACGGTGTTCCGAGTCTGAACTTGAATTTTCGTGAAAAGGTGATGATCATCTCGTGGAGCTTGATCTTTGCTTCGAAGAAAGTAGACCTAAGTCCATCGTGAGTAGTCATCGACAATTACCAAGATGTAGCGTTTGCCATTAATCGTTTGCACGCGCATCAGGCCACACAAATCCATGTGAAGAAGATGAAGCACATGCTAAGAGTTGTGTTCCACCTTTGAAGGAAAATGAGCACGAGTGCTTTTCCCTTGTTCACAAGCAGAGAAAAGGTGATCTTTAGAATACCGAAATCTCGGGAGACCTTCAACTAGTTTGTGTCGAGCAAGGTTGGTTATGGTTTGAAAGTTTAAATGTGAGAGACGACGGTGCCATAGCCAAGATTTTGTTGATGTTGCCTTTGAAAGTAGACAGATGGGAGATGAAGCAACCATGTCTTGCATTGAAATTGTGTATGCACTAGAATTGCGAGAGCAAGACATAAGATCGCTTCCTTGTAGATCACGAATGAAACAAGTTTTCTCCCGAAAAGCAACTTCCAAATCTCCATCATGAATTGACCGATCGAAAAGAGATTGTGACCGAGGCCTTCCACATAATAAACCCTCGCTAATTTTGATATTGCCATTGATGTAATCTCCGTAGTCCATTATAGTCGCTGAAGTGATCATTCCGAATCGACAATGGCAATGAACTTTGCAATAAAGTTTGATAATGCTTAAGATTGCCGTCATGTGTCGGGAACATCCGCTATCAAAAATCCAAAGGATGATCTCAGATCACCGCATTACACATGACGACATAGATGGAATAGAAGTAGATGTGGAACCCGTGTTAGAGGGTTCCAAGGCGCTTATATAGAAATACACACATCAATGACTTTAGGCATCCATTTAAATCTTAGTGTATTATGTATCCATTTCGCCATCTCCAACTAGTATTTGCTTTAGTCTTAATGAATGCACTAGGTGGTACTACGTCCTTGGAGGTGATATCGAACTACAGAATATCAATGCATTTTTAGAATCTAAGGAGGCGGTTTACTGCCACGTACTTAGAAGCATTAGTGGGCCTAGAGGTATTCCGATTCTTAGGATTCCGTAAATGAGACAAAATAGCTTTAGCAACACATTTGTCATGACAATCGAAAGCATACTTTTACGACAAATAACACAAGAAGCATCGATGAATATCAAAAATACTTAAAGGTTCAACATTCATTACAACACTTTTCCATTACATTTTCTTTACGCAATATCTAAAGTGGGTGCAACGTGAGTCTTATTCAAAATCTAGGGTGTTCTTCACTTGAAGATTCTTTATTGATCTTTCTTAGGTCGAAACTTCCTATTCTTCCTTGTATTGCTCCTAGGTGAAGTGCGGACATTAGGAAAAGAGGCAATTATTCTGTTCAGAGAGGAAGCACATTAGTATCTTGTGGTTTGTCAGTAGGCATTTTAGTGTCACTTTTCCAAAGTGTTACAGGTGCAATTTTCTTAAGGCTGCTAAGCTTAGCTTGTGCATACATTCCTAACTTTTCTTTTAACTCAATGATAGTGTGCAACAAATCTTGATTTTCATAACAAAGATTTCCAGAAATATTCATAACTTCTTTAGTGTGTGCAAGATAATGATCAAGTTCGTTTGATGCTTCATCACGAGTCTGTTTGAGTAAATCAAATATGACACCATATTCCTTTTTAACTTTTGCAAGTTCTTGTTCATATTTTGAGATTTTACATTTTAAAGACACGTTTTGATCATCCAGTTGCTCAATTTTAGGATCAAAAGATTTGGAGCTTGTCCGAGTGATTTTGTTTTGCAAAGCAAGTTCACGATTTTGACAATCTTTTGACACCATTGAAGACGGACGTTTGCATTTGAAAGTTCGTTTAACAATCGTTCATTTTCAACTTTTAAAGACTCGATCTGAAGCACATTATCAGTATTCTCAATAATTACAACAGAATCAACAGAATCAACAGAGATATAATCAGATGCATGTGGCAAAGAATGCAATAACACATCATTATGGATATCAACACAGATAACATCCTCCAAGAGTCGATCAACATCTTTTCGTAACATTTTCTTTTTATGTTTTGTATTTGAAATAGATGTTTCTGTTTTCTCGAAAATGACTTTCATCAATCCAAGTTCCTTATGAAATTCCCTTTCCCAATACAAAGGCACAATTTTTCAAATTTTAACATGGGGTAAAAGTCTTTTCGAAAAATATCTCTTTTTCTCGCTACTGAGGCGATTGAAAATGTTCAACTTTTATTTCGTAATGAAATTCAATCTCACGCTCTAAAAGTTTGAGGTCGGTGAAAATGTCAAAATATCTAAGAATTTGACGATTTTCGGTTTTGATTTTACTTCACCGAGTGAAGGTAAAGGACCATAAATTTGTGCATCATTTGGTTGGGGAGCAACATTAGAAGACTCAAACATTTTGTGATAATCCTAGGTGTGTTAGAAGAATCCTTTGATGGGACGAAAGTGACACTTTTGAATAGTTAAATGGTTTGTTATAAACAACATTTTCTAACTTTGATCGACTCGCCTTTCTCGCATCTAATTCCTCTTGACGATGATATTCAACAACTCTCATATGTAATTATCAATTTTATATTCGCATTGGAAACTTCGTGATTTGGTTTGAATGCTTTGGTTGAAAGCTTTGGCTTATAATCGCAAGATTCGGTCCATATCCATTTGGATTGGGTT
This sequence comes from Chrysanthemum lavandulifolium, assembly GCA_022545495.1. Classification (NCBI taxonomy): domain Eukaryota; kingdom Viridiplantae; phylum Streptophyta; class Magnoliopsida; order Asterales; family Asteraceae; genus Chrysanthemum; species Chrysanthemum lavandulifolium. The sequence goes on from CM040240.1 coordinate 143,704,600, forward strand.
TTAAAGTAAACTTTTGAATTGTTGTGATTGACTCACCATGTTTATAAACAACATTTCAAACTCTTTAAGTTTGTTTTGTAAGTCGACAATTTCTTCAAGATGGTCATCTATATGTTTCGTGAATGCTTTTGTGTCAATGAGAGAACTATTTTGACAAGTTAACAACTCAGCCTTGGCTTTTTGAGTTTCCAAAGTAAGAGCGTTAAGTTGCTTTTTATGTTCATGTTTCAGTTGTTGTATTTGAGACAACAAAGCATTCTTTGATGCGGCTAGATCACGAATCTGTCGTTCTAAAGATTTTTCGTTTTGATGTGATTTACCAAAAGTGGCTTCAAAACCTTTTTCACGTTTTTCTTGAGTTTTGAAAAAATTGAGATGCCGTTTTAAGCATTCAATATCCCTGGTTAACAGTGCATTTTTACTATGCCATTGCGTGGAAATTTCCAAACGAGATTCTTGGTCTTTAATTAAGGTCAGGAGCTCAATTTCTCTATTAGACAAAAGCTCATCTTGTTCAACGTGAGTCTCAACATGATCATTATTTAGATCCTCAAATATAACCACGGAGTCAACTTGATTATCAATATTAACCATAAGGTTATCTTGATCGTCAAATATGACTACGGGATCTATTTGATAATCATCGGAATGAGATGTGGATGGCTCATGTTGAACACTCTGATCCTTGTCGGATGGAGAAATTGGCGGAGATATCGAATCGAGAATGAGTGTATTTTGGTCCGTGACTGAGACAAGCCGCCGATGTCATACCTGCCGGACTGTGTCACTCATGTGTAGAGCTTGCATTTTGCCATCAACATCACTGCGCATTAGCTTGCAAGTCCTCTATATCATCATCCGAATGTGATCTCGCCATAAAGCTCTGTTCTTTGTTTGTGAGAGTTCCACCTTCATCCTTAAGAGCCAAAAGTAAAGCCTCCTTGTGATAAGACCGCCCTAGTCCTTGGTTTTGGGCATGCATTAGCAGTGTCCCTTCTCATTACAGGTTGTAGCAATAAGACCATTTATCCCATTCTCGAGCATTACCTGCTCAACCACTTGAGCTCTCTCGTTGTTGTGGAGCACCCATGTTATTCCTTCCCATAACATTTAACCCTTGACCACCTCTATCGTGACCATAACCATGATTACGAACTTCAACACGTCTATTGTTCTGTGACCGATTCCTTGTGTTTGATGAGGAAGCGAATCGATTGTTGGATTTGTTTGTATACCGGTGAAGGCTTTAGCAATCATAACAAATCCTTGTTGCAATGCATCGAATGCTTCAGAGTCCTCATTAGCTTCACTATAAAGTGCTTGATCATTGTTGTGGTTGTTGTATGGAACCAATTGAGTTTATTGAGATTGTTGCTGTGTTGGATCATATGGTGTAATTGTTGCAGATGGTTGAGGAGCGGGTTGAGGTGCGGGTTGAGGAGGATAACTAGTTTGAGCCCACAAAGCAAGTTGTTGATTGTCCGAAAGTGATGGTGAAGCAGCTTGTCCACGGATAACCCTTTCTTTGTCAACTTCTTTTGATGTGGTTTCAAATAGTCGCACAACAATCCGTAAGAAGCATGATGAAGATTCTTCGCAGCGGATGAAAATGACATACTTTTCCCATTCGTGACCAAGGCTACTTAGGAACTTTGTATTGATCGATCGCAATTCTTGGCATGATGATGTTGTGTTTATCCAAATCATTGATGATGTCTCGAGAATCGATGATGATAAGACTCTAGTGTCTCTTGAGTTAAATCATGAAGTGTTCATAAGCCAAGTAAATTTTGGATTCCATATCCTCTAGATTGAGTGCGATTACCTTCCATGAGAAGATGAAAATGTTCCCACATTGCTTTTCTTGTCTTTTGAGCATCAACACTTGAAGAATTGGGTTTGGTAATCCTAAAGGTTATATTGCATTGCTAGTTCATGAGCTTCGTAGTGTGAAGTTCATCACCGCAAGGTCGTGACGAGCTGCAATGTTTGTGAGATCATCTCTTGGTGGAACATCATTTGGATCTCCGTGTAACAACAATAGGCATCTCGAAATGGACCTTCCAAGATAACCTTCTTTAAGAACTTTCCATGTGGTTTCTTTAGATCATAAAACCTAAAGAACCTAATCACCCATTGATCGTAGTTACCGGGAGTGAGCATTGGAGGTCTGTCAAGTGATCCTGCCTCATGAATGGATTGCTGGCTATTTAAAGCTTCACACATCTTTGCAAACCAAATTGGTTCCTTCATAGTATTCCTGGATGGATGTTGATTGTAATCATTTGTGTAAGGTTGTACTTGAAGACTAGGTGGTGGTTGAACCATTTTAGGTGGAATTGCTCCTTGTTTTGGATAATGTCGTTGATTAAATTGTTGTTGATAAATTTGTTGTTGTTGAATGAATTGTTGATGTTGTGGACTTAGTTGTTGTTGTTGTTGTTGATTATAAGTGTAAGGAAAGTAGTTAGAGTATGGTGGTTGTGACATGTTGAAAACTTGTGTTGTTAAATGGATCTTTGTAGTCGAATGAAACGTTCTTGATGAAGTATCGTTAGGCGTAGAGACCAAGTGTAGGCAAATTAAGACTTAAGCGTAAAAACACCAAACTTATGCGTAAACGTGATAGTTACGCGTAGGATTAGCTTACGCGTAAGAATTGAGAAACACTAAAGTTATGCGTAAACCGAAAGTTAAGCGTGAAAACTTAGGCGTAGGATTAGCTTATGCGTAAAGCGAGCTTAGGCGTGAAAAATCTTATGCGTAATGAGTTCTACGCATAAGTTTGAGCTTATCGTAAGATTAGGGTTTACCTAAAAGATCCTTTACACTATCACAAAGGTAAAAGATATCCAAAGTCAAAGTGTTTTCAAAGCTTATCCAAGCAAGAAAACACCGAGTAAACCACGAAAATCAAGATCGATCCAAGGAAAACTTACGCATAAAATAGGGTTTTGATACGCGTAGAACTTGACCAAAACCGATTTCGCCCAATGATGTTTCTAAACCGATTTTGTGATGAAATAGCTTCAATATCCCCAAAATAACACAAAAGTGTGAAACTTGATGATCCAAAACTTCTAAACACCTTATGCGTAGAAATAAACCCACGCTTAAAACCAAGCTTAAAAACAATGATCCACACGTAAAGTTTGAAACTTTTTGCCAAAAACAGATATTTTAACACCTAAAAACGTTGAAAGTACAAGAATCTTGGATTGAAAAGTGTAAAAACTAAGTTTTTAAGCGTGACAAAGTATGAACCCATATTACGCGTAAGACCAAAAAAACTTCAAAAACAAAAGATGTTCACCCAACTATTTGGCGAATGATACCACTGAGAGAGTTTTATCTTTTTGCAGGTCATCAAGGAAAGCATTGCCGAAACCCTGGAGGAGGAAACACTGTGGCAAACATGAGTTGTTATGGATGTGGAGAAAAGGGTCATTTCAAAAGTCAAGGCCCAAAGATGAATGCAGCTCAACCGAACAATGCGCGTGCAAAGGCGTATGTGCTAGGAGATGAAGACGTGCCGTTGAACCCTGACGTTCTGACGGGTACGTATTCTCTTAACAATCATTCCGCAAAAATCTTGTTTGACTCTGGAGCCGATAAGAGTTTTGTATCTACTACCTTCGCATCATTACTTGAAATATCCCCAATTGCCTTAGATACAACTTAGAAGATAGAACTTGCCGATGGAAAGATAATAGGAACCAACACCGTAATCCGTAATTGCCCTATTCTGTTACAAGACCACTTGTTCCTCATAGATCTTTTACCAATCAAACTTGGTAGTTTCGATGTCATAATTGGCATGGATTGGTTGTCTAAACACCATGCTAGGATTGTTTGCGACGAGAGAACCATTAATATCATAATCAATGGTGAAACTTTGGTTATCCAAGGAGGTCAAAGTAGAAAATACTTAACTATCATATCCTGTGCGAAATCGATAAAGTACATGGAGAAAGGATGTTATGCCTTCTTAGCTCAAGTAACGAAAAGAAGTCAAGAGAAACGACTAGAGGATGTACACGTAGTCGAGAATTTCCGAGGTATTTCCATAAGATTTGCACTCGACTCCCACCGCCGACAAGTCAAATTTCAAATCGATGTTATTCCTGAGCTACTCCCGTAGCACGAGCACCATACCGTTTAGCACCCTCGAAAATGCAATAATTGTCCAAACAACTAGAAGAGCTATCTAATAAAGGATTCATTAGACCATGTTCCTCACCATGGGGAGCACCGTTTTTATTCGTTAAGAAGAAAGATGGATCATTTCGGAGGTATATCGATTACAGAGAATTGAACAAGCTCACAATCAAGAACCGTTATCCCTTACCAAGTATCGATGATCTGTTTGATCAATTACAAGGCTCGAGTGTATACTCGAAGATTGATTTGAGATCTAGATATCATCTGTTAGGAATTGGAAATTCCATGTTAAAGAGTCGGTCACCCCACTTATGGTTTAGCATATGTTAGCTCATAGACATGTCGTTATTTACGTTATTTAGCAGTATAATTAGTTAGTTTTTAGCGTAGAATAGTTTAGAGTAACACCGTGGAGGAAGGACGGGTCTTTACCCACTGTATGCCTGATCCACAGTCCGACAGGAGGACGTATAAGTTGTAAGTATAAATACCCCTTCCATCCTTGGAAGGGGTGGAGCTTTTCATTTAATCTAACCTTGCTTTTTGTTGAACCAAGTCTCTAGCAAGAAACTCCCTCTCATCTCTTTCTATCTAACTATGGCAAACATGTATTTTCATCATCCAAGACCACCCGAATCATCAACACAATAAATATTACGATCCTACAAATGGTACCAGAGCCAAGGTTATTATGTTTTGATGATTTATGGTGGTTTTGATACATGTTTTCAAACTGTTTTGGGTATTTTTTGTGTAAAGTGTTTTCCATGTATTTGGGTAAACAGTCTTTTACATGTATTAGTATCTTTTTCTTTGGTCAAAAAATGGTGTACTGGTATATCTTTGTTCTGCTAATCTGTATTGTGTCATACTTGTCCAATCAGATTATTGTGTATCATTCTTTAAGACTGTTTTTGGTACCAAAAATATCAAGTGGTCAAACCGTCCTTTTCATTGTCAAATGGGTCAATACTGATGCATTTCATATGCAATTTTTCTGGCTAAATATGATGATGGTCGGAACTTAGTCGGAAAATTCATCGGAAATAATCAAAAATCTTGATAGTGACTTGACCTTTATAATGATAGCGAGTTGTTGACTATTGAGTCAACAGCTGAAGCGAGTTGTGCTAATTTTTTAGCGACTTGTCATTTTGAATGCCAACTAGCAACTTGCAAATATAGCGACTTGTCATGAAAAAAAATGGCGGTTTGACTTTTGAGTCAAACTGGTAGCGACTTGTGAATATGTAGCGAGTTGGTATTATTAATGGTAGTGAGTTTCTACAAGGTCTAGCGACTTGCCTTTCAAAGAAGAGATGATGAAAGGAGACCTCGACCACAAAACAATACCAAATATCACATTTAACTTGTCGACCCATAAACTGACCAAATCTCATTCAATCCAACATATATCCTTACCCATCCTCCATGTTCCACTACACCTAAAAAAGACTCAATGAACCTAATTAACACATCTAATGACCTCAGTTTGTTTCTTACTTCGTGTGGTACAACACATACAATAGACCTTAAAGATCTTACCCACACGAATAAAACATCATCATCGATCAAAGTTGTTATCCGAACATTTTGAATTAAGAAACAAAACCATTAAAAAGGTTTCATCCTCAATCCTCTTGTTCGGTTAAATTTGTGAACAAAAGTATATTCAAGATCTCACATTGATTTTTCTCGTTTCACTTAAGTGATTTTCTGAAGCTGTTTAAGAACTTTTCATAACGAGAATAAATCAAGTCATCATTGATCTATATTGGTGATAATTTACGAGTTCAAGAAATGAGTGTAACAATAATGTTAACTCAGCTTCGTGCCTCGGTTAACTCTCAATACAAAAAGGATCAAAGTATACTTACCTTTTGTCACTAAATTGATTCGGAAAAAGTCCAAACCATCCCTGTGGCTTTGATTACGACATCAAACCATCCCTGTGGTGATGTACACTTCGATGAGAAGAGGAAAGAGATATGGGACGGATGTCTTCTGATTATTGTTAGTAGGGTTTGTATTACAAAAAGGGGGCGTGATATATTTGAGTGCGATTTGGATTACTGGATTTTGGTGAGAGGTTAATTGAGATGGGGGCGGAGGTATTGTGTAATTTTAGGGTTTGAAGGCGGATTTTGAGAGAGTTGCAGATATGTGGAGAGAGGCACATGTTTTTATCATTAGGGTTTGATAACTTGTGAGAAGTGTGATATCTTATACCCGTGATTTTAGGTTAGCGTGTCTTCTGGATCGGATCATCTTACATGGGCCAACCTGCTTCTTCCAATACTATTGCTTGGGCCGATTTTTTGTGTGATGGGCCGTATGGATGTAACGATATAAACGTTTGGACGATTTATAAACGAAAGTTTGATTTATACATTTGAAAATAATATCAATTTGTAAAACAGTTGATATTTAAACGTTCATATAAACCTTCATGAAGCTATTTAAGTTATATTTAAGTAATGTTTGTATTGGGCTGCGAGTTGGAAAATGAGATTCGGATTGGCGTGAGTTGGAAAATGAGTCCAATAAATTTATGAACTGTGGATCAGACTTATTTGGAGTGGACTTGACGGATTTAGGGATTGACTTGGGGTAGGATTTGAGTCTGGATGATGGACTGATGAGCTTCTCAATATTGGATCATACACATGAGATCTGGACTTTATGAGTTGTGATAATGGGTTTTGTTGAAGTGATTTAATGATGAGATTTGGCGTAATGATGTGATTCAATGGATATGAGGTTTGGTTACATTTTCACTAAGGATATTATATTGAGGCTTGAATTATTATACAAGGTTGACTACAGGGTGGTTTATATGGTATTTCTTATTTGGAATTAAAGTGAGTTTTTCGGGCCCGTTTACTTATTTCGTCTTCTTTGTTTCTACCCTTCCGCGAAGATGACTTGTTTGGGCGTTTATAGAGGGTGATAAAAACTTGGCTATTTAATTACGGTTGTGATTCTTTCTCGCTTAACCCACAACATAACTATCACTTCGGTGTCTCACTCAGTTGAGAATGTCAAGAGGTTTTGTACATTGGGTACACCGTTACTTTTTCACGAGGATGAGTACAAGCTTAAGTAACATATCTGATGAATTCTACTTCATGATCAAGTTTGGTATATCGGGTTTACTTCACCAAGTTGTCACAACAATAGCCGTCAGAATATGAAGAAGATGTGTTTACACGCTGCATGTTCCCCTAAAACAGATATTTACCGAAACCAAAGTTGTCTCAACACATTCAAGCTTACAATTGTTTACGGTTTTGTCTTGATTTTGTAAAATCCCGCGAAAGAACCTATTTCTCGGTTTAAGTCATAGACTTGTAAAATCCCATGACAATGGAAACATCCTGGTAATAGTAAAGTGCATTTCCGGATCTATCTTACGGTTTATTCTTAGTTTTGTAAAATCCCAGGAAAGAATCTATTTCTCGGTTTAAACCATGGAATTGTAAAATCCCGTAATGATGGAACCATCCTGGAGAAAGGAAAGTGTAATTCTGGATCTTATCTGATGCCGGTGCTACGGTTTCTGCTTCAAAGAAAGGATAAAAGGGTGTACTTCATGAATTGGGTGTGTGTTTGAGTTGTCTTCATGGCAGTTTGGTTATTACAAGGTTTTACGGGGTTATGGTCTTTTAACCATGGTCGGGATCCAAACCATTATCAGAGTTCACTTAAAACGTTTAAGGAGGCTAGATTTGAGCTTTTAACAAGATGTGACAACGGGGTTAATTCACTATTATTTATTTGAGGTTGAAGTGAAATATCACGGGCAAGTGTACTTAGTATCTGAAGGTATCGGGGATGGTTGGATGAAGATTCTTCAAGATCCTTGTTCGAGCTTATTATCAAAAAAGAAGACTTGGAAATCTAGTTATTGTTGGGTGTCTTTTACCTTTCTTTTACCACTTGGGGAATTGGGCTCTTACCATCACAAAATAACTATCACTTTAAGGAGTTACGTTGTAGTGCTCGGTCACATTCAATTGTGGATTTTCAAGAGGTGATGTACGTCTATTACTTGATGGTTGGTTGGATGAAGAGTATAGAGTACTTAGAGATTCAATGGAGGATGAAGTCTCGGCATCGCTCTTTGTTACATATGTGCAAGTTTAAGTCACGAGTTCGGGTTTGTTTTACTTCAGGTTCAAATTTATCATATTGGGTTTTCTCCATCAGTTGTCACTACAAAGAGCCTACTGAATGATAATGGGGTGATTACATGTTTTGCCAAGAGATTGAAAAGAGAGAGATTTATGACGTTTGAACACAACAGTTCAAGCCTCGCTCCCTAAAGAAAAGAAATGTGTACGCTTCAGTGCACATTATCTTCGGAAGAAGAGAAATCTTCTTATTATGACCATTCTCATCAACATGCTTCATGCTTTTTCCATGCGCTTTCAATTATCAAGTGAACCGGGCCACTGTTGATTGTTTTCTTATTCCACTTGCTCAACTATAATGACGATGGCGACATCATGTGCTAATTTTGCGGGGGAGAAGTGTGAATAGACTACATTTGTTAAAGATTTTCACTTATTAAATCAAGAATGGCAACTCCGTATGCAATTCTTGAGGGGGAGAAGAAGTGTGAATTTACTACATGGTTGATTGTCATATGAGAATATATGGTCATACGGCTCCTAACTCATGTAAGAACCGAGTTTCTTCTTATCGGGTCATCTTTACATGGTGTTTCTTCTATGAGCCGTTGGTTGACATCTTCACATGGGCTGATATGATTAAATGACAAAGTGCTTCTAGTTGCTGGGCTGATCTCTTTGATGAACATCTTTCTGTTCTTGTTTGATTGGGCGGGATTTTAGTTAAGGGGATTTGCTACATATAAGTTAACGGGAATGTTTTTTGGTGAGATGAAGATGTTAACTATCTATTCCCCAACTGGACAATATTGAAGAAGGTCGAGTCTACAGTCGGTTCTACATTTTATGCTATATGTTAGAAGACTAAAGACGAGTTTCATTTCATTATCCAAAGACTTCTTCTTAATCTGGGCATTTATCAAACAGATTGTAGGTTTAAGGGAGAGCACTAATTGGGGGAGGGTGAAATGCTTGATTTAATCCCCAATTAGACTTGCTCACATTCTGCAGTAACTTGAGTCTCACAGATATACTGATCTAATGATGTTCTTCTCAAATGATTTCTAGTTCATGGGCTTACAAAGTGTTGTTGATTCTGAAGTGTCAAAACCAGCAAGGGGAAGGACACAAGCATCTAAACGCGAGTAAACTTGATGAACTTAAAACTTCTAAGTGATTGAAGATATCCCGGGAAGACGAATGTCATTACCACAGAGACACTCAAGGTTTGACTCATGGCGTTTAGTGTTCTTATTCCAACTATGTGGGGGAAGAGATGGAAGAGTTAGTTTCTGATGATAAAAGAGGTACACAAGTGTGTGATGATGTTATCGCAATCATCAAGGGAGAGAGATTGTGTACATTGGGGACGCCAAATTGCTTTACTGAGGGCTTAATCGGTGATTCGTAGATATAATCACTTATTCGGAGTGGACATCCGCAGATTGTCATCCGCAGATAATCGATGATTCGCCTGTTTCTTCAATGTTATCGGTTATTCTCTCTTTGGGCATTCGGTACTTCGGGTTCTTGAGCTTCATACACTTTCTTTAGGGAGAGAAAAGTATACATCGGGGTTATTCTTTGGCTATTGGACTTAATCGCTACTTGATGGTATAAGTTTCTCCGTCTTCAGTTTATGTGTATTTGGGTTCGTGAGCTCTAGTCTAAGAGACCGATCGCATCAATTCATCTACTTGGGGAAGTGGTCTCTTGACAACTTTTGGGGATGCATTGCTTCGACTTCAAAAGGTAATGAAATATGAGAAGATTATTTATGAGTGGGATGATAAGTTGATGTTCTTGTTGATGATATAACCCCGAACGATGAATCAATGATCATTCTTAAAAGGAGCGAGCAAGATCGATGATAATGGTGTGCTTCTATCTCGCACTGCTAAGGGAAGCTTGAAATAAAGCTTTGAATCGCTCACTAAAGGATTTTGGTTTGGGGAAGCGCAAAGTCTCACTTTCGATGGTTCAATTTCTTTCTTCATTTCAAGAGCCTCGGAAGCTTTGGTGGTGGATGTTTAAGAGATGACAATTTCTATCTTCTACAACGGGTCGTTCGATATCCTTATCTCGGTACTTGTATCATCATCTTCTTAATCTATATCATCTTATCTATCTTTGTATATATATATATATATATATATATATATATATCCTAAAACAAAATACAAAAATATAAAACCAACAAAATCAAAATAGAAAAATATAAAATCTTCAAAAACCCATAAAAATCTGAAAAATTTGAAAAAGACCAAAAATATGTTTTCTCAAGACATGTCTTCTGGTATCGATAACATCTACGGTCTTAGAAATGTCATTCAATAATGGCACGGGACCATAGATGAAGTTCGAGCAGGAGGTGTAAATATTCTTTTCTAAACATGTCTCTAAATATGGCTTACAGTTACTTCAGACTGTAACCCGTGGTTTAACCATGGTTTGCTATTATTTCAGATAGCAACCCGCTATTCAAGAAAGGAAAGTACTGCGCTAAACCAATTTTCAAATATTTCGTGCACTTATCCTAAAACTAATGAGGAAAGTATGTCAAAGGACTGCTGTTCCTACTCAAAGATTTTTCCTTCAAAAATTCTTTAGAAAAATATTTGTTTTAACAAAATGGTGGTAAATGAGCTGTTTGAAAATCAATCAGTCTCAGAGTTTTTATAAAATTGAAAACTCAATCAATGACTTTTGCGCTTTTATTCTTTTCATAAAATGAGTCATTGATTGAGGGGGAGAATGTTTTTCAAATTTATATCATCTATCAGACTTATCTAATTATCCTATATGCTTAATTGAAAATGATGTTAACCTACGTTGAAGGACTAGGTGCCTAGGATATGATTGTTAGGATTAGATGATTAGAGTTTGATAAACACATTATTCCCATACTTTACATGAACTGATTGATATGTTGGATTGACTTTTATTAGTCGATTGTTGTTTGGGTGTTGTCGACCACCATATATTTGTACGTGTGTTCACTAACGTATGCAGGTATATTGGTATATAAGAATGTTCCCGATCCGGATCCCACAATTGAATATGATTGGATGCCGAAAGGAAAGGGTAACGATTTCTTGGGTCGACAAATGAAGAAACAGAGCTTAATTTGACTTCAATGGAGAGTTGGCATAAATGCAACGTAAGAGGTCTCACTGCATCAGCAGATGGTTTTCTTCATCAAGAAATGAAGAATTGGAGCTTAATTTGACCTCGGTTGGCATTAAAATGCAGCGTGAAGTCTCACCGCATCGCCAGATCGGTTTTCTTCCAAGCCCTACAAAGAACAACATAAGCTTCTCAACCACCTAACGATCTTTAATGCAGGGATACCGCTTTTAAACAATTTAAAAAAAAAAAAAAAAAAAAAAAAAAAACTTTGATTAAATTGTTTTGAAAATGGAAAATATTGTTTTGAAAATTAATTGGACTAAATATTGAAAATCACCGGACTTCATTTTATCAAAACTTAAGTCACTCAATCATCGACTACTGTCATGGATTGAGGGGGAGAGTGATTTAAAATAAAATATTTTCAAACGATATTTCTTCACAAAAGTTCCGTTTTGTACGTTATAATGTGGTGATATAAAGATTTAATGTTATGTCATGGTATGATTTTTCTTTAAATCAAGATCTTTCAAAATGAAATTTTTTCTGTTCTTGTTTGATTGTGAAATTGTTTTATTTTACTTAAAAGTCTCTTAAAACAATCATACCCGACACTAACATTCTTTAATGTCTAAATCGTCCTTATCCATCATTTTTCAAAATCTAATCTTGCCAATGCCTTTCCCTAAAATTTTCTAAATAATTTAATCAACTGGGATCACAAATCTCAATTGGTTTGAAATTTTGATCGTGGGAGAGATCGTGACTTAAATCTCTTGTCTGTTTTAATGGAATTGGTTTTAGTCCTTCAAAGACACTCCTGCCTCCATGTGCCAAACGATCTCAATATACTTAATGCACATGTTGAGGAGGAACATTTATCCAAAAACTAGATGAGTTTTTTTAAATCAGGCACATATTCTCCCATGTTTACTAAACCGTATTAAATCACTTGGGATCCAAAATCTCAAAGGGTTTGATATTTTTGATCGGGGGAGAATTTGTGATTTAATAATGAAATTTGATAAAAGATGATCGTTTTGATTCAAGTGTGCATACTTAAATGGTCTCTTAATGGATTTTGTGATCGTGGATGTACTTCAAAAGAACTCTTTCCTCTATGTGATAAAATGATTTCAAATATCCAAAGCACATATTGAGGGGGAGAATTTACCAAGAAAATCAAATGGCTTTTTCTATGGAAATTGTGATCAAGAAATTATTTCAAAGAACTCTTACCTCCATGTGCTAAACAATTTCAAAATCTTATGCACATGTTGAGGGGGAGCATTTCTAAATGATCAAAACAATTAAGGTACAAAATGCTTTGATATTATTTCACAAGTACCTTGATTGATTTTCAAATGATTTTTCAATTGCTTTCACGGAAGAATGAACTGTACAAAAAGACCGACCATTTTAGTTTATGTATGGAGTTATAAAGTTGGTGAGGTTAGGTATTAGTTCCCACGATCCCGCCAGAGCCGGAGGGATCTACCCATGGACAATCCACTAGATAGTGTAGAGTCCTTTGGTATGATTAAAAAAGGAGAAAAATAAGAAATGGGAAGAGTGCGGACTGAGACTGAGCTAGTATTGGAATAAACCCAACAAGGTTCTAGTAATGAAGTCTCGGTAAGCATTGAAGGGGTTGAAGAATGAAAAGAATTGAATGTGAAAAGGGTGAAAAGAAATAGCCCTCCAATAATTCAACCTTAGGCGTAAACCGGTTCAATACATATACTATCGGTGTTTACTAAGGTAACACTGGTATTAAAGACAAGACGTCATGGACCCAGTGGACGACCGCACTAAACTTCCCAAACTACTCAAGTTCCTCTTAAAAGGGCTTGTTTCATTATAACGAGGAACCGACATTATCTATCGACTTTCTTAGAGATTGTTGATATTGAAGAAGGAGACCTCTCCCTAGTCTCCCAAGATAGGAACCAAATATGCACAATCGAGTTTAGAGCCAAGAGATCATCCACAATATCTCATTAGGACACTATTCTTGAAGACTTGTTGCTTGCATAATGTGGAAAGTGAGAATATATTAAGAGTCCCACGATTATCCTTGTGGTATTGCCGAACATCCAAGTGATATGTAAAAATATTCACTATGAAGATGGAAATCCTTCTAGAGCCAACATCAAACAAGCTCTTGGTGGGTGACATGTGAGATCTTTTCTAAAGATCAAACTTGTGACAAATGGATAGAAACAATGGGACGATTCACTCGTGAATCAACCTTGGTCCAGGAATGGAATTGACGAATACTTTTGGAAAAACCGTTCAATGTGCAAATCTTCTTTTCTCTAGCACATCGAATGTGTATTTGTGTTTTCAAACACAAAATGTATCTCTGATTGAAAAAATTACATTTGGAAAAACCGTTCGATGTGCGAATCTCTTCTTTTATCTAGCACATCGAATGTGTACTCTTTTCAAATATAAAAAGTATTTATGATTGAAAATTGATTTTTCTCATAAAACCTTCGTCAGATTGCAAAACTCTTTCTTCTAAGCAATACGCGATTGTTTTTCAAATCATTTTCATCAATCGAATCTCAATTACCGGTTCACTCACTCCGTGTTGTCTTCTTTGAGACATTCCGGTTTGAGAACAACTAGAACAAATGCGAAACCCCACAAGGAAATTCTTCGTAATTATACCGATCACAGCAAGATTTGTACTTGATCAACGGGAACCGTGGGCGTGTACTCAATTCAACGAAGTGATCAAAGACACTTTCGTGTGTTTTATTGCTAACTCGTTGTTTGCATGTACATTTGGACAGCAGTACCGATCGTAATTGAGAAGTCAATCCAAAGCCGCATGCTCACAAAGATCCACACTTAATTGAAGAAATCATGACCGGTGCATATCTACATAACCTAGCTCGATATTTTATACTATGCTTCGCCACACCGCTGCAAATATCATGAACCAAAGAAGCTTCCGCTACTCGATGGAAAGATGTCATGATCCGTAAAGTGTGAGCATGTCGGTCCAAAAGTCACAACATCACATGAAGGCAACACAACTATGGATGATCCAGAGAGATTTTCTATGGCTGATGATCTCATTGAAAGCTCAAAGATTATCAAAGATGTGGATTAGTTAAAGACCTTCATTAAAGTACAAAATAATCGGACTTTGAAGAATAGCTACAAAATCACAAAGAATGCGGACATTGAAGAATTGAAGTCTACGAGCTCAGAACTAAAGACAGAGATAGAACGCTAGGATGCAAAATGTATTTCATGGGGTGACCTCCCTTAGGGAGAGATTGTTAAGAATTGGAAATTCCATGTTAAAGAGTCGGTCACCCCAATTATGGTTTAGCATATGTTAGCTCATAGACATGTCGTTATTTACGTTATTTAGTAGTTTAATTAGTTAGTTTGTAGCGTAGAATAGTTTAGAGTAACACCGTGGAGGAAGGACGGTCTTAACCAATCAGATGCTCGATCCACAATCCGGCAGGAGGACGATAGGTTGTAGATAAATACCCTTCCATCCTTGGAAGGGTGGAGCTTTTCATTTAATCTAACCTTGCTTTTTGTTGAACCAAGTCTCTAGCAAGAAACTCCCTCTCATCTCTTTCTATCTAACTATGGCAAACATGTATTTTCATCATCCAAGACCACCCGAATCATCAACACAATAAATATTACGATCCTACAAATTCTAAGTAATGCCATTCAGTTTAACTAATGCACCCGTTGTATTTAAATATTACGATCAACACAATACATATCATCAGTTAAGGGTAAAAGAGGAAGATATACCCAAGACCGCGTTTAGAACTCGATATGGCCATTATGAATTCTAAGTAATGCCATTCAGTTTAACTAATGCACCCGCTGTATTTATGGACCTCGTGAATAGATTTTGTAAACCATATCTGGATAAATTCGTCATTGTGTTCATTTACGATATTCTTATCTACTCTCGTGATAAATAAGAACATGCGGAACATCTGAGAACTGTCCTGAAGTTACTCAAGGATGAAGAATTGTACGCAAAGTTTTCCAAATGTGATTTTTGGATTGAGCCATTCCAATTTCTTGGTCATGTGATTGACAATGAAGGAATCCACGTGGATCCCGCAGAGATCAAATCCGTAAAGAATTTGTCAGTACCCACCAACCCCACTGAAATTAGTCAATTCTTAGGACTTGCTGGTTATTATCGGAGATTCATTGAAGGTTTCTCGAAGATAGCCAAACCATTGACCGAGTTAACCCAAACGAAGAAATTCAATGGGGAGACGATCAAGAATCGCCTTTTCAACTCCGAAAGAACAAGCTTATGAAGCACCCATTTTGGCACTACCTGAAGGAGTAGAAGATTTTGTAGTATATTGCGATGCTTCACACATGGGTTTAGGCGTTGTTCACATGCAAAGGAACAAAGTGCTTGCTTATGCATCACGTCAACTTAAAACTCATGAGAAGAATTATACTACTCACGATCTAAAACTTGGCGTTGTGGTATTTGCACTCAAGTTATTGAGACATTATTTGTACGAAACCAAGTGTATAGTGTACACTGATCACAAAAGTCTTCAACACATCTTAGACAAAAAAGAACTGAATATGCATCAACGCCGTTGTCTAGAATTGCTCAGTGATTATGACTGCGAGATTCGTTACCATCCTGGAAAGGCGAACGTTGTTGCCGACGCTTTGAGCAAAAAAGATCACCCCTACCATCGAAAATTCTTGAAGCTCAGATCGAAGCACTTAAAGAAGAAAATAGGCCAAATGAGAAGATTTATGACATGCCGGAGAATGAAAATGGATTTGTGAAGAGTTCGGACGGAAGGTTATGTTTCAAAGATCGAAGTTGGATTCCACTCTGCGGACGTATCTGAAAACTCATCATGCATGAATCACATAAATCGAAGTATTCCATACATCCTAGTCCCAACAAGATGTATCAAGATCTAAAGCTTTTGTATCGGTGTCCAAACATGTAGGTCGATATCGCCGAATATGCCAAGAATGCTTGACATGTGATAACATCAAATAGTCCCTAATATTAAGTGTCAATTTCCGATAATGCTTGTAATTTATATCATTTATATGGATTTACGCTTGTTTTCCATTATTTTCCACTTCGTAAATTACGAGCATTGGAGCTAAAGAGACGCGAACCGAGAAATATCTAAAGCTTTATCACAAGATGCTACTTTGAAGAAGTTATGGCGTAACTCGCCTCACATTACGCCAGAACTATTGTGTGACCGAGAAACCAACTTATCGAAGGTTACGGAGTAACTCTTCCCAAAGGTTACGACGTAACTATATTAGGTCAAATGAGGTTCCACGCCACGATACTTACGCCGAATTCATCGCATCAACTATGACGAACCGAGTTTATTGAAGACTACGGCGAACCACTTATTAGGTTACGCTGTAACCAGCAGATCTAGTGCAAAATACGAAGAAATAGAAGGTTACTGGCGTAACCTTGTTATGGTTACGCCAGAACCCGATCTCGCCTATAAATACCCCTACTAATTCCAAAGATTTCTATTCATCCCATTCCACACAACACTTTAGAGAACGTGGGAAAAGCTCAAGGTGTCTAGAGGAGCATACGAGTCGCCTTCAAGAGAAATCACTCCCCTATGATAAGCATTAGCGCTTTATATTTCTTTACTTTCAATTCATGTATTTCGTACTTTGAATATTGAATTGATTTGCATGATTAATATGAGTGGCTAAGCACCTTTTAGTGCCGGCCTAGTTATGATTCCTTAATTGTTTTGTTTATGCTTACTTTACTCCGCATAATTATTTCTAAGTGTATGCATGCATAGTTTATTGGTAGCCACCCTTGGTTCGGTAGTTTTAAATGGAAAAGAGGCCAATTGCCTAGGAGATATGACCAACCGAATTCTAGGTGAGCGGATCGAGACGGAAGGGTAAGATATGACCAACCGACGACCCTTTTTACTTGTGCGATTTGACCAACCGATCACCTATCGCTTGGATGAACTTAAGAATTAGGGGCAGGTTCAAGTTCCCAACGGCCGGAATTCACTATTATAAATCTAGCATGTACGGGTACTTAATGACTTGGCTTAGGGACCAGGAACAACATGACTTATGAGGGCACACCGACTTCTCCTGTGGTGGCATCTTTGTCGATAGGTTAGGCTTAATGACCAAATGATGTCCTCTCGACTTTGACCCCACCAAGTAATTAAAAGTAAGAGACGAGACATAACTAGCTAGGAAGATTAACTAGGTTAGCACCACTTTCCTCTATTGATTTCCTTTATCATTTATCTGCTTTTATTTGCCTTATTCTGCATTAGTAGTTTAATTAATTAAATCTCTATCGAAACCTTTATTAATCTGTGACACCTAGACATAGTAATAATCCATCACACATAGCTCTTGGGACGACCTCGGCTTTACCGTTTACTATACTACACACGGGCAAGACACGACTGTGTACACCGCCTGTTAGTGCACTAGGTAGACCATAGGTATAACGAGACATTATAAATATTAAGACCGTCAAGAAACTCGCATCAAGTTTTTATGCCACTGCGCGCTTATTTTAGGATTAATATTAAGTCTTTCATTTCATTTAAACTTTTCACGATCATATTTCAAGTTTTAGGTACCATGGAAGTTGTTAACATCGATGACCTCACTCTTGAGAATACTTGGCGCTGACATGAGCGGATAAGGGCCGGTCTCGTAAGACCGCAATTGGAGCGGATGTCCATTTCAAATCAAAGACCAATTTATGAGGGAGCTTCGTGCTAACCTTTTCGTGAAACAGACAAAATGCATATGAGCATGTTGAAAATGTCCCATACATCGCAGCCTTTTCAACATTCCGGCGTGTCTCATGATGTCATTATGCTATGGGTATTCCAATGACTTCACCGAGCCGCCAGAGATGGATCGAAGATTGTTCACGGGCAATTAATACTGGGCGCTACTTAAGAAGCACTTTATTCAGAGATATTGTCCGCCATCGAAGATTTCTAACCAGCTTTTGGAAATCTATAATTTCAAGCAAGAAAATGACGAAACGTTGTATCAAGCGTGTGATAGATACAACGATCTCCTTTACAAGTGCCCTGCACATGATCTGAACAACCAGTAGAAGGTCAACATTTTCTACAAAGGAATTAACGTAACTACGAGACAAATGTTGGACTATCAAGGACCTATCCCAAACATGACTCCTTCTCTTGCAATTGAAGCCATTCAGAAAATTACCGATCACTCTCAAAAATGGCATGATGGGGCAACCATAGCGTTAAGACAGGTTCAATAAGCATTGCTTCCATTTCAAGCAAATTGGAAAACCTCGGAAGATATATGAAGAAGCTCAGGGAAAATATTCATGCTATCCGGATTGGATGCAATAGAAGTGAAGACTGGGACCAAGCCAAAGATTTCCCTATAAAATCCCGTGTCAAGAAGGTTATGTATGGAGAATGGAAATCCTTTTATCAAGACTCATTCAAGGCTAGAAATCTTTTGCTCGAAGAATCAATTAAAAAATATCTTGAGGAAGATGATAAGCTGCAAGCCGACAGCAATGCATTGTTCCAGAAATTCCATGATACTAGAACCGCTCTCCTGGAACAAAATAAGAATATCGAGAATGACAAAGGATTGATTGTGAAAAATGATGTTGATCAAGAAAATTCATTCGATGATAGCTCCTGTAATGCCATTTACTCCAGCAATGGAAAACCCCTCTATACCCCTTTCAGATACGATCAAGAGGAGCTCTCCGGATTTCAAAAACAAGATGAAGACATATGCAACAAGACAAGTCTGCCAAAGGTTGAACTACAAACAGATGTCAAAGCGGGTATGGGAAACGAAGTAAAATTAAATGCCAGATGCTCTGTAGTCATCCTAAATCAAATCCCTCTTAAGGAAAAGGACCCAAGAAGTTTCATTCTCCCTTGCTCTATTAATAATTTATATAATATAAATGCTTTAGTTGATTTAGGGCTAGTTTTAGTATTATGGCTTTCTCAATGTGTAAAAGATTGAATCTCGGCCCCATCAAACCCCTTTGCATGACAATTGAAATGGCTGATAGAACGGTTATCATACCTAGAGGAATAGTTGAGAATGTGCTTATCAAAATTAATAATTTCACTCTTCCGGTAGACTTTGTCATTTTAGACATGGAAGAAGACCTCGACATTCCTTTAATTTTGGGAAGACCCCTTCTGGCTAATGCTTGTGCTAAGATTAATGTTTTCAAAAAAATCATCACTTTAAAAATAAACGATAGAAATCTTACACTAAATATGGATGACGTTGGAAAATGTCACCCAGTCGAAACTGTTTGTGTTATTAAGAAAGGAAAAAGCAAAACTGTTGGAATCACTCCTAAACTGTATTTCAAGTATTTATATTTCATATGTAATAGGTAGCTTATTATGGCCTTTATGTTTGTTTAAGGTCTAGCTTATGTAGAAGGCCCATAAGCTTAGGCCCAAGCCCATATAAGAAAGGATGGGAACCAGGAGTGTTGCCTAGCTTCCTCCTATAAATATTTTGTAAACCCTCATTTGAGGTTGGTTGTTCAAGTTACTCTTTTCACATTCACTCTTGCCTTAACCGATTATTATTAAGTATGTGTGTGTGTTTTAGCTTGTTCAATCGCCTCATCTCTTTCTATATTACTTGTGTTTGTAAAACTAGTGACCTAACAAAGGTATCAATCGCCTACTAGTTGGGTGAATCGTGTTTGTTTTTGAAGTGGTTTCGTCCTACGCCTAAAACGCACCTTGATACTTTGGTTCGCTTAAAACATCTTTTTACACTTTTGAATCCAAGATTCTTGTCCTTTCAATGTCTTAAGGTGTTAAAATACTTGTTTTGGCAAAAGTTTCAAACTTTACGCGTGGATAGTTGTTTTTGAACTTGTTTTTGTTCTTGGGTGTCGTTTCTACGCCAGAACCCGCTTAGCCGTTTTGGTACATCAAGTTTCACACTTTTGTGTTCTTTTGGTACTATTGAAGCTATTCCATAACAAAAATCTGGTTTAGAAACACATTTGGGCAAAATCAAAATTACGAGTAATCCTACGCGTATTGAAACCCTAAAATTACGCGTAAGATTATCCTTGGTTTGATCTTCATTTTCGTGGTTTATTCCGTGTTTTCTTACTTGGATAAGTCTGAAAATACGTCGACTTTGGATATCTTTTGCACTGTGATAGTGTAAAAGATCATTTGGGCAAAACCCTAAACTTACGATAAGCATAAGCTTACGCCAGAAATCCTACGCATAAGATTCACTTTACGCCAGAACTTAGGTCTACGACAAGGTAATCCTACGCCTAACTTTCTACGCCTAACTTTGTCTACGATAACTTTAGTGTTTTTCCTACTTACGCGTAAGCTAAATCCCACGCCAGAACTCCTTATTGTTACGCCAGAACTTTGGTGTTTTACGCATAAGTGCTACTTGGTTTCTTGTCTTTTCTACGCCTAAGGACACTTCATCAACAAAGGTTCATTCGACTACAAAGATCCATTTTACTACACAAGTTTAATAACATGTCTCAACCACCATACTCTAACTATTTCCCTCACACTTATAATCATCAACAACAACAATTAACTCCACAACATCAACAATGGAATCAACAACAAGCTATTTATCAACAACAATTTAATCAGCAACATACTCCTCAACTTGGTGCAATTCCACCACCACAAATGGTTCAAACACCACCAAGCCTTCAAGTTCAACCCTACACAAACGATTTCAATCAACATCCATCAAGGAACACTATGAAGGAACCCACTTGGTTTGCAAAGATGTGTGAAGCTTTAAGCACCAACAATCAATTCATGAAGTCGGATCACTTGATAGACCTCCAATGCTCACTCCAGAAACTACGATCAATGGGTGATAAGGTTCTTTAGGTTTTGTGATCCAAGAAGCCACATGGAAAGTTCTTAAAGAAGGTTATCTTGAAGGTCCATTTGAGATGCCTACCGTCATTGTACCCGGAGATCCAACTCATGCTCCACCAAGAGATGAACAAACCAACATTGCTATCACAGCATCTAAATGCTACGTAACTTCTACACTATGAAGTCGATGAACTTGCAATGGAATACATCCTCTTAGGATTACCAAACCCAATTCTTCGTAGTGTTGATGCTCAAAAGACCGCACAAAAATGTGGGATCATATTCGCTTCTTATGGAAGGATCTATACTCAATCGGAGGATTTGGAATCCAAAATTTACTTGGCTTATGAACACTTCATGATTGAACCTCGAGAGACACTAGAGTCCTATCATCATCGATTTTCGACATCATCAATGATTTGGATAAACACAACATCATCATGCCAAGAATTGCGTGAATAC
The DNA here is from genome assembly GCA_022545495.1 of Chrysanthemum lavandulifolium. Taxonomy (NCBI): domain Eukaryota; kingdom Viridiplantae; phylum Streptophyta; class Magnoliopsida; order Asterales; family Asteraceae; genus Chrysanthemum; species Chrysanthemum lavandulifolium. The sequence continues at coordinate 143,726,417 of CM040240.1, forward strand.
TAAGTTCCCGAGTAGTCTTGGTCCCGAATGGGAGAAGTATGTCATTTTCTCCGTCAAGCAAAGAATATGCATCATTCTACTTATGGATTGTTGTACGATTACTTGAAGCCTCATGAAAAGGAAGTTGATCGGGAAAGGATTCTCCGTGCTCAAATTGCTAAACAAATACATCCGGATAATCAACAACTTGCCTTGTATGCTCAACAAAATTATCCTCTCAACCAAAGAACTCAACCAATCGCTTCAAACACACCTTCACAAAGAACAACCTCAACAAAATCAATTGGTTCCATACAACAACAATGCTCAAGCATATGTCGCTGAAGCGACCGAGGAAATCGATCCGCTCAAGCATTGCAACAAGGATTTGTGATGATTGCTAATGCTTTTGGCGTTACACCAACAAATCCAACAATCGATTCGCTCCTCATCTAACACACGGACTCAAGTCTGTTGTGAACAATGGACGTGTTGAAGTTCGTAATCGTGATTATGGTCGCCGATGGGCGGTGGTCAAGGGTTTAATGTCGTGGGTAGGAATAACAATGAGCTCAAGTGGTGGAACAGGAAATGCTCGTAATCGGTTAAATGGTCTTAGATGCTACAACCGCAATGAGAAGGACACTGGCTAATGCATGCCCAAAGCCAAGGACTAGGGGCGTGCTTATTTCAAAGAGGCTTTACTTTTGGCTCTTAAGGATGAAGTTGGTGGATCTCTTACGATAAAGAACAGAGCTTTATGGCGTATGCGACTCGATGATGATATGGAGGACTTGCAGCCAATGCAAATGTATGTTGATGGCTAATATGCAAGAGTTACACATGAGTGAAACAGCCCAATGATGACACCGATGGCTTGTCTCAGTACCCGAACAAACCATCATCATATCTCGAACTAATATCTCCATCAATATTCGAATCCCAAGACGGCTCGAATGTTCAAAATGAGTCATCTACATCTCATTCTCGACGATTTTCAAATAAACCCGTAGTTACATTTGATGATCAAGATGACCTTATGGTTTCCTTGATAATCAAATTGACTCCGTGGTTATACTTGAGGATCTAAATAATGATCATGTTGTGACTCACGTTGAACACGATGAACCTTGCCTCATCCGGATCTTGTTCGTTACCTAAAGACCAACAATCCCAAATTGTCAATGTGTTGCATTAAATCGGACCTTAAAAGTAAAATGCACTGCTAACCAAGGATTTTGAATGCTTACAAATGCAACTCAACTTTTTCAAAACTCAAGAAAACCGTGAAAAAGGTTTTGAAGCCGCTTTGCAAAATCTCATCAAAACGAAAAATATTTAGAGAGACAAATCGTGATCTAGCCTCAAGAATGCTTTGTTGTCCGAATTAGAACAATCAAACATGAACATAAAAGCAAATTAACGCCTCACCTTGGAAAATCAAAAGCTAAGGTGAGTTGTTAAATTGTCAAAACAGCTCCGCATACAAAAAGCATTCAACGAATCGGGTAGATGACCTTCTTGAAGAAATTATCGGCTTGCAAAACAAACTTAAAGAGTTTAAAATCATTGTTTACAAACATGGTGAATCAAGAATGACTATTGAAAAGTTTACCTTAAAACCCAATCCAAAAGGATATGGAAAAATCTAGTGACACAAACCAAAGCTTTCACTAAAAACATTCAAACCAACTCCCAAGTTTCCAAAGTAATACAAAATTGATAATATCATTATGAGTGTTGTTGAATATCATCGTCAAGAGGAATTAGATGCGTAAGACGAGAGTCGATCAAAATTAAAAAATGTTGTTTACAACAAACCTTTAATTATAAAACGCGGTCACTTTCACACACCAACGGATTCTTCTAACACACCAAGGGTTATCATCAAACACCGAGTCTTCTAATGTTAATCCCAAAATGAGATTATGCACAAACTTATGGTCCTTTACCTTCAATTAGTGAAGTAAACTCAAAACCCCGAAAATCGAAATATTCTTAGATATTTTGACATTTTCATGGTCGACCTCAAAATTTTACAACATGAGATAGAATATCGCTCAAATCAAAATTGAACACTTTCAATCGCCTCGCGAGAACAAAGAGACATTTTTCGAAAAATCTTTTACCTAATGTTAAAACTTGAAAAGTTGTGCATTAGCCGGAACGGATTTTCATAAGGAACTTGGAACTATGAAGGTCGTTTTCGAAAAAGTAAACATCTATTTCTAATACTAAACGTAAAAGAAACTCTTGAGAAAAGATGTTGATCGACTCTTGGAAGACCTTATCCGTGCCGATGTCCATAATGTTGTGTTATTCTATTCTTTGCCACATGCATCCGATTATATCTCTCACGATATTGTTGAAAATGTTGTAATCATGAGAACACCGATAATGTGCTTCAGATCGAGTCTTTAAAAGTCGAAAATAAACGATTACTCAATGAAATTTACAATGCAAAACGTCGTTTCATTGGTGTGAAAAGATATTCACAATCATCAACTTAGTTTTCAAAAGAAAATCGCTCATTGAGTGCAAAATCTTCCGATCCTAAAATTGAGCAACTGGATGATCAAACGTGTCTTTGAAAAGTCAAATCTCAAAATATGAACAAGAACTTTAAAAGTTAAACAGAATATGGTGTCATATTTGATTTGCTCAATAAGACTCGTCATGAAGCATCTAACGAACTTGATCACTATCTTGCTCACACTAGAGAAGTCATGAATTTTATCGGTAATATTCGCTCGAAAATCAAGATTTGATTCACACTATCTCTAAGTTAAGAGAAATGTTAGGAAAGTATGAACAACTTCCGCCACCGTGATTAAGAGAATAGCACCACCACACTTAGTAATCGTGAACCTAGAATTCCTACCGCCAAATCACAAGTTGCTAATGTGTTTCCCTCTCTTGAAACAGAATAGTTGCATCTTTTCCAAACGTCCGCACTTCACGCCCTAGAGCACTCAATCAAGAATAGGAAGTTGCGACCTAAGAAAAGATCAATAAGGAATGCTAAAGTAGAAGAACACCCTAGGACTCGAATAAGACTCATGTTGCTTCCACTATAGATGTTGCGTCCGCAAATGTAATAGAAATAGTGATGTAACGAATGCTAAACCGTTAAGTACTTTTGATATTCAGTCGATGCACCTTGTGTTATTTGTCGGAAGAGTATGAATTCGATTGTCATGACAAATGTGTTGCTAAAGCTATAATCTCTCGATTACGGAATCCTAAGAATCGGAATATCTCTAGGCCCACTAATCATTCTAAGTCCGTGCTTGGTAGACCGCCTTCTTTAGATTCTAAGGCAAACGTTGTTGTCATCAGTAGCTCGGCCACCTCCTAAGAATGTAGTACCACCTAGTGCATTCACTAAGACTAAAGCAAAGAGTAGTTATAGATGGCGTAAATGGATATATAACACACTAGGATTTAAATGGATGCCTAAAATTATTAATGTGTGTATGTCTAATATACCGCTACGGAACCCTCTAACATTTCGGGTTCCACATCTACTTCTATTCCATCCGTGTCGTCGTCGTGTGTAATGCAGTGATACAGATCATTCTCTCGATTGTTGATAGCGGATGTTCCCGACACATGACAAGCAACCTTAAACTGTTATCAAACTTTATTGCAAAGTTCATTGGCACCGCCGTTCGGAATGATCACTTCGCAGCCTATCATGGGCTACGGAGACTATGTTAATGGGAACATCGAAATCGCAGGGTTTACTATGTGGAAGGCCTCGGTCACAACTGCTTTCGTAGGTCAATTTTGTGATGGAGATTTGGAGGTTGCTTTCGTGGAGAAAACTTGTTTCATTCGTGATCTACAAGGAAATGACCTTATGTCCGCTCACGTAATTCTAGTCTCTACACTATCTCTATGCAAGACATGGTTGCTTCCTCTCCCATCCGCTTACTTTCAAAGGCAACATCTACAAAATCCTTGCTATGGCACCGCTGCCTCTCACATCTAAACTTTCAAACCATCACCAACCTTGCTCGACACAAACTAGTTGAAGGACTCCACGATTCCGGTATTCAAAAGATCACCTTGTTCACCAGTGAACAAGGGAAAAGCACTCGTGCTCATTTTCCTTCAAAGGTGGAACACAGCCTCAAAGATGTGCTTCATCTTCTTCACATGGATTTGTGTGGCCCGATGCGCAAACGATCAATGGCAAACGCTACATCTTAGTAATTGTTGATGACTACTCACGATGGACTTGGGTCTACTTTCTTCAAGCAAAGACCAAGCTCCACAAATGATCATCACCTTTCTCACAAAAATACGTGTTCAGCTCCGCAACACCGTCGTGATAATCGTAATGCATAAAGGAACCGAATTTGTTAACAAAACCCTTCGTGAAATTCTATGAGAAAGTGGGAATTCAAAGATCAAACATCTATTGCACGTACACCGAACAAAACGGAGTTGTTGAAAGACTAAACCGAACGTTAGTGGAAGTCGCAAGAACAATGTTAATCAATGCTAAACTTCCAGATTACTTATGGGTAGTGTCGATTCATCGCATGCTATACTCAAAACCGCTCTATGATCACAAAACGCCACAACAAAACACCTTTCGAGCTTGTCCACAACTATAAACCGAACCTCAAACACTTTCATGTATTTGGATCCCTTTGCTATCCGAATAATGATCGTGATGATTTTGGAAAGCTCAAAGCCAAAGTCGATATTGGAGTCTTTATTGATATCGTGACAATTCTAAAGGTTTCGAACTGGAATCGCCGAACTAAGGAGGTAATGGAAACGATTCATGCTCATTTTGATGAACTCACTGAAATGGCTTCCGAGTATAACAACTTAGAACCCGTCACAACCGCTTAAACTTCCTCAACCCCATCATCACCGAACAAAGCCCCCACTAACTCACAACAAATGGAAAGGTTATTTGCTCCTCCGCTCGTGACGATATTGATGAACGTGCTCCGTGTGTATCCATTGCTCACCGCACAACCCGATAATATTCCTATACCGATACACTGCTAAAACAACTCATCGTTGAAGATGCACCTACACCAATTGACTCCAACACAACAGTTGAACACACCGCTTCCAACAATGATGAACCAAATGATGATATTCAATGAAGTACCCCACCGCAGATTTTGATCCAAATGCTTCTTCAACCCGCTTGCTAATGAGATCGCCGCACTGTATGTCGCGGAATCTTCAACAAACCATTTGAATCCTCGAATCTGCACAATGTATACCAACATCAACCTCTACACACCGATGGACAAAAGACCATCCTCCTGCTAACATTATTGGCAACCCGAATCAACCGCTATTATAAGACAACGTCTTCACACGAGATGGTGAACATTGCATTTATGCACTCACCGTCCCGCCAACTCGAGCCTAAAAACATTAAAGACGCAATGACAAAAGACAATCGGATTGAATCCATGCAGAAGAACTCAACCAATTCAAACGTCTTGAAGTATGGAATCGTTGAAAGACCAACAGGGTCTACGTCATTGGTCTAAAATGGATTTGAGAAACAAATTGATGTCAAGGGAACGCCATCCGAAACAAGTCACGCCTAGTTGCTAAGGGTTATCGCCGTGAAGAGGAATAGACTTTGAAGAATCTTTTGCCCGGCTGCTCGCCTTGAGGTCGTTCGATATTTCTCGCGTCGCAGCTCATATGAATATGACGGTCTATCGATGGATGTCAAACGGCGCTTCTCAATGGACAACTTAAAGAAACGGTTTATGTCACCAACCGGATGGATTCGTTAATCCAGAGTGCCCGAACCATGTCTACAAACCGAACAAAGCTCTTTATGGTCTCAAACAAGCCCCTGGGCATGGTACGATAAGCTATCATCTTTCCTCATTGCCAATAATTTCACCAAAGGCTCGGTTGACCCAACTCTTTTATACAATATCACGGGCACATATCTTAATTGTTCAAATTTACGTGGATGACATCATTTTGGGTCTACACATAAAAGTTTTCAACCGCTTTTGCAAAACTAATGAAGAAAAATTTTGAAATGTCCATGATGGGTGAACTCACGCTCTTTCTAGGACCGCAAGTTCATCAATCACCCCGTGGTATTTTCTTGAGTCACCCAAATATGCCCTTGAATTGTTAAACAAATTTGGAATGAAAACCGTGATACTTATGCCACACCAATGACTCATACCAAGAAGCTAGATGTTGATTTACATGGGAAATTAGTTGACCCTACCAAATACCGTAGTATTATTGGGTCTCTCATGTATCTAACAAACAGAAGACTGATATTGTCTTTGCCGCTTATCTATGCTCCCGCTATCGATCGCGACCAATCGAAACCCACCTCTCGAGGCTAAAAGAATCCTCCGATACATCAAGGGAACCATTAACTTGGGGATCCGTATCCGGGATTCGATTTTGAACTAATCGCTTTTTCGACGCCGACCACGCAGGATGCTTAGACTCAAGGAAAAGTACTCGTGAGCTCTACAATTTCTTGGTGATAAACCGTGTCTTGGCAATCAAAGAAGTAGGATTGTACATCGTCATCAACCGAAGCAGAATATGTAGCCATGTCCGCGTGTTGTGCTCAAGTCATCCGGATTAGAACACAACTCAAAGACTATGGTTACGTGATTTGATGAATCCGATGTATCATGACAATCGGAGTGCCATTGCGATCTCGCAACTCGGCTCAAAGACTAAATCAAAGCACATCGATCTTCGCTATCATTTCATCAAGGACCACGTGGAACAGGTACCGTTGAATTATACTTTGGGGTACAGAATACCAATTGGCGATCTTCTCACCAAAGCCTTGCCTCCCGCTAGGTTTAATGAGTTGGTCCACCGGATTGGTATGAGGTGTTTGACTCAAGAGGAATTGGATGACCTCCTAAAACAGCCTTAAAAACCTCACAAACACCAAAACATCTTTTGTAAATAAATTTTTCAAAAAAAATACAAAAATATAAAATCTTATAAACCATCAAAATATTCTTCTAATCTATAATCTTTCAACATGGCAAGTACATGTCTTCCTTCAACACTATAATCTTTCAAAATTCAGATTTTTACGATAAGTGTTGAGGGGAGAAAATTTTCACTTAACTGCTTCAAAACATCTGTGTACTTGCATGTTATCATATCTCTGTTGTTTCATTTTACAATGGTGGTGAATATTCTGTTAAATGACACCCTCGGACTAAATTTATAACCTTTCATTATTTCTTAAGTCAAGGGGAGTGTCACAAGTTTCTTTCCTAAAATCTTTGTTTGGTAACAAAATGGAAGTTAAATGGCTTTGTTTGAAAAGTAAAAGGTGGAGGGACCAAACTGTCAAAATGTTAAAGTTATTTTAATAAAACACCTCCCACCTAACTTTCACTTCACATTTAATTCTAAACCTAAACACATCCTACGCCTAAGATTCATTCAAAAATTTCGTGTTTTGATCATCGATTTGTAAGTTGTTTAACAATCTTAACGTATTTTCAAACATAGGTTTTGATTTGTACTTAAATCCAACGGTCAAATTATGTTCTATGGTTGATTTTGTGGTCTACGCTTATGCGTATGAACCCAAGATCAAGATAGTGTGTTTATGATTAAAAAGATAGTGCCGAAATGTTTCTACAACATCATTAATGCCTTTTCTATCATAAAAATCCACCCAGAAACTCGAAATAAGTGAATTTGAAAACTAGGGTTTATGAGTCGAATTGGGTATTTTCAAATGTGAAGTGTTTTGGTCAAAAAGATTGTTGGGTTATGTTCCTATGATGTTGAATTGATGATATCCTTGCTTTATAACCACCCGTAAACTCTAAATTATTAACAATTTGGAATTAGGGTTTAAAGTTCTTAAGTTTGGGTATTTTGATTCACCATGAATTGAATGTTAATACTTGGTTAGTAGACTCTCACAATACCTTAGACCTACCGAAAACGCTTTGGTGCAATTTCCATGGTTAGAATTGTTACGCGTAATTTTGAACTATTAGGGTTTTGGATTACGCTGATGTAGTTCTACGATAACTGCTTAACAAGTGTTCTTGCCATGATTTGTTGTTAAAATGAATTTATGTGTTAAAATTGATGATATGATGGTTTTATTTCGTGATTGTTACTCATAAAATTCGTAATCAAGGTTGATTGTTATTCACGCATAAGGATTACTTTACGCCAGTGGCGCTATGCGTAAGAGAAATCCTACGCGTAACTACTACGCATAAGGTTCTACAATGGGACCACGCGTATCCCGTGAAGGATATGCGTAAACAAGACTCCACGACAAGGTCTACTCTTACATGTAAGCCTTACGCCAGAAGTCTTTATACGCCCACGCCGTAAGTCCCACGATATGACCCCTTACGCTGTAACCTTTCTTACGCTGTAGTTAGGATCCCACGCGAAGCTTTCGCTCACGCGTATCTCATTATTGCTTACGCTTAACTTTGCCGAATCTACGCTAAGCCGGATTGACCTTCATTATGAATTGTTACGTGTACAAACTTGTTAATAAACTAATCATATCATCACGAATCCAATAATGTCACTAATAAACTTAATCGTTTGATATGTTGTGAACAATAAGTGATAACATAAACTTTAAAACTTAAAGTTAACTAACTCACGAAACATTTCACGACGTCATTAGACTATTGGACCAACAAGTGACTTAGGACTCGTAACAATTATTATCACTGTACATTCAATAACTAGACAATAAGACCTTCTGTTGACTAACATTATGTCTTTCGATATGTTGGTTCTTTTGGCTAATGTTATTTCGATCACGACATGGTCGAACAAATGAATGTGGATGCATCAAGTTCTCTCCATTGCCGATATCTATCCTTATGGCTATCCAATGAAGATAGGAAAGAATAATCTCCGTGTTGACTTTGACACCCTCACTTGCTCGAGTCTTCGTGTTTAATTGCTATTGATATTCGAGGACTCATCCGTATCGTAATATGCTCACTCACTCGCAAAATCGCTCCCGAGATCTACATCCAACAGCCTCGAACACTATGGAAAGGGTCAAAGGACGATCACGTGACGGTGACTCGAATCACAAACAAGTCACCATTACACTGCCGACTTAAGGGCTATTCTCCTAATTCTTGAAGTCGAACCAACCAAACTATATGCCACACCGTCAAGAGCTCACTCTCCAATTCTTAATTGATATCGGTTATGACGAGGCTACAGGAGTAATCACCAAGCATTCTCATGTAGAGCTTAAGAGTATTCCTCAACCATGGAGAACTCTCTACATGATCATCACCAAGTCTGCTTCGGGTCGTGATGGTGGCTATGAGCATCCTAAGCTCATGGAACTGCAAATATTTTGGGCATTGGTCAACATGAAACACATCGCTATCGAAGCTCGATTTGGGATGACATGATGTCATTTCTCAACAAGCTTGGCTCAAAGATTCCTACATCGATATACTAAACTGTTGATCCGAGAGCACTTGGACTTCATCCCGATATTCCCAAGAGGCTCAATGACCCCGACAATCACGATATGTTGACGGAGCCTATTCTATCTTTCGTAATCAAGGAATCGCCTACAAAGAAACAAGGTGATGTGTTGCCGATTTCCTTCTAATCAAGATGTCGAAAGCTCAAACGCATAAAAGGTATCCGAAGCGTTAGACAAGGCAAAGTTGGTCATCTCGACGAAAAATCTTCTCGAACACTGTAAGGAGAACCAAAGAGGAAGTGCGAAGCGCAACAAGTATCGTGAGTCAAAGGAAGTTTCCTAAAAGGAATCCTCCTTCTAAAAGGATTGTTCCCATAAAGGAAGCCGAACCTATTCCCACACTTGAACCGCAAAGAAAGCTTGTGGACGAGAGCTCAAGATACCGACATGTATGAAGAGGTTCATTACTCAGAATCGCAATCAAGCACCGCCTCAAGAGCTAAAACCTCCAAGTCCTCCAAATGCCCAAGGAAAAGGGAAGACTCAAGAATTGTACCCTATGATGAGAGCTCAAGAAGAAGAAGAAGAGCAACTGGATAAATCATACAGAAGAAGTTTAAAATCGCCGACATCTTCAAAAGGCTAAAGAATTTGCTAAAGACCAAATGGGTGGCCCCTGTGGGTCAAGTGGTGCACTCAATCTTCACCAACTCCCGATGCGGTTAATCAACCCGATAAGGGAGTCGGTGCCACCACTCTTGTGCAACAACAAAAGCTCGCAGAGGATACTATTGTATATGATTTTGAGAAACCGAAATCGAGAAAGATAAAGATGTCGCTACGACGATGTGCTTCGATAGTCCTACACGCCACGTAAGGAAACTTCGAACCACCAAAGGACCCGAATCTCCTCACATCTCATCATCATCGGATTCTTCGTCTCATTCATCACAACCACCATCTAAGAAGTCAACCAAATCATCATCCAAACCGTGAAGAAACCACCTAAATCTTGGATTTCAAATACATGAAAGAATTGTGAAAGTCACAAACAAGTTAGAAAGAAGGACATGCTCCACGAAAACCGAATTGGTATGTTGACCAAATGCAGACTTACATGATGAGAATGACAAGATGCGTAAAGAAAGGAAAGTTATTCAGAATTCATGAAAGATCATCGTAAAGAGGAACCGAATGAAATGATTGAAGGTTACACTCAAAAGTACCTTCAGGATATCGCTCCTAAAGTCCAAAAGGAAATGGAGAAGTCGCAAGAGATCATACCCACAAGTTTCTTCTCGACACGCCCCTCGTGTGACTAGAGAAGTATTTTCCGCATAACTAACCCCTAACATCGCCGCATTGGTTAAACATACAATGGCCAAAGAAGTCGATCTCTCGAATCCGAAAGTTAATCGCTAAACTAGTAATGCAAATGTCAAAGCGATCCGAACGCTTACTTTGGATGAAGCTAAATTTTTCAAGGTCTACTTGCTTTTCAACTCGATCATCATGCAAGGAGTCACCGATCAACCCAAACGCCAAGAGATGACGATGATAAGGACAAGGACTCGATCTAAACGTCGGCAATCGGTGAATCTTCTTCTATGCCACCTCCTCCACAATGGACTCTTCTCAACAGAAGTCTCTCCATCTCGCCTTTCATCGATAAACCTCGGATGATTCCGAGTTACCACCCCGACTCAAAAAACAGTGATTACTTTGAGTATACGGGTGGTGACGATGAAGAGGTCCTTGAGCCCCAATAACAACCCACCTCTCCCAAACAAGGACAAAACCGTAATCATCATCTAAGCCTTCAAAAGAAGAAGAAGACGCTCATACCGACGTCGTATCATGGCTAGATGACGATAAAACTCAAGAATTTGAATGGTTTGCTACACTTGTTAACAACACTCCCACCCTCAAGATGGTCAAGAATTGGTAGACGGTAGTACCTTGGAGCATGCAAAGATTTTGCAAGAAAGGTTCCGTGAAGAAGATGACAAAATCAATTGAAGCGCATCAAGAATGAAGCATTCCTACTTTTGAAAGACAAATCGGAAAGTGCAATCGAGGTTGAATATCACCTTGAAAACATTGCTCGAGCCATGTCTAATAACATGGATTGGCTCAACCTGTATAAACATCGACTTCACCAAACGGGACAATCCTCCATATTACACCGATCGGTCTCGACCTCTACCTACCATTGGCCAACCCGACAAATTAGGATTCCTTTCTGACATTTCTTCAACAAAGACTTAGATTTTCTTCAACACGGTGGCGATGGTTCAAGGAAATACGCTACATCTCGACACTTCCATTCCCTCACGCCATATACTCGATTGTATAGCCATCGAGGAACGCTACCCACATGTTCTCCAAAAGCGGTAGCGATGACCAAGATGCAATGTATGGGATTCACCATTGGTCGGAACGCCAAGAATCTACTACGTGTCGCTTGTCCGTAAGTCTCAACATGCGGTGTTCAAGATTAAAAGTATCGTGGCCATCCAACATGTTGGTCTATCGCCTAAATGGGACTACACTTTTCTCAAGAAGATTGTGGTCAAAAGACAAGACGAAAGGGACTATGCATTCTCAAGTCGACTTTGAGAATTTGAACATCAACGATATTGAAGACATGTACCTTGCCAAAGTTCAAGGTCGCATGAGACAATTTCCAACCAAGTACAACGTGAATTCATCAAGTCACCGCTCATCTTCATCGACGATAGTCATCAAAGAACGTGTTGAAGATCTTCACCACCGCTTGAATCATATCGTAAACGTGTCAACTTCACTCCACCACATGCTTGATCTTCCCGATATCAACCAACTATCACAATTAACGCTCATCAAGAAACCGCTTGGTGTCGTTTATCGCAGTGAACTTCATCGCAATTGCTTGATGGCGGTAATGAGCTTCACAAATTTGGAGATCATACCGAAGATGGTTAGGGACGGATTAGCTTATCGATCAAGGATATACGTGAAAACATTGGGAACCCTAAGCGTTGGAATTCTCGTGATCGGAGGAATGTGAAGGATCGTCACCATGATTGATGAACGGTTGTTCGTGCGGGATCGCCTCGAACGTTGGAAAGTTTTGTTGGTGGTCACCCAAGATCAACATCACCGCTATCAACGCCTGCTCAGACTCCTAGGAACATCACCGCACTTCCGGTACTCCTTGATTTGGTTCTTTCATTAAAAATTTTGGATGTATGATGATATATGTGAATGGCTTGTGCACACATAATTGTACAACCCGTGATTGTCAAGAAAGGACACTGTGGTACGCTTCTTGGCCACAATCCTTATAAAAGGAGCGAAAGCTTCTTATTGTTGAGTAAAACCTATCAAACCTTTCATTATTCAAGGTTTTGCTCAAAAGAACAAGTACTTCCATATGATTTTCAAAACCTCAACCGCTTATATCACTTGTTGAGGGGAGTATTTGAATTAAAACTTTGTTCACAAATTTTTCATAGTGGTCACTCTTCCCAACACTCGAAATGGTCATTTTTATTCTCAAACGCTTCAAAATAACATTTTTATATGCCATTTTTGAGGGGAGAAAATTATGTGATAAGAAATATGTTGTGCAAAATGCAAATGAATCATGTACTTCGAGACTTAACCAACGAATTGACGGTACTAAACTGTTAGTAACTCGAAAAGACTTGTCCTCGACGGGTAATAATTTCAAGCTAGTTCGCTAGTAATGTAAACGTGTCTTGCAAAGGACTTGTCCGAGTAGAAAGTACCATTCGAGAAACTCTTGGTAGACATGAACTCTGACGGGTATGACAACCTTCTTAGGATTGTCTACACCTTCAAGGTAGTTATTAGAGCTAGTTGTCACCTAAAAACTGACAATGTAACTCTTTAACTATGCAACGTAACCGTGTCTCATGGGGATTGTCTATCTTGAGTGGATCAATTCAAAATGTGCGCGCTCTTTCCTCATCGTGCATTTAAACCATTAAAACTCTTTAGCACATGTGGAGGGGAGTATTTATGCAAAATCTTATCTCTCACAAAGGGTTCAAACATGTTTTCATTTACAAACCCTTTGAGAGATTTTTCACAAACAAATGGGTTTTAATGGCAACATAGGTTAGTCATGGAGTTATAAGGTGACTAAGGTTAGGAATAACTGTTCTATGATCCGCCAGAGTCGGAGGGATCTACCCAAGGACGTCACAAATAGTTAGTACTTAGAAGTCCTTAGGTATGATTATAAAAAGGAGAAAATGAGAATCGGAGAAAGAAGGAGTTGAAGAATTAAAAGAAATGCAAAGAAAAGGGTGAAAAGAAATAGCCCTCCAAATTATTCAACTTAGCGCACAATCGGGTTCAATTATATACTCTGTTGTCACTTAGTGACACCAGATTGAAGATTAAAAGTCGTCATGGACCCAAAGGATTTATGCACTAAACCTTCTTAGCCATTCAAGTTTCTCTCAATGTGCTTGTTTCATTCTCACAGGAACCCTATGTAAACTATTGGCTTTCTTAGAGATCACTGGTATTGAAGAAGGAGACCCTCTCCCTAGTCTCCGTCAGAAAACCAAAGCGCACTATTGAGTCTAGAGCCATGAGATTCATCAAAAGATCTCTTAGGAACACTTGACATTTTATCACTTGACGATCACCAAATAAGATTATCGTTGGTTCATATCGAGTCCTTCATGATCTTAGCAACTGCCTAGAACATTTATGAGAGGTTCACATCTGTGATCCTCGGTGATTAAATGGAAACTCCCGCCAGGTCAACATCAAACAGCCCCGACAAGAAGTCACTTGGTAACTCCCGTGGATTATGCGGAGTGTGTCTCAAACGGTCTACATCGTGAGGTGATACTTGTGTACCTCGGCGACTATCTCGAATCAGATGTACTTCGCACATCGCGTTATCTCACTTGTGGGACTCCAGTTCAGAACGGCCTTTGTAAGAATTAGAGTTGTGTTTTCACACTATGTCGTTAACACTCAAGTTCAAACTTGTAAGTGCCGAACACGCTTATTACTAACCGCTTGAAATGTTTTCTTCTTATGGAAGCTCGGAGCGGGATGATCGTGTTGATTCTTCTCATGCTCACGCCAACATCATCACTAATGGAAGTTCTATTCAAAAGCAACACAACTGGTTTAATGATTCTTTGTCAAACCAAAGAATCTACAAAGTTAAAGACTTAGAGAACTTCATCAAGATTGAAATCCAACGCCATAGAGCGTGTGAGCATGTTGAAGAATGACGTGGAGACACTTTGGAGCAATGGGCACTGAGGTAGATCGATGCGCATAACACCATACTATCACTTTCACCACAAAGAACAATGATAAAAGAACAAAGTTAATGATGACGTCAAAGCATAACTGCTCAAAGATAACTATCTCTACATCGGGAGATTGTTCGAATCAAGGCAATTCCTCTCACAAGAAAGAAGAATGTCGAAGACGCCAAAGCTACTATTACATCAATGCCTTCACCGCCTAAATTCATATATACTGAGGGGAGATTGTTGGAATCACTCCTAAACAGATTTCAAGTATTTATATTTCATATGTAATAGGTAGCTTATTATGGCCTTTATGTTTGTTTAAGGTCTAGCTTATGTAGAAGGCCCATAAGCTTAGGCCCAAGCCCATATAAGAAAGGATGGGAACTAGGAGTGTTGCCCTAGCTTCCCTCCTATAAATACTCTTGTAAACCCTCATTTGAGGGTTGGTTGTTCAAGTTACTCTTTCACATTCACTCTCTTTGCCTTAACCGTATTATTACTAAGTGTGTGCGTGGGTGTTTAGCTTGTTCAATCGCCTCTATCTCTTTCTATATTACTTGTGTTTGTAAAACTAGTGACCTAACAAAAACTACCATCACACATAAGCATTGCGCTTCTAATCATCGTAACATGCAGGGTAGGAAACCCAAGGAATTCTACAATGAAAGAATACAACGCGATGACACATCAAAAAATACGAAGAACGAGTCCGACGAAATATGGCACGACGTTCAGAAAGTAGATTACAAGCACTTCCCCAAATTAAAATATCATTGGTGCAGAGCTATCCCTATTGACCACGATAAAGGATTTGATCTATGGGCTTCATGCAAACCTTACTCAGACGTCTGTGACGGGGGACAAGACAAGGAAAGAACAAAAAACAACAAATACTTATGGTCCTCAACCAATGACAAGGAAATAACATTCGAAGTTCGGATATGAATTAACTATGGAGAAGTTAGCAATGATGATAAAAGGAAAATATGGACTGATCCTTGTCTCAGCAAACACAATGAGAACAATTACGAGACAACAACCATTGGCCAGGGGGTCATTGGTCGACAGCATTGGTGCGAAATGATTAAAACCGTTGATGGGGATTCTTGGGCTTCGTGTAATCCTTACGATGACATCTCTAATGGAGGGAGTAATACCAAAAGAGTAGGAACCAATGAATTTCTTTGGAATTCAACAACTGACCATAAACATACCGAGGTACAACGGTCAGGCAGATTAGGATTTAACGATTCGGTGAAAATCAAGTACGGAAACGTGGATACATCTACTAAAAACAAAATTTGGAAGGACTGCATGAATGAAGATAATCAAGAGACTCTTCACGATACTAGTAACTCAGCAATTGATAACCAGCCATACACGAGACAAGATTGTAATTACGGGATTGTGGACAACTCAAGTGAAATTAAAGACTACTACATTAAAGGAACCATTGACAAAGAACCCCGGTACAAGGTAAGTACGACTGACTTTGAAGATGAGGAATATGCGCAAAACAGATGCTGCTACTTGGGATACAATATAAAAAACCGCCACCTATTGTCACCGACAGATTCGTATTCACTAGGTATCACTTGGGACCAGATGAAAAGTTTTGCAAGGTTCGAAAAGTGGGAATCAAGGAATACGACCGCACGACTCCCAATGTCACCGGATCCGAATAACTTGATGAAGGACATTGAAGAGGTCGGGAAGTCCAAAGGCCCCATAGAAGCTCCTCATGCTACCGAGTCTAACTTAAAGATCAGAAATAAAGAAAAGTGCTCTTCGGAGAAAACCCTAATTATCCCTTTCTTTTATTTTATTTCCATTTCTGTAGGGTTTTGTGTTTTCTAACTATTTTGCAGGAAACAAGGAAGTAATTGTTCTTTATTTGTCGATCTCGAACATAGTTACAACAGAACTCATCTTGGTGATTATGCCGTAACCAACCTTTTAGCAAAGCAGTAATTCTTGACGCATTACCAATTACGGTAATACCATCTCGGTGGTTAGGCCATAACCACTGCTTTGCGACTTATGTCGTTTTGCCGCACACGAACTCCTCAAAAGAGTTATGACGTAACCTTCCTCTCGCTTTAATTCTTTCATTTTAAACACGGTAACCTTGTATTAGTATTTTAAATGAACTTTGTGGGTATGTTCCTCAGAAACCCTCACGAGACTTCACTCGTCCACTGGGACACCAAGTGGTTTAAAAGGCTTGTTGCATTCGCTAAATACAACCGTGATTCCTACGAAAGTGAGTTAGTGTTAGATCGATATACTTTAATCAAACTAACTTAACTAGCTTGTTAAGGTTTAATAACCTCGGATAAATCCTAAGTTATTAACAAAGAAACACCGAGCAATCTTTATTAAGTACGCGAATTTACTTAACAAAGCTAAGAAGAATAACTTTATTATAAACTCTAAATCGCTTATTATGCGATACTCTAATACAACTCTAAGATAATCAACTTTTCTCTAAAATACTAATTGTAAACTCTAAAACTCTTTTCCAAATCGCACTCTAATGCCAATCTAGGAGTCCTTTTATAGGCTCAAGGATATCCTAGTCGGTTTACAATTGATAACCTTGTACGACAAGTAATCTAAACATGGAATACAATACTTTCCATAAACGAATATAACAGTTCTTTTGTTCTAGCAAGATTTTGACTTCATCTTGCAAGACTTTGACTTTGTCTTTTGCAAGATTTTTTGACTCTTTGACTTCTTCCAAGATTTCTGCGACTTACAAGACTTTCATATCTTAAGTACTTTGATATCTTCAAGACTTTCATATCCCAACAATCCTCCCTAACTTGAATTCTACTTGCTTGACTTCAAGTTCCTTTGTGAATATATCTTTAACGACTTCATCTTTAAAATGGATTGTTTCTTAGTCTTTAGATTGTATCTCGTAATATCTCGTGGTTGTCAAAGTATCTCTTAGAATTGTTCTCTTCACAAGAAGATCCAAAGAATCTCCATCTTTTCGTAAACACAAGAACATATGACAATTTGTACATTAATTCAGTTTAAGTTGCATACTATTCTCATCACTTCCAAGTGAATCATTGAAAATTTAATGGATTTAGAACTCTTTACCAAAACCATTATCTCGGAGTAGCCAAATGTTTTGGTGTAAGACCATGGTACATTGATAACCATATGATTTTTAGCAAACCACCATTATCAATGATTTGTTTTGTCTTTACCAAAAGTGTACCTTCGGACTAGTCGCTTCTTCTATCTAATGGTGAACTAATTACCAATAATGGTTTTTCCATCGCCTTTACCACAAGCCATTTTCTTGTGGGCTAGCCAACTCTTCACATTATCGATATGGTGAGTTGATGACCATCCAACTTATTAGCAAGTTGTCAACTAAAACGGATTTGATATATCTTTACCGAGCCGTTTGCTCATGGATTAGTCAATCCTTTTGTAACCATGGTGGATTGATAACCTATTGATGTTATCATCACAAAACCATTTATTCAACCTTTATTTCAAAAATATTTATTACTTAGCAAAAGATTTCTTCTAAAATTCATTTAAGCGGTTTAGTTCAAAACAAGATTTCTTTGATGAAAATATCGTTCGATCAAGAAGACTTTGAATAAAAGTACCGATATATCAAAAAGTATTTATTTAAATAAAATTCATACCATTATAGATCATTCTCGACAATGGTAGTCCACCTATAAACAAATTGACAACCATGCAAGCGGTTCATTAGCCTCTTCTACTTCCAATCCATGCTCTAGCATTCTTCTCATGAGCTCAACTGTAAGAGGATATCTTCTTTCGCAAACATGTGTATCATTGTTCCATTTTCTAGCTCCAAAACATGAACTCAGATTCTTCAAAGAATCTCCAAGAAACTATTTCCCGACTTTCTTGATTCTTCCGATATATCATCGTGTTTCTTCTTGATTTCCCACATAGTTATGAGATCACCATTTAAAACCAAACCAATCCTTCTAATGGATTATCTTCAAAATAAGTCTTCACAACATGATATAAGTAGAATAGATCTACTCTATCTATAATATGCAACAAATCCTATAGCCTTTTGAAAACTTTGAAGCTTTCATCTTCTTTATGAAAACCATATAATCTCCATTCTTAGATTTCACAACTTTGAAAACACTAATCTTTGATCTGCTCATCTTCATGTCATTATCTTCCTTTGTATAATCAAAATCTACCACTCGAGATAATTCTTCAATTCATCACTAGTCTCGCATCTTAATTCAACCTTTTCTTTCTTTGAAAACCGAACATCTGTAACAGGTTTTTCTTTTCTCTTTAAGCACTTCTTCCTTTCGACTTGATCAATGAGCTTCTTCTCTAAAGTCTTTAATGCCTGCAACATCTTTCTTATAAGCTTCTCTCTCAAAGATCATATAATCTTTTCATATCCACATAATTTAGCTTCGCAATCCTTTAAATCCTCTCGCTTTTTAAATATACCATCATTGCATTCCTTTCTTTAGCTAAATTAGGTCTTCTTTGCATATATCGAAGTGTAGGTGGACTCAGAATGGTTCAAGAGCTCGAGATTCAATTCCTCATGTAATTTCGAGTCGCTTCTATTCTCGAGCTTCTTGAGCTTCTGTTCTTCTTTATATTTAGCATTTAACTCTTCTTGAACTTTTCTCGTTGCACTTCATTCCTAGCAACTTCAATTGCTCTAAGTTCCGCCAAAGTAAGTTTCTTTTCTTAGTTTCAAATGTAATACCTTTCCCTTTGTCTTTAGGATCAATTGCAGTTGAGAAGCTCTTGGTTGTTCTTCTTCTTGTACATCTCTAATAGTAACTCCTCCTCTTGGTTGTGACAAATCTAACATTGTAGCAATTAATTCATCATCACTCGCAAATGAATAGGTTTGAATGTAGCTTCCTCCTCTTCTTCTATACTTGATTGTAGAAGGACCCGACTTCTTCTTCAAAATTCAATACCCTCGAGTTATTGGTGTTATTACTTCTTGCCTAGATGTATCATGAAAATCAAGACTTTGATGTTCAAGACCTTGATCATCGGTACCTTGAACTTGCACTTCTTCTTCTTGTTCCTCGTAATCAAATAATCTTTCTCGCAGACTTACGATTCTTTCTTCCGTAACATCTTCTTTCAAATTTTCCTTTTCAATTCCTCCCCAAGTTGATGTAAGATGGTTTAGGAACCTTCTTTTGTTTTAATTCCTTTGAAGTTGTTTACTGACGTTTGTTTTTTAACCCATAAATTGAAACCTTGAATATAGGGTTTAATAAAATTCCTCAACCGGATATACTTACGCCTCAACTTCCTAAGTGCTTTAGCTTGACTCTCAACAGTCTTGTTCAACCGAACTAGCTCCCTTGTCAAAGCATAATTATCCAAAGTCAAACCTTCACGAGGTATAGTATGATCATCACCTTGAAGATGTGAATGTGCCTCAAATGAGAACAAGCGTTGAGGAGATGGAGTAGGTGTTCTCTCAATCTCGCTTGAACCTCGTGGCTTGGAGAACAAGACTCAGAAGATGCAAGACTTCAATAGAAGCGATTTTGTGAAGCGGTACCTTGTTCGTAATCAAGACCTTCACTTTCTTCATCCTCTCCACTTCATCACGCACGGCAGAACAACTTCCATCATTGTAGTAGTTAATGGAATATCTCCACCTCTGAACAAATTACTTCGCCTAGCCATGAATGTAAATATTTTGGCTTGTTGCACAATGACAGTAACAAAGCAAAGGGTTTTGGAACATCGACCAATTGCTTGTTTAAGAAAACTCAGATAAACTGGGGTACATCAACCATTTTGACCCAGAGAAATATGTGATAGCATCCCATCCAAAATAAGCCTTGAAAATTAAACATTCTATCAAGAGCTAATCCAACCACCGCAGATGCTATATTTGACCCAAACGCTCCCAAGATGTACTTTTAGAACTTATGCAATGGAGCAATACATGAATCAAGAACTTCCATTGAGGATGAATAATGCTTTCTTGAATGTTTGTTCATCAAAGATCCTTCATAACCAAGATTCCTAAAAGTATCCCAAATCGCTTGCTTGTCAAATCGAATTGCCCCATCTTCATCACCAAATAATAAATCTTCTCGAATAGAGGCTTCGTAATCTTGATAGTCCGTCCGAATCGTTGATCTAATATAGTATTCATCCTCCTCCATATTTTCCCCTAGCATTAGCCCAAAATTCTTGAATCCATGGTTCAATTATATCCGCTCAACTAAAAGAGCATAACTAATAGGCGACCCAAGAAGATAATCAATTATATCATAGAAAGCCACATTCGCCTCGGTCCTTGTCCAAATTAGCCACCATATTGTGCTTCAAATGCTTAAACGATTCACCATTGTTGAAAAGTAAGCACAATAAAGATTGTATCGAATAATAAAGAGATGGTGATTGGGAGATAAGTATGGAAAGATGTAAAGTAATAATATGAGAGGAAAATCGAAAGTAGTTATTTATAGGTGAGATTTGAAAATCACAACCTAAATAACAAAGTTACCGCTACTACCAATTACCCATCAATATTACCGTTGGAACATTGATTTAATACGACAAACAAGATTTTCCACATAAGCAAGATTTTCCCAAGCAAGATTTTCCAAGCAAGACTTTCGGAAGAATCGATGATTTGCCAAATACCTTCATATAAACTAAGTATAAACAAGCATCCTCCCTCAAGCAATACATGTGACTATACCTAACACCTTATAGTCCTCCCCTTAAACATAGCTTAGTAGTTAATCATTCCAATGCTCACGACCAAGTGATTGAATCGTGACACATCAAAACCTTTGTGAGTAAATCACTACATTGTCATCCGTGTGAACTTTAACCACATTAATGAGCCTATGCTCATAGCAATCTCGATAAAGTGATGCCTAATCAATATGCTTTGTCTTGGAATGATACACGTGATTCTTCACAATACAAATAGTACTCTCATTATCAATATTGATAGGAGTATTCTTAAAATTGAACCCATAATCTAAGAGTTGATTTTGCATCCACAAAACTTGACCACAACAACTTGCGCAGCCTACATATTCGCCTTGAGATGATGTTGCCGCAATTATCCGCTTCTTGCATTGCCGTGAGACTAACCTTCTTCCAAGATATTGGCATCCACCAGTTGTGGATCTTCTATCATAATTATCACCGCATAGTCACTATCCGAAAAAGCTTCTAAGTGAAAAGGTGACTCTTTAGGATACCACAACCCCAACTTAGGTTGTTGTTTCAAATAATGTAAAATTCTCTTCACCGCATTCATGTGAGAGATCTTAGGTGAGACTTGATATCTTGCACATAAACAAACCGCAAACATGATATCGTGCCTTGATGTAGTAAGATACATAAGAGAGCCAATCATAGATTTGTATAACTTGACTTCAACAGTCGTCCATCTTCATCTTTACCCAATGAATTGATAGATTTAATAGGTGTAGTAATGACCTTCATATCATCAAAATTAAACTTCTTAAGTATATCAGAACATACTTGTCTTGGCTAATGAAAATTCCTTCCTTGACCTGCTTAACCCGAATTCCTAAAAAGAATGTTAACTCTCCCATTGAACTCATTTGAAATTCCTTCTCGCATCACCGCTCAAACTCCTTAACCATGGATGTTTGGTAGCCCCAAAGATGATATCATCCACATAAACTTGAACTAACATGATATCCTTCTTGTCTCTCTTGATAAACAAAGTCTTGTCAATAGCTCCTCTCCGTATCCATGTTGTAATAAGAATGTAGAGCCTCCCATACCAAGCTCTAGGTGCTCGATGAAGACCATAAAGAGCCTTAACCACCTTATAGACTTTGTTTGGATGTTTAGGATCTTCAAAACCTGGAGGTTGTTTCACATACACTTCTTCCAAAATAGTGCCATAAAGAAAGGCACTCTTAACATCCATCCGATAGACTGAAACCCATATAAGAAGCAAAAGCAAGAAAGATTCTAATTGCTTCAATCCTTGCCACGAAGCAAATACCTCATCATAATCTACCCCTTCCTCCTGCCTATAACCCCGAGCAACTAACCTAGCTTTGTTTTTGATAACATTGCCTCTTTCATCTCTTTTGACTCTAAAACCCATCCGGTTCCAATAACTCGCTTCCCATCCGAAGATCACATAAACCCAAACTTCTTGAAGTTTAAATTGAAGAAGTTCTTCCTGATAGCTTCATTGACTTTCTTTAGTTAAAGCTTGAGCAATATTCTTGGGTTCCTCTTGAGAGATGAAACAAGTAAATAGGTGTTTGATGGTCCTTATGATTTAGCTTTGTTTGTTTATACACAAAGCTAAGTAAAGCATTGTGAGGTTTTGTGAAACCCTTAGCTTTGTGTCTTGTCATAACTCCAAGTAGAAGGACCAATGATTTGATCGCTTGGATGATTCTTATGAATTGTAAGATTGGTGACCGTGGAACTTCATATGTATCATCTAAGTTAGTATAATCAAGACCTTCATTGGAATCGTGAAAATACCTTCATCTTCAAGCCCATCATCGCTTCTTCTAACCTGTGCATGGTAGGATCATCCAAATCATCTAAAGTATCATCATCAGTGCAACAAAGATTTTGGTCAAAAGCATCTGTCCAAAGCACTTGTGAGAATACTTTGCGCCTTGTTCTTCTTCTTTGCCTCTTCATAAGCTCTCCTTTGTTCATCGCTGTAAGAATGTGCTAATATATCTTGAAGAAGCATCCGATTAAGTTCCTCTTGAATAGATTGATCCTCACAGATAATGAGGATTGTGGAGCAACAAGATCAGATTTGGAGAATCAAGATTTTGCTTAGGAACAACGCGAGATTTTGTTGTGAATGTAATCGATCTAATATGAACATCATGAACAACATATTGGATATCTTCTTCAGTGTGCAAAGGTTGATTTTCTTCTCTAACAGGAACATAATTCATCGAAGGAGATAAAATCTCAAGATCAAACATCCAATCAGGACCTTTTCCTTTCTCATTGTCTTGATCTTCTAGAAACTCAACATGAAGACAATCTTGAATCTTCTTAGAAACTCTATTGTAGACTCTAAAGCCTTTACTGTTAGTGCAATATCCCAATAAGTAACCTTCTTCAGACTTGCCATCAAACTTCCCCAGATTATCAATGGTGTTCAAAATAGTGAGAGGGCATCCAAAAGGCTTCATAAAACGAATGTTGGGTTTATTGCCCATCGCTGAATTCATAGGGTGTCTTCATCTCGTGGTTTGGTGACAGAGACCCCTGTTGAGTACATAGCATGCAGATTTACAACACGCCCAAAATTGAATAGGAGATGGGAATCGCTAGCATTGTTCTAGCCGCTCAATCAAAGTCCTATTCTTTCTCTCTCTCGCAACACCATTTTGTCGTGGTGTTCTAGCAATACTAAACTCCCTCTTATGCCTTTATTTGCACAAAAGTCATCCATAGGCTTGTTCTTGAATTCGGTTCCATTGTCACATCTTATACCTCTAACCTTGAGTCTTAATTGGTTTTCAAGTGCTATTATTAGAGTCCGAATAGCATCAAAAGTATCATCTTTAAAGCCCAAAAGAAAACCCACTGAATCTACTACAATCATCAAGAATAACCAAACAAGATTTCTTCTTATTTAAACTTGCCACAGAGACAGTCCAAATAAATCCATATGTAACACTCCAATGGTTCTCTAATAGTTCTTTCCTCAAGCTTCTTGCAGAAGCTTTGTGTTGTTTACCCTTCTTGCATGCCAAACATGATTGATCATTCTTGTAAGTCTTTGAAGGTAAACCTCTAACTAAATTACCTTTGACCAGTTTGTTGATGTTATTGAAATTCACATGGCCCAATCTTTTATGCCATTGATGTGCCTCTTCAGATGTTGCTTTAGCCACCAAACATGTGGCTCTTCCATAGGAATGTAGACTCTTCATGTCTAAACTATACACATCATTTGTCCTTGGTACTCCAAGTACTACCAAGTCATCATCAACGTGTTTGAAGTCAAGAAAGGATGAGACATTCGTGTCGTTGAATAACACAGATGCTTTTATCACAAATTTGAGAGACCGACAACAAGTTGAACTTTAGCTCCTTCACATATCCGACATTCTCAAAATCGATTCTTCCGCCTTTAATTGTTCCTTTCCCAAGAATCCTTCCTCCATTGGGATCATTCCCAAATGCAACTTTTCCTCCACTAATATTTCTAAAATCGACACAGGATCTCTTTATCGCCATACTTCCGAGCAACTACTATCTACAATAAGATGATCTTTAAGCTCCTCTTCCGGGTTGCCCCGCATACAAAGAAAAGAGTTAGAAACTTTTAGGAACCCAAGCCATTATCGACTTGTGTTTCTCGAGGAGTTACAAACTCAAATTCTTTGAGTATGTAATTCCCACTATCTTTCAAATGATGATCCAAAATTATCTTATGATTTTTAGCATGTGGATTTTCAAAACTCTCGGTTTTTCAACATAAATCTTTTCACCGATTTTTAGCATTTTCTTGTGTCACAAAACATCCGATTCACTTTTTGTTAAACGTACTATATGTCCCTCGTGAAGATTTTCCTTTTAATCCATTCAGCTTTAATGTGGTTCCCGTGATCTAGATCCCTATATGAATTGTGATACCTTCTAGGTTGATAGTGAGATCTCCTACAATTTCTATCCCAAGTAGGGTTATCAAGACTTTGTTTCGAAAGCAAGATTTGAAAAGTCTTGTGAGATCTTCAAGGTCTTCTCGATGTGGTATCTATGATCCGATGTGAAGTTTCGTGATTAACCCTATTTGAATTAGTCCAAACCGGTTTGTGCTCTAGGTCTCTCGGTTGGTAGACTTATTCCTTGGAAACTTGCTTAGATATTCGAGTGTTTGTCACAATCTTTGATTAAGTGAGTAGAACTATAACACACAAAACACGCTTTTGACCCATATGACCAAAGTGATTTCTTCTATGTCTATGCCCAAAATTATTTTGCTTTCTTGAAGACCGATAAAACTGCTTTGAGCAAAATTATCCCAAAAGGTTTAGCAAGATCTGTTTTGAAAAGATTTTGCGTGGTAGGTATCGCTTGTTGAGCAAGACTTTGGTTTAAAGGTACTACTTGATTTTGAACATTATTTTCAACAGCTTTCTTTGGGTTTCTCGGTCCTAGATTGAGCAACAAGCTTTTTCCTAAACTCTAGACTGCCTACTCCAAAACGAGAAACATCGTGCCTAGAGGATGATGACTAATGGGATGAGGAACGACATGATAACCATTGTCTTTCTTATATTCGAGGTGGTTCACTTATCGAGCCCTCATTACTAGATGAATCTACATAGTTAATGAGCTCATCATCACTAGTGGTTATGTCCTCAAAACACCATCATCCCGATCACTAGTTTAGTTTTCATCTATGTTACTAAAGTCCATTCCAAATCCTAAGCCTGTTCTAATGTAAGCCCTTCTCTGCTTTTCAACATAAGCAACATGGGACAAGCGAGACTCTCCCAAGCAAAGAAACTTAGCTAACAAATCATCTCTTTCCTTAGTTAATTTCTCAATTTCAAGAATTTTACGCTTTAGTTTCCATTCACTAAGTTTTAACGGTAATCCTGTTGTTCATACTTTTCACCAAGCCATTTCATCATTTTCATGTGTTATGATTTTAGCTTCTATAGACTCTAAAGTGATTTGATAACCCGCTACCTCGCACCTAGCCCTAATACAATTATCTCTTTCAATCACATAATTGTTAAGCGTTTTAGATAAAACTCATAACAGCTTTGAGCATACCTCGTAGATAGAGACCGAGTTGGTGAAGTAGCCACCATAGCAAGAAGAACAGGATCATCTTCACTTTCTTTGCTCCAATCAAATCCTCCAAAGCCATCATCGATTCCAAAGCAAATGTTCAGATTCTTTATCAAAAGCGATGCTCCGGTCAATGCTTCCACCGTGTCTTCAATCAGATCTTCCATCGCTACCATACAAGAAGTCACCGGTTCATCATCAAACTCTTCACTCCACCAACTTCGATAATTTCTCTTGAGCAACCAAAGCCTTTGTTTCGCTTATTGGAATTTCCTTGAGCTCAAGTTTAGGCTTTTCGAAGTTCTGCTTTGCTTTGATACTTAGCAAACCCCGCACTCCTTGCAAAGTGACCCGCCTTTTGACAATTGAAACATTCAATTTTAGATTTGTCAAAGTTATTCCGTGTTTTGGTTTGAAATCAATACTTTTGCTCGCCTTCATCATGTACTTTTTGATCCTTGAAGTGATCATAGCAACTTGCCACCGATATCAATTTCTTCAAGTGCATCTTCTTCAACTGCTAGATCCTCTTCATAAGTGATGTAAGCTTGCTTGTTGTGCAAAGAAGGAGCACACAACTTCATCCGAGTGCAAAGTGGTAGATGGTGGGGCCTCACGAGCATATGATGGGGATTGTAAACAAGAAGATTTTGAGAAACAAGATTGAGGAGAAGCAAGATTTTGGAAGTCTCGCTTCTTCTTTCGATGATAGAAAAGCAATACTATGAGATTTGGAATTTGGTTGACCACTCATCTCATGTTCATACACCTTCGCTGATGATAGAGATCATCAAAGTCCATAACATCCAATCCTTGTTGTCCTCCTGATCATAGTAGCAATCACATGCCATGTAGATGGCAAACTCTTAGAAACTTCAAATTAGCATCCTCAATCGATACTTGTGCCTTGTATAACTCCAACATGTTGAGGAGATTCAAACCTATCATATGCAAGATCAAGACTCTCTTTCTCCCATCGTGAAAGTTTCAAACTGTTGTTTCAAAGAAGTTTCAAGCATCTTCTTAGAGGCTTCATTCCTCCAAATCTGGTCTTGAGAGCAGCCCAAAGTCGCTTAGCATCTTTAGCATCATGAAACTTGAGAAGATGTCCATCGGAATGGCGTATAAGAGAATGTTTAGATCCTTCTCTTGATTCCTTAGGGTTCTTCCGGTAAGATCGCTTTTGTCTCAGAGGTTGTCCAAGAACAACAATGGATCTGAAACTACTTCATTCCCATTCACAATTACATTCCATAAAGCATGGTCCAGAATGGCAATATATCGCCTCATCTTCATGCACCGTAGATCATATTCTCCTTCTTGATTATTGGAATTCGAGTGAGGTGATTGAGGGTGGTGGAACGACCTTCATCGACATCTTGAATATTGTTGAAGTAGGGTTTCTTCCTAGTCGAGTTTCCACACAAGCTCGATACCACTTGTTGGATCGATATACTTTAATCAAACTAACTTAACTAGCTTGTTAAGGTTTAATAACCTCGGATAAATCCTAAGTTATTAACAAAGAAACACCGAGCAATCTTTATTAAGTGCGCGGAATTTACTTAACAAAGCTAAGAAGAATAACTTTATTATAAACTCTAAATCGCTTATTATGCGATACTCTAATACAACTCTAAGATAATCGAACTTTCTCTAAAATACTAATTGTAAACTCTAAAACTCTTTTTCCAAATCGCACTCTAATGCCAATCTAGGAGTCCTTTTATAGGCTCAAGGATATCCTAGTCGATTAACAATTGATAACCTTGTACGACAAGTAATCTAAACATGGAATACAATACTTTCCATAAACGAATATAACAGTTCTTTTGTTCTAGCAAGATTTTGACTTCATCTTGCAAGATTTTGAATTTGTCTTTAGCAAGATTTTTGACTCTTTGACTTCTTCCAAGATTTATATACTACAAGACTTTCATATCTTCAAGATTTTGATATCTTCAAGACTTTCATATCCCAACAATGGGTTTGTTTTCAATTTTATTTTGTCTTTTAGAATTATACTTGTCGGTATTGTGATTTCGTGGATTGAAGTTTGTTCATGATGCTTATACGAAGGCACGCTCCGCTTCGTGGGCCTTCATTCTTTATGGAGCAAATTTCGTGGAAGTTCTCGCCTAATTCTACTTTTCTCTTCACCTTTATTTAATGCTTAGTACAAAAGGGACTTTGTACAATTCAAGTAGGGGGACGGGTGTAGAATTATCTCTTGAACATTATTTCGCCCTCATTTTTCTAGTTTATTTTGAAAAATTATGCCATTTTAAAAATTTTGACATGTTTTTCTTAACCTAACTAGATTAGACCTTAGCCAAGCACATACAACCCTTGATATTATATGGTGAGATTAGCCTTATCCGTTTCCAATATTTTACCCCAAATCCACCAAATTATGAGTGTACCGGTAGCTTGTAAACTTTAAAACTTGTCCTTTGCATCATTTCGAGACCATAGACGAGGTATGTTCAGTTAGCTCGATGTATTTGGACTTTTTAGTTTTAGAAGGCAATATTATAGGATTATCACCCAAACAACCTACCATTGTGTCTCTATCGATTAGTCACCTCGACTTTTCGACCCCCATGTGAAACCCTTTTGTTGCACTCATCTTTAGTGCAAGATACCCCTAGATACACCTTTCTGAGCCATTCCTTTCATTTTGTTAACCCGATATTTTGTTTCCATACACCTATACACCTTAGCCTACCCTATAGTCTTTATTTGTGATTGGGAAGTCATCATTTGCATAAGTTCAAGGATCAAGTGGAAAGGTTCGGAAATCACGCTTTCATCGACAACATTCCTGAAGATCATTGAAGACCCCCAGTATTCCCATTGTTCATCTCAAGTGGGGGGATATTATGTTATTATAGTTATGTTGAAAAAAAATAGTTGTTATGATATTGTAAATTGTGATCATATAAACAACAAGTCTAATGACTTAAAACAGCTTAAACACAAATACAATTTAGATCAGAGGAATATAGGGAATTCCTGGGTCGTTAAGTCCCACGGAGGATGAATTGGTGTTTAAACAACTCAGATGATAGAATGATCACTAAGGATAGCAATCAGTAGGGTTTTGGATGGAAAATTACCTAAAGAAAAGATTTACAAATAAAAGCGACTTAAATGCAAATTAAAAGAAATAAAAGATAAAATTTATTAAATAAACGCTATCACTATTTTTACAGATCGATGAACGTTTATTTTATAAAACCTAAAACTTAAAACTTACGTTTAAAATAAAATTACGTCTACGTATAAAATAAAAAGTGAGTTTTAAAGAAATAAAAGAGCTACAAATATGAAAATGATATTTTTATAATCCTAATAATAAAAGAAAATTATTAGAAAAATAAAATTATTTTTACAACTATTTATTTATTTATTATTAATTAAAAACTATTTATTAAGTATTTAAAATGCACTAAAATACAAGAAAATACAAAATTAACCTAGAAAAATGAAATTATAACTTAGAAAAGTCTAAAATATGATAAAACTTATTTTAAAACTAAAAATATATTTTTTAGACTTTATATGTATTTATTATTAATTTAAAACTATTTAAAACTAATAAAAATGCTAAAAAATACTTTTTAAACTAAGAAAATTATGGAAAAATACTTTTTATTACTTTTATATTTATCTTAACCTAAGAAAATTGAAAAATCATTTTTTTAAGCTTTTTCTGATTTTTTAGTATTAAAAGCTATTTAAAAATGATTAAAAACTATTTAAAATAAAGAAAAATAGCAAACAGTGTAGGAAAAATCTGATAAATTCAGGAAAATGTTAAAATATTATTTAGAACCTAGGAAAAATAGAAAAACATATTCTTATGTGGAGGATATGGGATCTGATGTTAAACTGCTTATGATTAAGCACTTTAAAATAAGCAATTGAGCACTAAAGACCTCCAAAGCAAGACAGAAGCTAAAGTACACTATAATAAGCCTAATTCAACTAATCAATACTACTCTAGACCACTAATGATGCATTAACTAAGAATGAGCTTATGAGATTAAGAATACAAAACAAATGATCAAGGGGCTACTTTAAGCACATGCACAATCTAAACAAATAAGCTAAAAGGGAAAAGCAGTTATTAGGACTTAAAGTAGACCTGGCCTACTATACTTGGACCAAAGACCAGCTCCTCACAAGCTTGAATGAAGCTTGTGAGAGGTCTGCAAGAAGTGCCTGTGCACACTCAGTGTGCACAGGGCATTTCATGCCTAATTGGAAGCTTATTTAGAGCTTATTAGAGCTTGATAAAAGGAAAACCAAATTGATATCTCTACACTAGACCTACTGCTCTTTCAAATCCCAAAGTCTCATAGCTTTTGATGAAGAAATGAATCAATGGGACTTCAACAAAGTTTTGCAAAAACCTGTCTTTCCAAGTTTTGACTTTTTAAAACAGAAATGGAAATTTGACTTTCTTGAACTTTGCTTTGATTTTATGGATTGAACATGTTATAATAGGTTATGATAAGATGATTTTCAGCTAAAGTATCTAGATATAAGCTACTGTGATGAGAATTGTATCTCAAAATCCTAACAGTTAACTGTTAGGATTAGATTAACATCATTTTGACTTTTCTACTAAAAAGGATTGGTTTTATTGACTTGTTTGAACTACTAGGATCTAAAGTAATGTAAAATTACAACAATTAACTACTAAAACACCTTATAGCACAGTTAACTGTTTTAAAACAAACACCCCTTAATATGACAGTTATGAAGCTTATATTACTAAAACAAGTTTTTAAAGTAAGAAATCTATTTATTATCTTTAGTTATATATAATAAAACAAGATTAAACTAGAATTAACAGTATTAAAACACATATACTAGAAATGCAAAATATTAAGAATTTGCTTACAATATGAGTTCAAGATCAAAAACTGAAAACTGAGATCAAAGGATCACTTCTACTACCTCCCATGAGGTTCTAAACCCAAAAGCAATCCAAAATAAACACTGCACCATTCTTGATCTTCATTTCTCTTGTCTTTTTATTTTTCACTAATTTTTAAGTAATTTTTGGAAATTTTTGAGTTTATAGTCTAAACTGGATTATAAGATTTCTAATAGCTTACAGAAGCTTTAGATAAAGCTTATATGAGCTTTTGAGTCCACTACAACAACCATTAACAACTTTTGATATTTGAACTTGAAATTTGAAAATGCACAAACTGAAATAAAACTGAAAACTTTAAATTGCTTATTGAAAAGGAGTTACAATACACTGAGATTACTTATTTAAAAGCTTGAAAGCTTAAACAAACACTGGAAAGTTAAAAAAAACTTAAAACGACATTAACTAAACTAATCTACTCTACTTGGTTCTACAGCTTGCTTCTTTCTCTTATTTATTGATTCCATTCTCATCCTTGTCGACATCTGAGAATATCCCACCTCATTCCAGCTATCAATTCATCTGAATCGTCCATGTGTAAAAATGGCGGGAAAAGTCTTATGAGCAGTATCTCGCATTAAATGAGTGGGAGGTTGGTTTGCAAGGTGGAGGGGTGGAGGTGACAGGTTGGTATGAGCTGGAAAGGAGAAAGTGAGGTGGGGGTGAGCAGGTGTCGGGGTGAAGAGGTAACAGGTGTTGGGGAGGGTGGATGAACAGTAGAGGCGCGTGTTTCTCTGTTTTAAATATTGGGTCGGGTCTGGTTTTGGGCTTGGGGTTGGGCCAGTAGTTGGTTTAGGTTTTAGGATTGGATTTGGATAATAAATAACAAAAGGACCAAAACTGTAATTCCTGCAAACTTGAAGGACTGATCTTGATAAGTTTTCCAAAGTTGTAATAAGGACCATTCCTGCCATTATTGATTAGTACAAGGATAATTTTTGACTATTTTCCATTTTTAAAACATCCAAGGACTATAATTGCCATTTTTGAAACTTAAAGGGCTTAACTTGTAATTTTCCAAAATTTCACCATAAGGACCATTTTTGTCATTTATAAATAGTACAAGGGTGTAGTTTGATAAATTTCCATTTTAAAACACCCAGGGACTAATTTTGACACTTTTGCAAAGTTGAGGGACCAAAGTTGTAATTTTGAGATTTTAAACTTCAAAGGATTATTTTGAACAACTTGTGAATCCCAAGGACCTAAAATGATATTTTACAAGTTTTTGAATTACGTGGACTAGATTTGACAACTTTTGTAACTTGGGGACTAAAGCGCCAATTATGCAAACTTAATACGCTTTTCACCGATTTTGATGTTTTGCATTTAAAACATATAAAACACTTGTTTGTGATATTTTCATCATTTTGATGCATTTCTGAGTGTTTTCAGATGTTTTTGGCATTCTAACGGTATAAAAATGATGAGTATTTAGACACTCATCAAAGTGCGATGTTATAAGCACTGTAGTATGAGCTTTATTGATTTAGTATCGAGGAGGCCACCTCGGTCACATTTGAAGATTGGAGTTGGTAACTATGCCAACAGTTGGAGAAAAGGTAGTGTGCCCATCACGACGTCCTCTAATGACACATCTACCTTGCATTTCATGATCCGTTTTCTTGACTTCAAAGCTTGAACTTTGGGCGGACGGTAAGTGGTGATGACTTGGTTATACATTTAGACTACCTGCTTGTTTTTTATTTTACACCAATTATATATCCCATGTATTATCCTACCCTTTAGTCATGAAGCGTGTCTAGGTTATGCAGCCAACAATCTTTGGTGTCTTGGCCATGGATTTGGTCATGTATCATTGATTTTGTCCACTTCACCGTTACATGTTAGTAATGATGAGTCACCCCTTAACCTTTGTTGTGTCTACCCATATTGCCTTCGAGAATTGTTTAGCCCTTAACTCTAGTGGTGGAGATTTGTGAAACCGCCAAGCTTATGATAGAATACATGCTATGACTGTGCGATTGAGTGGTCACCCCGAAATTGACACTTAGAATAGTTAAGAGATTTGAGTGTTTTGTTCCCCTTTCGTGAGGTGTTCAGTTTTGTTTTATTCTAGCATAAGGGATTTGTAAACTCATATTCTCCAGGTTATGGAAGATATCTTTTTAGAAATCTTTCTAATAAGGTCTACTTAAGGGCAAGTAGAGTTTAAGTGGGTGAATATTTGATAACATCAAATAGTCCTGAATATTAAGTGTCAATTTCCCCCGATAATGCTTGTAATCTATATCATTAATATGGATTTATACTTGTTTTCCATTGTTTCCACTTTCAGGTAAATTACAAGCATTGGAGCTAAAGAGACGCGCAACTGGAGAAATATCTAAAGATTTATCACGGTATGCTACTTTGAAGAAGTTACGTGTAACTCGTCTCTCACATTACCGTAACTATTGCGTGACTCGAAAACCAACTTATCGGGTGACGGTAACTCTTCCCAAAGGTTACAACGTAACTATATTAGGTCAAATGAGGTTCCACGTCTGAAACTTACGCCGTAACTCGCATCAACTATGACGTAACCGAAGTTAATTGAATACTACGGCATAACCACTTATTAGGTTATGCCGTAACCAGCAGATCTAGTGTAAAATACGAAGAAATAGAAGGTTACGGTGTAAATCTTGTTATGGTTACGCCATAACCCAGATCTGGCCTATAAATACCCCATGAATTCCAAAGATTTCTAGTCATCCCATTCCACACACGACACTCGTGAGAACGTGGGAAAAAGCTCAAGGCGGTCTAGAGGAGCATACGGAGTTGTCTCAAGGAGAAATCACTCCCCACGATAAGCATTAGCATTTTATATTTCTTTACTTTCAATTCATGTATTTCGTACCTTTGAATATTGAATTGATTTGCATGATTACTATGAGCTAAGCACCTTTTGGTCTTGGCCTAGTTATGATTCCTAATTGTTTTGTTTGCGTTTACTTTACTTCCGCATAATTATTTCTAAGTGGATGCATGCATAGTTTATTGGTAGCCACCCTTGGTTCGGTAGTTTTGAATGGCGATAGAGGCCAATTGCCTAGGAGATATAACCAACCTGACCCTAGGTGAGTGATCGAGACGGAAGGGTAAGATATGACCAACCGACGACCCTTTCTACTTGTGCGATTTGACCAACCGATCACCTATCGTTTGGATGAACTTAAGAATTAGGGTGCGTGTCTAAGTTTCTAACGGCCGGGCATTCACTATTATAAATCTAGCATGTAGCGGTACTTAATGACTTGGCTTAGGGACCGGGAACAATAGGACTTATGAGGGACACATGACTTCTCCTGGTGGCATCTTTCTTGATAGGTTGAGGCGAATTGACCAAATATTGTCCTCTCGACTTTGACCCCACCAAGTAATTGGAAGTAAGTAGACGTAGACATAACTAGCTAGGAGGATTAACTAGGTTAGCACCACTTTCCTCTATTGATTTCCCTTTATCATTTATCTGCTTTTATTTGCCTTATTCTACATTAGTAGTTTAATTAATTAAATTCCTATCAAAACCTTTATTAATCTATAACAGCTAGACTTAGTAATAATCCATCACACAAGAGTTCTTGGGACGACCTCGACTTTACCGTTTACCACACTACACACGACCGGGTACACTGCCCGTTAGTGCACTAGGGTAGACCATAGGTATAACAAGACATTATAAATATTAAGACCCGGTCAGTAAAACCTGCATCAAGTTTTTGGCGCCGCTGCCGTTGAGTTATTTTAGGATTAATATTAAGTCTTTCATTTCGTTTTAAACTTTTCTCACAATCATATTTCAAGTTTTCAGGTACCATGGAAGTTGTTATCATTGATGACCTCACTCTTGAGGAATACTTGGCGTTGACAAGAGCGGGACAAGGGCCGGGTCTCGTAAGACCGGCAATTGGAGCGGATATCCGTTCCGAAATCAAAGACCAATTTATGAGGGAGCTTCGTGCTAACCCTTTTTCGAAAACAGGGACAAAGATGCATATGAGCACGTTGAAAATGTCCTATACATCGCAAGCCTTTTCAACATTCCGGCGTGTCTCATGATCTTTGTTATGCTAAGGGTATTCCCAATGACTCTTCTTTGGGCTGCCGGAGATGGATCGAAAGATTGCCACCGGGGCAATTAATACTTAGGCGCTACTTAAGAAGTACTTTATTCAGAGATATTGTCCGCCATTGAAGATTTCTAACCCGCTTTTGGAAATCCATAATTTCAAGCAAGAAAATGAGGAAACGTTTTATCAAGCCTGGGATATATACAACGATCTCCTTTACAAGTGTCCTACACATGATCTGAACAACCAGCAGAAGGTCAACATTTTCTACAAAGGAATTAACGTAACTATGAGACAAATGTTGGACTATCAAGGACCTATCCCAAACATGAATCCTTCTCTTGCAATTAAAGCCATTCAGAAATGGCATGATGGGGGAAACCATAGCGTTAAGACAGGTTCAATAAGCATTGCTTCCATTTCAAGCAAATTGGAAAACATCAGAAGAGATATGAAGAACCTCCGAGAAAATTTTCATGCTATCCGGATTGGATGCAATAGAAGTGAAGACTGGGACCAAGCCGGAGATTTCCCTGTAAAACCCCATGTTGAGAAGGTTATGTATGGAGAAGGGAAATCCTTTTATCAAGACTCATTCAAGGCTAGAAATGTTTCGCTCGAAGAATCAATTAAAAAATATCTTGAGGAAGATGATAAGCAGCAAGCCGACAGGAACGCATTGTTCCAGAAATTCCATAATACTAGAACCGCTCTCCTGGAACAAAATAAGAATATCGAGAACGACAAAGGATTGATTGTGAAAAATGATGTTGATCAAGACAATTCATTCGATGATAGCTCCTGTAATGCCATTTACTCCAGCAATGGAATACCCCTCTATACCCCTTTCAGATACGATCAAGAGGAGCTCTCCGGATTGCAAAAACAAGATGAAGCCATATGCAACAAGACAAGTCTGCCAAAGGTTGAACTACAAACAAATTTCAAAGCGGGTACGGGAAACGAAGTAAAATTAAATACCAGATGCTCTGCAGTCATCCTAAATCAAATCCATCTCAAGGAAAAGGACCCACGAAGTTTCATTCTCCCTTGCTCTATTAATAATTTACATAATATAAATGCTTTAGCTGATTTAGGGGCTAGTATTAGTGTTATGCCATTCTCAATGTGTAAAAGATTGAATCTCGGCCCCATCAAACCCCTTTGCATGACAATTGAAATGGCTGATAGAACGGTTATCATACCTAGAGGAATAGTTGAGAATGTGCTTATAAAAATTAATAATTTCACTCTTCCTGTAGACTTTGTCATTTTAGACATGGAAGAATACCTCGACATTCCTTTAGATTTGGGAAGACCCCTTCTGGCTACTGCTCGTGCTAAGATTAATCAAAAAAATCATCACTTCAAAAATAAACGATAGAAAGCTTACACTAAATATGGATGACGTTGGAAAATGTCACCCAGTCGAAACTGTTTGTGTTATTTAGAAAGGAAAAGCATAACTATTCCTCCTGCCATCATACACAAGCACTGTGCTTCTAATCATCGTAACATGCACGGTAGGAAACCCAAGGAATTCAACAATGAAAGAATATAACGCGATGACACATTAAAAAATACGAAGAACGAGTCCGACGATATATGGCACGAAGTTCAGAAAGTAGATTACAAGGACTTCCCCAAATTAAAATATCATTGGTGCAGAGCTATCCCTATTGACCACGATAAAGGATTTGATCTATGGGCTTCATGCAAACCTTACTCAGACGTCTGTGACGGGGGACAAGACAAGGAAAGAACAAAAAACAACAAATACTTATGGTCCTCAACCAATGACAAGGAAATAACATTCGAAGTTTGGATATGAATTAAGTATGGACAAGTTAGCAATGATGATAAAAGGAAAATATGGACTGATCCTTGTCTCAGCAAACACAATGAGAACAATCATGAGACAACAAGCACTGGCCAGGGGGTCATTGGTCGAAAGCATTGGTACGAAATGATTAAAACCGCTGATGGGGATTCTTGGGCTTCGTGTAATCCTTACGATGACATCTCTAATGGAGGGATTAATACCAAAAGAGTAGGAACCGATGAATTTCTTTGGAATTCAACAACTGACCATAAACGTACCGAGGTACAATGGTCAGGCAGATTAGGATTTAACGATTGGGTGAAAATCAAGTACGAAAAAGTTGATACATCTACTAAAAACAAAATTTCGAAGGACTTCATGAATGAAGATAATCAAGAGACTCTTCACGATACTGGTAACTCAGCAGTTGATAACCAGACAGACATGAGAGAAGATTGCAATTACGGGATTGTGGGCAACTCAAGCGAAATTAAAGACTACTGCATTAAAGGAACCACTAAAAAAGAACCCCGGTACAAGGTAAGTACGACTGACTTTGAAGATGAGGATTATGTGCAAAATAGATGCAAGCTACTTGGGATACAATATAGAAAACCGCCACCTATTGTCACCGAAAGATTTATATTCACTAGGTATCACTTGGGACCGGATGAAAAGTTTTGCAAGGTTCGGAAAGTGGGAATCAAGGAATACGACCGTCTGACTCCCAATGTCACCGGATCCGAATAACTTGATGAAGGTCATTGAAGAGGTCGGGAAGTCCAAAGGCCCCATAGAAGCCCATGCTCGAGTCTAACTTAAAGACTCAGAAATAAAGAAAAGTGCTCTTCGAGACAACCCGAATTATCCCTTTCTTTTATTTTATTTCCATTTCAGTAGGGTTTTGTGTTTTCTAACTACATTTGCGGGAAGCGAGGAAGTAATTCTTGCTACTTGTCTTTGATCTTAACAGAAAGTTACGTAACTCATCTTGGTGATTACGCTGTAACCAACCTTTTAGCAAGAGAATTCTTGATGCATTACCAATTCGGTGTAATACCATCTCGGGTTAGTTCGCCGTAACCACTCGCTTTGCTGACTTATGTCCGGTTTTGCGATTCTGGCATAACTCCCTCAAAAGAGTTACGACGTAACCTTCCTCTCTTTTAATTCTTTCATTTTAAAACACGGTAACCTTGTATTAGTATTTTAAATGAACTTTGTGGGTATGTTCCTGTAAACCCTCACGAGACTTCACTCGTCCACTTAGGACACCAACTTGTTTAAAGGCTTGTTGCATTCGTTAAATGCAACCGTGATTCTGAAAGTGAGTTAGGTTTGTTTTCAATTTTATTTTGTCTTTTATAATTATTCTTGTCGGTATTGTGATTTCGAGGATTGAAGTTTGTGCATGATGCTTATCGAATGCACGTCTCTTTTCGTGGGCCTTCCTTCTTTATGGAGCAAATTTCATGGAAGTTCTCGCTCTAATTCTACTTTTCTCTTCACCTTTATTTAATGCTTAGTACAAAGGGACTTTGTACAATTCAAGTGGGGGACGGAGTAGAATTATCTTTTGAACATTATTTCGCCCTCATTTTTCTAGTTTATTTTGAAAAATTATGCCATTTTAAAATTTTGACATGTTTTCTTAACCTAACTAGATTAGACCTTAGTGACACATACAAACCTTGATATTATATGGTGAGATTAGACTTATCCGTTTCCAATATTTTACCCCAAATCCACCAAATTATGAGTGTGCGGTAGCTTGTAAACTTTAGAACTTGGCCTTTGCATCATTTCAAGACCATAGGCGAGGTATGTTGAGTTAGGTCGATGTATTTGGACTTTTCGGTTTTAGAAGGCAATATTATAGGATTATCACCCAAACGACCTACCATTGTGTCTCTATCGATTAGTCACCTCGACTTTTCGACCCCCATGTGAAACCCTTTTGTTCCACTCATCTTTAGTGCAAGATACCCCTAGATACACCCTTCTGAGCCATTCCTTTCATTTTGTTAACCCGATATTTTGTTTCGATACACCTATACACCTTAGCCTACCCTATAGTCTTTATTTGTGATTGGGAATTCATCATTTGCCTAAGTTCAAGGTTCGAGTGGAAAGGTTCGGAAATCACGCTTTCATCGACAACATTCCTGAAGATCATTGAAGACCCCCAGTATTCCCATTGTTCATCTCAAGTGGGGGGATATTAAGTTATTATTTTTATGTTGAAAAAAAAAGAAAATAAAAAAGAAAAAAAAAAGTGATTCGAAAAAAAAAGAAAAAAAAAATAGTTGTTATGATATTGTAAAGTGCGATGTTATAAGCACTGTAGTATGAGCTTTATTGATTTAGTATCGAGGAGGCCACCTCGGTCACATTTGAAGATTGGAGTTGGTAATTATGCCAACAGTTGGAGAAAAGGTAGTGTGCCCATCACGACGTCCTCTAATGACACTTCTACCTTGCATGTCATGATCCGGTTTCTTGACTTCAAAGCTTGAAATTTGGGCGGACGGTAAGTGGTAATGACTTGGTTGTAGATTTAGACTATCTGCTTGTTTTTTATTTTACACCACTTATATATCCCATGTCTTATCCTACCCTTTAGTCATGAAGCGTGTCTAGGTGATGCAGCGAGCAATCTTTGGTGTCTAGGCCATGGATTTGGTCATGTATCATTGATTTTTTCCACTTCGTCGTGACATGTAAGTAATGACGAGTCACCCATTAACCTTTGTCGTGTCTACCCATATTGCCTTCGAGAATTGTTTAGCCCTTAACTCTAGTGGTGGAGATTTGTGTAACCGCCAAGCTTATGATAGAATACATGCTATGACTGTGCGATTGAGTGATCACCTCGAAATTGACACTTAGAATAGTTGAAAGATTTGAGTGTTTTGTTCCCCTTTCGTGAGGTGTTCAGTTTTGTTTTATTCTAGCATAAGGGATTTGTAAACTCATATTCTCCAGGTTATGGGAAATATCTTTTAAGAATCTTTCTAATAAGGTCTACTTGAGGGCAAGTAGAGTTCAAGTGTGGGGATATTTGATAACATCAAATAGTCCCGAATATTAAGTGTCAATTTCCCGATAATGCTTGTAATTTATATCATTTATATGGATTTACGCTTGTTTTCCATTGTTTTCCACTTTCGGGTAAATTACGAGCATTGGAGCTAAAGAGACTCGGGCGGAAAAATATCTAAAGATTTATCACGGTATGCTACTTTGAAGAAGTTACAACAGTAACTCGTCTCTCACATTACGCCGTAACTATTAAGTGACTCGGAAAACCAACTTATCGAAGGTTACGGCAGAACTCTTCCCAAAGGTTACGACTTAACTATATTAGGTCAAATGAGGTTCCACGCACCGATACTTACGCCGTAACTCATCGCATCAACTACGACGTAACCGAGTTTATTGAAGACTACGGGCGTAACCACTTATTAGGTTACGCCAGTAACCAATGTATCTAGTGCAAAATACGAAGAAATAGAAGGTTACGGCGTAACTCTTGTTATGGTTACGCCGTAACCCGGATCTAACCTATAAATACCCACATATTCCAAAGATTTCTATTCATCCCATTCCACACACAACACTCGAGAGAACTTGGGAAAAAGCTCAAGGCAGGTCTAGAGGAGCATACGGAGTCGTCTCCAGGAGAAATCACCCCCTACGATAAGCATTAGCGTTTTATATTTCTTTACTTTCAATTCATGTATTTCGTGCCTTTGAATATTGAATTGATTTGCATGATTAATATGAGTGGCTAAGCACCTTTTGGTGCTGGCCTAGTTATGATTCCTAATTGTTTTGTTTGCGTTTACTTTACTTCCGTACAATTATTTCTAAGTGTATGCATGCATAGTTTATTGGTAGCCACCCTTGGTTCGGTAGTTTTGAATGGCGATAGAGGCCAATTGCCTAGGAGATATGACCAACTGACCCTAGGTGAGCGGATCGAGACGGAAGGGTAAGATATGACCAACGATGACCCTTTCTACTTGTGCGATTTGACCAACGATCACCTATCGTTTGGATGAACTTAAGAATTAGAAGGTGCGTGTCTAAGTTCCTAACGTCCGGCATTCACTATTATAAATCTAGCATGTAGCGGTACTTAATAACTTGGCTTAGGGACCGGGAACAACAGGACTTATGAGGGACACCGACTTCTCTGTGGTGGCATCTTTCTTGATAGGTTAGGCGAATTGACCAAATGATTTCCTCTCGACTTTGACCCCACCTAAAGTAATTGGAAGTAAGTAGATGTAGACATAACTAGCTAGGAGGATTAACTAGGTTAGCACTACTTTCCTCTATTGATTTCCCTTTATCATTTATCTTCTTTTATTTGCCTTATTCTGCATTAGTAGTTTAATTAATTAAATCCCTATCGAAACCTTTATTAATCTGTGACACCTAGACTTAGTAATAATCCATCACACATAGCTCTTGGGACGACCTCGGCTTTACCGTTTACTACACTACACACGATTAGGTACACTGCCCGTTAGTGCACTAGGGTAGACCATAGGTATAACGAGACATTATAAATATTAAGACCTGGTCAATAAAACCTGCATCAACATGTTTGAGAGTCAAAGCTGAACATCAAAAGCCATTAGGATTGTTAACCCAACCAGAACTTCCCGTATGGAAATGGGAAAGTATCACAATGGATTTCATCACAAAGTTACCGAGAACTTCTAATGGTTTTGACACCATTTGGGTCATTGTAGACCGTCTCACGAAGTCCGCTCATTTTTTGCCAATCAAAGAGAACGACGAGATGATTACACTCGCTAGACTATACATCAAGGAGATTGTTTCTCGTCACGGTGTACCGATCTCTATCATATCTGATCGTGATAGCCGATTCACCTCGAGATTTTGGCAAACACTTCAAAATGCCATAGGTACCAACTTGGATATGAGTACCGCATACCATCCTCAAACAGACGGAAAAGTGAAAGAACGATCTGTTAGGAATTGGAAATTCCATGTTAAAGTGTCGGTCACCCCAATAATGGTCTAGCATATGTTAGCTCGTAGATTTGTCGTTGTTTATGTTATTTAATAGTTAATTAGTTAGTCAGTAGCGTAGAATAGTTTAGTGTAACACCGTGGAGGAAGGACGGGTACCTGATCCACAGGCCAATAGGAGGTCATGTTGTCTGTAACTATAAATACGCCTTCCATCCACGGAAGGGGTGGAGCTTTTCTTAATCTAACCTTACAACTTTTGTGAACCAAGTCTCTACCAAGAAATCTCCCTCTCTCTACTTTCTCTCTCTAAAATGGCTATCATGTATTTTGATCATCCAAGACCACCCGAATCATCAAACACAATAATATTCGATCCTACAAATGGTACCAGAGATAAGGTTTTTGTGTTGTGTTGATTTGTGTGGTTTTGTATCATGGTTATGTTGGTTTTGTTATACATGTTGTAAACTATTTTTGGTAATTTCTTTCGGTCGGTAAAATAGTCTTCATATCCTTTATGACTGTTTTGTACAATATGACTGTTTTTATGGTAGTTTTTGATACATGGTCTTAAAAATGTTATGTGGGTTAACTGTACAATATGTCTTGTGTCAATATTTTGTCCAAGTCACTTTCAGTATTCATTTTAGGACTGTTTTGTATTTTTGGTTTATTGGTCAGTTGTTTAATGGTCAAACTGTGGTCAACTCATCATATTCGTGGTCATACATGTCTTAAATGAAGCAGTTCTTGTCATTTTTCTGAGTTTATATGCATATGGTCGGAACTTAGTCAGAAAATTCATCGGAAAATGTCAAAAAATAAAGTTAGCGACTTGTTTATGTTGTCCAGGTTCATTGTACCTTATACATAGCGACTTGTCACTATTTAGCGACTTGTTCTAAAAATGTGTAGCGAGTTGGTCTAAGACTGCCTAGCAACTTGATATTTATCATGTAGCGACTTGTTGACTCACTCTTAACAGTTATGCTAGCGATTTGGTTTGAATGCTAGCGACTTGTGGTTTAAAAGGGTTAGCGACTTGTGACTCAAATGACTTAGCGACTTGACTGATTTCTGCTAGCGACTTGAGACAGAAAGGAAGAAGAAAAAGATGATCTTGAACCTGAACTTGACTACAACACATATACCATATACCAAAAGCCATTCATAAGACCTCAGTATTACAACATCCTTGGTCCATGTTCTTAAACAAGAAACAAATTTACAAGAACATTACTAAATACAAAATCAAACTGACTCATTTCAACTCTCATAGCCATCACAGCCACGACAAACCAACTCCAACACCTTAACCAAATCTATCCTATCACTTCATCTCAATCAAGACTCTAAACTAAATTATTAACTTACCATTTAAATTGAATCTCAGATTTCTATGTTCGTGGTACCCTTATGTACATGAAGACCAATGGCCTTTATCACGAAATAGTGTTCCATCACTGATTCTTTGTTCGAAGATAAAACTTCATCATTTTTTGAAATTAAGGAAGCCTCATAACAAATTTATTTTTGTTATAAACCTTTCCTTGTTTGGTTTTAATCTTACTCTGATTTTTAAAACACATGAACATTAAATAAATCAAGACGGGACAAATCAAAACCTA
Organism: Chrysanthemum lavandulifolium; assembly: GCA_022545495.1. Taxonomy (NCBI): domain Eukaryota; kingdom Viridiplantae; phylum Streptophyta; class Magnoliopsida; order Asterales; family Asteraceae; genus Chrysanthemum; species Chrysanthemum lavandulifolium. Next base: position 143,770,442 of record CM040240.1, read on the forward strand.
CCGTGATGCTTGTCCTCGTGGCCTCCACTAGAACCAATGACCATCCCTGTGGTATTTAGGCTCAAACCATCTATGTGGCGAGCAAGAAGACTTTCTTAAACAATGAAACAAAGAGTGTTTGATGAAAGGTTTGTGTGGGATGATACTGTGATAAAGAGAGGCGTGTGATATTGTGGTTAGAGTAATTTTGGAGGTGGGAGGCGCACTTTCTTTAGGTTATATTAGGGTTCGGTGGCTGAGGATATTATCAGGAAATGGGAGAGGCAATTTTTTTTAGAGAGATTAGGTTAGGGTTGCTGTGAGATAAATTAGGGTTGAGTGAATTTATACAAAATTAAATACCGGTATACTAAGTTTATTGGGTTGATGGGCTATGGACTCTTTGATATTAAGAGTTGGGTGTAAGGATGCTTGGGTCGAGACATGCTTATGTGGGCCGTGTGGTATATCCAAATTTTGGATTAGCGTGTTATGAATTTGGCCAAATGATTTTCATGAAGATTAATATGATTTGGTGATGATAGTATTTGTGTAAGGGACTTATTGATTATGTCTTTGGTTTGAAATGGGATTATGAAATATTATGTGATTCATTCGATTATTATGGAATGATTATTTTGGACTTGGATGATTATGTGATATTATGTGTCATCATAGTCAGATGGGCTTCTCAAAATTGGATCAATAATATGAGTTTTGATGACGTGATTTGATGATAAGATTTGGTATGATTTTTGAGTGCTGTTATGGTATACAGGTTGATACTTTGGTCTACGCATTTTCACAAAGAATATTTTGTCTCGGCTTGAATTTCAATTGGAACTAAGATGACTACGGAGTTGTTTGGACGATATTTCTTATTTGGGTTTGATGTGAAGATTTCCAGGCGAGACTTCTTATTTCGTCTTCTTTCTTTCTACCCTTCCGCGAAGATGACTTGTTTGGGCATTTATAGAAGGTGATAAAGGCTTGGCTATTTAGTTACGTTTGTGATTCTTTCTCGCTTAACAACGTTGCTATCACTTCGATGTCTCACTCCTTTGAGAATGTCAAGAGGTTTGGTACATTGGGTACACCGTTTCTTTTTCATGAGGATGAGTACAAGTTTAAGTAACAAATGGGAATTCTACTTCATGATCAAGTTTGGCATATCGGGTTTACTTCTCCGTGTGGTCACTACAATAGCCGCGAATCGTGAATGATGTGTTTACCAATGTGTTTCTTGGATGGTTGTTGATATTGATGATGTTGGATAATGAACCGTTGATGAACCGCTGCATGTTCCCTAAAATGATATTCACGAAACCAAAATTGTCATTACACATTCAAGTGACATTGTTTACGGTTTTGTCTTGATTTTGTAAAATCCCATGAAAGAAACTATTTCTCGGTTTAAATCATAGACTTGTAAAATCTCGTGACAATGGAAACATCCTTGTAAAAGTAAAGTGCATTTCGGATCTTTCTTACGGTTTACTCTTGGTTTTGTAAAATCCCGCGAAAGAAACTATTTCTCGGTTTAAACCATAGAGTTGTAAAATCCCGTAATGATGGAACCATCTTGGAGAAGAGAAAGTGTAATTATGGATCTTACTTGATGCTGGTGCTACGGTTTTTGCTTCGAAGAAGGGATAAAAGGATGTATTTCATGAATTGGATGTGTGTTTGGATATTCGTCATGGTAGTTTGGTTATTTCATGGTTTTACAGGGTTATGTGCTTTTAACCATGGTCGGGATGAAACCATTATCAAAGTTCGTTTAAATGTCAAAGAAGGCTAGATTTGAGCTTTTAACAAGAAGATGTGACAACGGCGTTAATTCAATATTATTTATTTGAGGTTGAAGTGAAATATCATGGGCGAGTGTACTTAGTATACGAAGGTATCGGGATGGTTGGATGAAGATTCTTTATGATCCTTGTTCGAGCTTTTTCCAAAACGAAGACTTGGAAATCTAGTTATTTTTGGAGTCTTTTTCTTTTACCACGAGGGAAATTGGCTCGTATCACCACAAAATAACTATCACTTTAAGGACTTACGTTGTAGTGCTCGATGTCACATTCAATTGTGGATTTTCAAGAGGTAATGTACGTCTTATGCTTGATGGTTGGTTGGTTGAAGAGTATAGAGTACATAGAGAGTACTTAGAGATGCTAATGGAAATCGGCACCGCTCTTTGTTACATATGTGCAAGCTTAAGTCACGAGTTCGGGGTAGTTTACTTCAGGGTCAAATTCATTATATCGGGTTTTCTCCATCAGCTGTCACTACAAAAAGCCTACTGAATGATAATGGGGTTGATTACATGTTTTGCCAAGAGATGATGAAAAGAGAGAGATTATGACGTATGAACACAACAGTTCATGCCTCGTACTCTAAAGAAAAGAAAAGTTTACGCTTTAGTGCGCTTTATCTTCTGCAGAAGATAAATCTTCTTATTATGACCATTCTCATCAACATGCTTCATGCTTTTTCCATGCGCTTCAGTCATCAAGTGAACCGGACTACCGATGATTGTTTTCTTATTCCACTTGCTCAACTATAATGACGATGGCGACATCCTGTGCTAATTTTGCTGGGGAGAAGTGTGAATTGACTACATTTGGATGATAATCACTTGTTTAATCAAGAATGGCGTCTCCGTATGCAATTCTTGAGGGGGAGAAGAAGTATGAGTTTTCTGCATGGTTGATTGATATTTGAGAATATATGGTCAAACGGCTCCAAACTCATGTAAGAACTGAGCCTCTTCTTATCGGGTCATCTTTACATGGAGTTTCTTCTAAGAGTCGTTGGTTGACATCTTCACTCGGATTGATGAGTTTATCGACAAAGTGCTTCCGGTTGATGCTTCACGTATACATCAACATGATGATTCCGAAAAATCTCTTTGTTCTTGTTTGATGTGATTGGTAGTTTGGTGTTACCATTTTGTGTGTTCGTTGCGGCCCGATTGCTTGATTTCCTTGATGAACATCTTTCTGTTCTTGTTTGATTGGGAGGATTTTAGTTAAGGGATTTGCAAGATGTGTTAATCGGGATGCTTTTGGTGTGAGTTGAAGATGTTAACTATCTATTCCCAACCGCACAATCTTGAAGAAGGTCGAGTCTGATCATTCTACATTTTCTGCCGCATGTTAGAAGACTAAAGGCGAGTTGCATTTGATTATCCAAAGACTTCTTCATATTCCGGCATTGTCGGTTTAGGGAGAGCACTAATTGGGGAGGGTGAAATGTCGATTTAATCCCCAATTAGACTTGCTCACATTATTGACATGTTGATTCTCACAAAGACTTCAAGCGTTCTTCTCAAAAGATTTCTAGTATTTAGGCTTTCAAAGAGTTCTTGATTACGAAGTGTCAAAACCAGCAAGGGGAAGGAGACAAGCATCTAAGCGAGTAAACTTGATGAACATAATACTTCTAAGTAATTGAAGATATCCCGGAAGACAAATGTTATTACTGCGAGAGAAACTCAAGGTTTGACTCATGGAGAGTAAACTTGATGAACTTAATTCTTCTAAGTGATTGAAGATATCTCGGGAAAACAAATGTCATGACCGCAGAGAAACTCAAGGTTTTACTCATCAAGGCGTTTAGTATTCTTATTCCAACTATGTGGGGGAAGATATGTAAGAGAAAGTTTCTGAAGATAAAAGAGGTACACAAGTGTGTGATGATTTCGATGTTATCGCAATCATCAGGGGAGAGGAGATTGTGTACATTGGGGATGCTCAATTTGTTTTACTTGAGGGCTTAATCGTGATTCGAGATATAATCACTTATTCGGTGTTGACATCCGAGAGATTGTCACCAGAGATAATCGATGATTCGGCTTGCCTCTTCAATGTTATCGGTTATTCTCTCTTTGGGCATTCAGTACTTGGGTTCTTGAGCTTCATACACTTTCTTTAGGGGAGAAAAGTATACATCGGGGTTATTCTTTGGCTATTGGACTTAATCTGTTACTTGATGGTATAAGTTTCTTTGTCTTGGTATGTGTATTCGGGTTCGTGAGCTCTAGTCTAAGAGACCGACGCATCAATTCATCTACTGGGGAAGTGGTCTCTTGACAACTCGTTGGGGATGCATTGCTTGAGACTTGATGGTAATGAAATTTGAGAAGAGTTATTTATGTGGGATGATATGTTGTTGTTCTATTGGATGATATAACCTCGAGCGAAGAATCACGGTGATTATTCTTAAAAAGAGCAATGAGATCAATGATAATGGTGTACTTCTTTGTGCACCGCTAATCAAGCTTGAAAGAAAGCTTTGAATCCTTTCATTAAAGGATTTTCGGTTTGGGGAAATTGCCAAAGTCTCACTTTCGGATGGTTCAATTTCTTTCTTCAATGCAAGAGCCTTGGAAGCTTTGGTGGTGAAAGTTTTAGGGATGATGAATTCTATCTTCTTCAACGAAATTGCTCGATATCCTTATCTTGGTACTCGTATCATCATCCTCTTAAACTATATCATCTACTCTATCTTTGTATATATTTTCGAAAACAAAATACAAAATATAAAACCAACAAAAGAAAATAGAAAATATAAAATCTTCAAAAGCCATAAAATCGAGAAAATTTGAAAAAGACCAAAAATATTGTTTTTCAAAGACATGTCTTCAGTATCGATAACATCTACGGTCTTAGAAATGTCATTCAATAATGGCACGGGACCATAGATGAAGTTCGAGCAGGAGGTGTAAATATTTATTTTCTAAACATGTCACAAAACTATGGCTTACAGTTACTTCAGATTGTAACTCGTGCTTAAAACAATGGCTTGCTATTATTTCTGATAGCAACCCGGTCTTCATGAAAGGAAAGTGTTGCACTAAACCAATTTTCAAATATTTCGCGCACTTATCCTAAAACAAAACAAGGAAAGCATGTCGTCAAAAAGACTGCTGTTCCTACACAAATATTTTTCCGTCTAAAATCCTTCAGAAAAATATTTGGTGCTTTACAAAATGGTGGCAAAATGAGTTGTTTGAAAATCAATCAGTTTCAGAGTTTTTCGTAAAATATTGAAAACTCAATCAATGACTTCTGCGCTTTTAAACTTTTCAGAAAATAAGTCATTGATTGAGGGGGAGAATGTTTCTCAATTTTACATCTTCTAACAGACTTTCTTAGTCATCCTACGTGCTTATCTGAAAAAATCTAATTGCCTATGTTGAAGGACTAGGTTTCTAGGATGTGATTGTTAAGATTAGATGATTATAGATTGATAAACACATTATTCCCATACCTTATATGATCTGATTGATATGTTGAATTGACGTTTATTAGTCGATTCTTGATTTGGTGATGTCGACCACCATATATCTCAGTATGTGTGTTCACTAACGTGTGCGGTATTTTGGTATATAAGAATGTTCCCGATCGGATCCCACAATTGAAGATGATTGGATGCGAAAGGAAAGGGTAACTATTTCTTGGGTTGACAAATGAAGAAACGGAACTTAATTGGACTTACGTGGAGAGTTGGCATATATGCAACATAAGAGGTCTCAACGCATCGTGATGGTTTTCTTCTAAGTGATTGAAGAAAGCGGAGCTTAATTGACCTAAGTTGGCATTAAAATGCAATGTTTGAAGTCTCACTTGCATCTGCAGACGGTTTTCAACCTCGGCAACAACAACAAAAGCGACTCAACCACCTAACGTATCTTTGTGTAGGATACCATTTTTAAACAATTTTAAAAATTGAATAAATTGTTTTGAAAATGGAAAATATTGTTTTGAAAATTAATTGAACTAAATTAAAAATCACGACTTCATTTTATCAAAACCTAAGTCACTCAATCAACGACTACGGTCATCGATTGAGGGAGAGTGATTTAAAATAAAATATTTTCAAAACAATATCTCTTCATAAAAGTCCGTTTGTACAATAATAAGTGGTGATCTAAAGATTTAATGTTATGTCATGGTATGATTTTCTTTAAAACTCAAAGATCTGTCAAAATAAAAAATTTACATTCTTGTTTGATTGTGAAATTGTTTTATTTTACTAAAGATCTCTTAAAACAATCATACGACACTAACAATCTTTAATGTCTAAATCTGTTCTATCATCATCTTTCAAAATTAAATCTTGCCACGTCTTTCCCCAAATTTTCTAAATGATTTAAATCGGATGGGATCACAAATCTCAAATGGTTTGATATTTTGATCGGGGAGAGATCGTGATTTAAATCTCAAATCTGTTTAAATGAAATTGGTTTGAGTCCTTTAAAGGCACTCCTGCCTCCATGTGCCAAATGACTTCAAATATACAATGCACATGTTGAGGAGGAGGATTTATCCAAAACAAGATGAGTTTTAAATCGGCACATTTTCTCCCATGTTTTCTAAACCTTATTAAATCACTTGGGATCCAAAATCTCAAAGGGTTTGATATTTTTGATCGGGAGAATTTGTGATTTAATAATGAAATTTGATAAAAGGTGATCGTTTTGATTCAAATGTGCAATTGCTCTCTCATATGTGCTAAGCGCTTTCGAATCTCGAAGCACATATTGAGGGGGAGCGAATGGTTTCTTAAATGGCTTTTGTGTTTGTGGATGTGCTTCAAATGAACTCTTGCCTCTATGTGTTAAAATGATTTCTCTTATCCTATGCACATATTGAGGGGGAGAATTTACCAAGAAAATCAAATAGCTTTTTCTATGTAAATTGTGATCAAAGAAAATATTTCTAAGTCCTCTTGCCTCCATGTGATAAACAATTTCTAAATCATATGCACATGTTGAGGGGGAGGTTTTCTAAATGATCAAAACTATTAAGGTACAAAATGCTTTGATCTCGTATCACAAGTACCTTGATTGTTTTCCAAATGATTTTCAATTGGTTTCAAGGAAGAATGAGCTGTGCCAAAATACCGACCATTTTACTTTATGTATGGAGTTATAAGGATGGTGAGGTTAGGTATTAGTTCCCACGATCCGCCGAACCGAAGGGATCTACCGAGGACAATCCATTAGATAGTGTAGAGTCCTTAGGTATATTGAAAAAGGAGAAAAATGAGAATATGGGAAGAGTGCCGGTGAGATAAAGCTAGTCTTGGAATAAACCCAACAAGGTTCTAGTAATGAAGTCTCGGTAAGCTTGAAGGGGTTGAAGAATGAAAAAGAAATTAATGTGAAAAGGGTGAAAAGAAATATTCCTCCAATAATTCAACCTTAGGGCGATGAAGGGTTCAATACATATGCTCTTTGGTGGTTACTAAGGTAACACTAGTATTGAAGACAAGACGTCATGGACCCGGTGATGCCTTTGCACTAAACTTCCCAAGCTCCTCAAGTTCCTCTTAAAGGGCTTGTTTCATTCTCACGGGAACCGACATAATCTACCGACTTTCTCTTAGAGATTGTTGATATTGAAGAAGAGACCCTCTCCTAGTCTTGACATAGGAACCAAATGTGCACTATTGAGTCTAGAGCCAAGAGATCATCCACAATATCTCATTAGGACACAAAATTAATGAAGACTTGCTGTTTCATGCAATGTGGAAAGTAAGAATATATTAAGAGCCCTACGCATTATCCTTGTGGTATTGCCAGAACATCCGAGTGATATGTAAAAATGTTCACGATGAAGATGGAAATCCTTCTAGAGCCAACATCAAACAAGCTCTTGGTGGGTGACATGTGAGATCTTCTCATAAGATCAAGCTTGTGACAACTGGATAGAAACGATGGGGCGATTCACTCTTGAATCAACCTTGGTCCAGGATTGGAATTGACGAATACTTTTGGAAAAACCGTTAGATGTGCAAACCTTATTTTCTCTAGCACGTCGAATGTGTATTCATATTTCAAACTCAAAAAGTATCTCTGATTAAAAAAATACTTTTGGAAAAACCGTTCGATGTGCGAATCTCTTCTTTTATCTAGCACATCGAATGTGTACACTTTTCAAATATAAAAAGTATTTAAGATTGAAAATTGATCTTTCTCATAAAACCTTCGTGGTATTGCAAAACTCTTTCTTCTAAGCAATACGCGATTGTTTTTCAAATCATTTTTCATCAATCAGTGAATCTCAATTCGTTGGTTCACTCACTCGGTGTTGTCCTCTTTGAGGCGTTCGGTTTGAGAACGACTAGAGCAGTGCGAAACCACGTCAAGGAGATTCTTGAATTATACGATCACGAGCGGTACTTGTCTTGATCAACGAGGAACCGTGGGCGTGTACCTCAATTCAATGAAAGTGATCAAAGACACTTTCGTGTGTTTTATTGCTAACTGTTGTTTGCGGTACATTTGGACGGTTGCGGTGATCGAATTGAGGAGTCAATCCAAAGCCGCATGCTCACAAAGATCCACACTTAATTGAAGAAATCATGACGGTGCATATCTACAAAACCCGGCTTTGATATTTTTATACTATGTTTACGCTACTGTGCGCAAATATCATGAGCGATAAAGCTTCCACTACTCGGATGAAAAGATGTCATGATCACGAAAGTGTGAGCATGTCGGTCCGAAAGTCACAACATCACATGAAGGCAACACAACTATGGATGATCCGGAGATATTTCTGTGTGTGATGATCTCAATGAAAGCTCGAAGATCATCAAAGATGTGGATCGCTTTTATGGCCTCCACTTAAAGTACAAATCAGCGGGACTTTAAAGAATCGCTACTTAAGCACAAGATTGCGAAATGAAGAATTCAAGTCTCTGAGCTCAAGAACGAAGTCAAAGATAGAATGCTAGGAAGCAAAATGTATTTCATGGGGTGACCTCCTTAGGGAGATTGTTAGGAATTGGAAATTCCATGTTAAAGTGTCGGTCACCCCAATAATGGTCTAGCATATGTTAGCTCGTAGATTTGTCATTGTTTACGTTATTTAATAGTTAATTAGTTAGTCAGTAGCGTAGAATAGTTTAGTGTAACACCGTGGAGGAAGGACGGGTCTTTACCCACTGTGTACCTGATCCACAGGCCGATAGGAGGTCGTGTTGTCTGTAACTATAAATACCCCTTCCATCCATGGAAGGGGTGGAGCTTTTCTTAATATAACCTTACAAATTTTGTGAACCAAGTCTCTACCAAGAGATCTCCCTCTCTCTACTTTCTCTCTCTAAAATGGCTATCATGTATTTTGATCATCCAAGACCACCTGAATCATCAAACACAATAATATTCGATCCTACACGATCCAAACTTTGGAAGACATGCTAAGAGCATGTGTGATCAATTTCGGAAGAGGATGGGATAAGCACTTACCTCTGGCTGAATTTTCTTACAATAACAGTTACCACGCCAGCATTAAAGTTGCTCCTTTTGAAGCACTCTATGGAAGAAAATGCCGATCGCCAGTTTGCTGCGCAGAAGTTGGAGAAGTACAACTCACAGGCCCCAAAATTTTCTAGGAGACAACTGAAAAGATAATGCAAATTAGGCAACGACTGCAAGCTCCGTGAAAATTTCATTGTACTTAAGACCTTAATAAGAAATTAAGCACGATTTATATCATCATGAAATTTTCTAAACATCACATTTGCATATCATTTGGCATATGCATGATCAACGCAGCTGAGCGCTCATAAATATACTGTTGTGATCGAACAAAATTCCCCGATCCCGATAATCTTAAAATACGTAATCGAATACGTAAAAATTTGTAAAAATACAAAATAAAATATAATAAAATATATTAAAACTCATATTGGGCTTGAAACTTATTGGGCTTCATACCACTCACACCCAACCCATTATACCATTTGGGCCTCATAACTTAGAACCAAGCCCACACCAATATACTATTTGGGCCTCGTCCCAACTCGAGCCCACACACCCTTAATATTACCTTGGGCCTAACTCTTGTACACGATCCATTAGACAAGCCTGAAACACCCTTATTATTTCTGGGCCTAGCTAACGAGCCCAGTACACCTAAGTTAACAAGACGTGCAAAAATTTGAGATATTATTCCTCTTGTGATTTTTGGTAACCAGTCGAGTGAGAAGAAGAAAGAAATCAAACCAAATCAAACTAGAAAACCTTTCCTTGGATCCCAAACCTTTCGTGTAAGGGTAGACAAAGAGAGACAAAGCACAACTTTAGCCACCCTAAAACCATTTATATAATAGCCTAAACATCACCCTAAACAACACTTTGACCCATTTGACCTTAAGGACCATTGGTTAATATGTTTCTATGGTGAGTGTCGATGGGACTAGGCAAGCATGCACCATGAAACTCGGCTACCACACCCCACGCCCAAAGACCAAGTTCAAAGGACACATGCCTAAATTTCTAAGACTAGGTGATATAGGAGTAAAATATAAGAAGAACCGTGCCTAAACTTCTTTATAAACTACCACAAGATTTAGACTCACACACATAACACTATCACAAACAAACTCACAAAACTTACACTCACCCTACACAATAAATCGTCCACCGTGAGCACCAAGGAGGAGAAAGGAAATCGAATAGGAAGAAAGGATTAAGGAACTTGGGTAAAATATTAAGTTGGATATCATTATAAGGAGAACACGAGGTTAGAGCTCGAATCACTTTCACATTGTTCTTCTCCACTCTTGACGAGTATTGTAAGTCATCGAAACTATTTCAATATTTACTCATTTCATTTAGTTTACACATGTACATGTTTTTATCACACGTTAGAAACATTATACGCACCTCTACACTAGAGTAGACAACCCTCGAAATTTAGTCACTCATTGCTACTTGTTAAAAACTAGTCTAACACGTCGAAAACACATCACAACTTCATGTGAAACTCTCGTACACCTTAAAAACTCACGCAAGAAGCTAACGGGCCTAAAGCCCAACCATTAAGCCCAACAAGCCCAAACCGTGAACAAATAAAACCCAACTCGTCCCAATAAGTCTAAAATAAGCTAATAAGCTATGAAATTAAGTTGGAAATAAGTTTGTACTCATTCTACAAAGTTTTCGTTTCTTCTAAAATGTAATAGGACCAAATTTGCAAATATTATAGTCCTTGGGTTAAAATTGTAACTCTTCTTATAGATAAAGGGTCTATTATACGTATATTAAGCATATATGAAAAGTCTAAGGGCTATTATGGCCATATTCGAAAGTATAAGGGGTATAATTCATGTGCATGCGCACGAATAAAACCACGAGGACCAAATTTGCCAATTTCCTAAACTAGTTATAAGTAAACTTTGGGTGAAAAGTGTAAACTTGAAAAATATAAGGTTTAAACGTGTAAAAACAAACTTGGAGGGCTGATTTTGTAAAAGTAGTTTTCCCAAGAGGTAAAACTGTCAAATCTGAAAGTTTTGGTATAAAAATACATTCGGGTAGAAAGTGTCATTTTCTCAAACTTGGAGGACTAAACTCGTACTTTTCGTAACTTGAGGGTAAAAAGTGTAAATTCAGGAAAAGTTTAGAAAAACTTATAGTCTTATCGTAACCCGTAAAAGCAGTATTTTGATCATATGAGTATCTTATTTTCGGATATCAATGAACATAATACATATATGAATATATATATATATATATATATATATATATATATATATATATATATATATATATATATATATATATATATAAGAAAATAATTATATATATATAAAATCCGATAAAACGCATAGGGAATCTAAACAAGCTAAAATACTCAACAACCCTATCAAGATCACAACGGGGGAGAAACATTTCACTTATGCGTAAGTGAGGATCATTAACTAAGGCAATGTAGCAAGTAAATTAACTTAAAACGTTAAGCACGCACGCACACTATTGGATTGGACAATCCAATGATCTATTGAATAAGAATATTCAATGCTCTATTATTTTGGTCGCGATCCAAAATGTTCATCATACTGAGACTCACCATCTCATCATTTTTAGGTTTCGGTTTGGAACCTCCGCTACATTGTGCTTGATCTGTTTGTGCTTGTTCATATCATCAAGGTGAGTTCATAGCCTCGATTTTTTTATTTGCAAACCCCACGAAGGAGATACATGCTCTAAACTAGAACACAAGGTTTTTCATAAATGTTCGCTTCTTGATTATTGGAATTGCCTAAGTATTTAGCCATAAGTCCCCTGTATCATGAACCATTAGTCACCGCGAGTGAACGCAGATATCGTGAATGGTACTATGGGGAGTGATGACCCCGTCTTGGTTATAGAGAAATAACCGGGCACCATATTTGAATTGCATTAGGTAATTGGCTATTACCTCCTTTGGGGCAAACCTCGTACACGATGAATTCGTGTATGCGGTTGAGTCTTGGTTGCATGAGCTTAGCGCATAATAATCTATGATTTTCCTTATGATATTGTTAGTTTACAATGATCATGCTCTTATACTTGTGTTCAACTTTATTTAAACCTATGAATTTCACTCAACATTTTTGTTGAACTTTTTAAGCATGTTATCTCAGGTAATCTGTGAAGATTATGACCAAGGTGCGGAGTGGGGCATGGCAAGGCTTTTCTGGTGGTGTAAAACATAAAGTTGTCATTTCTTTCAAACTCATGATCTTTATTTTAGGAAAAACGCTTGAACAATTTACAATATTTTGTAACAACTATGAGTTTTCGATGAATGATAACTACTTTTAATAAAACGTCTCTTTCGAGTCGTCTTCTATAATTATTGACTATGATCTCCATTCGAGTAACACCTGAATTAGTCTTTCGCTGTCATTAAGATTTTCAAGGGTGTTACAAACTGAAGCAGGGGTTCCGTTGCAGCCTTTTCACGCATCCGGCGTAGAAGGAAATCCACCTCTGATTAATGGGGGAGGAAATCTTCCTCCTCATGGTATGTACCCTCCATTTCAGACTCAATATTATCCCCATGGGGTTTACCCCCCGCTTAGTGGGCAGATTAGCAACCCCATCTTTCCTTAACCTTATGGGAACATGCCCTACGGGCAATCCATGGTGTACCCTTCATTCCCTATGGGAAGCCATCCTTCCTTTATGCCCGCAACTTACCCTCCTTACTCTAACCAAAACCCTGTCGGAGTACCTTCAAACCACAACCCGTACAATGTTGCCCCCACCTACATGCCACCTTACAATTTTCTGTATTCGGAGCCTATGGGTTCTACAACACCCTTCGTAAGATGGATAGAAGACTACCCTTTACCTGACGGGCTACAAATGCCTTCACACATTAGTACTTATGATGGGAAGGGTGATCCAGATAATTTCTTGAACTTGTTCGAAGGGGCCATTAGGATGCAGAAGTGGGTTATGCCTGTAGCCTCCCACATGTTCACATACACCCTACGGGATTCCGCTCGCATATTGTGGAATGAGCAGAAACCAGGTAGTATTGTGAATCTAGATGACCTTAAGGCTAAATTTAGGTCTCACTTTAGTCAATAGAAGAAATTCACAAGCACTCATTTGACGGTACACAATATTAAACAAAGGGAAAACGAGAGCACTAGGGCTTTCATTACGAGGTACATAGATGATACTTTACAGATTTTGGGTCTGCACGAAGACCAGTGCATCTCAGGTTTCGTGCATGGCCTACGAAGTAGAAGTCTGGTAGAATTCTTATACAATGACCTTCCAACAACATACAAGATCCTGATGGAGAAAACATACACCTGGATCGAAGCTAAAGAGGTAGCCACTAATGGGGCTCTGATCGTAAATAAGGAAAGTCACAACAAGTTCTAAAAACACCCTTCATGGGAAGGGCCCAAAAACTGGCACAAAGGCAGAGACAGGTTCACACCCTACAACAAAGGAACCAATCACGGACTCCTAGGAAGTCTGTCCAAATCTCCAAGGGAGATACTTGCTACAGAAAGGGCTGTGAAGGCGTTCGAACCTCCCCCTTGTATGAAAAGTAAGGGTAGAAGCAGGGATACAACCAAGTACTGCCATTTCCATGAAGACTATGGTCATGACACCAACAGTTGCAGAGAACTCAAAAGACAGATAAAAGAAGCTGTAAAGTCAGGTTAGTTGGGACATTTGGTGAAGGGGATAAAGAAAGGCAAAGAGAAGGTGTTAGGTTCCCATATTAGTAACACAAGCATCAATATAAGAAATAGAGAACAGAAGTGATCGGATGAACAATAACACACACACACGTATGAGTATAAGAAAGGTTATGCGTAAAGAGTGAATGTGAATTGAACAACAAACCCTCAAGTAAGGGTTTACAAGAGTATTTATAGGCAAGGAGCTAGGGCAACACTTCTAGCAACCTTCCTTCTTATGGGCTTGGGCGAGGCTCATGGGCTTTCTACATAAGCCTTGGCATGATAACTAACATAAAAGCCATATTAAGCTAACTATTACATATTAATTACTAACACTTGAAATCTAGTTTAGGAGTGATTCCAACAGAAGGCCTTGCATCGAACAATCTCCCCAGTGTAGAGAAATTGTTTCCTTTGAAAAGTTTTGCTTTGACGTCATCATTTTCTTTGTTCTTTGATCTTTGTTCTTTGTGATGGTAGTGATAGTATGTTGTTGTAGTCAGCATCAGGTCTGCTTCGTTGCTCCAGTGTCTCTACATCTTTCTCCAACATGCTCACACGCTCTTTGACGTTGGATTTCAGTACTGATGAAGCTCTCTTAGTCTTTAAACTTTGTAGATTCTTTGACTTTGACGAAGAATCATTCTGACTTTGTGTTGCCTTTTGAGAGAACTTCCATTAGTGATGTTGTTGGTATGAGCATGTGAAGAATCAAGACGATCGATCCGCTCGAGCTTCCATAAGAAGAAAACATAAAAAGGTTAGTGATAAGCGGTTCCAAAGACTTACAAGTTTGAACTTGAGAGTGTTAACGACATAGTGTGAAAACACAACTCTAATTCTTACAAAGGTCATTCTGGCTGGAGTCCCACAAGTGAGATAACGCGATGTACGAAGTACACCTCTGATTCGGATGAGTCATTGAGGTACATCAAGCATCACCACGACGACGAGACCGTTTGAGACACACTAAGCGTATTCCACGGGAGTTACCAAAGTGACTTCTTTGTCGGTACATTTGATGTTGACCACAGCAGAGTTTCCATTCAATCACCGAGGATCACAATTGTGAACCTCTCATAAATGTTCATGACAGATTGCTAAGATCCGTGAAGGACACGATAAAGTATCACTTGCATTCTTATTGTTGAATGACAAGTGATAAAATGTCAAGTGTACTTAAGAGATCTATTGATGAATCTCGTGGCTCTAGACTCAATAGTGCGTTTTGGTTTTCTGGCGGAGACTAGGGAGAGGTCTCCTTCTTCAATACCACCATCTCTAAGAGAAAGCCAATAGTTTACGTAGGGTTCCATGTGAGAATGAAACAAGCTCATCGAGAAACTTGAGTGGCTTAGAAGGTTTAGTGCATGCGTCCACCGGGTCCATGACGACTTTAATCTTCAATACCGGCGTCATCAAGTGACAACCAAGCATATATGAATTGAACCCGTGTACGCCCTAAGTTGAATAACTGGAGGGCTATTTGTTTTCACCCTTTTCTTTGCTTTTCTTTTAATTCTTCAACTCCTTCTTTCTCCCGATTCTCATTTTATCCTTTTATAATCATACCTAAGGACTTCTAATTCTAACTATTGGAGGTGTCCTTGGGTAGATCCATCCGGCTCTGGCGGATCATAGGACGGTTGTTCCTAATCTTAGTCACCTTATAACTCCATGACTAACCAATGTTGCCATAAAACCATTTTCTTGAAAATCTCCCAAAGTGTTTGTAAATGAAAAACATGTTTGAACACTTCAAGAGTTTTAGATTTTCAGAAATACTCCCCCTCCACATGTGCTTGAGAGTTTTGACGGAAATCGCACAATGAGGAAGAGCGCACACTTTTGAATTGATCAACTCAAGATAGACAATCCCTCATGAGACACGGTTCGTTGCATAGTTAAAGAGTTACATTGTCGACTTTTAGGTGACAACTAGCTCTAATAACTACCTTGAAGGTGTGGACAAGCCTCGAAGGTTGTCAAACCCGTCAAAGTTCATATCTACCAAGAGTTTCTCGAATGGTACATTCTACTCGGACAAGTCCTTTGCGAGACACGTTTACATCACTAGCGAACTAACTTGAAATTATTACCGTCCCGACAAGTCTTTTCGAGTTACTAACATTTAAGATCTCGTCAATTCATTGGTTAAGTCTCAGCACAATGATTCATTTGCAATTTTCTCAACATATTTCTTATCACATAATTTTTCCCCCTCTCAAAAATGGCATATAAATGTTATTTTTGACGAAATTTTGATATCGAATATGTCCATTTCGAGTTTTGCAGGAAGATTACCACAAAGAACAATTTGTGAATAAATTTTTTAAGCAAATACTCCCCATCAACAAGTAATATTAACATTTGAGGTTTAGAAAACATAAGGGGAAGTACTTGTTCTTTTGAGCAAAACCTTTTAAAAGTGAAAGGTTTGATAAGGATTGTGGCACTGAAGCGTAACACAGGGTCCTTTCATTACAAGAACGGGTTGTACACTGTTATGTGTGCACAAGCCATTGTCATTAAATAATCACACATCCAAATCAATATAGAAACTGAAACAGTTTAAGGGGTACCAGGTAGCCCAGTAATATCACCAGGAATGCGAACTGGCGTTGATATCCTGTGAGAGTAATCTTGGGACGACCACCTATGAAGCTCTCCAGTTACGAGGCGGTCCCTTCGCAACCTTTCATCGATCGAGTGATGATCCTCACATCCGTCTTTCCCGAGAATTCCATCGCTTTGGTGACCCAATGCCTTCATGTATCGCCTTCAACCTATAAGCCAAGCCGTCCCGACTTTCTTGATGTGTGATCCCAAACTTATGAAGATCTCTACACGCCATCAGCGATTCGTTGTAGTTCACTACGGTAAACTACTCCAAATGGTTTGCTGATGAGAGTGTCTTGTGGAAGATGGTTGATGTCAGGAAGTTCTAGCTGAGGTGGCATGGAGGAGGTTTCACCAGACTTCTTTGGACGTTTAGGCTCCTTATCCTTATCCTTATCTTTATCGTCTCTTGGACGCTTAGGCCTTTCAGCTTGCTCCTTGCATGAAGTCTTGAGTTGATATTCCAGTAATGCCTCAAATAGTTTACTTTCGTCAGAAGTTAAAGTTGCAGAATGTTGAGACATTTGTAGCACAATCTTAGAAATCAACTCTGCATCAGAGAGAACTGCAGGCTTCATTGGATTGATTGTCATTGTTACCGGAGTGGATTGCGTTGTTTGCTTGACCAATTTCATGAGATTTAGATAGAGCTGTCTGGTAAACATCTCCCTTGTAACTCCGTGGACCGTATCGAGAAGGAACTTGTGAGTATATCCCTTGATCATCTCGTTCATTTCCCCTTGAAGATCACGTTTCATGAACTTCTGGACGTACTCCCTTTCACTAGACATCTTGTCTATCTCGTCATGAAGAAGAATGATACTGTCAGCAAATTGATTGAGCTTTTTGTTGATCACGTCTTTCTTCCTGACCTGCTTGACAGCTTTGACAATCTTGGTTTTAGTTCGAGATACCCAAGTGTTAGGAATTAGAAAATTCAGTCATTGAAGAGTCGGTCACCTCAAGTATATGTATTCATTAGAAAGCTCGTAGTCGTAGTCTAGTTATATTATTAAGTAGTTTGTTATGTAACACCGTGGAGGACGGACGGGTCTTTACCCACTGTATGCCTGATCCACAGCCCGTAGGTGGCGTTAGCTTGTAAGAAACTATAAATACCCTCTACCTCCCAAGGTAGAGGGTTGGAGCTTCAATACCATTTTTCTTTGTTTCACATAGTTCCCAACTCTCTTCCTTTCTCTCACTAGAACTTTCTCTCTCTAACATATTAAACGCCTCATATAATTATGGTTTAGTGTGATTGTGAAATCCAATATCCTACAATTGGTATCAAGAGCCATGGTTTGATCACTTATATTTCATGCTCTTTGTTTTGGTGGATTTCATAAGGTTTTTGGGGTTAAAAGTGTTTAGAAGAGTTTGATTCATTTGGATCATTTCTAGTGTTAAAGTTTGGATTTTGATTGTACTTTTGTGTTTAGAATCATTATATGTGTTTAGGTTTTGATTTGAAAGGCTTGAATCATCGTGGTTGGGTTGTTTTGGATTGAAAAGTGGTGGTTTTGAATAATACTTGGAAGCGAGTTGAGTCGCGTTGTACTTTTCACAGTTGCGAGTTGACTTGTTCTTGGGCGAGTTGTCTATGCGAGTTGCTTATTGAGCGACTTGTTCTTGAGCGAGTTGTCTATCACGAGTTGCTTATTGAAGCGACTTGTTCTTGGAAGCGAGTTGCCCTAAGCGTGTTGTTATAGAAGCGTGTTGGGTTTTTATGCGACTTGGCTATTAAGCGAGTTGTCTCTTTACGCGACTTGTGTTCTATGCGACTTGGCTATTAAGCGAGTTGAATAAGCGAGTTGATTAAAGCAACTTATTTTATTAAGCGAGTTGATTGTGTTGCGAGTTGATACTAATGTGACTTGGCTATTTAGCGAGTTGATTCTTTAAGCGACTTGTCTTCTAGGTTTGACCAAAGTTGACTTTTTACGTCAAAACTTCAAACGGCCATAACTTTTGATCCGTAACTCCGTTTTCAGCGAAATACCTGTCAAAATGACCGGAACAGCCTGAATATTGTGAGGTTTCACCAAGATGTCGTGAAACGAATTTTTCGAGGCCCAAATCCTCTCCAAAAGGAAGTTATTGTGGTTTTTAAGTTTTTAGACCTATAATTCTCCGTTAAATCATGCAACAACCAATCCAAATCTCAACTAAACAACATATCAGCTAATCCTACAAACAATCATAAGTCCTTACACACAATTGTCTATCATTTCGTCAATCCAACAGTCATCTTAATACATTTCATTGGTCATTTCTTAACGGTTTGGTCTTGATTTTAGTAAAATCCCATGAAGATTTTATTTCTCGGTTTAAATCATAGACTTGTAAAATCCGTGCATACTACCACATCATGTCTTACTCTCTTGACCAGTGATTTCGGAAGTACTTAAATTGTATGATCTTGGACAACAATGATAATGTTTGCTACATCGAGCGATTAAAGATGATTGAATCAATCAATGAGGATGTGATATCTCCGGTTCGGACTCGAAAAGGCAATGCACCGATCAAGGCTACAAAATGCCATGCTAAAGGAAAGTAACATTGAACCTTATCGGTTACTTCACTCTCACCTCATACAGTTTATGTCCAAAATTTTGGATCGAACATGTAGTGCCATCTTGATCGGGATTTACCTACATTCACGGAACATTACTATTGATGTTGGGAATTACGGTAAACTCTCGGATGCGCTAAAGTTTCTGAGAAGAGTTTCTTAGAAGAAGAATGGATTACTGCGAAGTTAGTCTTCATTGAAGTGATAAAGCGAAATCTGATTACTGCTTTGAAAGTGCGAATCCACGTGGGAGAGATAAGCATTGTATGAAGAAAAAGTCATTGTAGGTATGAAAGATAGGTTGGCGCCAGTATTGTATAGAGCTTACTCGGAATAAACAATATGATTAGCAAAACAATATGATTAGTTGCATGCTTGTCTAGATGCATCGTTGTTTATGTTTGTATTAGGGCGTCGTTATGGCGCTCGTGAGTAATGGGGTTTCTTGCCTATAAAAGGAACCATAATAGTTTGTAATAGATAAGTTTTTCTAAGTCTTCCAAGTCTTGAAAATATCCAAAACATAGAGTTTCTATAATCAAAAGATCCATAGAGGATCTAAGAGTTTTAGTTATTATATCTTGTATTTACATTCCGCTAAAGAATACGAGTGTAGAGATCTTCTATTAGTTTGCTTGTGATTACATAGGCAACACTAACGATCTTGAGTGCTTAAGATCTATCAAGGTCTTTGTGTACTCAACAAGTGGTATCGAGCCTCGGAAAGTCTCTACGATACTAAGAACCATTCTCACCCTCATACAACCAAACATACCCTCATCATGCCCGGATCGATAATGAAACCAAGTCACCAACACAAACAACACCAACACCACTTCCATGCAACGACAGTCTTTCAAACAACAATGGTAAATTTCCTTATTTAAAAGGGAAGAGTATGATCTTTGGACTATGAAGATGGAAAACTGGATCTCAATATTGATTGGAATCATGGGAGGTAGTGAAGAAGGAAGCAGGTCTAAAGAAGATGATTCCGAACGGGGATGGGAAGTTTATCATGGCTCCTCCCAAAGCTACGAAGAGGTCTTGGCTATGCAGAGAACACAAAGTAAAACTATTACGCTTCAAGCCATTCTTGAAGATCACTGTGATTTTCACCATATGGATGATGCAAAAGACATATGGATGGCTCTCAAAGCAAGGTTCGGTGGAAATGAAGAATCAAAGAGAATGAGGAAGTCCATCTTGAGACAACAATTTCAAGACTTTAATATCTCCGAAGAAGAAGGTATCCACAAGGGATACGATAGGTTCCATAGGATCTTGAGTCACTAAACCGGTGAATGCAAAACACGATAATGATGATTGCAACTCAAAGTTCCTACGATCCTTGCCTCCATCATGGTTACATGTAAGTATAGCCCTCGAGGCTAAAGGTGGGTTGGACATGCTCACCTTTGATGAGTCGTATATGAGACTCGAACTCTTGAACTGATGTCGAGAACTCCTACCGTACATCTTCTTCCGCCATGCACTTTTGTTGGGACATCTCACTCCAACACGATGGTACTGCTCCTAGTTCCAACTACTTTCCATCATCTCCCGTTCAACTACTTTCCATCATCTTGCACTCCCACTCCACCACATAACACTCGTCCCGCTCCACCATGTTCTCAAACTAAGACTAGTAGTGTGATGGAGGATGTTCTTCATTCATTTGTTCTTTGATTATGATACTCAGCAGATCTTGCATATGAAGACTTTGATCAGTTGGACCCACTTGAAATGGAGGAGATGAAGTCGAAAATGTAGGTGGCATTGTGTCGATGACATCAAAAGGTTTGAAGAGAAGTCGGAAGGAAGTTTGCTTTCAAGGAAAGGAACCACTCGCTTTGACAGGAGAAAAGTCAAGTGTTTTACTTGCCACCGATGGGACATTTCTCAAGGAATGCAAAGCAGCAGAAGAGTGGAGATGGAGCTAACTACATTTCCTATCGCAGAAACAAGCAGAAGTGGACCTTTAGCGACTCTCCTCACCATGGATGAACAGGTCAACTGGGCGCATGAACACATGAATGAGGAAGCTCATGATCTTGATAAGCTTGGATTGCTAGCAAGGTTTACTTGGATGAAAGGCATGATCATTTTTCCTTGATGGGACTATCTCGGTACAATCAGATATTTGGTTGTAGTCTAAGATACAACGAACTTAAAGAAGAGTATGATGCTATGAAACCTAAGTTTGATGAATGCTATATTGAAAATGAAGCTCATAAACTAGCATTAAAAAGCGATGAAAGACAAAAGTATGGTTTCAAAAGAATCAAATAGCTTATGAAGAAAAGATAAAGGTATTACAGTTTGATCTAGAAGTTGCAAATAATTACTTAAAAGCTGTTTGAGAAAGCAAGGATGAAGTCGTATAGAGAACCTAGAACTCAAAGAAAAACTAGTCGAGGAAATAGCTAGGCATAAGGAATGGTTAATTTCGTGATAATCGGCTAGAGAAATCTATAACGATCAATCAAGAACCTCGGCTTAGGATTAGGTTTTCAAAAGTATGTAGGAGTAGAAGCTAAGTATGATGGTCGAATCCACACCAAAGAAAGTTTGCTAATTTTGTAAAAGAAGGTGAATTGCATGCTATCCTCGGACCTATTAGAGGTGAATTTATGCCCATTGACCTATCCATCATCTGTTGACTTTGATGGATCACATCATCTATATGGCAAAAAGTCAAAAGACTTGCGGACCACGATACCTCATCTAATGACTTTGTCTCTTGCTCGACAAAGACAATTCATCGGATCAAGGGTCTACTTCCTATGAAAGCTGTGATTCAAATGAGAAGTCTGACCTGCCCAAGCCCTCACCTGAGCCTACACCCAAGCCTGCACTCCATTTTACTTACAAGCCTTCTAGGGCTGTTCCAGAATCATGTCTGGGAACAGAGATATGATGCACAATTTTGTTCCCATAGAAGGAGGAGGCAATGTGACTTTTGGAGGAAGTGATGGAAGTATCACAGGGAAAGGCACCATAAAGACACCTCATCTGGATTTTGAAAATGTATACTATGTTAAGGAACTTCAGCATTTCAACTTGTTCTCCGTTTCACAAATCTGTGACACCAAGAACAAAGTACTCTTCTCTCGAGAATGAATGTCTTGTCGCCTAAAGACTTCAAACTCCTCAAGATACTTCTATTCTCACCGAAAGTTCCTCGAACTCACAATTTATACACATTCACCTTAATGAAGTTCAACCTGGTGGTGACCTCACTTGTTTGGTGGCTAAAGCATCCCTTGATGAGTCTACTAAATGGCATAGGAGGATGGCTCATGTGAACTTCAAGACCATAAACAAGCTCTCTAAAATGGGTCTTGTTGAAGGTCTTCCCTCCAAAGTTTTCACCAATGATCACAATTGTGTTGCATGCAACAAAGGAAAACAACAGTAGCCTCTTACAAGCTATCAATGCTATGAGCATCATTTACGAACCTCTTCGCTGCTCCACATGGATCTGCTTTGGTCCAACACAAGTCGAAGCATTGATCATAAGTTCTTCTCGCTTGGTTATCACCGATGGCTATAGCGATTTTGTTGGGTTTTCTTTCTAAGAACCAAAGATGAAACATCTCAATCTTGTTGAATTCATCACCCTCGTTGAAAATCAGTTGAACAAAAGGTTAAGGAATTGATTGTGATAATGGGACGTAGTTCAAAATGCTATTCTTATAGAACTCGTGGGTCAAAAGGTATAAAAAGGACTATAGTAATCCAAGAACCCCACAACAAAATGGGGTGGCGAAAGAAAGAATAGGACCTTAATAGAGGTCGCAAGATCAATGCTTGCGCACTCTAAACCGCCTATATGTTCTGGATGGTCAGTGGCTACGTGCTATGTCTTGAATAGGGTCTCCATTACTAGACCTCAACTCAAACACCATATGAACTTCTCTTTGGGAAGGTTCTGTCATTCACTACCTAAAACCTTTTGGTTGTCAAGTGACCATTCTAAACACCGTGATCCGCTCGGAAAGTTTGATGAAAAGGTCGATGATGGTTATATTGTGGGGTATTCACTCATAGTAAGGCATACGGTATACAATTTGCAAGCCAAGAAGATAGAGGAGACTTTAAACCTAAGATTTTTAGAAGATAAGCCTAATGTTCAAAGACGGTCATCGTGGTCTTTTGACCTTGACTATAGCGATTATTTGGGTTACACTAGACATTTGGCTAACCAAAATGCAGGGTCCTCAAGAGTCTCCCACTAACAATGCAGTACCTTGGATGATGACTCAAAATGAGTTTGAAGATGATGAGCGACCTATACTTGTGCCTTCTTTCTCCCTAACAATATTACAGTACCACCTCGAAGGATCTTGCCGTCTGAGTGATGAAGATGAATCACATTATCTTTGAGGACCTTGCTAGACTTGAGACTCAAGAATTTGCGGCTAAGCTTGAAGCGAGAAACCGAATGGAGAGGTTGCTAATGAAGAGTCGAGAGAAACCATGTTTCTGCAAGTTGATTCTGTCACTCCTACCATCCACAAATCCACCAAGGCAATCTTGTTTCTTCTCATGTTCCTTCTCAAGTGTCTCAGACTTTGGAGAACCTTATACACGCTTTCCAAGACCTCGGATCTTGGAAACCATCAACCCAAAGTGGCATCTTCACCTCACCTTCTTATGATGCCGAGTTTGAACCAACTATCACTAATCTTGATTCATCCATCAAGTCAACCCCATGCTACTCGGAGGATCAATATTGCTCATCCTCAATCCAACATTATAGGTGATCTTCGCACTGTTAGAACACGAAGGGCTATAACAAGTCCTCGGTTTGGACAGATAGCTTTTCTCTTATGTCTCCAACCAAAGAAGAGACAATCACACGGACTTCAAGCATTGTCATTTGCTTGTTTTCTTTCTCAAGTGGAACCAACAAGTGTTTCTCAAGCTCTTAACGACTCAAGTCGGCTAGAAGCAATGCTAGAAGAGATGCAACAATTTCACAATCGACAAGTTTGGATCTTGGTTCCACTCACGATGGCAAATATGCTATTGGGACAAAGTGGATTTTGAAGAATAAGAGAGATGCTCGGGGTGTTGTGGTCAAAAACAAAGCAAGATTAGTGGCTCAAGGCTTCCGAGCAAGAGGAGGGATTGATTATGATGAAGTGTTTGCACTGTTACTAGAGTTGAAGCCATTGAATTTTCTTGGCTTATGCTTCTTACATGGGTTTCATGGTGTATCGATGGATGTTAAAGGTGCTTTTCCAGTATGGTGAGATTGAAGAGGAGGTTTATGTCACTCAACCCAAGGGATTTGAAGACCCGATCACCCAAATCATGTTTACAAGGTTGTCAAAGCTCTCTATGGCTTACATCGGGCACCTAGAGCTTGGTATGCTAGACTTTCATCCTTTTTCTTGAAGCATGGCTATAGGAGGGTGCTATTGATAAAACTCGTTCCTAAAGAAGAATTACTCGGACATCATTCTTGTGCAAGTTTATGGATGACATTATTTTTGGCTCCACAAATGAAGCTTGTGCGGGGAGTTTGAGGAACTAATGAAGGAGAGTTTCGGATGAGTGCTATGGGAGAGCTTACTTTCTTTTGGGTCTCCAAGTTCGTGAAACAAGATGGCATCTTTATCTGTCAAGATAAATATGTGAGGACATTTTGAATAAATTTGGTATGGAAGGTGTTAGGACGCCACAACACCCTATGAAGCTCCAAAGACAAAAGCAAATAATGAACCGGATCTACACTGAATGTTCATCCATGCAGTCCATGATTGGTTCATTGATGTATCTAACAAACTTCAAGACACGATTGGTTCATCCGTATAAAAACATTATTGGAATGCTAAACCCTTGATCAAGATAGTTTAAGGGAGGCATAGGCCTCGGGGAGGCATATGCCTCGAGGAGGATTTGTGCAAACTCGCATATTTTTGTGTCATATTTTCTACTTTTTCTATAAATTTTTCTTCTTTCATTAGGTTTGTAAAAATGTCATTTTCATAATTTTAGGAGTTATATTGTTTTAGTTTCACATTTTCTGTTGTACGTTACGTAGTTTTTAAACTTAAATTTTATAAATCAAAAACATCATTTTGCATATAGTGATAGCATTTATTTAATATATTTTATCTTTTTAATTTTCTTTAATTTGCATTTAAGCCTCTGTAATTTATACACTTTCTCTTTAGTTATAATCATTCATATCTCTTTACTAACACTAACTGTCTAATAATTCTTTAGTTTGCTTGTCTTTGTGTTGTTCTTGTGTGTTTTTGTGTCTGTTTTGCAGATTGTCTGGATTGCAGTTTGTCTATTCCATGATCAAGATCAAATTCATCAAGTGTGGTTCATTGGTATATGGTCAAGATAGCTAAAGATGGTTGCTTGTTTCTTCTGAAATTAAAAGCACTGAAGCAAACAATTTGATTCCACTGAAGTTACAATCTTCAAGAAAAGAAATTGAAGTCAAATTGTTCTTTCATTCATTCAGAAGCAGTTCTGACTTACGACTTACAAAAGTCAACCTACTACAAATGCATCTTCAAGATACGAGCGGTACACTTAAGCTAATCCTAATCTAGTGCATATCATCTATTCCAACATCTAAGTGAATGTTGGATATGCATTAGATGTTGGCTTTCTTTTGGTCTTGCATAACCACCCATTCCGTCAATCTAGATGGTCGGATATGCATGACCAATACGATGAAGATGCTAAGGACCAAAATGGAGAGGATGGATTGACGCATGACGTTGATGATGACGATGACCACACATGATGACGGAGAAAATAAAGTCTCTTGTGTGTTTCATCTATGCATTTCAACCAAAATGCAATCGATCCACCCTCCTTAAGCCCTTCTCTTATACGATGTGTGTTGATGCACCAAAAGATGGCGTGAGTGAGACCAAGAACCACCTCTCTATCTTTGGGGAGTGGCGGATTCTCGCACGAGGCCTTTGTTGAGGCCGAGTCTTTGGAGGTTGGGAGTATGATGTTCCTCCTTATAGGAGTCATCGTAATCATCGCCAGATTCACTTGGATTCACTACACTATCATCTTCTGAAGAAGGTAGAAAGGGTGATTTATTTGGTCGTGGATAGGGTTGAGGAAAGTAATGTGACCATGGGTTTGTTTCACCACTTGATGATGATGAAGAGGATGATGAAGATGATGTTGTGAGATCTATGATCTCAGGTTTGGTATTCATGGTGCAATTTGGTTAATTGGGGTTTGTTTTTACATCTAGGGTTTGTGGTAAATATTTGGGGATCTTTGATGAAGAGATAAGTAAACATTGGGATCATTTTATAGACGGGTTCGAGGTTTAATGAGAATTAATGCAGTGGGTGGCACAAGAATTCTAGAAACTTCACCAAGATACTCTTATCTTTGATGGTTTCTTTGAAATGTATAACTTCAAAGATTGACCATGTGTTTATCTTTGAAGCGTTATTGTGGGTTGGTCAAAATTGAAATACACGTCGTGACGGTCAACCAAATGCCATTTTTATTTGACTATAATTTGGGCAAAACTATCACTCCACCATCACTCTCTCGAACAAACCAATTCCTCTCATCTTGCATCCACAAACACTCACCATTACGAGAAACATAACCCTAAAACTCATATCCTCATGGCTCTTGAATTTAAACATGATCACAACAAAGTTGCATTTCGGGAAAAGGAAAGGGATATGAATTGTACAAACCAATGGTGGAATTCTTGAAAAGGTCCAAGATTTGTTATGCTCTAACACACTCTCCGAATGAGATATATGAATCACGATTACTCGGTTTGGGAAACGCCGAGAAGAGCAATGAGACGTAGATTAGTAGTCGTGATTGATGGAGCAGAGCACATAGTGACAGAGGACCTAATAAGGAGGAAGCTTCACTTGGAAGATGCCGATGGAGAATTTCACTCTGTCGTGAAGATGTGCTTCTTGGGCTAAGAGCAATTGTCTATCGAAGTACAAGGACCGATATGTGGTCAAGAAGGAACTTTGCCCGTGGAGGTTCTGGTTCACACAATGCTTCAATGCATAAGCAACAAGTCGGGAGGATGGGACCGCCACCTACCCAACGGGATGTGGTATTGTGTGTCTTTCCCAAGGGGTAACTTACAATTTTTCTAAGTATATTTTTGAAAACATGGTTGAAAATCTTCAAAAGAAAAGAATAAGTTTTAATGTACCCAAGGTTTTTGCAAATGATTTTAGACACCACTACCCAAGCCCAATCCTTTTATCCCATAGGTGCTTTAATCGCTAAATTATTTGCTACCATGAGAAGTCACCTGTGGAGACATCATCCTTGCTTGCGCCCATGTTGCCCCAAGGCAATGAGGTCGCTAATGAGAAGAATGCGGCTAATGATCCTCCTTCTTCACATGTTGCTACCGATGGTAATCCATTAGTTAACATTGATGAGGCCCTCATCAACTGCTGAAGCAACTCATGTTGCTCGGACAGCCCACCTTGTCCCACCAACACCCACAATAGTCACACCCGATGAGTCGATCTTAATAGTACGCCAACACCAAGTCTGTTGGGGATCCTCTTAATGAAGATCTTCCTTCGTTGAGCATGACCATGTTTCTACTAAAGGTCCAATGAAGCTCCCCTACCACGAGCAATCTACTGGTGGAGCCGAGGACCTATTACACTCTCATCCTGCCTATGCTCTTGTCAACAGGTATGCTACTGAGGTGTCTAGTCTGAAAAGGGAGCTTGCAGAGACCAAGTCTTCTCTGGGTAATAAGATTGAAGAACTGCAGAATCAAGTCAAGGAATTAGAGGACAAACTTAAAGGGGGGTTCAAAAGGAAGCTTGTGGTTTCTTCTGATGAAGAACTAGAAGTACCTCAGTTTGGGTCTCTTGATATATTGGCTGATGTGTCTCTTAATGATCCTTCATCTGTAGTTGTTGCTTCCTCAAAGAAGAAGGAACATGTTCTTTACAAAAGAAGAAAGAGATCTTATTTACATAAGGTTTCTTCCAAGTTTTAAAGGAACTGGTGTTGACAAGGTCGCATCTGGCGATGTGCAAATGGAGGATGTATCTTCTGATCATGATCAATCTTCATCTGCTCAAGAACCAATGGCTCTTCACCTTGATGATCTTTCGATGTTGCCATGACCACTCCAGTTGATAATCTGCATCAACATGTTTCTCCTACTGCTTGACATGGGTATTACTCACGAGGTCCCCGCGTTGATATAGCGAAGATGAGTGTGCTAAGAAGCTGATGATAAAGGGAAAGATGTAATAGCGAAGACGAGCTTGGTCGGACACGGTAAGTGAGGAGGAAAGACTAGGTCAAGCAAGTAGATTGGCTGAGTTTGAGAAGTCAAAGGAAAGTGAAGTATTGGCTCATCAACTTGAAATGTAAGACTTTTCATATTTACCTCCACGAGAAGAAGAAGCGGATGAAATGCGTGTTCAAATGCTGCTTGAATCTTGGGATACTCTAATCGAGCAAGTTATTTCAAGACCCTCTCTTGCTCAAAGTATACTAGGTGGAGACTTCAACAAAGGAAAGTTATGTGGATCAAATGATGGCTCGGGGAAGACAAAGGAAGCAAGAAGCTATCGCGCAAAAGAGGGCCATCAAAGCTCGGAAGAACAAAGACAAACCTCCTACTAAACCGAAATGAGAATGGTGGTGAAAAATCAATGCTCGATGTACAACTCGCTTAACAATGAAACAAGTCAAGGCTTTTCCCGATCATGTCCTGCTTTCGCAAATATAAGCAGATCATGAAGGACAAATCATCATCTTCAACACATTCTACCAACTTGAAAAGGATTGTTGAGAATGAAGTTGCTCAAGAAGCCAAAAGAATCAAGTCTGGTGATACTCCACCTACAGAGACGTCTCCAGTCATTCCTGCTGAAGCAACTACTGAAGTTGCTTCCTCTACTAACAAGGGTCCATCTGCTGAACCATCTTCCAATTCTCCTGAAGCACCTGATGTATCAGCTCCCACTTCATCTGTGGCAACCGTTGACACACAAGAAGAGTCTAAAGATAAGGAAGCTGATCTCGCTGAAATAAAAACAAAAAGGGCGATAAAGATGATTCACAGGATGAATACACTACGAGAAGGTGTTCCAACTAACTCTCCCTCTACCTCTTTAAGTCCTACCACAAATGTTCAAACTGAAAATTCTCCCTCTGGGGAAATCTACAAGCCTGGTAGGAGGAAGAAGAGAATGGCCAAAAGATCTCCCTTCGATCTTGAAGTCGATGACTCAACTTTCATTCTAGAGGGTTCTACCGATTTTCACGAGGAGATCAAAATGTGTTGGTCGATTGGAATCAAGGATGGTGAGATGAATGTCATTCATCGAAAGGATGCCACTTCAATGGAATTCACCTTTCAAGGAAATTCTACACTTGGTGAGCAGGCGATTTGCTTACTCTGTACACTCATGTTACCACCCATTACTGCAACAAGGCACCACAAGGTTCGGGGATGTACTTACTGGGAGATCTTCAAGTCCTGTTGAACTCTCATTCTCCCAATTGTAAAGCACATTCCATTTGGAAGAACTCACATCTGTGGAAGGTTGCGTCTTGGAGATTCTATCCTCTCCCTCGTGTGCATGTGCTTGAGACTAAGGGTGGAATCACTGTCTGCATGTTTGCTGAAAGAAAGTATCCATTGCCCAAGAGACTTATGGAAAAGATGCTTAGTCAGAAATTGGAAATTCCTCCAGAACCCGGTGGGCAATGAAAGACCGTCTGCTTTCAACATTGGTGGGTTGATCAAGACTCAACTTCTACAACAAAGAACAGCCTCATCCTCATCCTAATCATGGTACTTGGTACTCTCGCATTACCTTGTTTTGTTGCTTTTAGTTTGTGTTATGTATGTTTTGTCATTTTACGTGTTAATTTTTCAATTTTTAGTTTTCTAAAAAAAAAAAAAAAAAAAAAAAAAAAAAAAAAAAAAACTTACTTTTATGCAGGTTTGTTTGTTGTACAATTCGATGGTTTTAACTCACCTAATGTACCTTGTGTATGTCAAAGAGTTGGCTAGTCCAAAGTGCAGACTTTGGTAAAGACACAACAAACTGTTGATAAACAGTAATGGTTTGCTCAAAATCATAGGGTCTACAACCACCCATGCTTAATCTTGAGGGTTGTATGGTCATCAATTCACCATGGTCTATTCTCTTGGAATCCAAGAATTGGCTAGCCATATATATGGCATGTGGTAAAGGCAATCAATCCATAATTGGTTCTCAATTCACCAAATTCTAAGAATTGACTAGTCCCGAGCAAACGGCTACGGTAAAGACAAGTCAAATCCGTTTATATGGTTCTTTGGTTTGCCAATAAATCGATGGTTATCAATGTACCATAGTTTTCGAACTCAAACATGTGGCTACTCCAGTAGTAATGGCTATTGGTAAAGAGACATCAAACCCACTATTTTCAATGATTCACCTCTCACGTGAGTTAACACACCGGAAGTGATGAGAATAGTATGAAACTTATATGTTTTGATGTAAATCTTGTCATATGTTGCTTTGCAAAGATCCGTGTATCACAGTTCACTCATCATAGAGATGTTCTTCTTACGAATCTTTGTTCTCGATCCTCAAGTAACCGGACCTTCATAGCTCGTAAGTGTTTAAGATATGGGAGGATCTTGTTTGGAAATTTTGTCATAAACCGGTACAATCCTCAACAAGATTAACGATCTATCAAGGAAACCGGAACTTAACCTAGTCAAATTCCGGTTTAGGGAGGATTGTTGGAATTACGGTAAACCATGGATCTCTGAAGTTTCGCCAAGAGTTTCTGTCAAGAAGAATGGATTCTGCCAAGTTTGTCTTCACCGAAGTGATAAAGCGTAAACCTATTCTCACGAAAGTGCGAATCCACGTAGGAGAGATAAGCATTGATGAAGAAAAGTCGTGGCAGTATGAAAGATAGGTTGGCGCCATATTGTATAGAGCTTATTCAGAATAAACAATATGATTAGCAAAACAATATGATTAGTTGCATGCTTGGCTAGATGCATGCGTTGTTTATGTTTGTATTAGGAGCGTACGTTGTAAACGCTCGTGAGTAATTAGGATTTCTTGCCTATAAAAGGAACCATAATAGTTTGTAATAGATAAGTTTTTCTAAGTCTTCCAAGTCTTGAAAAATATCCGAAACATAGAGTTTCTATAATCAAAATATCCATAGAGGATCTAAGAGTTCTTAGTTATTATATCTTGTATTTACATTCCGCTAAAGAATACGAGGTGTAGAGATCTTCTATTAGTTTGCTTGTGATTACATAGGCAACACTAACGATCTTCGAGTGCTTAAGATCTATCAAGGTCTTTGTGTACTCAACACTGCGGTAATAACATTTGTCTTCCCGGGGTATCTTCAATTACTTAGAAGTATTAAGTTCATCAAGTTTACTCGCGTTTAGGTGCTTATCTCCTTACTCCTTGCTGGTTTTTGACACTTCAGAATCAACAACTCTTTGTAAGTCCGTATACTAGAAATATTTTGAGAAGAACATCTTGAACTCTTGTGAGAATCAACTTGCTGAAGACTCTCTCTGACTATTTTTATCAACCCTTATGTAGACAATTTGAAGTGACCACCGATGAAGAAAACCGATATACCTACTTGAAACTGAAGTCAACTTCCCGCATTTGTATCTTAAGCTTGCACCTAATGATGGAAGAACGGTGTAGAGAATTTATGCTTCAAGCAAATCTCTAAGTACTCACTACCCGCACAAAGTATGAGACATTAACACCTCTTGCGATTATCCACACCGTCATATCGTGTGACATTTGAGTAAAACAAAGTAACTCTAATAGTGATAGTTAACGGTCTTCAACCATCCACCTCGATTGCTTTGGTAACTAGATAAACCAAGTCTTCAACTCAAATTCTTAAGCCCGAGCAAGTTATCAAATAAGAACACGCCTTTGTGAAAGTCAACTTCAATCTCAAATAAGTGATAAATGATTAACTCAAGTAATCAACTTGTGTCAAATGTCCAATACGTGAAATAGTCAATAACAACGTCTCGAGAGTCATCTAAAGAATATGAGCACGTCGATTGGGATTGAATTTGACTTATAACACTCTCCCAAATAGTGCTCTCCCTAAACCGACAATCGATTGATAGATGCTCGATTAAGAAGAAGTCTTTAGATCGTTAAATGCAACTCATCTTTAGTCTTCTAACATGTAGCGAAAAATGTAGAATGGATGTAGATTCTTCAAGATTGTACAGTTGGGAATAGATAGTTAACATCTTCAACTCACACCAAAAGCATCTCACCAAAAGCATCCCAATTAACTTACATCTTGCATATCCCTTAGCTAAAATCCTCCCAATCAAACAAGAACGTAAGGATGTTCATCAAGAAAATCGGAATAAGGCCTCAACGAACACACAAGATGGTAACACCAAACTACCAATCACATCAAACAAGAACAGAGAGATTGTTCGGAATCATCATGTTGATGTATACGTGAAGCATTAACCGGAAGCACTTAGTCGATAAACTCATCAATCCGAAAGTGAAGATGTCAACCAACGGCTCTTAGAAGAACAACTCCATGTGAAGATGACCCGATAAGAAGAAGCTCGGTTCTTACATGAGTTAGGAGCCGTTTGACCATATATTCTCAAATATTAATCAATCATGCAAAAATTCACACTTCTTCTCCCCTCAAGAATTGCATACGGAGATGCCATTCTTGATTAAATAAGTGAAAATCATCCAATGTTCTATTCACACTTCTCCCACAAAATAAACACGTGATGTCGCCATCTTCATTATAATCGAGCAAGTGGAATGAGAAAACAATCGGTGGTAGCCCGGTTCACTTGAAGACTGAAGCGCATGGAAAAGTATGAAGCATGTTGATGAGAATGGTCATACAAGAGAAGATTTCTCTTCTTGGAAGATAAAGCGCATCGACACGTACACTTTTCTTTTCTTTGAGGAACGAGGCTTGAACCAAGTGTTCAAATGTCATAATGATGAAGTATGAGGCTGAATCGATGTAAATAGACGTCATTGTTAAGAGCCCAAATATATGTTTAGAGCCGCCCGAATCCAAATACCAAGGGACGATTTATACGACCGCTTTGGACAATGTATCAAGACAGAGAATTAGAAACATTGGATCCCCGTCTTTGATGGGTTCATTTTGGTTAGCACAAGCAGGTCTTTGAATCGTGAGAACCCTAGATGCAATGGCATTATCCCTAGGAGCTGAACTAGTAGAAGCATCGACTTAGTCAAATGACATTTTGTGCTTAATGGGATTATTCTACCGGTTGGCTTCCAAACCTTAACAGCACTATTCTAGGCATTGTGGATCTAGCTAAGGGTAAGGTTTGCCATTCGTTAATATTCGACTGTGGGCTTCCACCGAAATCCTACATTTGTAAACACATTCCCTCAGTAGGTTTCAAGATTGCTTAACTGCTTCGCTCTCCAAACTTTCTTAATCGGGTTATGAATCTTAGACCTCGTAAATAACACATCACATTTATCATGATTACCGAAAATAAACATTTTTACATGTTTTGCGAGACAACATGAGACCTCGAATTAATTTCGATAGCTTAGAGCTAATACTAGAACTAACACGATTCTTTTGTTCAAATCAAACTTCTTGTCCCTATGGTGTTCTTTCACTTCCTTATCATGAACACTTTTAGTTTGCGTAATGCTATCCTTCTTTGCATTGCTTCTAGGTTTTGACCCGCTAACTTTAGTGTCAATCTTAACATCTCAGAGACGTAACGATGGGAACATTACATGGCTTCACTACTTTCGCATTTCCGGTCTAGAAGTGCTGGGATCCGAAATTCTAGGAGGCACATCAAAGGTTGCTTGCTTGAATTTTGACATGGAACAAGGCATATCAAGGGTCACATGCTTGGCTTTAGGCATAGAACAAGGCACAACTATTCTATCTCGCCTATTGCTAGATTTCGAACTTGTGACAATTACATACTCTAAGAGTTCACGAGATCGTTTAGCATCCATGCGAGGCATAGGCTATAGTACTATCAAAAGGTTTTCTAATCTTTCATCTTCAACAATCTCACTGAGACCCTTCAAACTGTCCTTAAGGTATGAGAGATATGCTTTATGTGCAAGTTCATTATTCCTAATGGGCGGGGAATATATAACATATCGATAGCATATTTATCACAAG
The DNA here is from genome assembly GCA_022545495.1 of Chrysanthemum lavandulifolium. NCBI lineage: Eukaryota > Viridiplantae > Streptophyta > Magnoliopsida > Asterales > Asteraceae > Chrysanthemum > Chrysanthemum lavandulifolium. The sequence continues at coordinate 143,804,823 of CM040240.1, forward strand.
CGTAAACCTTAGGAGCAGTATTTGCAATTGGGGATTGGCAACTTTCCTTTCACCTCACGCCTTGATTCTCAATATCGTTAAGTAAAGAAGTTATCTTTTCAATTTGTTTATCATGATTAACTTTAAATGAATCACATAACTCTTTGTTTTGATCATTAACCTTTAAAATTTCACTTTAAAACAATCATTTTCCTTTTGCAAGTTATCAATTATGTTTTGAAGTTGGAAATTCGAGAATCTAAAGGTGGAGGCATATGGGAACCAATCGCATCCTTCTTTTCACCTTTCGGTTGTGAAATTTGGGCTTTCAATCTTTTGATCGTGTTATAATGAGCTCGAATTTGTTCATCACGTTTGCTAATTTCAAAAAGTGCATCAAACTCGGGAGCATCGAGGATGTCTTGATATTTGAGGTTTTAACATTTTCTTTGAGATGTTGATGTTTTAATTGCAAAGCAAGATGTTCAACTTCTAATTTAGAATAATGTTTGACCAAGTTATCATGATCATCCTGTTCTATTTTCTCATGCAATTTTGAATTTGTTGTTTCAAGCTCAATGACACGATCATGGGAGACTTTCGAGCAACAGATAATTCATGAAATTGAGAAGCATTAATGGAACAATTTGTAGCGATGAAAAACACATCTTGAGCAATACATTGAAATCGATTCTCATTCGGTGTATGCAAGTTCTTCCTCTCAATCTCATTATATTTTAATTCTCTTTCATAGTCACTAACTTCAACAATCATTGCATCAAATTCCTTTTCCATTCCCTTAATATCAAGATCTATCCCTTTTTAAGACTCTCAAAGTGATCTTTTAGAAGTGTAAAGAAAGGCATGACCTCGGTTAAATAGCATTCTTTTGTTTGTTCAAAACCCTTTCCCTTGATTATCCCGAGTGGGTGTGATCCTTTTCTTACAAGTTTTCTCAAAATCAACAAATAGTTGAAAAATAACATATTGACCGATTAAGGTCTTGCTTTTAGTAGCAATAGTTCTAGGAACTAGATGCATTGGTGTATTGGGAGGATACACAATCGCTTTAGGCATTTTCCTAAGGGAGGGTTCGTTACAACAAGATTCTCGCTTTTGCTTATCTAAATCCTTTTCCGAACACTTGTTTAGGGGTTAATAAGTCGAGGCTTAAACTTGTTCAAGGAGATCCAATTTTCTTTAATGTAATTATGGGGTTTGATCGTTATGTTATTCTTTTACACTCGGGATCTTCTAACTTCTTATTTATTTTCTCCCAGTGACTTCATCGATTTCTTATCTTCCTCGGTGCACTCAACGCAACTAGGTTTCGCCTAGGCTTAAGGATTTCATTACCATCATAAAGCAACTTATGAGCATTTCTAGCCTTTTAAGTACCTCTGTATTTGGTTCCTCAACAAGGGGAATGTTGTGCTTATCGCTAATACTCTATGCTTAGTGATCATGTGAAGCGGTTTGAATGGTATTCCTTGTACGCACAACTTATTTTCAAGCTTGTTTTCAAAGTTTTAGATTGGAAAAATCATTCAAAAGTTTTGATTCCTTAGCCTTGAATTATTGCTTAAGCATTTTAACATTTTCTTGAAGTTCGTGTTTTTGCTTAGCGCTTTGGAAAGCTTTTCTTGTAAGGAGTTTAACTCTTGTTTTAATACTTCTTCTCTAAAATTACTTTTTAATAATTGTACGCATTTGGATATCCATCTCCTGCTCACTAGTGGTAAGTTCAAACTTAGCACGATGTTCGTATATGGCAACTTGATCCTTATAGGTATTGAGTTCAGTGGTCAAGGAATAATCAGGCACAAAGGCAGTGTACTCATGTAGCTCATAATCATCATTTTGAGTAGAAGATGCACAGCTAGGTACAACAGAAACTTCCATGCAACTTACCTCTGCATTGACATACACAGGTTGTGACTGGTGCATCTCTATCTTGGGTACATCCGAAGCTTCCATGGATCGTTCCTTTGCATTAACTTGCACAGGTTGTGGTTGGTGCACCTCTCTCTCTTGTGAATTTAAGCACGAAGATTCCATTTTAGCATTATCTGATTCATCATTATTTGTTGTCTCTAACATTACGCATTTACCGACCCGATTCTTCAATGATACATTACCCAACTTATCACACCTATCTCTCAATCGCACTGACACTCATCCACTTTTCATCCGTGCGAGTAACTTCCTCAATATACTTCTCCACATTATCCATGAGATGGATAAGTGTCTCTTTGAACACGCTAATTTCCATTCGGTGTGTCTCTTGAAAGACGTTTACCATGTCTTGATCATAATCGATGTAAATTCCCACCGATGAATGACTGAAATTGTTTGTGGATCACCAAGTGCAACTCTAGAACTATCTTCTTGAACCTTTTCTTTAACAAGTTGTTGTTCCAATTGCTCTAAGTTCAATTGTTGAGTACACAAAGACCTTGATAGATCTTAAGCACTCGAAGATCGTTAGTGTTGCCTATGTAATCACAAGCAAACTAATAGAAGATCTCTACACCTCGTATTCTTTAGCGGAATGTAAATACAAGATATAATAACTAAGAACTCTTAGATCCTCTATGGATCTTTTGATTATAGAAACTCTATGTTTCGGATATTTTTCAAGACTTGGAAGACTTAGAAAAACTTATCTATTACAAACTCACGGCGTTTACAACGCGCTCCTAATACAAACATAAACAACGCATGCATCTGAACAAGCATGCAACTAATCATATTGTTTTGCTAATCATATTGTTTATTCCGAGTAAGCTCTATACAATACTGGCGCCAACCTATCTTTCATACGGCTACCGACTTTTCTTCATCTGGTGCTTATCTCTCTACATGGATTCGCACTTTTAGCGTAATCAGATTTGCTTTATCACTTGGTGAAGACTAACTTCGGAGAATCCATTCTTCTTCTACAGAAACTCTTGGCGAAACTTCACAGATCCAAGAGTTTACCGTAATTCCCAACACGCAGAAACTCAAGGTTTGACTCATGACGAGTAAACTTGATGAACTTAATTCTTCTAAGTGATTGAAGATATCCCGGAAAACAAATGTCATGACCGCAGAGAAACTCAAGGTTTTACTCATCAAGGCGTTTAGTGTTAGTATTTCTTCTCGTGGGGAAGTGATGTTAGAAAGTTTCAAGATAAAAGAGGTACACTAGTGTGTGGTGATTTCGATGGTATCGCAATGATCGGGGAGAGATTGTGTACATTGGGGATGCTCACCGTTTCACTTGAGTGCTTAATCGATGATTCGTAGATATAATCACTTATTCGGAGTTGACATCCGCGAGATAATCGATGACTTGGCCGCTTTCTTCAATGTTTTCGCTATTCATTCCTTGTGTATTGGTATACTTCGGATACTTGAGCTTCATACACGATCATCGGGGAAGAAAAATGTGAACATGGGAAGGTGTTTTCATTCCCTCATGATGTGTATTCGGAGAGCTCTTGGATATTGGTGTACTTGGTTCTTGAGCTTCATACACGATCATCCGGGAAGAAAAATGTGAACATGGGAAGGTGTTTTCATTCCCTCATGATGTGTATTTTGGAGAGTTCTTAAGTATTATACAAAGAGATATCGCATCAATTCAACTACGTGGGAAGTGGTCTCTTGACACCTTTTGGAATGGATTGCTTGAGACTTGATGGAAAAGGAATTTGAGAAGATTATTTAAGTGTGGGATGAAACGTTCTTGTTCGTCTATTGGATGATATAACCCGAGCGGAGAACCTCGATTATCGTTCTTAAATGGAGCAGTGGATTTATGATTATGGTGTGCTTCTTGTGCACCGGCTAAAACAAGCTTGAAATAGAGCTTGAATCGCTTCGCCTAAAGGATTTTCGGTTTGGGGGAGGCGCCAAAGTTTCACTTTCAGATGGTTCAATTTCTTTCTTCAATGCAAGAGCCTCGGAAGCTTTGGTGGTGAAAGTTTTAGGGATGATGACTTCTTTCTTCTACAACGGGGCTGCTCGATATCCTTATCTCGGTACTCGTATCATCATCTTCTTAAACTATATCATCTATTCTATCTTTGTATATATTTATCCGAAAAACAAAATACAAAAATATAAAACCAGCAAAACAAAATAGAAAAATATAAAACCAAGAAAAAGAAAATAGAAAAATATAAAACCAACAAAAACCCATAAAAAATCAGAAAATTTGAAAAATAACAAAAATATGTTTTCCAAGACATGTCTTCTGGTATCGATAACATCTACGGTCTTAGAAATGTCATTCAATAATGGCACGGGACTTTAGATGAAGTTCGAGCAGGAGGTGTAAATATTCTTTTTCAAAACATGTCTCAAATAATGGCTTCTGATTATTTCGATCAGAACCCGTGCTAAACCTATGGCTTACTGATTATTTCGCATGTAACGCGTGCTTAAAAATAATGGCTTGCTATTATTTCTGATAGCAACCCGTTTTTCAAGAAAGGAAAGTGCTACGCTTAAACGATTTTCACAAAATTCGTGCACTTATCCTAAATAAAAATGAGGAAAGTATGTCGAAGGACTGCTGTTCCTACACAAATGTTTTTCCTTCTAAAATTCTTCAGAAAAATATTTGTTGCTTTAACAAAATGATGGTAAATGAGTTGCTTGAAAAATCAATCAGATTCAGAGTTGTTATAAAATTTACAAACTCAATCAATGACTTCAGCGCTTTTAATCTTTTCAGAAAATGAGTCATTGATTGAGGGGAGAATGTTTTTCAAATTTACATCATCTAACGGACTTTCTTAATTATCCTCGTGCTTATCCGAAAAATATAATTGCCTATGTTGAAGGACTAGGTTTCTAGGATATGATTGTTAGGATTAGATGATTAGAGTTTGATTAACACATAAACCCCATGCCTTATATGATCCGATTGTTATGTTGAATTGACTTTAATTAGTCGATTGTTGTTTGGGTGATGTCGACCACCATATATTTGTATGTGTGTTCACTAACGATGCGGTATATTGGTATAAAAGAATGTTCCCGATCCGGATCCCACAATTGAAGATGATTGGATCTTAGAAAGGAAGTGGTAACTATATCTTGGGTTGACAAATGAAAAGCGGAACTTAATTGGACTTCTATGGAGAGTTGGCATAAATGCAACGTAAGAGGTCTCACTACATCAGCAGATGGTTTTCTTCTAAGTGATTGAAGAAACGGAGCTTAATTTGACCTCAGTTGGCATTCAAAATGCAACGTAAGAAGAAGTCTCACTGCATCTGCAGACGGTTTTTCTTCCAAACCATACAGCAACAATAACGGAAGCTTCTCAACCACCTAACGTATCTTTGTGCAGGACATCATTTTCTAAAAATTTGATTAAATTGTTTTGAAAATGGTAAATATTGTTTTGAAAATTAATTGGACTAAATTTTGAAAATCACCGGACTTCATTTTATCAAAACTTAAGTGACTCAATTATCGACTTCGGTCATCGATTGAGGGGGAGAGTGATTTAAAATAAATTATTTTCAATCAATATTGCTTCATAAAAGTCCGGATTGTACAATATAAGTGGTGGTCTAAAGATTTAATGTTATGTCATGGTATGATTTTTTCTTTAGAATCAAGGTCTTTCAAAATGAAATTTTTCTCGTTCTTGTTTGATTGTGAAATTGTTTTGTTTTACTTAAAAGATCTCTTAAAACTATCATACGACACTAACAATCTTTAATGTCTTAAAATGGTCCTTATCTCGTCATCTTTCAAAATTGAATCTTGCCACGTCTTTCCCAAAATTTTCTAAATGATTTAAATCGGTTGGGATCACAAATCTCAAATGGTTTGATATTTACAGTCGGGGTAGAGATCGTGTTTTAAATCTCAAATTTGTTTTAAATGGAATTGGTTTTAGTCCTTTAAAGGCACTCCGCCTCCATGTGCCAAACGATTTCAAATACACAATGCACATGTTGAGGAGGAGGATTTATCAAAAACCGGATGAGTATTTAAACAAGGCCACATTTTCTCCCATGTTTTCTAAACCTTATTAAATCACTTGGGATCCAAAATCTCAAAGGGTTTGATATTTTTGATCGGGAGAATTTGTGATTTAATAATGAAATTTGATTAAAGATGATCGTTTGATTTAATTGTGCGGGCCGCTCTCATATGTGCTAAAAGCTTTGAATCTCGAAGCACATATTGAGGGGAGCATAACTATCGAGGTACAAAAGTTTTTAAAGAGATTTATAAAGTACCTTGATTGAGTTGTCAAATGGTTTTCTTAATGGCTTTTGTGTTCGTGGTTGTGCTTCAAAAGAACTCTTGCCTCTATGTGATAAAATGTTTTCAAATATCCTATGCACATATTGAGGGGGAGAATTTACCAAAGAAAATCAAATGGCTTTTTCGTATGAAAATTGTGATCAAAGAAAATATTTCATAGTCCTCTTGCCTCCTTGTGCTAAACAATTTCTAAATCATATGCACATGTTGAGGGGGAGGTTTTCTAAATGATCAAAACTATTAAGGTACAAAATGTTTTGATCTCGTATCACAAGTACCTTGATTGTTTTTCCAAATGATTTTTCGATTGGTTTCATGAAGGAAAGAACAATACCAAAAGACCGACCAATTTACTTTATGCATGGTGTTATAAGGATGGTTAGGTTAGGTATTCTGTTCCCATGATCCGCCGTAATCAAGGGATCTACCGAGGACAATCCACTAGATAGTGTAGAGTCCTTAGGTATGATGAAAAAAGGAGAAAATGAGAAATGGGAAGAGTGCGGATCGAGACAGAGCTAGTCTTGGAATAAACCCAACAAGGTTCTAGTTATGAAGTCTCGGTAAGCACCGAAGGGGTTGAAGAATGAAAAAGAAATGAATATGAAAGGGTGAAAAGAAATAGCCTCCAATAATTCAACCTTAGGGCGATAACGGGTTCAATACATATGCTACGGTGTTTACTAAGGTAACACCGGTATTGAAGACAAGACATCATGGACCCAAAGGATGCATTGCACTAAACTTCCCAAACTACTCAAGTTCCTCTTAAAGGGCTTGTTTCATTCTCACGGGAACCGACATTATCTATCGACTTTCTCTTAGAGATTGTTGATATTGAAGAAGGAGACCCTCTCCCTAGTCTCCGCACGTGAACTAAATATGCACATATTGAGTCTAGAGCCACGAGATCATCTATAAATCTCATTAGGACACTTTCAATGAAGACTCTCTGTTTCACACAATGTGGAAAGAGATTATATCTTGAGTCCCACGCATTATCCTTGTGGTATTGCCGAACATCCGAGTGATGTGTATACATAATCACAATGAAGATGGAAAGCCTTGGAGCCAACATCAAACAAGCTCTCGGTAGGTGGCATGTGAGATCTATTATATAGATCAACCATGTTACAACCTGACGAGAAACAATTGGGCGATTCAATCTCTTGAATCAATCACGGTTCGTGTTAAGGATTGACTGATACCTTTGAAAAACAGTCTTTGTGCTTAAAACTCCTTTCTTTAGCACATCGACCGTGTACTAATTTTCAAATCAAAAGGTGTTTTTATGATTGATAATTGATTTTCAATAAAACCTTCGTTGTATTGCAAAAACAATTTCTATTGAAACAATACACGATTGTTTTCAAATCTCTTTTCATCAATCGATGGACTTAAATTCGCGGTTCACTCACTCCGTGTTGTCTTCTTTGAGGCGTTCCGGTTTAAAACGACTAGAGCATTGCGAAACCACAAGGAAATTCTTGAATTATACCGATCACAGGCGGTACATGTATCGATCAACGGGAACCGTGGGCGTGTACCTCAATTCAACTAAAGTGATCAAAGACACTTTCATGCGCTTTATTGCTAATCACATGTATGTGCGCCCGACGTTTGCGGTGATCGAATGAAGCGGTCAATCCATAGCCGCATGCTCACTCAACACATTCATCTTGAAAGAAATCATGATTAGTGCATCAATGACTTTGATATTCACGCACCATGCTACGCTTGGCTGCGCCAATATCATGAATCAATTAAAGCTTCCGCTACTCTGATGAGAATACATCATGATCACGAATGTGAGCATGTCGGTCAAAAGTCGAACATCACATAATACCAACACACAATGGAAGAGTCAAAGATTAATGTCAGCTGATGATCTCAATTATGGCTCGAAACTCATCATCACGTGGATCAGTTTAAAGACCTCCACTTGAATGATCCAAACATGCAAAACTTGAAGAATCAAAGACTACGAGCTACTGAGCAACAAACTTCATCAAGAATCTTCAAAGCAATCTAATGTAATATCTGTTTGTATTCATTGTAAATTGAGGTGACCTCCCTTAGGGGGAGATTGTTAGGAATTAGAAAATTCAGTCATTGAAGAGTCGGTCACCTCAAGTATATGTATTCATTAAGCTCGTAGTCGTAGTCTAGTTATATTATTAAGTAGTTTGTTATGTAACACCGTGGAGGACTGACGGGTCTTTACCCAGCGTATGTACGATCCACGCCCGTAGTGGCGTTAGTTTGTAAGAAACTATAAATACCCTCTACCTCCCAAGGTGAGGGTTGGGCTCAATACCATTTTCTTTGTTTCACATAGTTCCCAACTCTCTTCCTTTCTCTCACTAGAACTTTCTCTCTAACATATTAAACGCCTCATATAATTATGGTTTAGTGTGATTGTGAAATCCAATATCCTACACCAAGAGTCGGTTGGTTTCTTCACAGATTTAGATGTGGATCTGGTTGTTCCTTTGGATGGTAGAGGTGAAGATTGAGAAGACGAGTCGATGATGAGGAGGCGTGAGGTGGCTCTGGGTCCTTTGGTGGCTCGTAAGTTTCCTCCTTGGGCGTCGGGGGCGTCTAGAAGAAAATATCGTAATCAAGATCATCATCATTTCCGACTTAGCCGTTTCATCGACCTTAGTATCATCACCGGAGTTTTCTCGGTCTTTTCCATGTTTGGTTCCTCAATGTCATAGTTGATGGAATCCTCAATACGCTTTGTTGTTGTTCGTGGGTGGTGGTGGTACGGTTCCACTTATCGGGTTGATTAACCTCGCCGGAACCGGTGTGGCTTGAGTTCCACCACTTGACCCTCCGGGGCCGAGTTTGATCCTTCTGAATTCATCGGCAAGATATTTGAGTCCGAGGTTCTTGACTTATTTTGATAGTCTTTCTCCTCATCAAATGGTTCTTCTTCATAGCTTTCCTTATCATGCTCAAGCATAGGAGTTTTCCTTTTCCTTTGTCGGTTTTGGTTGGGAGGTTTAGCTACCGTTTGAATGTCATCGGTTGCGAGTTTGAGTAGGTGACCTCTTCGTGCGATTCGGTTTCTCGAGCTTTCATCCACTAGCTTTTGTTGCGGTTCGAGACTTGGGAATAGGAATAGAATAGCTTCCTTAGGGAACTTTCCTTTTGAGAGTGTGTGATCTCTTAGGAAACTTCGTGACTCTCGATTGCTTGTAACACTTCCTCGCACCTTTGTCTCTCCGGTTTTCCTAGTAGGTACCGGAGGACTTTTCATCAAGAAACCGACTTTGCCTTCATCAACCGCTACGGATATCTTTTGTATGAATAGAGTTGTTTGGCGCATCGGTTAGAAGGTGATCCGCAACACCGCACCTGTTTCTTTGTTGTAGATTCCTTAAATCGACCGAGTGTAGGCTCATACAACATGGAGTGATTGTTGGGGTCATTGAGTCTCTTGGGGATATCGAGGATTATACCTAGAGCTCTTTGGATCAACAATTTGGTATATCGATATATGGGATCTTGGTGCCAAGCTTTTGAGGAAAGACATCATGTCGTCCCATATCGTAGCTTCAACTTCAATGTGTTTCATGTTGACCAAAGCCCAAAAGATCTCGTAGTTCCATGAGCTTGGGATGCTCATAACCACTATTACGTCCGAAACGGTTTGGTGATGATAATGTAGAGGGTTCTCCATGGTGAGGAATATTCTTAAGATCCACGTATGAATGCTTTATGATTACTCACGAAGCTTCGTCATAACCAATGTCGATCATGAATTGCGAACGACCTCTTCGATTGGTGTGGCATTGTATTGGTTGGCTCGATGACATGAATGAGAAGAAACGTATTAAGTCTGCTTGGTGTGATGGTGACTTGTTTGTGGTTGATCGTCACCGTCACAACATTTTGTCCTTTGATCTTTCGCATTGTATGCCGAGGCGGTGAATGTAGATCTCCCAAGACCGTTGTGCGTAATTGGTGAGCATGTTACGATAAGGGTGATTCTTTAGAATGTCCACGACTATTAAACAAGAAGACTACGGCGGTGAGACTATCAAAATCAACACGAAGGTTATTATTTCCGATCATCATTGGATAGCCATTAGGGAAGATATCTTCAACGGTGAGAACGTTTGGTGCTTCCACGTTTGGCATTTGAGCGTCCATGTCGTGATCTGAAAGATATTTAGTCAAAAGAACCAACATATCGAAAGACATTACGTATGTCAACAGTTGGTTTTATTGTCTAATTATTGAATGTGATATGTCGATGATTGTTACGAGTCCAATGTCACTTGTTAGTCCAATAGTCCAAAGACGTCGTGATATTTTCGTGAGTTGATTAACTTTAAGTTATAAATTCTATGTGTTCACTTATTTTTCACAACTTATTAAACATTTAAGCTTATTAGTGACATTATTGGTTTCGTGGCGTTATGATTTATTTATTTACAAGTTTGCACGCGTAACAATTCATAATTAAGGTTAAAACTAGGCTTAGGCGTAGAAATGGCAAGCTTATGCGTGGCAGAGTGATTATCGCGTAAACGTGTAAGCTTATGCGTGGGTTCTTGACTTCTGGCGTAAGAAATATTACGCGTGGAAAAGAGGGCCTTATGCATGGAGCTTACGCGTGGCGTATATGGAACCTGCACGTGAAGGCTTACTCGTAAGAGTGAACCTTATGCGTGGGGTTCTTGCATTTACGCATATCCTTCACAGGATACGCGTGGTCCCCAATGTAGAACCTTCGGCGTGGCGTTACGCGTAAGATTTCTCTTACGCATAACATGCTACGCCAGAAGGTGATCCTTATGCGTAGATGTTCAAGTAACCTTGATTCGAATTTTCACGGCGTGAAATGTAACACCCCACCTCGTGATACGCAATGAATTCAAACGGGTGTTACCATGGCACAACAATCATAACAATGAAAGCGAACTCTAATGGAGTCGTTTTAAAAAGGATTTATCATTCAAATTATTTAAATATATCGAGTTTACAAAATAGGTCCCATCGGTTCCATTGTTTACCAAATGCATCAATATAAAGTCTTTTGATGTCTTGTGAATGATAAAATATTTATAGCCTTCGTGATCTAGTCCTTGCTCTTCCGTGCCGACTTGACATTATGGACTGAAATACATGCTTAAAGCTGTCAACCAAAGGTTGAGTGAAATTCATAGAGTTTTGGAAATCGGTTGAACACATAAGGTTTGTAGTGTGAGCTATAGACTCACACCAATAGTTTGAAAGCAAAGCAGATATTATTGCACTAAGCTCATGATACCGAAACGTTAACAAACCGTCATATAATAGTAACCGATGCCTAATAGGTAATTTGCCATTAAACCTATGGATCTTCAAATAGAGTGCGTTTGTTTGCGGACCGGTCAAACAAACGGATTTGTCATTCCCGATATATCTATCCACATTATTCGCGTTCACTCGCAAGTGATTAATGGTTCATGATAATAGGGACTTTGGCATTAGTGTACTTAGTGCAACTAATATATTCAAGTATAATTTGAAAGCAATGTGTTCGATTTAAAATAAAGCATGTATCTCCCCCAAGGGTTTGTAAAACAATTAAGTAATAGAAAGTGGGGCTATGAACTCACCGAGAGTAAATGATATCAAGTGTATAATGAGAATGATGGATTTGCCGTGAGAACTTCTACGAGCAACCTAGAATAAGATGTTGCGACTTAGGTTTGGAATAATGTTTAGGAAAACATAAACCATCCTATATACGTCTCTATGTTGATCATGATGTAGTACATGGTATTTGTGTATGTCATTTATAGAAATGGTCTAGTTGTGAAAACGAGTTTAGTTTATACATATCGTACTACCGTTCGGGCCATCACAATTCAGAGGTCATGTAGTAAACATTCGAGGAGCCAGGACACTTTAAATCGTAAATCCAGCAACTAGTCGATACGTTTTACTCAAATGAAACCCCTCACATGAAGCTCCCTACTTTTGTAGCACTTAGTAGATACAACATATGTTTTGAGTGAAGATTGTTATAACATAAAGTTTATCATGTTTTTAATAAGTATCTAGTTTTACAAGTTCTCGCGTTTTCATAAATATGATCACCTTAGTTAACGGTCTTGGGTAAACAAGCCTTAAGGCTTTAGCCATGGCCTTGCCGTGACTTTGGTCTTGACTACCATGGTCTTGAGGCTTAACTTTGGCCTTAGCCGTAGCCGTGGTCTTGGCTTATGGCCATTAGGCCTCTTGGTTTGCTTGTAGTTGTGACAAAAGTGTAGTTGTGACAAAAGTATAGTTGTGAAACTTAAATATAGGGCAGTTTCTGTTTTTGAAAGATTTATGGCCTGTTTAAGCGTTTTCAAGGTCCGAGCTTCTTAATAGTTGAAGGAAAACATTGTTCTTGACAACTTTCGTGTTTTAACTTTTGATGATTCGGACCGGAAGTACCACTTTTAAAAAGCGAACCAAAAGCGACTTCTACATGGCAGTTTTGGCGTTTAGGTTTCGCTAACTTCTTTTGTCTATAACTTTTGACTCGTTTGTCCGTTTCGGGTGATTCAAATTGCTACATATTTGTTTTAATATTATCTACAAGAATATGAAAAGTATCAGATCTATATGTGGTCGATTTTGTGGAAACTTTGTACAAAAGTTTATCATTTATACACTTACTAACCCAAGTTTAACATATAGGTTCTTATAACTTGTTTTAAAGATTTCTGTACATCATGATCCAACATAGTAACTATATATATAGCATGAAATAGTTAAGATTATGAATAATAAAGATGAGATGATGGTGGTGATAAGTTGCTTACAACTTTTGGCTTTCAATAAGAAAGGAGTAACTAGTAAGGATCGGGACTTTGATTGAACACTTAGGACTTGGATTGAGCTAGCTTTCTACACCTTGGCACCCTTGCAATCTTGAAGAGTTGGTGATGAAGTATTAAGTGACTTGAGTGGATCTAAACTCAAGAAGATCACTTAAACTTGCTAGAGATTTGATGTAGTAGCTTGATCTTTTGGAACTTCCTTGCATAAACTTGGGTTTATAGATCAAATGATGGAAGATATGGTGGATTTGTGATATGAGCGACCCAAAACAGATTATGAGGGTTCTTAGGATGCATTTCACTTGATATTTATAGCAGGGTAAGTTTGGTTAACCATATATTGGGTTAACTATTAACCATGGTTAAGTTAGGACACTTGTAAAGATCTAAATGAACCATGGTTAGGATGATGCTACCAAAATGATGACTCCCCCCCCCCCTAAGTCGGCCATATAGTGATAAGATGACTTAGGTGGATAGTTTTGATCTTATCTTGAGTTTAGAGCATGATTTGGTTCCGTTAAATGCCAACCGTAAGTCGTTAAGCCATAAAACGTAAAACCGGGTATCGTAAAAATACGAAACTTGTAGGAATGATGAAACTCATCATTATACTCCATCTAAAAATATAAAATGGGTGATAAGTCTCATTGGGTGCAAAACGCTACGCGTAATTCGCAGTTTATCAGAAAAGAACGAAATTTCAGAGAAATGACCGTGAATTTATTTAGAGTAGAATAAAATTAGTATAAAAGTGATATGAGATGTTAAAATGTGGTTTTCGTCATACGCGGGATAACTTGACAGTTATTTGTGAAGTTTAAAAGTTACGCGATTGAAGCAAAAATGTAGAACGTACAAGGTTAATTTCTTTATGGTCAAAGGAGGAGGAAATATGTTTGACTTTTCCAAAAATGTAAAAGTGTCAAAACATATTAGAAACACAAGTCGAGGAATCGTTAAGTCCGGATGTAAGTAGAATTGTTTAAAGCGTAAGTTTAGTTTTGTTATCTTACCGGGCTTATTTGGTAATATTAAAATAATAAATCTTAAAATTCTCAAATTAATCATGAGTGATCTTAAAATTTATCGATGCGGGAAAATTATCGAGCTGATTTTAGTTATGCGCTTGATGTTTAAGCGGTGGACCGTCTAAAACGAAACTTTAAAACGATGTTTACTTAATAACTTTTGCGAAAATGATCTAACGAAGGTCGAACTCTCAGGTTATTACTAAAATAATTTATCTTACGAGAATGTGGATTAAAAATTTTACGGATGAATAGTAAAAGTGAATAGTAAATGTGAATAGTAAAAGTGAATAGTAAATTCTTGAAAATGAAAAGTAACCTAAAAATGTGGGTGGTTACAAGAAAACCTAAAATAAGTTCATCATATCACCAATATTAACACATACATTCAATCTTTATCAGTTCAAACCATGAATACTCATTATACAGTTATGCGTTAAAACATGTTACGCGTAAACCTAAACCCTAAGGCCTAATTTCTATGTGTAAGTTATCTAGCCATAGGAATTGCACCAAACTTGTTCTGTAAGGTCTAAGAAGCATAGTGAGTTGTTCTATCCAAGTTATAACATCAAAATCAAAGCCAATCAAAAATACCCAAATCTTAAGAACGTAAACCCTAATTTCCAATTTAAGGGCAATTCATGTTTCTGGGTTGATTCCAAGCATGATTATGGTCAATTAACCTTGTAAACAACATCATATGACAATCTTTTTAACCAAAAGCACTCAATATTGAAAATCCCCAACCTTACGCTTAAGAACCCTAAATTTAAAATCGTCCAATTCATGTTTCTAGGTGGATTTGAATGATGAAAACGTTTATAATAAGAACATTTGAGCCTTTTAACATCATTTTTATTAGTCCAAACACACCAATGAAGCATTTGTGTTCACGGCTTACGCGTAGAACACAAATCTTCCTCAAACACAATATTGAACTGTTGGATTCTCAAACAAATAAAAACCCATGTTTAAAATCTTGTTAGGAACACAGAAACACTTACAAATTTGAGAACAAAAACACGGATTTGTGAGTTGATTTTTACGCGTAGGATGATGATGGTTGGGATATTAAATGAGATGAATTAAATGAGGAAGATATTTTGTATAACAGGTTTGAGCTATTAACAGTTTTAGTCCCTCCACCTTAACCATTTACATCCCATGCCCATAACTTCTATTTTGGTTACCAAACAAAGGATATTTGGAAATAAAATTGACGACACTCCCCTTTGACTTAAGAAATAATGAAGTTTTATAAATTTTAGTCCGAGGAGTGTCAGTAAACCAGAAATGTGACCACCATTATTTAAAGAAACAACCGGGATAAGGTAACATGCAAGTACAAGGTTTTAAGAAACCGAAAAAATATTTGCTTTCTCCCCCTCAACACTTGATCGAAAATATACTGAATTTTGAAAGATTTGAGTGTTGACGGAAGAGTTGTACTTGCCATGTTAAAAGAAATATAGATAGAAGAATATTTTTGTTGTTTTATCGATTTTATATTTTTGTATTTTGTTTTGAAAATATTTACAAAAGAGGTTTTGTTGTTTGTTGGTTTTAAGAATGTTTTAAGAGTTCATCCAGTTCCTCTTGAGTCAAACACCGCATGCCAATCCGGTGGACCAACTCATTAAACCTAGAAGGAGCTAAGGCTTTGGTGAGAAGATCTGCCAGTTGGTATTCAGTACCCACAAAGTATAATTCAACTGTACCCTGTTGCACGTGGCCCGAGGAGCTTGTTTAAGTCCGTACAGAGCTTTGTTCAGTTTGTAGACGAGGTTCGGGAACTCGGGATCAATGAATCCTTTGGGTGGTGACATAAACCATTTCTTTCGATTGACCATTGAGCAGTTTTGGCGTCCATTTGAAATACCGTTATATTCATATGAGCCGCGAGCGAGAAATATCCGGACGACCTCAAGGCGAGCAACCGGGCGAATGATTCTTCAAAGTCAATACCCTCTTCATGTCTATAACCCTTAGCCACGGGCGTGACTTGTTTACGATTCGTTCCTTGACATCAATTTGTTCTTCCAAATCCATTTGAGACCAATGACGTAGACCCTGTTGGTCTTTCAACGGTTCCATACTTCAAGGCGTTTGAATTGGTTGAGTTCTTCTTGCATGGATTCAATCCAGGTTGTCTTTTGTCATTGCGTCTTTAATGTTTTAGGCTCAGTTAGCGAGCGGTGAGTGCATAAATGCAATGTTCACCATATATGTGAAGGCGTTGTCTCGTAACGATTGGTTGATGCGGGTTACCAATAATGTTCTCAAGGGGTGGTCTTTTGTCCAACGATGTGTAGAGGTTGATGTTGGTATACATTGTGCGATTTTGAGGATTCAAATGGCTTGTAGATGATTCCGCAACATCGGTGCAGCAGTTTCATTAGCAAACGGGTTAAAGAGCGATTTGGATCAAAATCTGCGGTGGGGTACTTCATTGTTCGAACATCGGCACCGGTTCAGCGTCGTTGAAAGCGGTTTGTTCAACTGTTGTTGTAGAGTCAACCGGTGGTGCTTCTTCAACGATAGTTGTTGTAGCAGTGTGTCGGTATAAGAGTATGATCGAGTTGAGCGGTGGAAGCAATGGATACACCAAGAGCACGTTCATCAATGTCATCAATAAGCAATGAGCAAATAGCTTTTCCATTCGTTGTGAGTAAGCTTTGGGGCTTGGTTCGGTGATGATGGGGTTTGAGGAAATTTAAGCGGTTGTGACGGGTTCCAAGATGTTATACTCGAAGCCATTTACGTAAGCTCATCGAAATTTGCATGAATCGTTTCCATAACTTTGCTTTGTCTGACGATTCCGGATCCGTAACCTTTAGAATTCTCACGGTATCAATAAAGACTCCAATGTCGACTTTGGCTTTTAGCTTTCCAAAGTCATCACGATTATTATTTGGGTAGCAAAGGATCCAAATACATGAAAGCGTTTGAGATTCGGTTTTCATGTGGATAAGCTCAAAAGGTGTTTTGTTGTGGCGTTTGTAATCATTGATCGCTTTGAGTGTAACATCACAGTTGATCGACTTACGCCCAAGTGTCTGAAGTTTAGCATTGATTAACCTTGTTCTTGCACTTCCATTAACGTCGGTTTAGATCTTTCAACAACTCTGTTTTGTTACGGTGTCGTGCAATAGATGTCGATGCTCGATTCCCACTTTCTCATAGAATTCTCGAAGAGTTTGGTTCCAAATTCGGTTCCTTTGTGCATTACGATTTGGCGGACGGTGTTCGGAGTGAACTTGAATTTTCGTGAGAAGGTGATGATCATCCGTGGAGCTTGATCTTTACTTGAAGAAAGTAGACCCAAGTCCATCGTGAGTAGTCATCGACAATTACCAAGATGTAGCGTTTGCCATTAATCATTTGCACGCGCATTGGGCCACACAAATCCATGTGAAGAAGATGAAGCACATACTGAGAGTTGTGTTCCACCTTTGAAGGAAAATGAGGACGAGTGCTTTTCCCTTGTTCACAAGCAGAGCAAAGGTGATCTTTAGAATACCGGAATCTCGGGAGACCTTCAACAAGTTTGTATCGAGCAAGGTTGGTTATGGTTTGAAAGTTTAAATGTGAGAGACGACGGTGCCATAGCCAAGATGGGAGATGAAGCAACCATGTCTTGCATTGAGATTGTGTCTGAGACTAGAATTGCGAGCTAGACATAAGATCGTTTCCTTGTAGATCACGAATGAAACAAGTTTTCTCCTAAAAGCAACTTCCAAATCTCCATCACGTAATTGACCGACTAAAAGAGATTGTGGTGAGGCCTTCCACATAATAAACCACCGCTAATTTCGATATTGTCATTGATATAATCTCCGTAGCCCATGATAGTACAGTGATCATTCGAATCGGCGAGTGCCAATGAACTTTGCAATAAAGTTTGATATGAGTTTAAGATTACTGTCATGTGTCGGGAACATCCGCTATCAACAATCGAAAGGATGATCAGTATCACTTGCATTACACAGACGACATAGATGGAATAGAAGTAGATGTGGAACCCGATGAGTTAGAGGGTTCGAAGCGATTATAGTAGAAATACACACATTAATGACTTTAGGCATCCATTTAAATCTAATGTATTATGTATCCATTTCGCCATCTCCAACTAGTATTTGCTTTAGTCTTAGTGAATGCACTAGGTGGTACTACATTCCTTGGAGGTGATCTTGGAGCTACATGGACATCAATGTGTTTCTTAGAATCTAAAGAGGCGGTTTACCAAGCACGGACTTAGAAGCATTAGTGGGCCTAGAGGTATTCCGATTCTTAGGATTAAGTAAGCGAGACAAGATAGCTTTAGCAACACATTTTCATGACAATCGAAAGCATACTTTTCGACAAATAACACAAGAAGCATCAGACTTAATATCAAAAGTACTTAAAGGTTCAGCATTCGTTACAACACTCTTTCCATTACATTTGTCAGAAGCAATATCTAAAGTGGGTGCAACGTGAGTCTTATTCAAAATCCTAGGGTGTTCTTCTACTTCAGCATTCTTTATTATTCTTTTCTTAGGTCGCAACTTCCTATTCTTCCTTGTATTGCTCCTAGGCTGTGAAGTGCGGACATTAGGAAAAGAGGCAATTATTCCTGTTTCAGTAGAGGGAGGTACATTAGTATCTTGTGTTTTGTCAGTAGGCATTCTAATGTCACTTTTCCGAAGTGTGACAGGTGCAAGTTTCTTAATGATGCTAGGCTGAACTTGTTCATACTTTCCTAACATCTCTCTTAACTTAATGATAGTGTGAATCAAATCTTGATTTTCAGAACGAAGATTTCCAGCAAAATTAAAGACTTCTTTAGTATGTGCAAGATAATGATCAAGTTCGTTTGATGCTTCATCACGAGTCTGTTTGAGTAAATCAAATATGACACCATATTCCATTTTAACTTTTACAAGTTCTTGTTCATATTTTGAGATTTGACATTTCAAAGACGCGGTTTGATCATCCAGTTGCTCAAATTTTGGATTAAAAGTTTTGGAATGCAACTGGTTGATTTTGTTTTGCAAAGAAAGTTCACGATTTTGACAATCTTTTGACACCATTGAAGACGACGTTTTGCATTTGAAATCTCGTTTAACGATCGTTCATTTTCAACTTTTAAAGACTCGATCCGAAGCACATTATCGATATTCTCAACAATTACAACAAGTTCAACA
This sequence comes from Chrysanthemum lavandulifolium, assembly GCA_022545495.1. Lineage (NCBI taxonomy): Eukaryota > Viridiplantae > Streptophyta > Magnoliopsida > Asterales > Asteraceae > Chrysanthemum > Chrysanthemum lavandulifolium. The sequence goes on from CM040240.1 coordinate 143,824,131, forward strand.
GAATCGTGAGAGATATAATCGGATGCATATGGCAAAGAATGCAATAACACAACATTATGGATATCGTACGGATAACATCTTCCAAGAGTCGATCAACATCTTTTCGTAACATTTTCTTATTCGTTTTGTATTAGAAATAGATGTTTACATTTTCTCAAAAGCGATTTTCATCAATCAAGTTCCTTATGAAATTCCCTTTCCCAATACAATGCACAATTTTCAAATTTTAACATGGGGTAAAATTCTTTTAGAAAAATATCTCTTTGTTCTCGCGCGAGGCGATTGAAAATGTTCAATTTTATTTCGAATGAAATTCAATCTCACGTTCTAAAAGTTTGAGGTCGGAAGTGAAAATGTCAAAATATCTAAGAATTTGACGATTTTCGGGTTTCGATTTTACTTCACTGAGTGAAGGTAAAGGACCATAAATTTGTGCAAAATTTGGTTGGGGAGTAACATTAGAAGACTCAGACGTTTTTGTGATAATCCTAGGTGTGTTAGAAGAATCCTGTGGTGTGACGAAAGTGACCGCTTTTGAATAGTTAAATGGTTTGTTATAAACAACATTTTCTAATTTCGATCGACTCTCGTCTTCTGCATTTAATTCCTCTTGAAGATGATATTCAACAACACTCATAACAGAATCATCAATTTTATATTCTGCACTAGAAACTTCGAGTTTGGTTTTAATGCTTTGGTTGAAAGCTTTGGTTTATGTCGCAAGATTCGGTCCATATCCATTTGGATTGGGTTTTAAAGTAAACTTTTGAATGGTTGTGATTGACTCACCATGTTTATAAAAACATTTGAAACTCTTTAAGTTTGTTTTGAAGGCCGACAATTTCTTCAAGATGGTCATCTATTCGTTTCGTTGAATGCTTTTTGTCTGAGAACTGTTTTGACAAGTTAACAACTCGACCTTGGCTTCCAAAGTAAGAGCGTTAAGTTGCTTTTTATGTTCATGTTTTAGTTGTTCTATTTGAGACAACAAAGCATTCTTCGATCTTGCTAGATCACGAATCTGTCGTTCTAAAGATTTTCGTTTTGATGTGATTTAGCAAAGCGGCTTCAAAACCTTTTTCACGGTTTTCTTGAGTTTTGAAAAATTGAGTTGCCGTTTAAGCATTCAATGTCCCGGTTAACAATGCATTTTCTTGTGTAATTTACGATTTAATGAGCGACATTCATCCATTCGGGATTGTTGGTCTTTAAGTAAGAGATCAACATCTGGACTAGGCAAAAGTTCAGCGTGTTCAACGTGAGTCACAACATGATCACTATTCGGATCCTCAAGTATAACCACGAGTCAATTTGAGTATCAAAGGTAACCATAAGATCATCTTGATCGTCAAATGTAACTACTGGGTCTAGTTGAGAATCGTCCGAATGAGATGTGGACGACTCATTTTGAACATTCGAGCCTCGCCCGATTCAAATGTTGGTGAGATATTAGATCGATGATGAATATGGTTTGTTCGGTACGAGACAAGCCATCGGTGTCATACTGCTGGGCTGTGTCACTCATGTGGAGCTCGTGCATATTAGCCATCAACATAACTCGCATTGGCTGCAATTCCTCCATATCATCATCCAGTGCATACGCCATAAAGCTCTGTTCTTTGTTTGTGAGAGTTCCACCGACTTCATCCTTAAGAGCCAAAAGTAAAGCCTCCTTGTGATAAGCACCGCCCCTAGTCCTCGGCTTTGGGCATGCATTAGCAGTGTCCTTCTCATTACGGTTGTAGCGGTGAAGACCATTTATCCCATTACGAGCATTACCTTGTTCAACCACTTGAGCTCTCTGTTGTTGTAGAGCACCCATGTTATTCCTACCATAGCATTAAACCCTTGACCACCGCCCATCGGCGACCATAACCACGATTACGAACTTTAACTCGTCCATTGTTCACAACACTGATTCCTTGTGTTTGATGAGGAGCGAATCGATTGTTGGATTTGTTTGTATAACGACCAAAAGCTTTAGCAATCATAACAAATCCTTGTTGCAATGCATCGAAAGCATCGAGTCCTCATTAGCTTCACCGTAAAGTGCTTGATCATTGTTGTTGTTGTTGTATGGAACCAATTGAGTTTATTGAGATTGTTGTTGTGACAGATCATATGGTGTAATTGTGGCAGTTGGTTGAGGAGCTAGTTGAGGAGGATAACTAGTTTGAGCCCACAAAGCAAGTTGTTGATTATCCGGAAGTGAAGGTGAAACAGGTTGGCCACAGATAACCCTTTGCTTATCAACTTCTATTTGATGAGGCTTCAAATAGTCGTACAATAATCCATAAGAAGCATGATGAAGATTCTTCGTTTGACGGATGAAAATGACATACTTCTCCCAATTAGGACCAAGACTACTTAGGAACTTTGTATTGACTGCAATTCTTGGCATGATGATGTTGTGTTTATCCAAATCATTGATGATGTCTGAGAATCGATGATGATAAGACTCTAGTGTCTCTCCAGGTTCAATAATGAAGTGTTCATAAGCCAAGTAAATTTTGGATTCCATATCCTCTTGATTGAGTGCAGTACCTTCCATGAGAAGATGAATATGTTCCCACATTGCTTTTGCAGTCTTTTGAGCATCAACACTTCAAAGAATTGGGTTTGGTAATCCTAAAAGGATATATTGCATTGCTAGCTCATCGACCGTAGTGTAGAAGTTCATCACCGAGAAAGGTTAGCAAGAGTTGCAATGTTTGTGAGATCATCTCTTGGTGGAGCGACATTTGGATCTCCGGTGTAACAACAATAGGCATCGAAATGGACCTTCAAGATAACCTTCTTTAAGAACTTTCCATGTGGCTTCTTTAGATCACAAAACCTAAAGAACCTAATCACCCATTGATTGTAGTTACTGGGAGTGAGCATTGGAGGTCTATCAGTGATCTGCCTCATGAATGGATTCTTGGCTACTTAAAGCTTCACACATCTTTGCAAACCAAGTTGGTTCCTTCATAGTGTTCCTGGATGGATGTTGATTGTAAACATTTGTGTAAGGTTGTACTTGAAGACTAGGTGGTGGTTGAACCATTTGAGGTTGAATTGCTCCTTGTTGTGGATAATGTTGTTGATTAAATTGTTGTTGATAAATTTGTTGTTGTTGATTAAATTGTTGATGTTGTGGACTTAGTTGTTGTTGTTGTTGTTGATTATAAGTATAAGGAAAGTAGCTAGAGTATGGTGGTTGTGACATGTTGAAAACTTGTGTAGTTAAATGGATCTTTGTAGTCGAATGAAACATTGTTGATGAAGTATCCTTAGGCGTAGAAAAACCAAGTTTAGGCAAAGCAACACTTAGGAGTAAAACACCAAACTTACGGCGTAAAAGCGGTATTCTGGCGTGGGATTAGCTTACTGGCGTAAGAATTGAGAAACACTAAAGTTGTCGTGGCGAAAGTTAGGCGTAGAAGACTTATCGTGGGATTAGCTTATCGTAAGACAAGGCTTAGGCGTAATAAAATCTTAGGCGTAAAGAGTTCTCGCATAACTTTGAGCTTATCGTAAGATTAGGGTTTGCCCAAAAATATTTTACATTATCACGGTGTAAAGGATATCCAAAGTCGAAGTGTTTCGGGCTTATCAAGCAAGAAAACACCGAGTAAACTCACGAAAAGAAGATCGATCCAAGGAAAAGTTACGCGTAAGATTAGGGTTTTGATACGCGTAAAACTTAACCAAAGCGATTTTAGCCTAAAATGATTCTAAACCAGATTTTTGTGATGAAACAGCTTCAATATCACCAAAATAACACAAAAGTGTGAAACTTGATGATCCAAAACTTAGAAATACGTTATGCGTTGAAGAAACTACACGTTTAAAACCAAGCTTAAAAACAATGATCCACACGTAAAGTTCGAAACTTTTTGCCAAAAACAGATATTTTAACACCTAAAAACGATGAAAGTACAAGAATCTTGGATTGAAAAGTGTAAAAAATAAGTTTTTAAGCGTGACAAAGTTTGAAACCGTATGTTACGTGTAAGACCAAAACACACTTCAAAAACAAAACCTTTTCACCCAACTATTTGGCGAATGATACCACTGTTAGGTTCCCATATTAGTAACACAAGCATCAAAATAAGAAATAGAGAAGAGAAGTGATCGAATGAACAATAACACACACACACGTATGAGTATAAGAAAGGTTATGAGTAAAGAGTGAATGTGAATTGAACAACCAACCCTCAGTGAGGGTTTACAAATATTTATAGGGCGAGGAGCTAGGGCAACACTTCTAGCAACCTTCCCTTCTTATGGGCTTGGGCCAAGGCTCATGGGCTTTCTACATAAGCCTTGGCATGATAACTAACATAAAAGCCATATTAAGCTAACTATTACATATTAATTACTAACACTTGAAATCTAGTTTAGGAGTGATTCCAACAGAAGGCCTCCGTACTGAGTTGGGGAAAGACAGTACTCCTGTTGAAGCTCCTATTCTCATAGTTCACAGGGACGAGTCTGGTCTAAAAATAAAAGTAGCAGAAAAAGGATTGTGTGGGGTAGGGTACGTAACATTCCCCTCAATTGCTGGTATGGTTCTTTCAAATGACCCCGTGGTCGTCAAGGTCCTGATCTCCAACAGAGAAGTAAACAGAGCTTACATGGATTACGGAAGCTCCTGCAAAATCATATACGAGCACTGTTTCTTAAAACTCAAGCCTTCGATATGGTCGAAAAGGGTACACTCGAAGATACCTTTGGTGGGATTCTCAAGGGAACACTCATGGCCCCTGGGAGAAGTTCCTTTGGAGGTGACAATTGGAGAAGGGAAGCTAACAAGAACATAAACACTTATCTTCGCAATTGTAAGGTCCGATTCTCCCTACAACTTGTTGATAGGAAGAACTGCCATGCAGAAGATGGGTATCGTAGTCTCTACCATACACGCAGCAGTCAAATTCCAAACACTTTACGGTATTGGAACAGTATTCTTTAGCTACAGCATGAAGAGGTTAAATGATGTGGGAAAAAGAGTCAGAAAGAGTCCTGAATAAGTTCCGAAAGACATTCTTAGTTGTGCTGACGCCGAAGAACGTATTGTGGTAAACGATCTTCATCCAGATCAAACGGTGGTTATTGGAAGACAACTTCCTGCCAGTTTTAAGGAAGAATTGAAGAAGATACTCAGAGCAAACGCTGGTGCCTTTGCATTGACGTACTCAGATATGACGGGGGTCCCAAGAACCCTCATCATTGACGGAAAGCCCTTCGATACAGAACACAAGCTCAACGAGTTCAAACACATAGAACCTGAAACGTCAAAGCCTTGCACCAGAGAGGAACGCAGCAGCATGCAAGGAGGTCGATGAGCTCGTACAAGCAGGTATACTGAGGGAAGTAAAGTACCAAACCTGGGTAGCCAACCCAGTAATGGTCAAGAAGCATGACGGAGGGTGGCGAATGTGCGTCGATTTCACCGACATCAACAAAGCTTGCCCGAAGTATTGTTACCCTCTGCCAGAAATTGACTGGAAGGTGGAATCCCTATCAGGATTTCAATTGAAATGTTTCCTGCACGCTCACAAAGGGTATCACCGGATACAAATAGCAAAAAAAGATGAGGAGAAGACAACCTTCTTCACAGGAAAGGGTGTGTACTGCTACAAGAAAATGCCCTTCGATCTAAAAAATGCAGGAGCTACCTATCAAAGGCTAGTAGACAAAGCCTTCAGCAAACAAATAGGGAAGAACCTCGAAGCATATGTGGATGACATGGTCATCAAAAGCAGGACAGAGGAAGACCTACTCTCCGATATAAAAGAAACTTTTGATCAGATCCACCATCAACATGAAGTTAAACCCAAAGAAATATTCTTTTGGTGTGGAAGAAGGACAATTCTTGGGACATTGGATTACGAAGCAAGGAATTAAAGCCAATCATTCGAAGGTCAAAGCCATCACAGACTTACAGGCTCCTAAGTCCCTTAAGGAGGTACAAAGCTTGAATGGGAAGCTAGCAGCCCTCAGCAGATTCCTGTCGAAGGGTGCAGACATATCCTTACCTTTCTTCAAAACACTCAAGGGTTGCACAGACAAGAAGACATTTCAGTGGAGCATGGAGGCGGAAGCTGCTTTCCAAAAGTTAAAGGAGTTCATGGAAATACTACCTACACTTACTGCCCCAATCAAAGGCGAAGTGTTGTTCATGTATATCACATCGTCCTTCGAAAGCATTAGTGATGTGTTGCTAGCAGAAAGGGAAAGGAAACAAATTCCTATCTACTTTGTTAACAGAGTTCTTCAAGGAGCCGAACTGAATTATCTAGAGTTGGAAAAGTTAATTTTAGCCCTGGTTCACGCAACTTCCGTAAGCATGATGTTCCGTCATAAAAACCTTCCAGGGAAAATACAACCTCAGCAGGCATGGAGTCTTGATAACCACAAAGAGAATTATATGTGCATGGCAAAAACAGTCGCCCTTGTAAATTATGCGGCAAAAATGTACAATTTATTTTACTTTATCTACTTTGTAATGCTTTTTAAAAAAAGTGTTAATTAAAAAAAATAAAAAAATATGAAGACTAGCTAACTTTACCATTTTATTTTCAACAATTTCCTACTTTTTTTATTGCATAAGACGCGTACACACCCAGACATGACCCAAAAAACGTCATTCCGAATAACAAAAAATACACATTATCCCGCATAATGGAAGGGTGAATAATAAAACAATTTACGTAAAATACGTAAGATGTATTGCAAGCCCGATACCAAAAAAATAACCCACAAATATTCAGCAAAGAATAACCGAAAGTACATACGAGTAGGGCTGAGCACCAAAGATCCAAAACCGAACCGGACCGACAAAACTGACCGAACCGACAAAACCGAGCCGACCCGATAGCCCGTCGGTTTGGTTTCAGTTTCATGTTTTACATGTTTTCGGTTTCGGGTCAGTTCGGTTCGGTTTGGTTCGGCCTAAACCCGACAAAAACATACTTAAATACACCTAAATCGAACCGAACCGACGGCCCGACACAAAACCGAACCGACCCGACGACCCGTCGTTTCGGTTTCGGTTTAGGTTTTTCATGAACCGACCCGAGAAAAGTGTGGTTTATTAGTATCAAATCATAAAAAGTGAGTATTTACAGCGTATCAAATCTTATTCACGAATAATAAAAATGAACCGAATCAGTGGCTCAACAACATCTATGACTTAGACATTCAATCCGGTGTTAAAAGTGTCTCTTCCGAATTACCTAAGTAGAAACTAAGCTCTACTTAGTTTCGAAAGCAGTGACATGTCTTGAAGAAGATTGTCATGGACCAACGAAAGGAATACTCTATTACCCATTAGCTAATAGCAGACTTTACATACAAAGTGATTAGGACCTGCACGGGATATTACTTATGTTAACTGCCGAATCATCTAACGTATGACATGAGCTGTCATTACTGGCTCGACAGGTAATACCATTATACTATGGTAATACATTATGCTAAAAGGAGACAAAAATACAAATAGAGCCAACAAACCTAGTGATTGGGCATTTACAATCGAAGTACTCAATACAGTTTTTCTCTTTCTACTCTAAATCTTCGTACACCATCGAATCACACTCAAATCAATCCATTGTCCCTATGTCTATGAATTCAACTCACTTGTGGGTTCAGTGAAGAAAACCTTTTTCCAATTCCTAGATTATTATGGGATTTACATTTTCTAACGCTATTGCAAATGTAAACATGTTTTATCCCATCTTGTGCCTTGAGTCCAGTTCTCACTTACTACTCAATTTAAGTCGTCTAACTTAAAGAACTGCAAATGTGTCCATGCAAGGCCTGACTTCACATGAAGATTTACCTTTCCATCACAATCTCGCCAAGTTCCCACATGACGTAAATTGCAACTTCAAGTGTTCCTTTAACTAGATGGCACTAACTTAATTTTAAAAGGGTACTAGTTTTGATTTATGGTGTCAAATCAAATATGTACGAAGAAGCATGCATACAACTTCGTATCAATAGTTTTTAATAAAAAAACTTTTTATTAACCAATTCACAAAGATTAAATTATCAAAGTTTTGATTGAGGTATTGGTTTCGCCAATCAAGGAATTTACCTTTAATTATCGTTCATTATATCGTACTTTTGCATAAGTCAAAAGACTTAGTGTTTCGGATAATTACCACAAAGTGGCGCATGGAATTAAAGCTAATTCGCCCTTAAGATGATTTTGTACATTTATAGCCTACTTAGTAACTCTAATTTGACTCGCAAAGAAGCGGAGAATTTGGTCAGCGCTGAAGAAATAACCTCCTTCTTTCAGGTCACAATTTAATGTGCTCCCCTCCTTATACCCCTCTTTTAGTCCGTCAAAATTGGATGAGCCGTTCTCACTATTTGTACCAAAACCATCAATCAATTAAACTTATTGAAAATTTAACTCTTCAAAAACAAATCAAATTTCACCATTGTTTAGTCCAATTTATTTTTCTATTCAAAATTACCATTTTCTTAAAACTTGTCACACATAATAAATAAACAAGTAACAATAAAAAATAAATAACTAAAACAATGCGCACATAACTAACAATTAATACATGTAAACAAGTAGCCACATGCAACTTATTTGGTAAAACCTATTAACAATCGATATCTAGGTTAATTAACGTATATACTAACTAGAGTTTTCTCGCACAATTGAAAGTGAGCCACATACATCGACGAATCGATTGCGTAAGCCATAATTAAAATATACCAAATTGCACATAATTGATTCATTAATATTATTGAGGTATTCCAAAATTCAAGATTTTATCAAAATAATAAACATGTGTATAAAACTTAACAATTAATTATCGCATAACCAATCTTAACAATTAAATATATATATATCGACAATAATCCATGCCAAACATGCACGTTTTCAAGGATTTAACATAACAATTTATTCACGTTGTCACAAGATCGCATACAATTCCATGTCACATGCCCATGGAGCATGACCCATAACCCATTGCATGACATCATGCATAAGTCATATATGGATAATATCCATGACCCATGGTTTTAACCCATGACCCATGGACTAGATGCATTGCATCTTGTAGATACATTGTATCTACTTGGATACCCATGGTCTAAAGTCTAGGGCCCATGACCCATAACCCATGACCCAAAACCCATGGGCAAAGGGGAGCGTCCCACGGATCCCCAGTAATACACTAGACGGATCCCTCAAGTGAGGGATCCGTGGAACAGTAGCTAAATGTCTTCTATAAATAGTGAGCCATTTCTTCTTTTTGAGTTGCCACTCCCACACATACTTTCCCCAAGTATTTTAACCTTCTAACCTCAGATCCTAAGGATCTCTCTATGTAGTTTATCTTAGTTTTTGTGTGATTCTCTAGGTCCCTCTTAAAGGCGAAATCACCACCTCTTGAAGTCGAGCAAGCTCAAGTCCATGAGTTGCCATACTTCGTCATCATTAAGACTACTGAGGTTCTCTTGTTGATACTTCTTTCTTCCTCCATAGAAGTGTTGTGTCCAAGGCATTAGTGAAGGATGCCGAAAGAGTCAAAACGAAAGCATTAGTGAAAGGTGCTTAATTTTCGTGTCAAAAGCATTAGTGAAGAATGCTAAAGGAGTCAAGACGAAGGCATTAGTGAATGGTGCTAAACGTCCGTGTCAAGGGCATTAGTGAAAGATGCCTAGAATTCAAGTCAAGTGGCATTAGTGAAGGATGCCAAGGTTGTATACTCGAAGAGGTGCATCGATATACAAATAGAGATAGGTTGTATCCAAGGACATTGATATCCTTGATGGTGTTGTAATAAGGAGTTGGTCTCCTTTGGGGTTAGGTGTTGTGTAGTGTTTGGGTAGTAGTTCCTCCATCGTAATGGAGCTCGGTACTTAGCCTAGTACCGGATAAAGGGTAGGCGACATTGTGGTAGGTGTGGTTCTACCTTGTGGAAGAACCCGGTGTCTAGCCTAGTACAGGAAAAAGAGTAGGCGACGTTGTGAAGGCTTCTCCGCCATAAGGAGTTGGTGTCGTGTAGTGATTACAAACTCTCGAGTAGGTGACTCGGGGGTGGAGTAGAACAAGGAAGGTGTCCTTGTAGCGAACCACTATAAATACTCGTGTCGTGGTTATGTGCTTCTTACTCTTTATCTTTCATTACACATTTATATATCTATCTATCAATGTCCAACATACACATCCAAATAGATTGACATAATTCGATCTAAATATTTTAAAACGAAGTTTTAATCGGTAAAACTTCAACCCCCCCTTCTAGTTTTCTACAATTGGCATCAGAGCTTCGTCACCAAGTTTCTTAGAGTATGTTGTACTTTAAGAACTTGATACGATCCGTGTATATTAGAAAACTACAAAGAAGGAATTCTTTTAATTTTTTTTTCTTTTATGTTGGATATTGATAGATTATTCTAACATTCTCTTTTCAAGAAATCTTCATGCTAGGGTCTCTCCAAAGTCTTCATTTTCTATTCAAAGAATAATGAAGTCAACTTTCAAGGAAGAACCTAAAAAGTAATCGCAACCCACTTATTCTAAGTACAACTGATTACTTTAAAAGCTCATGAAGTATTTTCGGTCTTATGGTCTCCATAAACCATACCAAGAGCATAGAGGTATGATTACTTTTCATTAGCTAGCTTACATCTACATGAATATGTTGATACAATCTTTTGTTTAGACGTTAATAATAGATAGTCTCTTAAAAGTCTCTTTTTGCCACTTTCCCGACTTACTCATCGTCGGGAATAGTATTCCTCTTGATCTCGTCAAACTAACATCGTCATCACAAATGGATCCTTGATAATTAACTTATCAAATCTCTTGACCAAACATCTTCTCAATCAGAAACCTCAAAACTTTTTTTGTTCCATAAGCTAGTTTATAACTTATTACAAAAATAATGCCAAACACCCTTTTTACGTCCCACGATGGCGGATCCTCTAGTTGTACTAGCGGATCCCTAATACAAGGATCCGGGAACCGTGTGACGAAACCACTATCACCTTTCATTATCAATTTTGTTCTTTTTCTCTCTCCTCACAAAACATAAAAACGACCCAAGTACTGTTTTCATCTCCATAGGACTCCATATCCTCAAGCATTCATCTCTAGAACATCATTGTAAGTTATCACACTAACATGTTCGAATCTTCATCATCTTCATCCTAGGGTTTATGGTTTTTCAATTTTTCTTAATCAATTGATAAAATTAGGTTTTCCAAAATTGATCACTAGAAAAGGTTTTTTCACATAACTAAGATTACATTGTGCTTACAACATTGTTAATACAAATCAAAACCATAAACCCATCTCAACAAATTTTGCCTAATTGGAATATTTGTTTTTCTAGGACCAACCATGCCTAAAGCCACCCAACAAGACCACCATGATACCGTCCACTACCTCACCCAATACTATCGAAAGAGGGTTTGTCAAAACCGATCGCAAAGTCTTCAAAGACTTGAAAACGACTTATCCACGAAGGTCGTGTGGTCAAGGAATGTTTCCTTGAAAATACCGACATTCGTCAAGTCTTCTCGACAATCAACTTTGATTGTCTTTTTGATATTGATGAACAATTTTGTCTGGTTTTCATCTTTGAATTCTACAAAAGCGTTAGGATCATTCAAAACACCGATGATAGCATTTCAATCGCCTTTATCATCAATAAACAAAACTTCACTCTACCCCTCAACACATTTGCTCAAATCCTTCGCATTCATTGTGAAGGAACTTGTATGTACTCTCAAGATTGGGCAATATCCACTCAATATTTTGCTCTTGATTCAAAAACAATCTACCTTACTCCTCTTGATGACCCCGCAACCGTTCGAGACACTATTTTCAAAGTTAGAGCCGACCAATCTCGTTTCCACCGCAACAAAGAGCTCATTCACCGTGATCCCTTTCAAATGGAAATCTTCGAAATGCACCCTATTTTTAGAAAATGGGAAGAAATTCTTAGGGAAAATGTCATTAGCTTGGTCGGAAAGAAAGACCATCCAAATGCATGTCTCATGCAAATGATTTATTGCCTTATTCACCAAAGGTTATTTAATCTCGCCTATTACATGGTGAAGAGAATGGCCAGGGTATTCAAAGTTGCCAACATGGTACTTCCTTATGGTATGCTTCTAACACGACTATGTGAGTATGTTAGTGCAATGCAACCATCTCCAATCAATGATGATCATTTCGTTAGTGCAATGCAACCATCTCCAATCAATGATGATCATTTCCTCTCCGATCACGTCATGGTACCTCTTTCCAAACAACCCTCTAAATGGTTCATGGTCAATGGAAGAAAACCTAAGGCTCTCCCGGACTCCTCGGACGAAGAAGAAGAAGTAAATGTCAACCCCGAAGCCAACGTCGACCACGACCACATTACCTACTATCAACAACTTCCAACTCTTCCAAACGAGACCGTGAAATTCAAACAAATAAAGGGTATGTTCCAATGCCTAGCTAACTACGTCATGAAGTCGGGAAAGAGGAAAAGAAAGGATTGACAAAAGAGACATTAGATTATGCTTGATTTTAGACATTTGATTTATCTATTTACAATGAATGCTTATGTTTGTGAAGCACACTAGTTTGTTTTGTTTTGGATATTGTTATTCTACTCTTATCTATGATATGATTTATGTGATATCATGCTTGTTTTGTTGTTCTTTGGAGTAGAGTTTAATAGAAATTAGTGTACATAGTATGGTGAAAAAACTACATCCCTTTCTATGATGCTTCTGATCTGCAGTTGCCGGATCCCTAAGAATGCACTAGACGAATCCCTCCTTTGAAGGATCTGTGGGATCCATGATGACAGATGAGCAATGCAGAATCCCACACATCAAAACAGCTCACTAGATCACTTCACACTAGCTAAACATATGGCCTTAGAACCACTTAAGTCTTCTTCAAGCTTAGAAAGCTTCACACTCACCCATAGCTCACTTAGGATCACAATCAAAGTGCCTTTTAATTTGTCATATCACCAAAACTCATCATCCTTCCACTCATGCATTCACACGTCATCTATCACATGTCAACACAGCTAGTTTGATAAATTTCTCAATTTTAACAAATTGATTTTAGCCATCTCTACCTCAAAATGGGTCAAAAACTAGTTTTTCAATTCTTGTAATTTTTAAGGATTTTTCAAATTTTATCCCAAGTTTACATCTGATCTCTAGGATCATTTAATATGACTTGACACCATTAAAATTCATAGTTTCATCCTTGAACACCCATTGGTGATCATAAAGTCCCATTTTCCTTCCATAAAAGGCAATCATTAGCTACATCACTCATTGCCCTTGATCATTTAAGTACTCTTTCATTTAAGACACTTAGGAAGACTGAAACACTCAAGGAGGTATAGGTGTTAGACTTCACAAACATCATTTTTCCTTTTCTTAGCTGCTGAGAGCTGGATCCCTAGGATTAGCCAAGACGGATCCCTCATTGGAGGGAACCGTAGGATCCGGGTGACAGATTCATACTAACTCTAGCTAAAACAATCATTTCAAGCTCATCTTGCTAACTTGAACACTCCGTCTCATCTTAACTAAGTCCCTAGATCAGTACAACTCGGAAGTTGACTCGTGTGCATGCTAATCATCACATTCCAAAGGATCTTAGTGGCTTAAGTCTTGAATGGACTTGCCAAATCCTTCCCTTTATAAGTCATCTTGTTAGAATCTCTTAGTCATCAACCACAACATAATTCTCAGCATTTAGAAACCTTTTCCTTAGTCATTTCATCATGAGGAAAGCTCCTAGTGCTAACTCATCCACTCAAGAACCACCCAAGAAACTTGCTCGTGTTGTACACGAAGTTTCCTCAACCGAATCATCTCCCGTTAAATCCACAAATGCTAGGATTTCTCCTCCACTAACTCAACCAATCAAACCAATCCCCAAGAGGATTGTTCCCAGAAAAATATCATCACCAAACTCCACAATTCCTACTAAGCCAAACACACCCTTTTCAACCCAACCAACATCATTGGTGCCTAGAGCCATATCATTTACCACTTCACAATCATCTCCACATTCCTACAACTTAGGGACTTCCCCTAGGCCATCTCATCCTCCACCATTACCGCACACTCTTCAATAGAAGATTGTGCAACAAAACTAAGGTGTTGAATCAACACTTGCACCGATATCCATTTCTCCATTTCCCTCTAATGGTCCATTTTGGATTATGAGCAGACATCAAAGTCAACCACCCGACCACATGGAAGTTGACACTTCTCTACCTCCACCATCAACCCTGGTTGAGCTACCATTAAATATGCCGCCACCAATCCCTCCTTCATTTGAGGATCCCCAACCTTCTTCACTTGAACCTCCACATCAAGCCACTCCATTTTTACCACCACCTCTTCCAAACCATGACAAGGATTGCTATCATTGTCAACACGTTGAAGGCTTGATACATGAACTACGTGAAGAGCAACGTTTCATGTTTTATTATCTCCTCGAACGTTTTGACGAGGTCAACAAACCTAAACAACCATGAGCTTATGGATTAAAATGGTGTCCTAGTCTTAAGCTTAACTTAGATCGTTTAGGAATCACATTTCATGTTTAATCATTATCTTGGTTTTAGAGATTTGTAGATCATTTCTCGTAGTTTTATTGAATGAAGTTACATGTTATATGTCATCCTTATTTTTTTATTACTTGAATACATATCTCACTTTGATGTTAACACGATTTGTTACGGATCCACGAGGATTTTGCCTAGGCGGATCCCTCGAGGAGGGAACTGTGGGATCCGTCTGTGAAGACTCTTTTTCTACTAACTTGAGTCTCATTTGCGGGAAATTATGCATTATATACTTGTTTTCTAACCTTTGTTTTGTAGATTTTAAAATACACATGAAGACTTTGACACCCTAAGCTAGGGGAGCTTTGTGTCGAACAATACATTGCAAAAACCATTTGCAATATAATCCTCATATGGATTACATTTCATTACGTCCCTTTGGAAAATTGCAATCATCAAGGGGGAGCATTAGCGTCACAAAGACGAAACCATTTGCGAACATGGTTGCAATGCATTAGCTTAGTAATTTTTATTACTTGACGCCCTCACAAAGGGATGGACTCGTTAAGGGGGAGTTAATACGAGAACTCTTCCCGTCACTTGCTCTCTATATTTTTTTTTTTCTAATTACATGTTTTTCTTAAAACATTGTGTTAGTTTCTTTTAAACGCTCTTTTGTTTTGACAAAAGGGGAGAAGAGTAAAAACTCAATTCAAACTTTTACAATTTTAGTTTTTCCTTAAAATAATTTTATGTTTTGTCATCAACAAAAGGGAGATTGTAAATACAAATAAGCCGTAAAAATGTTTATTTATATTTTACGATCTTCTAATGTTTTGTCGATAACAAGCGTAAAATCATTTAACGAAACAAATAAAATATGTAAATGGTTTGAGCCAATAGTTTACTAACACACATCGTTTCACATAAAACACTAAACAAGTAAAAGTGGTTTTATGACTTAGTAATACATATGTACAACAACTAGTGTTTACATATTGGGCAAATACATACATAACTAGTATGTATCATAATGGGTAATATAATGGGTAGAAGTTTAAGTATTTGACCCATTGACCAAATACATTGAATGTTGTTGGGTAAAACCTAAAGTCATGACCCATGCCCATGGAGCATGACCCATAACTCATTGCATGACATCATGCATAAGTCATATATGGATATTATCCATGACCATGGCTTTAACCCATGACCCATGGTCTAGATGCATTGCATCTTGTAGATACATTGTATCTACTTGGATACCCATGGTCCAAAGTCTAGGGCCCGTGACCCATAACCCATGACCCAAAACCCATGGGCAAAGGGGAGCGTCCCACGGATCCCCAGTAATACACTGGACGGATCCCTCAAGTAAGGGATCCGTGGAACAGTAGCTAAATTTCTTCTATAAATAGTGAGCCATTTCTTCCTTTTGAGTTGCCACTCCCACACATACTTTCCCCAAGTATTGTAACCTTCTAACCTCTGATCCTAAGGATCTCTCTATGTAGTTTGTCTTTGTTTTTGTTTGATTCTCTAGGTTCCTCTTAAAGGCGAGATCACCACATCTTGAAGTCGAGAAAGCTCAAGTCCATGAGTTGCCATACTTCGTCATCATCAAGACTACTGAGGTTCTCTTGTTGATACTTATTTCTTCCTCCATAGAAGTGTTGTGTCCAAGGCATTAGTGAAGGATGCCGAAAGAGTCAAGACGAAAACATTAGTGAAAGGTGCTTAACGACCGTGTCAAAAGCATTAGTGAAGAATGCTAAAGGAGTCAAGACGAAGGCATTAGTGAAAGGTGCTAAATGTTCGTGTCAAGGGCATAAGTGAAAGATGCCTAGAAGTCAAGTCAAGTGGCATTAGTGAAGGATGCCAAGGTTGTATACTCGATGAGGTGCATCGATATACAAATAGAGATAGGTTGTATCCAAGGACATTGATATCCTTGATGGTGTTGTAATAAGGAGTTGGTCTCCTTTGGGGTTAGGTGTTGTGTAGTGTTTGGGTAGTAGTTCCTCCATCATAATGGAACTCGATACTTAGCCTAGTACCGGATAAAGGGTAGGCGACGTTATGGTAGGTGTGGTTCTATCTTGTGGAAGAACCCGGTGTCTAGCCTAGTCTAAGCGACGTTGTGAAGACTTCTCCGCCATAAGGAGTTGGTGTCGTGTAGTGATTGTGAACTCTCGAGTAGGTGACTCGGGGAGTGGAGTAGGCAAGGAAGGTGTCCTTGTGGCGAACCACTATAAATACTCGTGTCGTGGTTATGTGCTTCTTCTCTTTATCTTTCATTACACATTTATATATCTATCTATCAATGTCCAACATACACATCCAAATAGATTGACATAAGTCGATCTAAATATTTTAAAACGAAGTTTTAATCGATAAAACTATTCAACCCCCCTTCTAGTTTTCCACAATTGGCATCAGAGCTTCGTCACCATGTTTCTTAGAGTATGTTGTACTTTAAGAACTTGATACGATCCGTGTATGTTTGAAAACTACAAAGAAGGAAATCTTTTAAATTTTTTTTCTTTTATGTTGGATATTGATAGATTATTCTAACATTCTCTTTTCAAGAAATCTTCATGCTAGGGTCTCTCCAAAGTCTTCATTTTCTATTCAAAGAATAATGAAGTCAACTTTCAAGGAAGAACCTAAAAAGTAATCGCAACCCACTTATTCTAAGTGCAACTGATTACTTTAAAAGGTCATGAAGTATTTTCGGTCTTATGGTCTCCATAAACCGTACCAAGAGCATAGAGGTATGATTACTTTTCATTAGCTAGCTTACATCTACATAAATATGTTGATACAATCTTTTGTTTAGACGTTAATAATTGATAGTCTCTTAAATGTCTCTTTTTGCCACTTTCCCGACTTACTCATCATCGGGAATAGTATTCCTCTTGATCTCGTCAAACTAACATCGTCGTCACAAATGGATCCTTGATAATTAACTTATCAAATCCCGTTGACCAAACATCTTATCAATCAGAAACCTCAAAACTTTTTTTGTTCCATAAGCTAGTTTATAACTTATTACAAAAATAATGCCAAACACCCTTCTTCGGTCCACAGTAGCCGGATCCCTCTAGTTGTACTAGCCGGATCCCTAATACAAGGGATACGGGGAACCGTGTGAGAAACCACTATCGCCTTTCATAATCAATTTTGTTCTTTTTCCCTCTCCTCACAAAACACAAAAACGACCCAAGTACTGTTTTCATCTCCATAGGACTCCATATCCTCAAGCATCCATCTCTAGAACATCATTGTAAGTTATTACACTAACATGTTCTAATCTTCATAATCTTCATCCTAGGGTTTATGGTTTTTCAATTTTTCTTAATCAATTGATAAAATTAGGTTTTCCAAAATTGATCACTAGAAAAGGTTTTTCACATAACTAAGATTACATTGTGCTTACAACATTGTTAATACAAATCAAAACCATAAACCCATCTCAACAAATTTTGCCTAATTGGAATATTTGTTTTTCTAGGACCAACCATGCCTAAAGCCACCCAACAAGACCACCATGATACCGTCCACTACCTCACCCAATACTATCGAAAAGAGGGTTTGTCAAATACCGATCGCAAAGTCTTCAAAAGACTTGAAAAACGACTTATCCACGAAGGTCGTGTGGTCAAGGAATGTTTCCTTGAAAATACCGACATTCGTCAAGTGTTCTCGGCAATCAACTTTGATTGTCTTCTTGATATTGATGAACAAATTTGTCCGGTTTTCATCTTTGAATTCTACAAAAGCGTTAGGATCATTCAAAACACTGATGATAGCATTTCAATCGCCTTTATCATCAATAAACAAAACTTCACTCTACCCCTCAACACATTTGCTCAAATCCTTCGCATTCATTGTGAAGGAACTTGTATTTACTCTCAAGATTGGGCAATATCCACTCAATATTTTGCTCTTGATTCCAAAACAATCTACCGTACTCCTTTTGATGACCCCGCAACCGTTCGAGACACTATTTTCAAAGTTAGAGCCGACCAATCTCGTTTCCACCGCACCAAAGAGCTCATTCACCGTGATCCCTTTCAAATGGAAATCTTCGAAATGCACCCCATTTTTAGAAAATGGGAAGAAATTCTTAGGGAAAATGTCATTAGCTTGGTCGGAAACAAAGACCATCCAAATGCATGTCTCGTGCAAATGATTTATTGCCTTATTCACCAAAGGTCATTTCATCTCGCCTATTACATGGTGAAGAGAATGGTCGGGGTATTCAAAGTTGCCAACATGGTACTTCCTTATGGTATGCTTCTGACACGACTATGTGAGTATGTTAGTGCAATGCAACCATCTCCAATCAATGATGATCATTTCCTCTCCGATCACATCATGGCACCTCTTACCAAACAACCCTCTAAACGGTTCATGGTCAATGGAAGAAAACCTAAGGCTCTCCCGGACTCCTCGGACGAAGAAGAATAAGTAAATGTCAACCCCGAAGCCAACATCGACTTGGACCACATTACCTACTATCAACAACTTCTAACTCTTCCAAACGAGACCGCGGAATTCAAACAAATAAAGGGTATGTTCCAATGCCTAGCTAACTACGTCATGAAGTCGGGAAAGAGGAAAAGAAAGGATTGACAAAAGAGACATTAGGATTATGCTTGATTTTAGACATTTGATTTATCTATTTACAATGAATTCTTATGTTTCTGAAGCACACTAGTTTGTATTGTTTTGGATATTGTTATTCTACTCTTATCTATGATATGATTTATGTGATATCATGCTTGTTTTTCTGTTCTTTGGAGTAGAGTTTAATAGAAATTAGTGTACATAGTATTGTGAAAAAACTACATCCTTTTCTGTGATGCTTCTGATCTGCAGTTGCCGGATCCCTAAGAATGCACTAGACGGATCCCTCCTTTGAGGGATCTGTGGGATCCGTGATGACAGATGAGCAATGCAGAATCCCACACATAAAAACAGCTCACTAGATCACTTCACACTAGCTAAACATAAGGCCTTAGAACCACTTAAGTCTTCTTCAAGCTTAGAAAGCTTCACACTCACCCATAGCTCACTTCGGATCACAATCAAAGTGCCTTTTAATTTGTCATATCACCAAAACTCATCATCCTTCCACTCATGCATTCACACGTCATCTATCACATGTCAACACAGCTAGTTTGATAAATTTCTCAATTTTAACAAATTGATTTTAGCCATCTCTACCTCAAAATGGGTCAAAAACTAGTTTTTCAATTCTTGTAATTTTAAGGATTTTTCAAATTTTATCCCAAGTTTACATCTGATCTCTAGGATCATTTAATATGACTTGACACCATTAAAATTCATAGTTTCATCCTTGAACACCCATTGGTTATCATAAAGTCTCATTTTCCTTCCATAAAAGGCAATCATTAGCTACATCACTCATTGCCCTTGATCATTTAAGTACTCTTTCATTTAAGACACTTAGGAAGACTGAAACACTCAAGGAGGTATATGTGTTAGACTTCACAAACATCATTTTTCCTTTTCTTAGCTGCTGAGAGCCGGATCCCTAGGATTAGCCTAGACGGATCCCTCATTCGAGGGAACTTTAGGATCCGGGTGACAGATTCATGCTAACTCTAGCTAAAACAATCATTTCAAGCTCATCTTGATAACTTGAACACTCCATCTCATCTTAACTAAGTCCCTAGATCAGTACAACTCGGAAGTTGACTCTTATGCATGCTAATCATCACATTCCAAAGGATCTTAGTGGCTTAAGTCTTGAATGGACTTGCCAAATCCTTCCCTTTATAAGTCATCTTGTTAGAATCTCTTAGTCATCAACCACAACATAATTCTCAGCATTTAGAAACCTTCTCCTTAGTCATTTCATCTTGAGGAAAGCTCCTAGTGCTAACTCATCCACTCAAGAACCACCCAAGAAACTTGCTCGTGTTGTACACGGAATTTCCTCAACCGAATCATCTCCCGTTAAATCCACAAATGCTAGGATTTCTCCTCCACCAACTCAACCAATCAAACTAATCCCCAAGAGGATTGTTCCCAGAAAAATATCATCACCAAACTCCACAATTCCTACTAAGCCAAACACACCCTTTTCAACCCAACCAACATCATTGGTGCCTAGAGCCATATCATTTACCACTTCACAATCATCTCCACATTCCTACAACTTAGAGGACTTCTCACCCGTCTCTATAGAGCCTATGCACCAATTCCACCAAGCCCAAAAGGGATGCACCTTCACTATGAGCTCATCCCTCACATTTTTGTGCCCTTGAGTGACTAGCGAGTTGCTAAGACAAAAGGCAAGAGAGCAAAACCTCCAAATCCAGCATCATCATCATCATCAAATAGCTCCGAGGATGGTCTAACTAACTCTCGCCTTCCACCTCATGAGTATTACGCATCTCTTCCTGAGATTGAGAATGGATCAGCGGAGTTCAAGCAAACCAAGGGGATGTTCAAGTGCCTTGGTAGGATGATGAACAAGATCTACAAGAAGTTGGACAAGTGAGAATCGGTTTAAGGAGCGTTTGGAACAATACATTATCTTTAATGTTTGATACAATTTGGTTGTTTTATTTTATAGGATGATAATATAACTCAAAACAATGTTGTATGCTAACTATTTCATGCGGGGATAGCACAAGTGTGTTATTAAATTTACCCATTTTCACTTCAATGTGAAAATCATTCACTTGGTCAAAATCTATGCTCCACTATGTTTGTGCATATGTTATTTACTTTACCTAACTAGAAATAATTAATGTCACATGCTTTAAGAAAATTTCGTGTTTAAAATGTCCCCTACACTTGAAAATACGTTACGTGGTGATTTACGGTGTCCACGGATCGACGGCACCAATCTTTGCTTCCGTCATTATAAGAATTTGCCTTTATCGTACTGTGCAGGCGGACCAGGCGGCACCCTTTTAAGGGTTCCGCCTGTGTAAAATTTTGGTGCCGTGGATCCTCCAGGTAACTTTCTGAATTTCGGTTATTTCGACATTCCAAATTACCATACATTGCTTGTAAGTTAATCTTGACTAGTTTTTACCCATATTAGAACTAGTATAACATACTTAGGCATATAGGAAATCCACTTCCCACCAAAATTCAAAAAATTTAAAAAATTAACCCAAGGAACCCTTTTGCATAAAGGAAGGAACCAAAAATTTGGTTCCTTGCAATCCGTCGTGTCGATTGTTAGGATCTTACAATCATTAGAACACATTTATTGCAAATCTTTGCCTCTTCACTCCATCCCTCTTGTATGGCTTGACTTGGGTGATATGACTAGCATTTAACCCACTTCCAAATCATTAGGAACATCATCCCTTCTATGGTTTAACATCAAATCAAACACATTTCTCCATAATTTTTCATTTCTATAAATTAAGAGGTTTTACCATGATCATCTTCACACCTTCTCCTTTCTTACCATCAACTAGAAAAAACTCAAGTCAAAATGACAAAATCTTCACCTTCAACCAAGCCTTGCAAGAAAACCGCTAGGATTAGCGTAAGACCTTGTTGTTTTGTCAACTTGAGCTCTTCATCCGAATCATCTCCACTCACCATCTCATCTCCTATAAGGGATGATACACACCTCACTTTAGCTACTCCTATACCCATCACCATCACCACTCCACCACCAACAAAGACACCAAGCTCACCACCTCCGGCACCCCTCCAAACATCAAAAACACCATCACCACCAAATCTCAACCTCATCCCATTGGAGTTATTCTCCACACCTCCCACTTCTCCAAATCCTTTCTTGGAAGACTTGGAAGATTTGCCTCCTAGGCCTAATCATCCACCACCATTGCCTTCATTTGGCACTATTGAGCGGATTGCTCAAGAGTCTCCTAGACCATCCTTCGACCCAAATGCCCCGTTAGGGCCAAGACCTCTTATCTTTCACCCCATCTACAAAGACATCCATGGTCCTTTGTATGGGGATCAACCACTCCCTACATCAATGTCTCCTCACATAGAGGACATTGAGGAGTCCATGTGGGAAGATCATCCCACAAAAGAGGAGATTCAAGCCGAACTCTAACATCTCCACCAATTTTCCAACATGGTGGATTCTCACCTAAGTGAAACTATGCAAATGCAAAGTGCTTTGCTAGCCTCCATAATCACCACCCCAAACACCAACACCAACATCAACACATCTACCATTCCACCACCACAAACTCATCAACCATACTACCCTCCTAGGCATGGTTGCTCAACTTGTGAGCAAACCGCCCAAACCATTGATCGGACCAGGATAATGGTCCATGAGTTCCAAGAGGAAATGAGGTTCATCCTCAATCACATCCTTGAGCGACTCAACGCTCTTTCTCATCCACCATCTCATTAGAATGGTCCTAGATTAGCTTTTCTAAGCATTTTTTTTTACTTTTCTAGGATTATTTCTTTTGTTGTTTATTGTACTAAACACTTTATTTTGTTCCCTTTTCATGGTTTTTAAATCATGAAAATTTTTAACTAATGAATGGTGTTTTCTATATTGTCGGTGCTTATTACATAGTGTTTGGAAATGCTTGTAATGATGATTATTACTAACAAATCTTTTGTAGCTTTTTCACAATCCATGTATCCTCCATTGGCACCCAATTTGGGGAGCTTTGATCGAGGGGAGATAATGGCTCGGACTCATTACACATTCCATGATCGCATCTTCTTTTGTTGAGACAAAGGGGAGATATATAGAACTTGGTTACATTTGACTTTACGAAAAGTCAAGCGCATACATGACTTTACGAAAAGTCAACATGACACTTCATTGGTAATATTTGACTTTACGAAAAGTCAAGCGCATACTGACTTTACGAAAAGTCAACATCATGCTTCAATTAGTGAAGACTTTGACTTTACGAAAAAGTCAAACATCATATCTTGCATTATCATTTCTCTTTCAAGTTCTAAACTAATATTTTATAACTCTTGTACAATCTTTATATCTTTTATAAAAATTAAATTTATGTTTTGTCCTCAACAAAAGGGAGATTGTTAATACAAATATCGTCATTAAGCGTTATTTATATTTTTGATCTTTACCTAAGTTTTGTTAACGACAAAAGTAAATTTAATTTTATAAAGCAAAAACTTGTCAAGTTTAATAGATATTAATAGATATTAAAACAAGCTTTTCAAATAATATCTTCATCACTCAAGCATTTACATTGTGATTAATCATATCTTGATATGACTCTAACCATAATGTATGATAGTAGTTTTAAAATGTTTTAGTTTCTTAAAAGCTAAACATTACTTATTGCATATTTCTAAAAATAGAAAAACAACACATGACATCATGTGATGCATCATGGAAATCATTGGAAGATTTCATTAGATATTTTGTGTAGATTTGGACTCTTCATATCTTACAATCTTGCATAGATATGGTTGACTTTGGCAAGATCTTGATATCTTCTTGTCGGACCTCGTGACACCAAAACCTATAGCAGGCGGAACCCTTTAAGGGGTCCAGCGGTTCAGGCAGTGCTGCGATGGTTTTAGCTATAAATAGCAAAGCCAAAACAAGTAGTTTTCATCCCTTTCTATCATACTCTCATACATATCTTCTCTCTAACCTTTCTAACTCGGTTTCATATCATATTAGTGATCTCTTTGTAGCAAAGAAGATCAAGTCACATTCAAGCTTCAACGAAGTTGAAAGTCTTGTTTGTTTGGTGTTGTATGATTTTGTGTTGATTCATACTTCATTGTTGTACCAAACTATCATAATCTTGTGAGTGTGAGTGGTTAGTATTTTAGTCCTCAAAATACATTGTGTGTGGGAGTGGTTGTACCCTTGGAAAGAACTCGACATTTAGCTTAGTGTCGAAAATACTGTAAGCGAAGTGTAAAGGTTTCTCCGCCTGTGAAAGGAGCTTGTTGACTAGTGAAGTTAAACTCTCGAGTGTGAGACTCGGGTAGCGGAGTAGGGCAAGGAAAAAAAGTCATTGTAGACCGAACCACTATAAACAACTTGTTGTGGTTTGATCATTTCTTTCCTTATTTACTCTTTACATATTGCTTACATATTTCATTAACATATCTAAGATCAATGCCAATTGATCTTTCAATAAGTTTCAAAACAAAGTTTTTAATCGGTAAACTATTCAACCCCTTCTAGTTTTCTACAACGTAGAATAAAGTGTGCAAATCAAAAAGAAAAATATGCAAATCATTAGCCAGTCAAATACACACAACGAATAGTAATTGGATACCCCAACCTCACCATATCCACAAATCGGTTCTATTATCGAGGTTCTTCAAAATCTTCACAATATTTAATTTTTGAGATTTGTCAAAAGGAAAATGTTGATAGCTAAATCAGAAAATAAGCAAATGAATGACATAACAATATGATATGAAGAATGTGACTATAGGGAAGAACATATAGCAACTATGAGTCTATGATATTCAATCAAATTTCAAAATACAAAAGTTAAGGAAACAAATTAAGTATAATATTGTATAATACATTCTATAATCACAAAAGTCTTGAAACGATTTGGTGTAAAAGCCAATAAATATTGCATTATATGTGCATTACTGGGATACTATTTTTGTCAAATTCTAGCACAACACAACTTTCTTTAAAATACAAAACGGGGAACTTCAAAACTGAGAATTCAAAATGCTATAGAGGACATGTGTTGCAATAATAAGCTTAGATTAATTTGGAAAAAAAATATGAAGAGAGGAGAAAAGTGTGGTTTATTAGTATAGACACATAAAAAGTGAGTATTTACAGCGTATAAGTGGCTCAACAACATCTATGACTTAGACATTCAATCCGGTGTTAAGAGTGTCTCTTCCGAATTACCTAAGTAGAAACTAAGCTCTACTTAGTTTCGAAAGCAGTGACATGTCTTGAAAGAAGATTGTCATGGACCAATGAAAGGAATACTCTATTACCATTAGCTAATAGCAGACTTCACATACAAAGTGATTAGGACCTGCACGGGATATTAGGGCAAGGTTATATTGACGGTGCCTAATATTTTAGTTTAACCCCCAAAAACTAGTGTACTTTCTTGTCCCTTGTCCTTTTTTTTTTTTTTTTTTTTTTATGTAGTGTTTAGGTATATGTATAGTGTATTTATTTGTGTAGTGTTTTTATATGTATAGTGTTTTTAATTGTGTAGTGTTTTTATATGATATTTATTTCGTTACTTTTTATAAACTTTTTATAAATTTTTTAAAAGGTTTATAAAAATTTATAAAAAGTTTATAAAAATGTTTATAAAAAGTTTATAAAAAGTTTATAAAATTTTTATAAAAAGGTTTATAAAAAGTTTATAAAAATTTATAAAAAATTTATAAAAAGTTTACAAAAAGTAACGTAAAATAAATACGATATAAAACACTACACATATAAAAACATTATCATATAAAAGCACTACTGTAATACACTATACATATACCTAAACACCACATATAAAAAAATATATATATATATATATATATATATATATATATATATATATATATATATATATATATATATATATATATATATGAGATGCATGTGAGGACCCACAGCCGCGGGGAGAGAAGGAGGACAAAGAGGGTAAAGGGGCCTACTAAGAGAGAGACGGAGGACAAGGGGGCCGCACCAAGGTAGACCCCGTCCCAATAGTGTATCACGGATATTACTTGTGTTAACTGCCGAATCATCTAACGTATGACATGAGCTGTCATAATTGGCTCGACAGGTAATACCACTATACTATGGTAATACATTACGCTAAAAGGAGACAAAAATACAAATAGACCCAACAAACCTAGTGATTGGGCATCTAAAATCGAAGTATTCAATGGGTTACACTATTCTCTACATCTCTGCCCATAAGCATAGCCTGTCTCGGGGAATATTCCTTTTGTCCCGCTTTTTAAGACAACAGTTTTTGTCGGTTTCTGTTCAGTATTTTGGCAGGTTTAAGCGTTTGGCTTTATTAAACTTTATATTTACTGATTCCGCGTTTTGGGGTTTATAATTTTTGATATAAACAAAATTATAAAATAAAATAAATAAATAAAAAAAAAAAAAAAAAAAAAGGTAGCCGTATGAATAAAAACATAACCACTGTATGAATAACTGCCCCTATACAGTTTTCTCCTTCTACTCTAAATCTTCGCACACCATCAAATCACACTCAAATCAATTCATTGTCCCTATGTCTATCAATTCAATTCACCTGTGGGTTCACTGAAGAAAAAACACATGAGCCTATGTATTTTTTTTACTATAACCAAATCTATATACATATAATAGAGGAATGAATCTCTCCAAGACTTACAAAATCTGATACTGTTATGCGATACACAACGACTATTAATGATTTTCTCATCAATCTTAATTTTAAGACTTACAAGTCTTAAAGCTTAATGTACAAAATACAAAGCACTATTAATGTGGTCAAGATAATTAATGTAGTTAATTAATTAAGCGGTTAATAAATACAATTAATGCATTTATTAAAACACCCTTACATAAAAATACAAATTATCAAGCATATTTTACAACCAACTTAACACAATTCTTGCATTCGTGTCACTAATACAAATAACAAAATACATTATACAAATATTCAGCCCGAACGAGCAACGGGTCAAGCAGGCTCGAGTCGAACAGACGCGAAAAACGAAATTCTTGATATCCATAAATTTATTATCGAAAAAACGTAGAAACTAAAATCGTAATTCATGAAAAATTTATTTGAGTCTGCATTGATTTCAGATAATTTAACATGTAAAGTTGTAAAATGTGAGATGACCATTTTGTCATAATCAAATTAATTTATAAAAAATACTCCTTTCGTCTCATATTTAGTGTTCGAATTTTCTTTTATTGATGTCTCAAATTAATTGTTCATTTTTCATTTTTAGTAGGAAAAAGAGAATTTAGTATGAGAATATTATATTTGAGTGCTTAAAAATTATAATGGTCACACTTTTATTAAACTTTGTGATTCTTGTCTTCTAATAATAATTTTGAAACGAAAGAAGTACTATTTTCGTTTTAAAATTATTGTTAAAGGACAAAAATCATAAAGTTCAATCTTATGGTTATTGACAACATTAAACGTGCGAGAGTTTAGATTGAAAATTTTAAGAGATGTAAACAACATGATAAGTAAATTCATTTCATATTAAAAACATGTTTATTACGTCAAACAAACATTAAACAATACAACATAAACGACACAAATATAAATAAAGACTTACATATCACATCTTAAATTATTCCAATACTACCTCTTCAACATTACAGTTTGACCAATTTGAGCGAATCAATTGATCGTAATAGTTTATCCGCTCCATGTACGGAGTAATCCATGCGACAACACATTCAGATCTGTAACGAAACCATTGAGAAGCAATCGTAGGCATCGGGTAGTCTCCTTGCAATATCACATTGACATAATGACTATTATTAACATACCCAAGTGTAATGATTTATGTTATGTGAGAAGTAGTTGCTTTCATTCCTGATTTCATTTTTCTCATTTTGAAAATACCCGTCTTCATTTTCCTCATGTTGAAAATACCCGCTTTCATTTTCCTCATGTTGAAAATACTCGTTTTCATTTTTCTCATGTTGAAAATACTCGCTTTCATTACTGGCTTCATTTTCGCCTTGTTGAAAAAAGTCTTGAAAATACTCCGACCAACTCATTTTTGCTTAAGTAATGTCTGTTTGTTATTTATTTATGACTCAGTACTAGTATGATTACATATTTGTAACTTGTAAAAGAAAAATTCTTATAATTGAAAGATCCTTATAATTGAATTGCGCATTTTGTTTTATGATTGAATTGTACATTTTAATGTAAAAGGATAAAAAGTATAGAAGTGCCCATTTTATTTCTTGATTGCATTGTACATTTCAATGTAAAAAGATAAAAAGTATTATACATGTTGACCATTGCATTTATAAATTAATACAAGTTGGGAAAAAGAAAGTTATGTGTCCCATCCTTTTTAATTATATGTGTCTCGTTCTTTTCAAAATAATCATTACATCTACTGTATCGTGACATTATTTTATAGTGCAAATAGCAATTCTTCCGTGTAAATAGAACAACCTGCAATTACCTTACGCGCATATTCATTAGTTCTCGGGCTCAAGTTAGGCCACAGACTAAACTCACGAGTCGCGATGTCTAACATGAGTTACTTGTTTCGTTACGGTTTAAATTGTAAAAAAAAGAACTCAAAGTCGTTCAGGGCTCTTAATCTCTCGAGCTACATCACTGTACCTTTGACAAAGTAGGAAAATATAAGATACTTTCAAAGTTTTTTTTACCATCTTTTATAAATGAAAGCTTTTATTTATTTATTTTTTTTTCTTACCCTTTTATATAAGATTAGATTATTAACAACAGGTTAGCATATATTTTAACTATTGATAAAAAAAAATGTAAAACTAGTAAAACAATATTCCACTATTAACCGGTTCACTGTAACTCTACCATCATTCATTCATTATATATCTCTTCAGTTACACCTTTTATCTCATTTTTACTGCCGACCAACTCTTTTCTGGATTCCGTCAACATATATTAGGTACGTACCGTACACATTTATTCATGCTTGTAATATACGAACACAACCTTTGTTTTGTTTATTATATTACAAAATCTTTGTCGTTAAATCCTAGGTTTATTTTATTTTATGACTGTAGTTGATACATGCATGTTTGATGTAAATATTTTATGTTTCGAAATCAGACATGTGATGGTGATGTACTTATTTAATCATTTTATAATATATGTGAATGTTTTTAATTTTGTTTTATGCTTAAATAGTTTAACTACATGTGCAGAGTATAGAATGTTTAGTATACGTTATCAATATTTGTTTTATATCTGTTTCAGTTTTTTGGATTTTTTTATTTTTTTATTATTTTTTTTTAATAAAAATGTTATGAGTTACAAACGGCGTTTGTTAGTTTGTAGATTGAATTAGGTTGTAGTAGTGTTTTCTTAAAACCTAGTTTGTAAGGTACAATTTGCTAATACATCTGTTTAGCTGTAATTTGTGATTTGAATTGGTAGTGTCAGAAAATAGCAACTAATTTTGTTTGTTCAGTTGTAGTAATTGCAGTAATGACAGTGTGATACTATCATTTTCCAAATTAATGTTCCGTATTGATGATTTTTAAATATGATGATTGTAAGTATAACCGCCTTAGGGGTATTATGGTCATTTGTTTATTAAAAATGAGTAAAATGGAACACTTTTCATAACCTTAAAAGGGATCTTAGTTGAGGACAATGACTAGAACAGAACACAACCGGAAGTACGGTGGATGTAGATGTTGAAATTAACTCATGTTTTATGAGTTTTAGGAACAATTTGATCTCATAAAACTAGATTTCATCACAATTAATTTAACTTAGTTGTATTATTTCTAGGCTTCTGAAACAGATAACAGGAAAACTGGTATGGTGAGTTTTAGTGAAGATGGTAGTAATGTTCAAGGTAGCAACATTACTAATCCCAAAAAAAGATCTTGTGGATTAGTAAAAGATGATTTCTTACCAGAAGAGTCATTCCAAAGCTGGTCAAACTACGGTAAGGCCTTACTAGAAACCAAAACACGTCTAAAAGACCGGGTTCTTGCCCGATCGTCAGACCAACTTGAGCTCCATGATATGCTTGCCCGAAGCCAGAATGAGATGAAAAAGACCCTTAACTGGTTCGATCTCATTTGGTTTGGTATTGGAGCTGTGATGGGTGCTGGTGTTTTTGTTCTCAGTGGAGAAGCAGCCCGGGATTTTGCAGGCCCTGCTGTTCTGTTGTCTTATCTGATATCGGGCTTTGCTGCTTTGCTCTCTGTGCTTTGCTATACTGAATTTGCTGTTGAACTTCCGGTTGCTGGTGGCTCGTTTGCTTACCTAAGGGTCGAGCTTGGTGATTTTGTAGCTTATATTGCTGCTGGAAACATTCTGTTTGAATACGTTGTAGCTGGAGCTAGTGTGGCTCGTTCATGGACTTCATATTTTGCAACGCTATGCAACCACGATCCTAACGATTTCCGTATAAATGTTACTACATCTTTAGCAGACGGATTTAACCACTTAGACCCGATAGCAGTTGGTGTTTCAATATTAATTTGTGTTCTTGCTTCTTTGAGTGTGAAAGGATCATCAAAGTTCAATGCAGTCACAACCATACTTTACATGACATTGATGGTTTTTATGATCGTGGCAGGGGCTACAAAAGCGAATATAGCCAATTTTACACCTTTTGCCCCTTTCGGGGTTCGGGGCGTTTTAAAGGCTTCATCTGTTCTTTTCTTTGCATATGTTGGGTTTGATGGGGTGGCCACCTTAGGTGAAGAAACCAAGAATCCGGCTCGTGATATACCGATTGGTCTAGTTGGTTCCATGATGACTGTCATTACGATTTATTCAGTTTTAGCAACCGTATTATGCTTAATGCAACCATTTGGCCAAATCGACCGAGATGCACCCTTCACAATCGCGTTCCAAGCTGCAGGAATGAATTGGGCTAAGTATATAGTCGCATTAGGTGCGTTAATGGGTATGACTGCGGTTCTGTTAGCTATTATTATCGGTCAAGCTCGTTATTTCACTCATATTGCTAGAACCCACTTGGCACCACCCATTCTTGCTGTGATTCATAAAAACCGTGGAACACCAATGAATGCTACCATCATCATGACCGCAGCAAATTGTCTAGTCGCATTCTTTATAAGCCTCGACATTTTAGCTAACCTTCTTTCAATTTCAACGCTCTTCATTTTCTCACTAGTGGCTATTTGCTAGTGAGACGATACTATGCAACAAGAGAAACATCAGTTCAAGACAGAAATAAACTGATCTTGTTACTATGTTCGATCATCTTATCAGCTATTGGACTATCAATACTTTGGTCATTAGATGTGAAGTTTTGGGTTTGGTATGCGATTACGGGTGGTGTTTGGTTTTTGGCAACACTTGGTCTTCAGTTGATGGTGAAGCAAGCAAGGAAGCCGAAGCTGTGGGGTGTGCCGTTGGTCCCATGGTTACCATCGGCTAGTGTTGGTATTAACGTGTTTATTATGGGTTCGATTGATGGTGCGTCTTTTCTGAGGTTTTTGGGTTTGACCGGTTTGTTGCTTGTTTACTATTTATTCATTGGATTGCATGCTTCTTATGATGGTATGAAGGCTGGGGTTACTAGTAGAGTGTCGGCAACATCAGAAGCTATGGAACAAGGGGAAATAACTCCTGCCGGAAAATAAGTTCAGGTGGTAATTTATTTTCACAGTTTTGTTAACTTTTCATTGCCTTTTGGAATTGTTAGTTTTGGCATATTAGTATCAATGTAAACTATCTATATCTGTTACTGTTTATTTTAGTTGCTAGTATTGATCGATGCCTGTAAGGTGTCCCTTCAATACACCCTCTTTCAGTCTTTTTGTATGCAATGGAACATAGTAGAGCAACAAACATCGTTTTTATAAAATTGCGATGACTATTGGAGACACTGGTAATTAAGAATAATTATCAACATTAACATGAACATTAACAATATATACAATCATGAACCAAAGTTTACTATTCATAAGCTATCCTTTTGGGATGCATCCATGAAGAGATCATCGGTAGCCGTTCTTATTCGTCTATTTATTTGTTTCTCCGGATTTGATTATTGGAGCCTCCTGTTTATTCTTTAGCACGATGTTGGATCATCCACTAAGGCACTAACTCATTGTCCCTATTATTCATTATCATGTTCCCATGGACAGTGAAACTAGTATCGTGTTTTTTGTGAAATCTGAAGAAGATTTTTATCGCAAGTTTCCTTATGGCTCTTCTGAACGAGCTACAATTGAGAATGAAATCATCTTGGATTATTTCACAATGATAAGTGACTGCGGCAAATGTTCTACATGCACCTATTGTCCTTAGAGAATCTTTGATTTTTAACATGTAATGTTTTGTTTAGTTTGTTGTTTTAGGAAACAGTCTTGTACATAAGTAACTTGGAATTTTAAAAGGCTTGAATGCTAATATACTGTTCAATTGAATTCAAGAAAGTAAGCAAAAAAGAATAACATCATAGTTCTGTACTTTCATTACCATTAAGTTTATCAATTAGAGATCATGATATATTCATATGACACGTAAGTTCCAACTTATGTTTAATTTGTTTTTGTCACTTAACCACTGTAAATGGTAGGATTCAAGACCAAATATTAGTATAACAGTATGATATGGATGAAGTTTCTGAATTGTTAGTCCTTATTTATGCTGAGTAAACTATGGCAAGAATGACATAAATGATTCGTTCTAAAATGTTTTAGTCCAATTCTTTTTTGTTATCGTTAAATATTTGCTATTTGGATGGAATGATCTTATGTTATATGGTAAAACATAAAAGATTATACAAATCACACTCTAATAAGATAAAACGTTTCAGATCCATAAAATCTACAAAAACACCATAAAAAATCGAAATGTGAAATATCGCCCAGATGAAAGAAGTGTGAAAGCTTGATCTATAAAACAATACGAGACAGGGAAGAGTTCAAATAAAACAACATTTTAAAGTGAAAAACGTAAGACAAGTTAACAGCCGTTAGATGATTTGACTTTGACATGATCTAAGGTTAAAAGCATGCGTGGCAATTTCGTAAATATAGTGAAGTATAAATTTGAGTGGAAGGTTATTTTGGTAACATTACCTTTTATGAGTTCCTAGCAGTTAACGGTCAAAGCAATAAAAGCGTATTTTGATTTCCTGTTCAAGCTCGTCTCACTCTCTCTACTAGTTCAACAGATTTTACTTTTTTATTTTGGCAAATTCATTTTGTAATCAATTTATTCAATTACTCATGATGGATTTCAACTTTATAACTTTTATCAGGTTTGTTCGTCTTATTTATTGCATTTTTTGAATTGTCTCAATGACCTAATGATCATGATGATAAACGATGATGACGATGCAAAAGTTAATGATGACGATGATTATTCTAGAATTACAGGAAAACAACCATGAGGGGGATTCCTAAGATGATGATGATGCCAAAATCGATTACCGATGATGATGCCAGATTTATTATCAATAACGATCGATCTTGATTGTTTATATGTTATTTTGATTTGATGATCATCTGTATGTTTAAACACGGGACTAAATGATGATGATGCCGAAATCGATGATGAATGATGACGACGACGATAATGGATTAAGAAATTGACGATGATGATCGATGAAATTGACGATGATGACGATGCAAATCTGCTTTGCATGTTTGTATTTTTCATTATTTAAAGATAATATAGATTTTATTGATTGTATTCATTATTCAAGATGAAGATGATATGATAAATATAATAAAAATATATTTGAAGCAAAATGATTTAATTTGCATAATAATGGTGGATGCATCATTCTTTCTTGATGCAAGTGTAACATTCCAAAACTATAATCATCTAATATGCCAACGATAGGTTGATGCAGATGAACAAATATAATAAAAACATATTATATTTTGGATGCATATAATCTAAAATATAACAGCTTGCTTAAAATACGGGTTCAATAATTCTCAGTTTCATGATTTACCTAAAATACCCTTGATGCATGGGACACATGGCACAATATTATGCTATCCCACCTTTTTCTCTTTAAGGAGTTATTTTCCAAGAACTCTTCCCCCGACAAACATACCAACAATTAGCAGCAGTAAGAATTAAATGTACAGACAATGAAACCGAAACAAGTGTTTCATGGAGCTACATCTGTGGCCGAAGTATACGTGTTTTCTTTACAATTACATGCTGCATGTATTGGTAAAACCGGATTAGGGTAAGTTTTTTTCCACGATAATAGATTAATAGTTCTTCATGGCTGCTACAAGTCGAAATGAGCAAATATCATAATTACAGTATATGTTCTCTAGGGGCGTTGAGCGTTAGATATCTTCAAGGGGCTGTTGGGATTTTAAAACCAGTTAACCATTAACCTTTACGAGTACGCAGCGGATAAAGATCTAGTAATTGCAATTAGGTTAAGCACGTATTTAATAAACAAATAATTAATACAATATTAATTAATTAAAAGGGATATAGAAAGGCTAACCTTGCTTGACAATTGATCTCTAGTAACGGAACAACAAACCAAAATGAAAACTTAAGTATCTAAAATAGATACGGAAGAGTATCACACACAAACCCGATAATGTATCGTTCGATAAAGAAGCTGAGTCGAGCGTAATTAAAATCAATCAACCATTGACCGGCTTTAATATATCATGAAGCGGAAAAACTCCAAGAATCATGCTTGTTTTCGCCCAGAACTTATGTCCAGAAACAAAAGTAAAAGCTACCCGATATCGGATAAGCTGCCGATATCGGATAAATATCCGATATCCAATATCCAATATCATTGTTGTCCAGAAATTAGAACCACGACCGAAAAAATGATCTTGTTCTTTGTTGTAAGTCGACAAGGAACACGAAACAATGTATTCTAATAAACCTTCTAAACACTTGAATAGATACTATGCAAGTTTAGAATATAAACAAATCAAACAATCGATCAACTTTGAACAAGTCAATGTGATATAAGGAGCAACATGTGGTAATCGTTTAGGGTATATTAGATATAATATGTTATGCATGTAAGGAGCGGCATGTGGAGTAGGGTATATAACATGCGTCGATTCAAGAGAGGTATTTGCTTTTATAGCAAATCCAACGACCCATTCATGGGTTTGAGCCTTTGTCGACAAGTCACCAAGCCCAGTACCCATTCCTCTCTTAGTCTTGCCCGTCGATGGAACACAAGGGCTCATGGTATCCGCATTCTACCCAGCCCATAACAAAGCAGGTTGTTGGGAATTACGTGAAATAGTGATTCTGGCGATCGAGAAACAATGGATTCTGGCGAAGAAGAGTTTCTATTGAAGTACTATAAACATACAAAAGTAGGAACTATCTTTGAAGTTATTCTCTTGAAGTAGTGGAAATATAGCGGTGAAATCTTGAAGCCGTGGATTCTATTTGAAATCTTGAAGTCTTGTGGATTCTATTTGAAATCTTGAAGCCGTGGATTCTATTTAAATCTTGGCCGTGGAATCTCTTGAAGTGGTGAAGCCTTGTTTCTCTGAGCCGTGCGGTGTGTGTAGGGTGTGCATGAGTTTTATTAATTATATGTTAGCCCATCTTTATTATTGTCTTGCCCGAGGTTAGCTTTAGTGGGCCCTTGAGGATAGCATGGGCATGCGTATGAGTTTATATTTATTATTTAGTTGCATGCTTGTACTTTTCCCAATAAAGGAATAGTGTTCCTTGTCTATAAAAGGAACTTAGGTCTATTGTATTGAAAGACTTTTGACAAAACATTCAAGAAAAACCTCTATAGAGAGGGTGTAAAGATCCATAGAGGATCATTAGTTTTATTAGAAAAACCTTGTTGGTAACTTTGATTGTGTTCTTATTATTCCGCTGTGCATGTTCAATCATCGTTACTATACACTCTAGTTGAGTCCGGATCTTGGATTCTACAATTGGTATCAGAGCGGGTGGCTCTCGATCTTGAGTTTACAAGGTTTTTCGAAGAAAAGATACCAAAATTAAGAATCGGTAATAATTTTCGTAGTCTTTACTGTTTGTTTTTTTCAAACAATGATAACTTTTTCGTGAACCGTTGGATCGGTGAAATTTTGGTGGAGCTTCTATATACTCATCTAACTTTCCACCGAAGGATTGTTGATTTGAGGTCTCGGTCAAAAGATACACGTGCGAGAAAGCTGCGCGACACCATCATGTATGTTGAATTCTTCAAGTTTTTAGTGACACCAAAAGTGTCACTAAAGATCAAAAGTGTCGTCTTTATACTTAAAAAAAAAAAAAAAAAAAAACAAGAAACATTTTCTACTAGTTGATTGGATGAATATAATTTATTGTGGGGCTCGGGCATGATCGAGTTTTGTTTACGCATTCACATTGTGTA
This sequence comes from Chrysanthemum lavandulifolium, assembly GCA_022545495.1. Taxonomy (NCBI): domain Eukaryota; kingdom Viridiplantae; phylum Streptophyta; class Magnoliopsida; order Asterales; family Asteraceae; genus Chrysanthemum; species Chrysanthemum lavandulifolium. The sequence continues at coordinate 143,860,718 of CM040240.1, forward strand.
TTCTTCTTTGAAGCACATATTGATTCTGCTGAAGGTTTACGTGAGAATGGCAGATCTTGATAATGAAAGGATTATATAGTTGTGCTTGAATGTTGCATCAAATTGTTGCATTTGATCGTATCACACATTGGTTAACGTGGGATTCTATCACTTGTGATTGGTCATTAGAACTGTGTGATCACGTGGGAATATTTGCATGTGCAATTGGTAGTTGTTTTTAAGGCAGATTTCAAGATGATGAACAAAGAAGATTATTATAAAGGTTTTGCTGAAGGATATGCGGTCTTCAATTGCTTTCATGGGCATCTCTCGTACATACTTGTGATTATAGTTGTAAAGAGATATAATGAACTTAAGGAAGCCTATGATACTATGAAACCTAAGTACAATGAATGCTATGTTGATAATGAAGCTCATAAACTAGCATTAAAAACTCTAGAAAGACAAAAGGTATGGTTTCAAAAGAATCAAGTGGCTTATGAGGAAAAGATTAGGGTGCTAGAAAGTGATCTAGAATTTGCTAGAATTGATTTAAAGCGCACTGAGAAAGAAAAGGCTACTGTAGTCTCTGAAAACCTAGTGCTAAAAGAGAAACTAGATGAGGAAATTGCTAGGCATAAAGAATGGTTGTTGAATGGAAACAAGTTAGCTAGTCACATCTATGCTAGTCAAAATCCTAATACTCCTATAGGCTTAGGCTTTAAGAAGTATGTAGGAATAGAAGCTAGGGATGACACTCGTAAATCTACACCTCCGTGATTAGCTAATTTTGTGAAAGAAGGTGATTTACATCTTGTCGTGGACCCATTAGAGGTGAATTCATGCCCATTGACACGTCCATTCTGATTGACCTTGATGGATCACACCATTTATATGGCAAAAGTCAAGTGACTTACGGACCTTAGTAGCAAAGCTAACGACTCTGTCTCTTGTTCTACAAGTGACAAGTCATCGAATCTAAAGTCCTCGACTATGCCTCATGTGATTCAAGTGAGAAGTCGACTCACCTAGGCACATTCCCATGACCACACCCAAGTCCAAAGTAACTGATGATGAGCCCAAAACAGATCCAACTGCTTATTCTGTTAAACACAATCTTGCTTCTAGTTTTGTTCCTGATAAGTTTAAATGTAATAAACAAAGTTGTGTTAAGAATAAGCCTTTTAAGAAGAAATCTTGTTTTGTGTGTGGTAGTAAACTCCATCTTATTAAAGACTGTGATTATCATGAGAAAAAGATGGGTGTTTCCTCTGGCCATAAGACCTCTAGACCCACATGGACTAATGTTGCTAGTATTCCTCCATTTGTTCCCAAAGTTGCTCATGTGAAAGTAGGTAAACCAGTTCCTTCTGGTAAACCAAAGGTGTATGCATCTGTTTACTGATGCTTAATAGGCCATTTCAGTTCCTCTAGTGGAGGATATTCTTCACCGCTACTCTTGGTTGGTGGAGCAATAAGGCTAGGCTTATGCCCTATAGACCTAAAAGTTCTTATTTTCACCATATACACCTTATGTATCTCATATGAATAAGGCACATGGTGGAGTTAGTGTGGCAACTGTTGTTAAGCCCTCAACATGTTATTCTTGGAAAACTCAAAGGAAAGGTTCATTCGGGTACCCAAGAACAATAGTCTTTGTCGGTGCATTGATTGAGGGAGGCATAAGCCTAAGGGAGGCTTATTGTTGTTTTTTTTTTTCTAACCATTTTTGCAATTGTTGGATCCTTATCGCCTTAGGGAGGCTTAGTGTTTCTGCGACACTACAACTGTCTTTGGTTTCTGCTTTGCTTGATGGTATCTTGTACATGTTTTGGTTATTTCTATTTCTTCTTAGTTAAAAAAAAAAAAAAAAAAAAAAAAAAAAAAAAAAAAAAACTTTGTATTTGTTCAGTTTCTCCTAATTCTAGATTGCAGGTTTTGGTGTTGGTTCATTACTACACCACTCATGGTTTTCATCTCACCATGTCTTTCTGACACAAGAGTTGGCTAGCCCACAAGATTATGGCTTGTGGTAAAGGCTGCGGAAATCCATAAATGGTAATCAACTCACCATGATGATGACTGCATTCCATCAAAGAGTTGGCTAGTCCTGAGCAAACGGCTACAGGTAAAGACAAGTCAAATCCGTTTATATAGTTTCTGATTTGCTAATAAATCGATGGTTATCGATGTACCATAGTTTCGAACTTAAACACTTGGCTACTCCGGTAGTAATGGCTATTGGTAAAGAGACATCAAATCCATCATTTTCAATGATTCACCTCTCACGGAGTTAACACACCTGGATGTGATGAGAATAGTATGAAGCGATATGTATTGATGTACCTTATGTCATTTGTTCTTTCGCAAAGACCTCGCGTTTCAAAGTTTGGTCATCATAGAGATGTAATTATTTTGTTTCTTTGTTGCGATGTTCGAGTACAATCCTCTAGTTCGCGTGTTAAATATTGTAAAGGATTGTTGGGAAATTTTTGTCGGTTGTTGGTACAATCCTCTAGTTCGATTTTTTAAAAAGGTGCGGAAGCTGGAACTTAAATGATACAATCCTCTTGGATTCTAAAATCGGTCTCATTTAAATTCCGGTTTAGGGAGGATTGTTGGGAATTCGTGAAGCAGTTGATTCTGCGATCAAGAAACAATGGATTCTGGCGAAGAAGAGTTTCTGTTTGAGTACTATAAACATACAAAAGTAGGAACTATCTTGAAGTTATTCTCTTGAAGTAGTGGAAATATAAAATCGGTCTTGAAGCCGTGGATTCTATTTGAATCTTGAAGCCGGATTCTATTTGAAATCTTGGCCGTGGATTCTATTGAAATCTTGAAGCCGTGGAATCTCTTGAAGTGGTGAAGCCTTGTTTCTGAAGCCGTGCTTGTGTGTAGGCGTGCATGAGTTTTATTAATTATATGTTAGCCCATCTTTATTATTGTACCGCCCGAGGTTAGCTTTAGTGGGCCCAAGGATAGCATGGGCATGCGTATGAGTTTTATATTTATTATTTAGTTGCATGCTTGTACTTTAGTTGCATGCTTGTACTTTTCCCAATAAAGGGAATAGTGTTCCTTGTCTATAAAAGGAACTTAGGTCTATTGTATTGGAACGACTTTTGACAAAAACATTCAAGAAAAACCTCTATAGAGAGGGTGTAAAGATCCATAGAGGATCATTAGTTTTATTAGAAAAACCTTGTTGGTAACTTTGATTGTGTTCTTATTATTCCGCTGTGCATGTTCAATCATCGTTACTATACACTCTAGTTGAGTCCGGATCTTGTGTTCATCAACAGTCCATGGGTCGAGATATTAATCGGGTCAAGTTATAAGCATAACGGGTAATGATTCAAATTTAAATTACGTTCAATACGTATACTCGTGTTTATCGCGTGTGCCCCCATCGGCTCACACACTTCTAGTCGTTTTGTCGTGTTTATAACTCCCACAAACCAACAGCTCCCACTTGGGAGTTGGAGTGTCGAATGGCACAAAACTAACGACGGAAGCGCCTAGCAAGCGCTCTCTCGCGTTTTAAATAAAAGTGTCTCGAGAGAATAGCTTCGTAAAAGTTTCTCGATAGCATGGTCATTCAATGTCTTGCTCTAATCATCCTTTGTTATAGTTACCGTTAAACCATGGATTATGGATCTTAAATCATTCCATATAGTTTAATCATTTAGAATCTCGTTATAGAATTTAATTAGATATACCAAATGTAATCAAGTATCATCTTGCATTACCCATTGGGTTCGGCCGAACAATTATCGATTAATTCGGAGAGGCGCCATGGTATCTTTCTACATATCAAGTGGAGTAACAAATCCTTTATTGACTACAAGAGTTGTGGATCTTGCCGCACATCACTCGAAATATAGCTTTATAACTACCTTGTTCGAGATAGCGTTTTGCGTATACTTACAAAAATGATATCCACACATATGAGAACTTGCTTGTATCTCAAGTCTAAGGATGAAGATAACAAACCATTTTCAATATTTTACTTATGACAAGGATCCAAAAGTAAATGTGTGAAAGTTGGGGAATCCAATATGCATCTCTAGTGAATACATATGAGTTTGGCGGGAACAATCCACATTCTCATTAAAATATAATCAACACTCACATTTGCCTTACATAACAATATTCCCATATTGTTAACCGACAATGGACATATTTAGAATAATAAAATTACTCAAGGATTAAACATACAAATATAGGATAACAATTATTATATGAATGAATAACAAATACCAAGTATCATTATTCATCATAAAGTAAAAATTGTCTATCAATCCCAATTATCCAAATACTAAAACAGATATGCATGAAACTCATTTTGTAAGTTGAACCCTAATGTTTCCAACATTCTCAACCTTTCTTTAAAAGAAAAACTAAATAGTCATCTGAGTAAACTTTCCGAATACTTGTTTCAAATTTCATATATAGTGAGTGATTTGAAATATAAGATGAGTGTCTTATCTCATATGCTCATACTATTGCAAGAGTTATAGTATGGAGATGTCGTCTTACCTTGCATGAGGTATTAAAAAATAATGACATACTGACAGTCATCTTTACAGTTTCTAAAAGTGTAAAGTATTCTCATTCCTTAAAGTGTAATGCAACAATGCTCTATGTTGAGCATAACTAGTTAGCAGATTTTTCATAAATGATAAAATCCTACTACAACTAGTATTAATAATCCTCTAGCATCATTTGTACTTATACAACACTATGCTTTATAATTCGTAAACATTTATAAAAACAATAATCTAAACACACTCAATTAGATATTGTTGTTGTCAGCTCATTTTGTTCTTGTACAAAAGCAACAACTAGTCTTATACACAATATAATATATACATGACAAACCCTTAGTTTAAAAACACAAGGTTTCCATCCATGTAAATTATTCCAAGTGAAATATACCATTTTAAGACTTGCTCAAATGATATATTGCATTTGTGTCAGACTTATTTTTCCGTATTTGTTTATTCCAGATAAACATTTATTTCAAGGTTGTTTGTTTTACTCTCTAAATTCCAAGTGAAGTTTCATTCCAAGCTTAAGGATCAATATATAGCTTAAATAGAATGATGTCTTCAACATGTAAATTTTAAGTAAAAACACATTGCTCCCACTCAATGTCAGATGTACTCAAGAGTTATCTTAATTCAATCAGAATTATATTGTAATTAAATTCAAGATCTCAGCTCCTAGATGCATGATCCAATCCAAAAATGGATTCTCAAATTTTGTATACTACATAAAGATAATATAAATTCATAACCCTTTTGATTACACACCGTCCTCGCAAAAGGTAATCATAAAGAAAGAGTTATAAAATCTAATTATCATATTCAACATACAAATCACATGTATGACAATTAAATATCTTTATAATTAATGCATGTATTATATAAGAAAATTTAATCACAGTCAATTGCTTAAGTATGATTAAAAACTTCTTATTAAATGCCAAACATTAATATGTATACAATTTTGTCCTTCGATTTGCCTTTTAAGGACTGCATCTTATCATTCACAGTCCTACAAACATTTATCAGATTCAAGATGTGATAATATATTTTAGTAGTTAGCTGATTTACAATAATCTTCTAACTTATATCCCTCAGCATTGATATAAAATATCACTCAAGTGATGAGGCATCTTTTCGGATTTATGAATGAGAGTAATCAATATACTTCGGTCAACATTTTCATGTTTAACCTTATTATGACATTTAAAGGTGAATTTTAGAAGGTTAAGTATTTTGTTCTCAAAAAACTTTGAGATATGTATATACTCCCACTTACTTTTGTAAGTAGAGACAATTATCTAAATACTAAATATTTAAGCAACAATAAATTGTTCTTTATTGGAAACCAAAAAATACATATTAAGTTCTCATCTCTAGATTTGTTAAAAAAATGCTTCATAAGATTTTAACAAATTCAGAACTTAAATCAAGACATAATGGAATTCCTTCCAACAACTCAAATTAGGGTTCATAGAAAAACTCTAATTTAGTATCACTCTTTAACCGAAAGTTCTAGCAATAGTTTTGTGTTTCGTCAAGCTAGGAAGAACACCAAAACTACAATCTTCAAGCTAGAGGCGTGAAAATCAAAAATCTGTTGGGTTCGATAAATACCCAAACCCTTAATCTAGGATTTGAATAGAAAATAACCTAAGTGCTTGAACCGTTAAACACTAACGGTCATTTGAGTGCATAGTCTCTCGGTGAGCCATCTTCGAGGGCTCGATGAGACATAGAAGAAGTCTCTCCACTCGATGAGGCGGAACTTAAAGGGTGAAGGCGGGTCAAGAAGAAGATGGTGGATTCGATGGTGATGACAATAACTTCTGAATCCTCAAACTCTCTCCAACTACAAACACGAAGACAAAGCTGGCGAAGGCGAAGACTATGAAGGCGAAGAATGGGCGGGACAAAGCGGTTATGCTTGAGCGATAAAGGCAGTACTTATCTTCAAAAGTCAACCTTCCTAAAGGCTCGACATCGATCTTGACATGAAGAAAGTGACTTGGTCCCTTTACCTAATATAGTCTTTATAGCGAGACAAAATACATCGATATTTTGTCTTACATAAATGTCGGTTGTCACTTAGGAAAGAGTTAAAACTCATACTTGTATAAATAGCATAAGAGATGGAGTGAAAGGTTAAGCTTGTGAATTGTAAAACACACATACACATGAGCCATCTTTCACTCCTCCAAATCAACAATCCACGAGATAGCTCGGTGGGTACTTGTAGTTGTGCTCGGACTTAGCTTTGAGCTTAGAGAGGAGTTGCAAACACTTTGTCATTTCAATCCCTAATCTTGTTCATAAGTACTAGGGTAGCATTCTTCGATTCATTTCTAATAAGAATATGATGTTGAAAATTACTCTTGTGTTTTATTTATATCTTTTCGGTCATTGATTCACTATTAGTTTTGTTTACTTTACTTAAACTGTTTTTATACTATAGTGAATAGGGAACAACAAGTGGTATCGAGCAAGGTGGTTATAAAAGCATTTTTAAGCCGCTCTAAACGTTTTAAATCGGGATCCTAAAATGGTGAAATTGATGTACCCCAACTAGTCGATAAAAGGGTGGAGCTTATTAATTTGTTGCCCCAGACTTGAAGTTGGTAAATTCAACAAATGGAAAAAGCGTATGCTTTGCTATTTGATTGGGATGGAACCTTATTATATCAAGTGTATAAATGAAGGTCCATTTATCCCAAAGCTGCTTGAAGGTTTGCCTAAACACGAAGCTCGATGAACTCGAGGATGAGAGAAGAGTGGTCAACCGGGACCAAAGGCTCAAAAGTATCATAATATCTTGTCTTCTGACGATATTATGGAGTCGATTATAAGTTGTAATGCGGCCAAACAAACACAGGATGACTGGTTCATAGTCATGAAGGTCCTTCGATACCAAGGAAAACAGGATTATGGACACGAAACTTGAGTATAATACCTTGAGGGCTAAGGACTCGAAACTCATCTCAAACTTACACCGTTACAAAACTCTTTTAAATGAGCTGTCAAATGATGGTGTTAAGTTGTCCAAACATGAAATCAATGTTGGCTTTGTCAATAGTCTCCACGAGAAGTGGTTGAATTTCTCTCGGGGACTTAGGAATGCTAATCATATCCGAATCTTGAGCTTCACGAAATTTATGGGAAATTTGTCTATGAGGAAAACCTCATCAGCAGACGATACCACGACTTAAAGAAGTCTCGGGAAGTCAAGAAGTCCACGACCACCACCTCATCACCAATATCAAGCGCTTTCTATTCTAACAATGTTGTTCAAGATTTTCGGAAAATTCGGATGATGAGCGATGAGAGATCAAGTGAGGAGTACCTAAATGACACGAACACTTGAATTTCGGAAAGGGCACTCCTTGCTAACTCTCGAAGGTTTATAAAAAGAAACAAAGGTTTTCAAATGCTAAAGCAAATGAGGACCTTGAATGCTTTAAGTGTCACAAAGAGGTCATTTGCAAAAGGCATTTTCAAAACAATTTACGAACCCTCTTATAAACCATCGAGGTCAAATCGGTCCTCGGGCTTTAGCAAATTTCAACCAAAATCTATCGGTCTCATCAAAACTTTCAAAACAAATCGATCAAAACAAAGCTGTTGATTTTGAAGCTAAGTATAAGAAAGTCAAAGCTAAGCTTGCATTGCTTGAGGCGATCCTCGAAACAACAAAAGTGTTCAATCATGCGGGGTAAAAACAAAGGCCTTGTTCTTTGAAACCTTGGGGGATGAAGAGCCGGTGTCATCGAGATGATGAAATGGTGCATGTCGATGCAGCGATGGCCCTCTCGAGAAGAGGACAAGCTAGGCATTGGAAAGAATCATGCCGGGAATGGAGAATGGGTCAATATCACAATGAAGAAGGTAAATATTTTACTTTCTATGGATGATGACTACGATTGGCGATCTTACATGAATTATCTTAATGTTGACCTTAAGTTCGTAGAAGAGCAAAGGCGAATCTTTTTCAAAATACAACAAGCTAAGTTTTGAATTAAACAAGTGTAGGGATGAGCTGCTTCTTTTAAAACAAGCTAAGCTTGAGGTTTGTCACTTTGCAAATTCAAAACACTGAACTAGTTAAAAGAAATCGGGCTCTTCAAGGCGAACTCAAAAGGTTCAAGATATTCTTGATAGTTGAATTGCTAAGAATCCCGGGTCTTTGATCTTGTGGGAGCCCCAGTAGCAAGAAGAGAGTCTTAGGTGAAGATCATCTTCGACTCTCTCAACAAAGACCGGGTCCTAAGCCATTTGTGTGCGGTGGTATGATTACCGGTATGTTGACTAGTCCCAAGCCCGGTGATTGGATTGATCGGGTTAATCACGATAGTAAGCTTCTAATTTCGATTACGGAAGAATTCTAGAGCACGAGTCAAGCTCTTAAGAGCATGCTTGGACTCACGATGTGCCCGATGGTCTTGAACACATTGAGTCAAGCGAGTCTAATGCAACGCTTCCACCCTGAAACCTCTTGGTCTTTGCACAAAGCTCGAGCTTACTCCAATGCAATTCAATCCTCATTCACCAAAAGAAAGGTGCGGACTTGGTAGAACCATCACGAAAAGGCCAACAAAACCAACTCAACAAGAGTCTACTCCCTTGAGACTTCCACATCCTTGACTCCCAGAAGGCGACCAAATTCGACAGGCGGGTGAACTTGTGAGGAAGCTAGCGAAAAGATGGAATCCATTGAAAAGTCCACTGAATCAATCAAGGAGACAAAGTCGACTTCCTCTAGTTCCTCAAAGTCCAAGTCAAACCCCAAATCAAGCGAAGTGTGATCTATGCCACTATACCGGTCATACCACGACAAGCTGTTATAGAATCCTTTTTGTATGATCGCAAAAGGATGATCACGAAACTTCGATCACTTACAATATGTAAGTTCACTCGATGAAGCAAACTATACCAAAGTTGGTCATCGGTATGCTTCAACCTCAAGTCTGCTCAAAATTTAGAGCAAAACCCTTTCCTCCTTGTCCACACTGTGGGTTTAATGATCATCACCACGATGATTGTCTTATGAACACATCTTTGTGATATTTGCGAAATCCGACTCATAAGACATCCCGGCATGACGATGTCATCCATGCAAGGAGAAGTTCAAAGCAACCCAAAATCACTGAGTCATCCTCGGTCTCTAAATGCAAAACACATGGTAGCACAATGCACTCAACCACGACCATGAGTCGATTGCCAAATTCAAAGAGACCTTGAGACCCAAGCCCACTATAAGTGGGTCACTAAGAAAACTAATTGGTTTACTACTTGTGCGAGAGACACGCCGAGAGCCTATTTGGCATCTAGGCGGTGGATGCTCAAGAAGCATGGTGGTGTGAAGGAGTATCTGCACAAGTATGTAAAGGAACCGGGACCCAGGTAGTATTTGGTGATAACTCATCATGTCCCAGCTGAAGGTTATGGTTCGATGGCGCAATGGAATAGTTTTCTCTAGAATAGCTTATGTCAATGGTCTCAAATACAATCTCATCGATGTCGATCAACTATGTGATGCTAAGTACATTGTGCAATTCAATGACAAACAAGGTACCATTTTCAATGCCAACAAAGAGGTTGTTTTGATAGCTCTAGAAGAGATGATGTTTATGTCTTAGACATGTCTACTCTTTCTCAAGATGGAACTGTCTCTTTGCCAAAGCCACTGAAACTATCAATGGTGTGGCACAAGAGACTCTCTCACTAAACTTCAAAAACATCAACAACTGGCAAAACAAAACAAGGTCCTTGGCTTACCATCACTTTGGTTTTGCAAAAGATAAACCATGCTCGACTGTGAAAAAGGCAAACATCAAAGAGCATCTTTCAAAACAAAACAAAATTTCTCCATCAAAAGCGCCTTCACCTCTTGCATATGGATCTCTTTGGACGATCGGTCCTAGATCAATCCGACATGAGAAGTATACACTTGTCATTGTTGATGAGTTTTCAAGATACACTTGGGTATACTTTCTTTCAAAAAGAGTCGAGCGGTGACACAATAATGTCATTCATCGGGAACATTGAAAACCGAATGACATTCTTGTTAAACAAATCGGGGCCGACAATGGTGCGAGTTCGAAATGATGAGCTTGAGAGTTTACGTGATGAAAGGAATCTCCCAAAACTTTTCATCTCCTACACCCCGAACAAAATGGGGTGGTGAAAGGAAAAACAGAACTCTCATTGAGGTTGCAAGAACCATGTTAAATGGCTCGACTCTCTCAAAGCATTTACGGGTGAAGCGGTCAAAACGACTGTTACACTCAAAACAGGTCAATCATTGTCAAAAGACATAACAAAACCCCATATGAGATATTCAAGGTAGACTTCACGACATCGACTACTTTCATGTGTTTGGATGTCTGTGTTTATTCATAACCACAAGGATCATCTAGGCAAATTTGATGCTAAAGGCGATGATGGATACTTTCTAGGTTACTCATTGATCTCCAAAGCCTTGAGGTATTTAACACAAGGAGACAACAAGTTGAGGAAACCTTTCATGTCACCTTTGATGAGAGTTCGAAAAGCATCGGGTTCACCAACACCTCGGTGGAGGAAATAGGAATTGATAACTCATCAAGATATCCTCGATGAGTATAACAACGAAATCAATTCCTCATACCAAGGCGATCTTGACATCTCATATTATGTCTTGCCTCACAACTGTCACAACCAACTATCGGTGAATTCATTGATAATCAATCGGTCCTATTTGGGATAGGCAACAACGATCCAAATGATCGGGAACACATGATTCATGAAACCCAACTGAACAAGACATCTCAGCGGATGTTCTTAATGATTATGTGGCTCATGCACGAAACTCACTCCACGAGTCTCGGTGACCTCCTCAAGCTCGGATCCTAGACCACAAAGTAAGTGGACAAAATCTCGGGACATTGAGCTTGTAAACATCATTGGTGAACCAGCGAGGGCATGCTCACTAGAAGCATGGTTGCTAAGTTAGCTGCGACTTGACCAATGAATGTCTATATCTTGATTACCTATCGGATATAGAACCCAAAAGTGTCATTGAGGCTCTAAAACACCCAAGTGGGTTCGAGGCCATGCAAGAAGAACTTCAGCAGTTTGATAAAAACAAGGTCATGACCTTGATCAAATGTCCTCGGGATGTCATAGTCATAGGAATGAAGTGGGTTTTCGAAACAAAAGCGATGAAAGCAGCATTGTCATTAAAAACAAAGCCGACTTGTAGCCAAAGGTTCTGATCAACAAGAAGGCATTGACTATGATGAGACATTTGCTCTGTTGCAAGAATGGAAGCCATCGGGATCTTCCTTGCATTTGCTACCTACATGAACTTCAAAGTTTACGGATGGATGTAAAAGTGCATTCTGAATGGTGAACTCAAGGAAGATGTGTATGTTCGACAACCTCACGGCTTTGAGAGTAGTGAATTTCGACTATGTGCGCAAGCTTGATAAAGCCCTTTATGGTGAAACAAGCTCCCGGGCATGGTATGAAACTCTCTCGGCCTTCACGATTCAAAACAAGTTTGTCGGAGGAAAGATAGACAACACATTGTTTATCTACAGGACAAAACAAGATATGATACTAGTCCAGTATATGTTGATGACATCATCTTTGGCTCAACAAACTACACTCTTTGCAAGCAGTTTGAAAAGCGATGACAAAAGTTTGAAATGAGCATGATGGGTGAACTCACATACTTCCTTGGACTACAAATCGAACAAGCGATAAAGGAATCTCCATCGGTCAAGAGAAATACACAAGAAATCTCTTGAAGAAATATGAGATATCGGCGTGCCTCGGTGAAGACACCAATGGTCCCTCCTAACAACCTTGGACTGATCTCACTGGCAAGTCGATCAATCAAACCCATTTCGGAGGATTGTTGGCTCATTGATGTATCTAGCGCTTCCGGACCGGACATACAATTCTCGATCTGTCTAATTGCAAGATATCGGTCAATCCCAAAGAATCCCACCTCACTGCGACCAAAGAATACTCGGTACACGAAGGAACCCCAAGCCTTGGACTCTATTATCCAAAGTGCTCGGGGTTTGATCTCAAAGGTTACTCGATTACGATTATCTTGGTGCAACATGGACGAAAAAAGTACCTCGGGGTCTGTCAATTTCTTGGAGGAAAAGCGGTTTGTTGGAGTGCTAAAAGCAACAATCGGTGGCTATGTCTTGGTGAAGGCGAGTATGTGGGCTGCTGCGGGATGTTGTGCCAATGTTTTATGGATGAAAAGTCAACTCGGTGACTATGACATCCATTACAAAATGGTACCCATCTTACGTGACAACACCGATGCAATTGCAATCTCCAACAACCCGTCCTTCATCAAAGAACCAAACACATTGATATCGGATATCACTTCATCGGGGACCACATAATGAAAGGAGACATAGAACTCCATTTCATCCCTCTTGAATATCAATGGTGATATCTTCACCAAACCCTTGGATGAACCTACCTTGAGGAGGCGAAAATTTGAATTGGGAATGCTTGACATTGAAAGTCGGGCATCGAAAACCAATCTCGATAAGTTCTACGAAATGGTTCCTCCTCCTGAACGAAACCCACAATACAACCTCTCCTTTGAATGAGTAAGACTCATTCGGGGACCTGACTATTAATATTGAGCATTGAATGAGTAACTAAATGATCCAAGTATCGATTACTTAAATGTCCTAGGTTGGTAACTATGCCAATTTAATATAGGAATATATGTCTCTTTGTCTTCTTGTCATCCATATCAAGGGTCCTCAAAACTTACCTCATCCCACTTGGCATTAAATGCCTCCTCTCATGAAATATCTTAAGGATATTTTATTCTTTAAAAGTGCACTTTTCTTGTGCCTTTGCAAGCTGTTCCCTTGAAAAGCGGATTTTCTTTGCGGGTAGTGGAGGGTGGCATTAAATGTGGAAATTCAAAACGTTTTCAAAACCGACTTTACAAATCCACAAATATGCACAAACTACCCTCTCAACACTCTATAAATACCCTCATAAAATCCTTATAACACACACAAAAGATTTACGCTAACAAAACTACTGTCAAAATCTCTTTTCAAACCCGAAATCTTTGTGTTCTTCAAATCCTTTTACGAAAAATCTTCTTTGTAAACCTTTACAAAGTTTTTCATCACAACTTAAGAGATTCAAAACCTTTGATTGTTCTTGTCAAGTTATTTTTCTCAAAACCCTAAAACCTTTTTAATGGAAATGGCAAGAACACAATCTCTTGATTTGCTTCACGATGGGTAGGTGATCTTAGCAATGTTGAATTTAAAACAAATAATGTCATAGGCAATTTTGAATATCCTCAAAATGTCGACCTATAAGGACATTATGAAATTTTTGTTTAGCCCACTGAAAAGCGGCCTTTGTTCGGTGTCCTCAATCTTGTACCAAAACCTCCTCGGGGAGTTTTGGGCAGCAACTAAGGCCTTTGACCCGACACCTCTCTAATGAGAATAACCTTAGACCACTCGGGAATATCTCATCGAGTTCGGTCTTAACGGGGGCAACAATTCACCTGGATTATAAAACGTTTTGCACTTCAGCGGGTTAGACTACAACAAAGGAGTTTATGTCGCCCATCACGAACCCTCCACGATGAAGGATGGGTTAAAACAAATCGTTTTAGATCCAACTTTTTGGACAAGACCCCGTCACCAAAAGTTCATTTCCGTGGCTTGGAGGATCCTATTCACTTTTGTGATTCGGGTCCTCGGCGGGAACCACTCATCCATGAACAAGTTAACTCTATTCGATTGATGATGGCATCTTGCTGATGAATGGGGTCACTTGTCGACATAGGGAGATCATTCTGGTGATCTCGTAACCAAGCTCTGAGCAAAACTAGGACGAAATCGTTTCGTATCCTAGGTTTGTCTCTTGTGCTTTACAAGTGTTCTTGGGTTCAAATTATCCTCGGGAAGAAAAATTTGGTGCTTTACAGGCATCTGAGCCAATCAAATTTTCAAAGGACCCATCCCTTGTCACAAATATTGAATTGACGGCCCATATGGTTCTTGTAAACAACGGAGGAATCGATGTCTCTAACCTGCTCTAAAAGAAAGGGAAGTCTCGGTGGGACTAAGACCAAACCCAGTCTCGGGGCCACGAGGCTTGAGAACAACAGCCAAAAGGCAAAAAAACCCAGGCGATTTGCCACCCACTGGAGACCAAGCAACATCCACCCAGTGACAACGAAGGACAGCGATAAATCACAATCGGTGCCCTTGGTCCAAACTACTACTCCCAAGATCGAGAGGAAACAAACAACCCGGCGGTAGGGGCGCCTTCCACATCGCCCGGTGATGACATTAGCAAATCAAAGCCTTTGTGCGAGGCACCTGAATGATCCCAAAGACTCGGAGGAACCAAACAACCCGGCGATAGGGATATCACCTTCACGACTACGCTAAAGGCCTTTGGAAAAACCCATCGGTGTCTCGGGGTCTCGGGGGACAAAGACTCGGAGGAAAGGAACAACCCGCCGATCTGGAACCCAAAACCAATCGACTCGAGAAGGCAGGAAACTCCACGATGTCGAGGGGTCAACGGGGACAAAGACTCGGAGGATTAATACCACCGATATGGAACCCATCACCAACCCCTTGTTGTTGTTCTTGATATTCTTGGGATACTATTTTACGAAGATGAACTTCTTGAAAGTGATGATGAAATTTTATCGGCGGGGAAGAAGTGGGCGAGGTTCAATCGAACAAGAACCTCGGCTGATCCACGAGAGCATCTTGAATCACCATTCGACTGACAATAATGACTCGACTCCTCTTCCTCCAGATGAATTCAAAAGATTTGATAATGTTCTTCCACTCACGAGAGAGCGGCTTGTTCGATGGATCACCAAAGCTTCAAGGAAGCTATACTCGGTCATTTGAAACATTGTGGGAACAACACATTGAAATGGTGCGATTATGCGAATCTGAAAGGCGAGTACAAGCCTTTGATGAAAATGTTCATGAGCACGGGATCGATGTATGACACTCTTCACGGGCGGATGACAACTTGGCTAACTTTCTCGGGCACCTTGAGGTGTAGGCACAAAGATAGATGAAATCGGGAATTTGTCAAAGAAGACCCAGCTCTCGACTCTAAAGTCTTTGAAGGCTCTTGAGGCTTACTTGAAACAATCCTCGACCTCATTGAGCGATCGAAATGCTCAAGTCGCAAATGTTCGGGGTCTTCAATCTTGATCCAGTCTCTTCAAGCTACATTGGGCTCTGTGAATACTCGGTGGCTACTTTGGCTCAAGCATCTTCTTCCTTGGCACGGAATCTCGGGCCCGAAATGAGCGCTTTGGAAGTATCTCGGGCAAATTTGGAAACAAAAGTCACGGTATTCAAACAGATACTTGAGATATCAAGGCCATGATCACTTGAAATTTATCGGGCTTTCAAGGGTCAAGCGACTCCGTCCCCTCGGCACCACACACCAACTCTTGCCCTCACGGGCGCTCGGCAGCAGTTGAGGGAGAATCTTCTTGAAGAAACTCCTCTTCACCGAGAGGGAGCCAACACCACCGATGTCTGAAGCTCCAATATCATCATCACCACCGGTCCAGTGTACCAATCTCATCAATACCACCAACATCATCAACAACAACAACAACAACGGTGATCACACCAATAACAACAACAACACCCCTTGGTAGCAACATCATCTTCCTCGGGCCGGGACAAAGGAAAAGGCATAATGACAACACCACACGAGCACGAGAAGATTCCCTTTAAGATCGGCAACAGAGTACACTTCACACCACAACAACTAAGTTCATACCTTGCTAAGGAGGAAAGGAGAAAGAAACTTCTTGAAGAGGAAAGAAAAGAGCGAGAAACTTTGGTACAAGTAGTTCTTGAGGAAGCTGAAAACATTGGAATAGATGCTAAGAAGCTTGAAAAGGTCGAGCGGGACAGAAGTTCAAGGATGCTCGAGCGGCAAAAATGGTGAAATGAAAAAGCAGTTGGAAGAAAAGAACAAAAGAGCTGAAGCCATCGGAAAGCAAGAATTGACCATTATAATTGGACAATGACAAGCGAAGGCTACACGAGAAGATCACGATGTCAAAATCATCCCGGATCTAAACCACGGCAATGAGCGTCTGAGGGGATGATAAAAGACATTTCGAGGTTCATGATCCCTAAAATTCAACGACTTTGGGATCACTGAACTCGATGAACTCGGTCCAATAATTGAAAAGAAGCAAAATGCGGTGGTTAAGGAGGCGATGAAGATGCTCGATAAAAGGTATGAAAGGCGGGGATGCACCGGCTGGCGGGGATTCACCTGCCTTAGCGCACCTCAAGGATCTCAACCACAATCATCCAGCAAAAGGAAAAGAGTTGAGTTCGGCTGAGATTAAAGTGCACGGACTAGAATGCAACGAGGGCTGCTGAAGGTGTGAAATTCGTGAGCTGTCTAGTGATTGAAAAGCACGAAGAGGGCTATTCCACATTGATGTCTATGGAAACCCAACATTTCAAAGATGGAGTGACATTGATCGAGCGGTGTGTGGCTGCAATGCTAAGCTACATACCGGTGGCCTCTCAAATTGAGACTCCTGCAAATGTCGGGTTACGTCTTGACCTAAATGCCAAGATAAGAGACCACCACGACGGAAACACTCATCACCAAGAAAGTCAAGCTTGAAGCCTTTGGGAATCCATCGGGTGACATCATTTTCATTATCTTTTGTACTAGTGATAGGAACCTTGTAATTTGATCAATAAGCGATGTATGTTTTGTTAAAATATTCGGTGTTCCTTATTGTATTCATTAGTACATTCGATGTAAGAAGAAGCCATTTGCTCACTTACAGCGATCAAACACTAGGCTATTTGTATATCCAAATAGGGGAGGCTGTTGGGTTCGATAAATACCCAACCCCTTAATCTAGGATTTGAATAGAAAATAACCTAAGTGCTTGAACCGTTAAACACTAACGGTCCTTGAGTGCATAGTCTCTCGGTGAGCCATCTTCGAGGGCCTCGATGAGAGACATAGAAGAAGTCTCTCCACTCGATGGGCGGAACTTAAAGGGTGAAGGCGGGTCAAGAAGAAGATGGTGGATTCGATGGTGATGACAATAACTTCTGAATCCTCAAACTCTCTCCAACTACAAACACGAAGACAAACTGAAGGCGAAGGCGAAGACTATGAAGGCGAAGAATGGGCGGGACAAAGCGGTTATGCTTGAGCGATAAAGGCGGAGTACTTATCTTCAAAAGTCAACCTTCCTAAAGGCTCGACATCGATCTTGACATGAAGAAAGTGACTTGGTCCCTTTACCTAATATAGTCTTTATAGCGAGACAAAATACATCGATATTTTGTCTTACATAAATGTCGGTTGTCACTTAGGAAAGAGTTAAAACTCATACTTGTATAAATAGCATAAGAGATGGAGTGAAAGGTTAAGCTTGTGAATTGTAAAAACACACATACATGAAGCCATCTTTCACTCCTCCAAATCTAACAATCCACGAGATAGCTCGGTGGGTACTTGTAGTTGTGCTCGGACTTAGCTTTGAGCTTAGAGAGGAGTTGCAAACACTTTGTCATTTCAATCCCTAATCTTGTTCATAAGTACTAGGGTAGCATATTCTTCGATTCATTTCTAATAAGAATATGGCGTTGAAAATTACTCTTGTGTTTTATTTATATCTTTCGGTCATTGATTCACTATTAGTTTGTTTACTTTACTTAAACTGTTTTATACTATAGTGAATAGGGAACAACATTCCTTTAAGCAATGGTTGTTTATATTGAGTAATGAATTATTTCAAAGCTAGTTTGAAATGATATGGGTGACAAACAGGAAATAAATCCGTAGCTCCCGAAATTGACAACATTACATGAATGATATTTCGGTCATAAAATACAACCTCCCTTGGATTTGTCAACATTGTAAGTGTTACATTTCGATGAAAGCATATAAGCAGTTTATATACTTTCATATTCTCTTGATTGCTGCGAGTAGCATGTACTTAGGTATTGAGCAGAGTATATGAAGTTCCACTTATGTAGACAATGGACTAGCCATTCTTTCATTCAATTAACTTGAATCTTTAGTATGAAATTCCACCTTTATCGTCTACAAAGCCCCAAGGGTATTTAGCACTTTAGGAATAAACAAGAGTCCAAGAAAATTACCTAGCAAATATGCTAGTAATTCCTTTACTATTTGCGGTTTAAACTCATACATCGTGACAAGTGCAGGATGTTATTTTTTTTGGTAGCTCTAAACACAATGTTTCCAGTTACACAAAATATTCTATCTTTCAATTATCTCTAGACCACAAAAGGGTAATGAAAGATCATTAATGAGTTTATCAATTTGTAATCCTATCTTAGTTTGTCAACTAAGGAGAAAAGATAGGTTTAAGTCTCACTCTTCTTACTAGGAAAAGAGACTAAGTTTTTTTTCAAAGAAAAACAACTTTGTTTACTAGTTATGTTGCAAAAACACAATTAATCAGAACATAAAAAGTTCAATTCTAGTATTTTGATAATTACATTCTTAAAAAGAATTAACTACCCAATTAATTACTAATTAAGACTAAGATCCATCTTGCAACCCCACTTAATTACCATAGGTCCGACCGATTATGTAAAAAATAGGACAAGAGGTAGCGACGGCGTTAATTGCATAATGCAACTCTTAGATTTATGAGGCTTGTTTAAGGCATTAGTATCAAGTAATAATGTCAAAAGCATGTTTAGTTCTCATCTTTTGCCTCGGGTTCAAGGTCGACCAAGCTAACTCGAGATAAGTCGACCAAGTATGAGCGTGTAAAAATAACCCGAGTCGACCGGTGAGAAATAATTGCCATGGGTTGGAAAGGCCCTTGGTCCGACCGGAGAAGTCAATCCAAGTGCAAGTGTTCATAATTAGATGGCATAGACTTAAAATTAAAAATAGGTATGCACATATAAATGTAGTAAAAGTCGTGTACAAAGAAGCATGCTAAACAACTTTGTAACACTAATTTTAAAAACTTTGGTAATGACACTCTAGTGATCATCATGGTTCACGGTAGCTCAATTGAGCATACGGGGAGGCGAGAGGACGGGTAAGCTGAAGCATAACCCTAGACATCCTTTCGGTGCGGTATGGCACCTCTTTGAACCCCTTTGAGTTTGTTCTAGTGGGTGAGCCGTACATCCCAAGTTTTCATAGCGTCTAGTTTTTAAATTCTAAGCGTGTTTCATATATTAGGTCACTTTATTTTACAAAACAATTTTCCACGAATCAAATAGTAGGTCACAATGAGCATGGTATTTAGGCGTGTAAATAAAGACCAATATTAATGTTATGGTTACGATATGTATTATTCCATATTGCATACAATTAGGTGTCAAAGCAAGTAATAATGCATATATAGGAATCACAAACATACAAGCATAAACATCAATATAAATAACCACATATTGTTTCGAGTTCTCTTGCGAGTCTTCCCCAAACGGAGAACCATAAGACCGTCACTAGGATACAATACCTAGATCGCCCCATACATCGCAAAAGCAATTGAGTGGTGCGGTGGCGGAAAACACATAAAAAGCATGGCAATCTCAATTAACAAGTAATTACGCAATTTTATGTATTTAATAAAGAATATGTAATTCTAATTATCATTATAATTCTAATTAACAATTAATAAATTTAAATTAACTTTTAATTCTAGTTAGCAAGTAATTTTAATTAACATGTAATTCTTAATTAACAATTTAATTTCAATTAACATGTAAATTAAACTCTAATTAACAAATTAACTCCAATTAACAATTAATTCTAATTATCAATATAATTTTAATTTGTGTGTGACTAGTTATTATTTATTAAAAATTGACAAGTATTGCATGTAATTGTCAAAATTAAAATAAAACAAAAAACTAAACTAGGTTTCATGCAGCCTTTTAAAACATGTTTATCAATTAAGAAACGTGTAACCCATAATCGCAAAAACCGGATTAGGGTAAGTTTTTTTCCACGATAATAGATTAATAGCTCTTCATGGCTGCTACAACTCGAAATGAGCAAATATCATAATTACAGTATATGTTCTCTAGGGGCGTTGAGCGTAAGATATCTTCAAGGGGCTGTTGGGATTTTAGAATCAGTTAATCATTAACCTCTACGAGTACGCAGTGGATAAAGATCTAGTAATTGCAATTAGGTTAAGCACGTATTTAATAAACAAATACTTAATACAATATTAATTAATTAAAAGAGATATAGAAAGGCTAACCTTGCTTGGCAATTGATCTCTAGTAACGGAACAAGAAACCAAAACGAAAACTTAAGTATCTAAAATAGATACCTCGAAGAGTATCACACACAAACCCGATAATGTATACGTTCGATAAAGAAGCTAGTCGAGAACGTAATTAAAATCAATCAACCATTGACCCACTTGAATATATCATGAAACACAAAAACTCCAAGAATCATGCTTGTTTTCTGCCCAAGAACTTATGTCCGAGAAACAAAAGTAAAAGCCTACCCGATATCGGATAAGCCTATCCGATATCCAATATCATTGTTGTCCGAGAATTAGAACCACGACCAGAAACAATGATCTTGTTGCTGTTGTAAGTCGACAAGGAACACAGAAACAATGTATTCTAATAAACCTTCTAAACACTTGAATAGATACTATGCAAGTTTAGAATATAAACAAATCAAACAATCCAATCAACTTTGAACAAGTCAATGTGATATAAGGAGCAGCATGTGGTAATCGTTTAGGGTATATTAGATATAATATATTATGCATGTAAGGAGCAGCAAGTGGAGTAGGGTATATAACATGCGTCCAATTCAAGAGAGGAGTATTTGCTTTTATAGCAAATCCAAACGACCCATTCATGGGTTTGAGCCTTTGTCGACAAGTCACCAAGCCCAAGTACCCATTCCTCTCTTAGTCTTGCCCGATCAGTGGAACACAAGGGCTCATGGCTGTCCACATTCTACCCAAGCCCATAACAAAACAGTCCATGGGTCGAGATATTAATCGGGTCAAGTTATAAGCATAACAGGTAATGCTTCAAGTTTAAATTACGTTCAACACGTATACTCGTGTTTATCGCGTGTGCCCCCATCGACTCACACACTTCTAGTCATTTTGTCGTGTTTATAACTCCCACAAACCAACATGGGCGGCTCCTCAGCTCGTTACCCTTTCCTGACCATTCCCTTAAAATAAACTAACCACTCACCAATTTTACATGTCACCAATTTTACATGTCTTTTTGTAAATTTCCCATTAATGAAGGGGTTATTCTGTCTTAAATCAGACCAATTCTTTTTAAACTTATATCAACCCATTTACCTCCCTCCAAAAACAAAACTCACCCAATAACAACTTTCAAGAAACAACAAAAACCCGCACAAGTTTCACTGAAACTGTGAAGATAGAATCATGGCTTCTCAAAACACACGAAAAGAAACCGACTTAAGAAAGCTGTTAGTTTAATAACTTCATCTGTTTAGTTAAATTTCATATGGGTACTCTGATTTCTGTCTTTTTTTATTCTGTTTTCTATGTTGATTTGCAATTTCAGGATAAAGAATGGTTACAAAGTGGAGATGATCAATGACAATGTTGACGAATTTAACGTGTTTCTTAAAGGACCTCCTGATAGTACATTCTTTAAACCCTCATTTTTATTCTTTGATCATAAATGTGAATCTGTTCTTGTTATGGCGTTAGATTATGTGGGCGTTCTTCAGTTCTTGAAATTGGTTTGCATTTTTGTTTGTTTTTTTAATTTATCTTTATTTGGTTTCTCAATGTGATTAATTCTGAAAGGTTCATGCATGGTGATCATATTAGTTGCTAAATTTATCTATCGATCGTTAAGTTACATTTTTCGGTGTTTGGCATTGTCTTTAAGAAGTGATTATTAGTTTTACGTCGATGGGTGTTTGGCATTGTGTTTTACTGTTTTTGTTTTTCTCATGTTATGATCAAAATATGGTAAAGAATAGGAAAGTGTAACAATTTTGACCCGTTTACTTATGACCGGGTCTTTTCCATTGTGTTTCTATATCTAACGGATCAAATAGGTAAAAAGGTTATCTAAAAAGAAACAAGTCAAATTGGTCCAATAGGTAGTCGTCTTAATGGGTATATCGCCATAGATTGTTTTATCTAGAGAAGTTACATTGTTATTGTAGTTGTACATCTTTTCGGAAATTTACTTACCACGTCAACTTTATATGAATACATTTAAAGAAACTGACATAAAGGTGGTTACCGGTTGATCCAACCTAACCACAGTGTTGTTTTCTTATCCACAGTGACCCGGCTTTGACTTTAAAAGTCATTCTAAAAATATTCATGAGATTTTTATAATCTAATATGTGTTGGTTTAGATTCAAATGATTATTGCAACTTTGTAAGCAGTTTTATTAGCACTTTGTATCTCTCAAAGATGATTATTAACACCTGACTTTGCGTGATTTGTATAATGCATCATATTGTAGAATGAATTCTGCTTTTGGGTTGTACAATATGATTTAGTTTATCAAATTATAATATATGCAGGTCTTTACTCCGAAGGTGTTTGGAAGGTAACGGTTAAGCTTCCAGAGGATTACCCTTCAAAGCCTCCATCCATTGAATTCAAAACCACAATTTACCATCCAAATATTAAATCGACGTAAGTATTTTATGGTGACTTTAGTAACTAGCTGACTGAATTCTGATTGTTTTATGAAAAGGTCCCCTTTAGAGTCTGACATTTTGCACATATATTAACTACTTTCAGGTTGGGCTGGGTGTGCTTAGATGTGCTTAAAGAGCGAAACTGGATCCCCAGTTATAGTAAAGTTCTAACTTTTATAATGCTCCTTGTGTCACATAAAAAATGCAATATTTCCATTTTGCACACGCCTACTAACGTCCTAATACATCACAAATGTCTCAACTGAGACTTGAATCCACAACCTCTTTGGTTGACGGGCAGTTTGTGTATTGGGTCAAAATGTGAACTTAAAGGTATCTGATGAGAAATCGTATTTTTTTAACAGACTTACTCATGGTTTTTGACTACTTCCTTCCACAACTTTTAATGACTCCGAATGCTGAAGATCCATTTAACACGGAAGCTGCAGCTCTTCTCATGAGCAATAAAGCAAAATATGAAGCAACAGTCAAAGGTACCGGATGGTTAAATTAAACTCACATACGATCATTGTTTTTGCCAACTTTTTATTGAACCGAAGTAGGCATATTTGACTTTTGAAGTCCAACTTACAACTCGTCGTGTTCAATTTTTTTGAGATGGACTTGATTCCAGATATAACCACAGCAAGACATTAAGCAATGCCTAATGGTCATGTCAAAGAATAGTCTGTTTGACCCTGAAAAGTCATTTTGAACATTTTATGTAGTACCATCTCAAATTGGTGTAGCTTTATATTTGGTATAATTTACATGGTTACATCTTTCATTGCATGTGATACATCAAAAAAAAAGGCTGATTAATGTACTGCATTAACCATCTATACAGTATTACGCTTTAGTTATTTATAACTTATTACTGACACTAATCTTCTGGGATTCTTGCATGATTATGTATTGGTGGTTGTATCTTTTGGATTGCAAAGCGTACTGTAATGTTTACGCGAAGCCTAAAAAGTGGGAGTGGTTCCAGATATGGAGCCAAGTGCTAGTCCTAGTTCTGGAAATGAGGCAATGGCTGCTGTCCTGGTTCGGAATTTGAGGCAATGGCTGCAGTTCGTGTTATCTTGTATCTTTTGTACATTCTGATTTGATTATTTAGTACAACGACCTAGTGAGAATTTTATCAAAAGAAACTATTTACAAGAAAAAAGGCAAGAAGAGAATATCCCATTCTCGGTTTATAAACTGCTCTGCTGATGTACATAAATGGACAGCCCGATTCATTATACTACTTGTGATCATTATCCCGGAAAATGACTTTAACATGTATGTTTTCGTTCTGAATCATGGTTTGAGTTTTTGTAGGTTCTGTGATCGACTTCATTAATCATTATGATGCATTATGTAAGTGTCTCAGGTTCTATGACGACATCAGTGACTCAGAATTTTGAAAAGACTCAGATACTATTCGATATCATATTCAAGACAGTAAGGAAAAAACGAGTCAAGATACTCATAACATAATGATTATATGTTAAATCGATTGTTACTAATCATTTATTCAGTTGCAGATGTCAACGTTAAGTTTATCAACTAGATATGGTAATATACTTTTTTAAGTCTATAAGTTCTACCTTTTGTTTGATTTCGTCACTTAACAATATGTAAACGGTCCATTCATAATATTTCGGCTAGTTCTTTTCATTTCTGTACATCGGGTGCATATCAGTCCTTGGCCTATTTCAGCTAATAGGACGCATATTATTAACTGCAGTTTGGATGTCTGATTTAGAATAGTTTCTATTTTCAAAAAAAAAATGTAGAAAAACATTAAAAGGTATCCGACCTGCCGGATTCGAACCAGCGACCTAAAGATTTCAGCAATATACAACTACAGTCTTCCGCTCTACCAACTGAGCTAAGGTCGGATTGTTGTTTAAACGATAATTATAAACTCTTTATCTAAGACCTGTATATAAGAACATGTTTTTTTGTTCAATTGTCACTAGAGGATCTATGATTCTATGAATAACGTGCAAGACAAGTTTTCTTAGTTTATAAAAGTGATTATAATATTATCGTGTTAGTGAGTGCTAAATGAATTATATAGAACTATTAAAGTTTGTCAAGATCACAAAATGAAAAATATCAATCAAAGAAGGGAAAGAGTTACAAGTTTGCATGAGTATTATAAAAAATAGTTTATTCGTAATACACACTATTACGTTTATCCCTTAAACTCAGCACTACTTTTTTCTTTAATACTACGTAATATTTACGATTGAAAACATGTGAGTGCCAAACTGCCAAATCATACGTGATTCGTGAAGTTAAAAAACGAGTAATAGTCTACCACGTATTTAATACTTGTACTCTACCCATGACATAAAAATTGCAAAAAACAGTAAAAATACTTGCTCTCCATATACACGCAATGACTTCTTGTTCTTTTCCCCCACACCCACTCATCTTATCCGTACGCAGTAGATATATGTATTAGGAGTATAAGACAACTACTTAACAAAATCAGTCCCTTAAGTTTGTTAAACTTTCAAAAACACTTTTTTTAATTATGTTATGACCTTTTAGCCCATTAATTCACAAGTTTGAACTCATCATCACACAAACACAAAACCGAACAAACCATTCCATTTTCACGGGGTTCATACTTGTGAAATAGGAAATAGCGTCTCTCTATGTTATAATATGATTCCGCATTGTTTACTTAACTCATTTGATACGAGCATGCATGTGATATATTACTATTGCTTGAAAGTAAGTATTAGTAAACAAAATGGTCGGTGAAGTGGTGACACACCATACAAAAGGTTATGTGAAGAAGATGTGGAGTAAAAAGTTTTGTGCTTGTATATGTACATGATAAGGTATAAAACTAGTATCACGGTTCAACGGTGAATCAAAACCCAACCGCTACATATGTAGAAAATGGTCCACCATAAGCAACGCAGTAATGTATTGTCGTGACGTATCATTTTGTTTAGATACAAATTAACGTAAAAAAAGTCACTAAAATGAAGCTTAGAGGTTTAAGGAAGAGAAATTAGTGTAACAAAGCGTATTTGTCAATCACTTGTTTGATTATGCATCATTTTATGTTTTGTGAGACTAACTCTATCTAGAATCAAACAACGAAAACTAGTAATTCACATCATCAATGTTGTATAAGTTTTGCCAAAGATTTCTAAAACATGAATGTGGTTTCTCGTTCTTTCTTCTCCAATGAAAATCACATCAATGTCAAATTAATCACCTCTCTTTTATCTCCTTCATCCTTTTATCTTATCACATTCTTTCTTTCTTTTTTTCTATCTTTTTTTCCTTTCTTATTCACCCAACTTTTAACCAACCATCACATCAATGTTTTGTATATAAACAGATTTCAGTTGGTGGTTATTACGACATTTCTAATCTCATTCGAAGAACAAACCAATAATAACATTTTTAATTAAGTTCTCGTGCCTTATAATTCAATTGACAATATGGCTTATCTGATTAAAAATCCCCTAAACTAAAAACATATAAGCGGAGCTATTAAAGGACCGGGAAGGGTCCCGACCCTTAGGTTTAAGCTCGTTAGTGTATTTTTTCACGATTTCAGGCGTATTTCTGGAAAAAAATTTATTTCGGTTCTCCCATTTAATGTATTTCCTCAAAAAAATTGTTTCGGTCCTAGTTCCGCCACTGCATATAAGGTCGAAGAACTCTAATCGAAATACTGATAATATAATAAGGACTCTTTTGACAGATATCAAATAACCAAGGGACCATATCACAACTCCCTCTATTATTGACTCCCAATACAAAATCAACCGGTAACCCCACACCTTTATCCCCACATGATTACCGGCTACAGGCAGTCTCATTTCATCTCTTTAACCCACCACTATAAATACCCTCCCCAAACAATTATTTAACCGGTCACCTTTCTCCGATCTCAACTGTAAGTTCATAAATTAATTTTTATTCATGATCATATAGTTACTAGTTTTGTGATTTGATCCAGTTTTTGTTCAGTTGTTGATACTTAAAACGGTTAAATTTTGTGTAATAATTATTGATTTTGGTGTTTTTGATGAGAATGAATGAATGAATGATGAGATAATAAAGATATGAGTGGTTTTCATAATGATTGTGTAATTAATAATATGGAGCTTATTTTACACTTTTTTTTTAAAATAACTGCTTATTTCGTATTGCTTATTTTATGGCTGAGCAAAACAGACCGAACCGAAAAAACCGAAACTGAACTGACCATATTCGTTTTGATTTTAGGCTCTATATATTTCTGATTTTCGTTTCGGTTCGGCTTGATTTGAGCCAAAACAGAGAAAAAAACACACCTGAACCGCATAAACTGAACCGAACTGAGTCACTTTGGTTCGGTTCTCGGTTCATATCTTCCACAAAATCGGTTTTCGGTTCGGTTTTGGCCGGTTCGTGTTGGTTTTGACACGATGGTCAGCCCTGAATTATTTTATACATTTTCATTAAACTAAAAATACTTTTTACTCTCATGTTTAACCTAATTTAAATTTTCTATCAAATTATTATTTTACAAGTAGTATTTGACTTTTACAAAAGCAACTAAATCCAAACACTATTTTAAGAATTCATTATTTCTAAGCAGCTTATAAATAATTATTTCTAAGTAGAAGCATAAGCAATACACAGTTTTTGTGTGTGGTTAGGTGAGATAGTGGTGTGGCACTAGTTTAGGGAGTTGGTTAGTTGTTGGTGGTGTGTCATATGAGGTGACATTAGGATTTGGACTGTTGACCTAATATTAATGTTATACCTAACCTAATCGTATGTAATGTCTCGGATTTTTGCGACATGATGTTTAGGCAGGTATATGTTTTAAGCGTATTGCGGATTATGTTCTTTATTGTTTTAAAACTTAACGTTGGTTGATGTTTAGAGCAACATTTAGGTTGAACTATTACGTTACATTTTTGTGTTAGCGTGTGCAAGTTTCAGAGTAGTGTGATGTCTTCTGTTCTGTTTAGATGGATTTGTTCATTATAATTAACGTTTATACCAAGGAGGTTTTTGGGATTGATTTTTTATTTTGAGTCCTTATTAGCTTATTGTTTTTTTTAGATGATATAAGCAGTTTAGAGTCTTTGGATGTAAAACCAGATTTCTTATTTGCTTATTTTATGCTGAAATAATTTCTCATTTTTTAAATACCTATGGAGGTGCTTATTGCAAGTGCTATGAAATAACCATAAGCAGGAAATATGCTATCCAAAAACCCCTAATTATACCAAGCATCTAAGATGAGCGGTTGTTTTACCCTTGCTGTATCTAGGCGCATTGTGTTGCTCCTCAGTCATGTGCTTAAGTGTTCTAGTTCTATATGCATATATTTGTAGAATAGGTTGGTTGTGTCTGGGCGGACATTATTGAGGCATACCCTTTAATTTTTAATTTTAATACCTGTTGACAGAAATAAGTGCATACCCTTCGGCATAGTTCTGGATCTGCCCCTGGGTTGTGTGAGTTTGGGAGTAAAAATAAATTATATACAAGACTTTTCCTTACAATTGATGGATGTATAGCTGATTATTGTTGATGAACTTTAAAACACCTGGAATTATTGTTGAACTTTGTAGTTCTGTTTTCATCTAAATTAAATTAGATGGAATTTGTTTTTGGTTGAAACCATTGAATGTCCATTGAACTTTATTTTGTTTTTTCCACTGACGCTTGGATGATATCATTCTCCAATAGATGGCAGATAAAGAGGATGTGGAGGAAACTGCTCCTCGAGGAGCTGACTGGGAAGTTGTATCACTAACAGCATCGACGTATGCTGCTGCCCCTAGTCCAGATACGGGAGAAGTTAAAGGTAGTGCAAAGGGTGACTTAGTTGATACAAATAAAAGTGAAACTTCAAATCCGTTGTTTATGTCTGGTCATTTTGTCTTCCCACCAAGTCAGCATGAGAATTTGCCATTAGGACCTGAAAACGGAGATCCTTGGTGACAGTGGTGTTTCGAATATGCTACTGAGGAAGGGGAAAATCATATGCTAAAGATGACGATAGTTGGAATATTACAAAATTAGCAGAGTCTGATGATTTTCGTGAAACTCCTTATTTTCACGAGAAGGTAACAAATCGACAATTAGTGATGCGGATTTTTCTGTTCAAGAGGAGAGCATTTACAATTCTGCCAAGTTTCATTCATTTCACGGTGAACCAATTTTGGGCGAGTCAAACATAGATGATGAAGACAGAGTGTTGGCAGAGTCTGTAGAATCTTCTGACTCGCCCATAGATTCTGATGTTTCAAACGTTCCGAAACATACCAATAACTACGATGGATCTGGCTTGCCATATACAGCATGGTTGAAAAAACAAGCTGCTTCATTGTACGGTCATGCAAAAGAGGCCAATACATTTTGGTCTATTTTTGTTGCTGCTGCTGTGATGGGCCTTGTGATTATTGGCCAGCAATGGCAACAAGAAAGATGGCAAGTTTTGCATCATAGGTGGCATTCTGGGGTATATGACGAGGTATGCACTTCATACATTTAATAATACGATGGAAACTCGATCTTCTAGCTTGGTTATGTTAGTTTACATCTCATTATGATGAAACTTGATATTTTGTATATATATGCCAACCTCCTTACTTTTCTATAAAGATGTGGTAGGCACTTGGCCCAACTATTCTTGTAGTTCCTGTTTAAAGTAAATATTGGCTGATGAAACTGGTTTCCATCCCGTTTAAAGTAAATATTGGCTGATGAAACTGGTTTCCATCTTATAGTGCTAATTGATAAAGCATAGTTACGGAAAAATGAAATACTCTTAGGATATATGTTTTCTGTAGGAATAAGTATAAACTATAAAAGTGATTAAGACATACCAAGGATGTGATTGGTTTGTGGGTTTAAGAATGGAAACAAAAGTGATACATGATGTTTGATTTTAGGGGATGGGCTGGAGAAAACCTGTGAAATATGGGTTTCACTAAACCTATTATGAGTTCTTTCAAAAGTGTACACATTTCCAATCCCTTTTAATACCAAATGCCACCAAAGTCCTTGAAGTATCATATCCTCTTCCATTAAGCATTTCTTACCAATGGTGCCAAAAGTGGAAGTTACAGTTTGTAGGGCTTGTTTATTAGAATGTTTTTTGAAGTTTTATCGACAGTGCAAAACAACCATCAAGCATCACTCCCGCAAGGAAATGATTTAGGTAATTGTTGGTCTTCTATGATTGGTCATAATGCAATCTAATTTCCTTATTTAGATGTGCGAAGTGACGAACCAGTTAACCTGCCGTAGGAATTGCAGGCCAACTTTAGCATTGTGTTTTGTATTTTGTGTGTAAACGTCACCCTAGCATCATTTAGAAACACTCCTATTTGAGCCATGTAAACCTTATATGGGAACGCTAGAGATGTTAGAAGGGTATGAAAAACAGATGAGGAGAATGACGAAAGGTGTGTAAATTTGGTGTTGTAGTTTTGATTTTTAGCTGTGGGTAAAGACTATGAAGGTCTCCCTCTTTTAGGAAGCCAAGTATTCCCTCTTTTGAATGAACAACTCAGACATGCCCTACCTACACCTTTGCCCACGATGGGACTTGAAGCATTAACTTCTTGGTTGCGGGACACCTTAACAAACTCCTTGGACACTGTCAGGTGGCCAGAGAGCCATTATATTCTAGTCTTATGAACCTTCTGGCAGGTCCTAGATCACTTTGGAAAACTCCAGATCACCCTAAAACATAGTGGAGATTTCTAGGATATTACAAGCCCTTAATGATAAGTAGGCCCTTGGAGTAGTTTCTTACTTTACCTTTACACAACTCTGTTGTTACACTAGGAACCAAAAAATAATGAATTTCACATGTTACCTTAGGAGATCAAACATGTCGGTAATAGGATACGTGTTATCTTAGGAATAGCATCCGAAGGATGTTTTTTAACCTATAAATGAGAAAATAAAAAACAGAGGTGGCAAAACAAGTGGGTTGCTTAATGCGTCAAAAATGGTTTCTAGTAAAAAAAAGCCAATTCAGATGTGTGGGTCAAGACAGGTTGGGTAATTTCTTTGCTCTGTACTTGGGAGCTTTGATGGTTATTCTTTGATTTTGTTGTTACTGCGGCGATTTTATTTGACTAAAATAATATGGGAGGTGATTAGTACACCACGGAAATTACTTTACATAGTACAAAGCTTGTCTTGTGTTGTTGTACTACTTTTTGGTGTATGAATTACCTCCCAATTAATATGGCTTTTGATTAATGTTATTTGGTGCGTTTAGTGGCAGTCTTGTGGAAATCAATTTGCCTAGGATTCATGTAGAGATCTACGACTGAACCTACATGTTATTTTGATGATTAAATTAGTTTTTTTTTGCTGACAGAAATTTGGGAGGATGGTAGGGCCTATATCCCGATTTAAAGATGCAATCGTAGGTGGTACCCGCCGAGGTTTCTCCGTTAGAG
Organism: Chrysanthemum lavandulifolium; assembly: GCA_022545495.1. NCBI lineage: Eukaryota > Viridiplantae > Streptophyta > Magnoliopsida > Asterales > Asteraceae > Chrysanthemum > Chrysanthemum lavandulifolium. The sequence goes on from CM040240.1 coordinate 143,892,406, forward strand.
GCAGCACCTCAAGAGATCACTAAGGTTCAAGGTGCAGATGATGACGAAAAATAGCAGCACAAAAGATAATGTGCTCTGTCGGTGTGGATAGTAGCTTGTGTTTCCAGTACCAACTGACCTATTTATAAGAAACTACCAAAATCGAAAAAGCTACAGTTGCTTGTTTATGTCATATTTTTATGGTTTTGTGAATTCTGTTCTCAATTGTAAAGATGATGACATTATAATTTGTTTGCTTGGTTGTCAATTTGTATACATGTTTTATAGGTTTTGCATCATATGTAACGCGCTTTAGACTCAACATGTTGTCACTGGGAAAACACTTGTTTTTTTACTTTATTATGTGGGATCAGTTAATTCTGGTGTTGTTGAGTCATCTTTGGTCAGGGATGCAGACGAGCTCTGGCTCAACTTAGCAGTGTTAGTTTGAAGATACAAAATGAGAGTTGTGTTCAGGCATGCTTGGCTAGCCTGCTTGAACTCGACAAGACTTGAGCCTGGCTCTTTTAACTTAGAAAAGTTCGAGCTTAGCTTGTTCCAAGTCTTATTTGTAAAGCTCGAGCTTGGCTATTGACTAGAAGATATGAAAACATATACTCGTAGACGGTATGAAAAGCTCAATAAGAATACAAGTCGAAATCACATGAACTTTTCTTGTCATACGTCTTAAACACATTTTTCAAACAAAAATCTGATATATTCTGATTAGGGTGTGTTTGATTTCGACTTAATTGATTTAATATGACAAAAACTGAATTAATTAAGTCATAGGAAAACTGTTTGTTTGTGACTTAATAAAGAAAGATAACTGAAAATATTAAGTAATAAAACTGAGCTTGTCTGCATTAAGTCATCTTTTAATAAAACATGACTTAATAAAAAAATTTAACAAACAAGCCCATAGTCGAGCTTTAATTCGCATAAAAGGGCTTGATTATTAGGATAGGATATGGGTTATTTAAACATAAACATCTTATACAAACTTAAATCTCATATTAGACAAACTATTAGGGTTTCGCGTGTTGCGATGGCTGATATCCTGTAATTAAATTTTTTGACGAACAACGTTTTTTTTTATTAGTATTTATTTACGGCAACAATTACTTTATAGATGTCGAAATGTTTTTTGCAGGCATGATAAACTATTAAAGTTCTAAGGTAGATGATGATGTCTTATCTGAGGCTTCCAACTCTTTTTTCTTTCATATCTTGAAAGTTCGAACATAAGAATAGTCCATGTTGAAAGTTCGAACATAAGAAACCATGTAGGTAGTTTTGTTATTTGGGGCATAAGAGCATGGAGTGTCACCAACAATTCTCTTCATTTGCGCCACACTGTGCATATCACTTCCACATCACTCCAACACACTCACTTAAAAATACCCCAATCACAACTAACTCAAACCTCTTCATTTGGGCCCCACTCCACCTCATTTTATTTCTTTTCCATATTTTTCAACACAATAAAATTCATTTCATTCATTTAAATAAAAACAACTACAATAGAAAAAAAAAAAAAAAAAAAAAAAACGATAAATAAAAAAACATACGATGAAAATAAAACTACTAAAACTTAAAAACGAATCATCCGGACCCAACCCTCGAACTTGAAGGAAATTAAACTCGCCATTAACGAGCCGAGTCTCCATTATGGCAAAATAGTTATCTTGAAGATACTAAGCTTCCTTGCTTCTTGCTTCACGACGACAGCGAACTCCTCGCGTCACTTCTTCCATAATCTCCTATAGTTTTCTTCGTCATGTTCAAGTTGACGGCGGAAGCTCACTTAACCCGAATGGGTTGTTTTCAAGATCCACCCGTGACCGCTCACGGTGGAGTTGGAACAATTGGATTGTTCACAGTGGAGTGTTTAAAATACGTTTTCGGTTGGAAACCGAAAAGACATTTTCGTGGTGTTGAGTAAACTTCAACTTCTTCCGAAGTTGAAAAGCTATGGGAGAAGCGTGGTGAAGTTGAAAAGCTTGTTTCCCAACTTTGGTGGACTTGAAATCTTGAGAAAAATCTTTGTGAGACATTTTGTGTGTGAATTGTGTGAGTTGTGTGTGTAATATAGAGTGGGTTATATATAGAGTGGGTGGGTAATATTTGAATTTGAAAAAAATAATAATAAAATAAAATTAAAACTAACCGTTGTTTTAAAACGGATAGTTTTAATATTTCGTTTGTCTTTTGCTCGTCGTTGGAAGGCGAACTAGGAAGTGGCGAAACCATGGTGTGTGGTGAGTGGCGGTCGGCTGAGAGCAAAGTTCATCCACGTTAGAGTGGCTAGCCCTCCTCGTTACCACACTCCATGCTCTAAGAACTCTCGAGCTCAAGATGTATGAATCTATAACCTTTTGTGTTTCATAAGTTTATACAATAGGTAAAATAAGGTAGTATTATTTAAAAATTATTTATCAAATGTTTTACAAATTTTAGAAAGAGAGTATTTAGCAGCTTGCTTTGTTTGTACATTTATATTTTATTAATGATACTTTTATTAAAGATATGTTTTAAAGATTACATTAGTTAGACCAATCTCACTATTGGTAATTTTGATAATTTTGTGAGATAATAGCTTGTTTTTTTCTGGATAATATATACGTGGAGATCAAAGTTATTTTTTATTTAATTTTATTATTTTATTGTTTTCTGGATAATTGCGGTTCAGTAGTGTATAGCCACGGTCGAGACAGGCGTGAGTCATTTTGGTGATTAACCACAAGTAATGAGTACTAAAAATATTATAATATTACATGCAAATGTAGATAAACATGGAAACAGTGAAAAATTGTACTCGTAGATGATGATATATATACGTCATGGATATATATCTCTTCCAACATCTGACTTGACAGGGTTGCTTTTCTTCTTGTTTGGACTTTGACGTCAAAAGCAACGATTTATTTATTTATGACACATGGGTATTTACTAATCTTAAATGCGTCGTAAACAGATACCCTCTTCACGGTTACTTGCGGAGGAGAGCGAGTTATTAACTCAGATATACGTAGTTTAACCCGGATACCCAACCGCATAAACCGGGCTCGGGCATACTAACCTATTCTATCATCTAATATTTATATCTCAAACTTTATCGTGCTATGCAAGGTGAGACAATGTTGTAGCAAATGCCATAAATTGAGCTGGAAACCTAAAACTACTCAGCTAAAATGCGTTTAGCTCGGATATGGAATGTACGAAACTGTGGATTTGTTCTTTTTTAAACCATGTGGACACCAAGCAACTATTGTGAAATGACATAACATAAGTTTGTAGCAAACAATTTCTACTACCTTTCGGCATTTTCTATATCATTTGCTCATATTCTTCCACTACATTTACTTGGGATATGATGTTTCTTTTGTAGACTATTCTTCCAAACAATCCATAACACAATATGGCCATTGAAAACTGTAGAACGAAGATCATCAATATGTAAAATTTCATGTTTGAGATAGCTTTGATTCTGTTGCCACATTTCTTGTCCTCTAACCCTTTTTCTTGTAAACTGACATGCTCAACCCAACTAGAGGTAGCAAAATGGGTATGGCGAGCTATGTGACATGAGTGAAATGAGCTATGTGTGTCTAAACGAGTAATTCTATTTCCAAGTGGGCATTATAATGCCTTAAAAGGACGAACCAAGCAAAAGGTCACTTCTTCAACCTTTGAGGACACCTTTCCATCATCGTATCACTTGTATGCTCAACGGTAGGAGGATCCATGACTACACATGACTTAAATACTCTAATGATTAGTGAAATGACATGTAAAATCAAAAGGATGTCAACAACAGTTACTAGTATTATAACATGAAGCATCCATTAAACAATTTCCCTAGCTAATATTGTCCATTATATTTGATAGATGAACAAACATTTGACCCCATAAGCAAACTATCACTTATAAAAGTAAATGACATAGTGAAGTCAAGCAACCTCAACAACATATTCACTTCTTACCATACATTGACTCAACTTTTCCATCATTTCCTCCAAGCAACTGATACTTATCTTTCCTTGTCAAATTAGTACACTCAAATCCTAGCACAGCACCAAGAACCTTCTGAACATGGTTCGCCACCTCAAAAGCCGACTTTCCACCACCTTTCACCGTCATTTCCTCAGGCAAACGGTCCAAAAACGTCACTTCATAAGTAGGTCTTGGGTTCATGAAATAGAAGTAAGGGTCCCAAAATTTAACTCCGCGAACACATGTCCCATGAAACATATTTTGTTTGAGGTTCATTGCAACCGGCACAATTCTGTCACTTAATTCAGCAAACAAGGCACTAAAACGCAGCAAAAAAGGCTCACGACATGTGGTACCTTCAGGACAAACCACTAGATCACCCTTTTGGAGTAATTCTTTGATCCGAGCTGCATCAGCTTCACGGTCACGAGTCAAGGCAATGGCAGGAATTGGTGATAGGAATCTTGAAAGTTTGCTTACACTATATGTGACACAAAATGGTTTTCGTCCAAGTGCAATGGCTATAATTATAGGGTCTAGAGCAGTTCGGTGGTTGCATACGTAGAGGTTTCCTGGTGTCCCAGGTGACGGTGGTGGAGGTGGATTCCCACGGATCACGAGCTTGATTCCTAGCATGCCATAGGTGTATCGGACAATTCGTTCTGGTAGTGGGAGATTAAAGTATACGCGAATAAGTGAGAGGACGAATCCAAATGGTAACCAAATGTAAGTGATGAGTGCATTTAAAAATGTAGGCCGTTGGACTAGGCGGCCATCATGGAAGATCAGTCGGGTTTTTAGGCGGTCTGGTGAAACTATGGTGGCTGAATCGTCTTTAGGCACCATGTAGCCCTCCTGTATTGTCATACAACAAAGAACAACTAGAACTATAAGCTATCACATTGTGAATATGAGCAAAATAATAAGATTTAACTCCAGTTATGGTTTTGATTAATTACTTTGTGAATATGAGCAAAATAATAAGCTATCACATTGTGTTGTAACAACATACTTTGCACTAATTAAATTCAGGTATTTTCCACGTTAAGATTTGAATTTAAAAGCATTAGGTAAGAGGATCACCTAAGTACCATTATACTACAAGGCTTGTTCGCATATAAGCATAAGCTGATCGTGGTTAGCTTGAAATGATTTTTGATTCCATGATGTTTGAATCTGAAACCTAATGATTCATTTGGAAAAAAAAAGGAAAAAAACTTTCCTATGAAACACAACATGATTGCGACAAATCATACTTGAAACATGTAATGTCGCATTTATAAGTTATATTTATCTACATCACAACTATACTCGTGTTAGTTAACATGAAAATCATATAATCTTTAACAACAAAACATTCCCTTTAAGTGATATCTATCTATAAATACAAAGTTGTTATGTTTCATTTCTTTATCCTTGGGATAATTTTTGTCCGTCTTATTAAAGTGTCATACTCACATGTCACATGTGTTTTCATTTATCCGTAATAATAATGCTATCGGATTGTCAATTTCAAGTTGTCACTGTCTACCTTGAATTTGGGCCAACTAATATAGCCTAAGGTCATAAATATCACAATAATAAACAGACTCTTATTAAAGTGGATTACCACTTGGTTTCTACTTTCTACTAAAAGATGGGTTGAGTAATTGAGTAGGTCCTCATCTATCATGTAAACTAAAAATTATCATAATGAAGAAAGTTTTAAGAAATCTATGAACTGTAAATTTTAATCCAATAACATATCTAAATAAAGACAAAGAAAGTAGGATCTAATCTCTTTATGTTTAGTTGTTTATCTTGAAGTCAAATAAGCACGTAGAAAGGCTCTTTATTTCTAAATGTTTACTTCAATATATATAATGAAACATTACTTTTGTATGATCATATTTAACCTAAAACATCTTTGTATTATAAGTTTTTCAAGTATAATTTAAAAAAAAAAAAAAAAAAGCTGATTCGATCACTATTTTCTAAACTTATTTCTAAATACTTAAGTCGTTAACTTATAAATACTTATTTCTAAATAGAAGTATGAGCGGAAAAATAAGGATCCATATACCACTTTAATTTCAAAGTTGAACAAGAAATACTCAAAAAAGTCAAACTGGAAAATTATTTTAAAACGGAGAGAATATATTTTAGGCGTATGAGTAATTTTTCCGTGTATATGGATCACCTTGCATTTATTACTGATCTATCTTTGTCGATCATTAATTCATGAAAGTACACACAACCTCACATTGGTTCTAGTCACCAACCACCGTACTAAATACATGATCCAAATTAATGTGCGTAGGTCGGGTAACACATAAATATGAACCGAAAATACAGATGATAGATAACTGGCATCAGTAAATGTACTTGACCTTTTTCTAGCAAATATATACGATACAAAGTCAAAACTATTCCCTCAATATTTCACTACATGATGAATATTTAGGAATATTACTTCTTATATTCTTTTGTCAAAGGATTTATAGAATATATTACTTAATAATATTGTATCATGAAATTCATAGAATATATTTTACAGGATAAGTATATGTGTATATGTAGACTTTAAGAATCTTGTTTTATTAAACAAAGTTACGTTGAAATAAATCATATATTTAAGACACTTTCGTGTCTTGTGGTAAACCTGAGTGAACATGTGATTTGGTTTACCACTTTACCCAACATATGAAAACTATGAATTTATGGATAAAGTGATAAATTTAATATTCCATTATTTGTAACTTTAGTCATCAAACATGAATGTTTAGTTTTATGTCCACCCAGTTTTTAAGTTGTAAAATAAGTAACGTAAAACACTTGACTATATTCGGATTTTGTGACGTCGAAAAAGATAAACTTTTTTGTGTTTAAATATGGGTTTGTCTAACAGGTGCCCATAGGACACTGGTTAAATATTATTAAATAAACTCGAACTTTCCTTCTAAGTTAGTAATGACATTTAATACACATTAATTAAACATATAAATTTCCTTACCTACATATGATTTTCAATTTAATGAACTTGACATTTCTTTTTTTATACATCTAAACCAATGTCCTACACTCATTAGACAAACCCTTTAATTATTTTGAACATTCTTATAAATTCACAATTCATGTTTTTCTTGTTTACTTAGTAGTTACTACCAAAATCACTCGAAAATCATGACCACTTCCACAATTCAATTTCAAATTGGTACGAAATTAATTACAAGTACTTTTAACCAAAGCCAGATTTCATTTTGACTACCTCAACATCATTTACCGTCATGAATAACAAAACATGTCACACCAACACGCATGTGCATCAAATAAGCAAAGATTTTTACATGTATCTACACGCATATCATATAGAGAAGCAATATATCACACGTCATAATTAACAATATATTATAGCAAACGTGCCAACTTATGTAATACATCTTTTACATTCTCATGAAACCTATTTTCACACAAAAAATTAAAGCACAATAAAATTTTCATTGTATAAATCAGTATAACTATGAAAGTATATCGCTTTTATATGTCACAAAACACTATGTTTCCTCAACTATTCAACTACTTTGGTCAATTATTCATCTACTTTATAAGTCGCACATTAAAATTCAAACCAAACAAATAAATGACGTAAATGCCCTCACATAAATAATAAACTATGCACAAGCATTTTCTCTATTACTCATTTCTAAAGGAATTTTCGTCACTAACACATTTTAACAAAACTGATAAACGAAAATAAACACATATTTTACTGTTTTAATCACACATAATCATTTAATATAAACTAACCTTGCAAACGGACATGAAATCATGATCCGAGTTCCGATCACCGATCCCTAAATCCGGCCTCTCGTCTCCAAACTCCTTCAAAATCGCGACCTTCTTCCACTTGCCAACCAAAACCCCGGGCTCCTTCACAAACCCGGTAGCTCTTTAGTCTTCATATTCACCTCAATCTCGGTCCCTAGCACTTTCTCGCCACCCAAATACTCCTTCACAAAAGCATCAACCATCACAACAGGATTCGCAGTCACGACAATTTTTTTCACACACCTATCAAACACTTCAAAGCTATCACTCCTCACATCGGATGCATAAAACCTAGGCAACACTGCACGTGAAGCCAACTCAATGTCCCGAACTTTAAGTCCAACAAAAGATATGTATATGAGTATTTTAATAGCTAGAGCTTCGGATACTAATATGTACGCGAATGCGACTATGGGGAATGAAAGTAGCAAAATAAGGCCACGGAGGAGACTCCCGGCTTCGATAGCTACTAGCATGTAGTATGGAAAAGCCGAGGATTGTTTGAGTAGGGTGCCATCGAGGTCTGCCGCGATAGAGCGATGTTTGATGGTTGAGAATTCGCATTTTGAGATTGGTGGGAAGGTGTTAGTGTTGGATTCGGGTTTTGGTAAAGACATTTTTTGTGAGATGTAAGAAGTGAAGTGTTGAGGTTTACGTTTTTAATGTGGTGGGGTGAGTGTGAAATGACCAAAATGGGGTTTACGTAGTTGAGAGGTTTAAATGCATTGTTGAAATTTTTATTTATTTATTTTATTTACTTTTTATTTATTACTTTTTTAAATCTTCCTTTGTTCCTCTATTTTTGAAAACCATACGAACTAGTACAATACCCGTGCGTTACCCAGGTATAACGATTCAATATTTTACAAATAATAAAAATTATAAACTTTATGTGTTGCTTAATGCATTGCATATATTTGGGTGAATTAGGATTCTTATATAGCAATGCAAAAGCAAGGTAGTAAAAATGGAGCACAAAAAATAATGTAGACCAATAACCAGGACCTCAAAAAAAATATAACGAAACACTTTGAAATGCAGAAAAACACCCTGAAACAACACCTAAACTTTTATATGCTCACCAACAGATCAGTTCAGGGAGACAAAAAAGAATCTAGACGAATTCCAGAACTTCGACCAATGAATAAAAGAAGGGAAGGCAGCAACGATAACAGGAGAAGCTACATTCACTACTAAAATCTTCCGTTTCCAAACGGCCCGTAAAGAACCTCAAAGCGAACCATTTATAAAAGGGTTAAATGGTTAAAACAATACATCCTTATTGGTAAACAATAAGCAAATGTCAAAAGTATAAATGGTTAAAAGAATAAATGAGACACATTTATTGTTAAATAAATGGTTAAAACAATACAAACTTATTGTTAAATATGTTGCAGCACGTTTATATATCCTTATTGTTTTTAATAAAATGTGTCTCATTTATTACTTTATACACATATCAAAAAAGTTTTTAGACATTCAATATATAAAGCATCAAGGATTGCCAAGCTGCTTATTTTAAGATTTTGACGTAAGTATGTTGGTCTTAAACTTTGCATAGCTACTTGTGAACGTAATTGTGTACTTTCGTAATCTACACAGTGAGCATTCAAAATTCATAATGTGCCTAATTACGAAGAACATGTAAGTAAAAACTATACATCCCATATTGAATGGGATAAATTCAAACACATATCTATCAAACAGTTCTAGCGGAAGAATTGAACGTTGTACAGATGTGACACTAAACTCGACATTGACACGGAAACTTGGTTTCTTTTCTTCCTCTTGATGTTGGACATTGACAAAACATCATCCAAAGTATCATCTAAAATATCATCAAGAGTAACATCAACCCCATCGAAAATGCTCTCTATCTTCCAAACTTTCGATTTCAATAACATCATTCGTTTCCATGTCACCAAGTTCGCTTCTCTTTTCCTTTTTTTTGATTCGCGAATCACCTCATCAACCAACGGTTGGGTATCCATTTTCACGTTGTCTTCATGTTGTTTTTAAAACACGGAAGACAACATTACGACTTCATTTAAATAAATGTATATCTCAAACAAAACGAAAAGCGTAGAAAGGAGTGTTACCTCATGATCATGAAGTTTTGAGACGTTGTTTGATTTGTTCATCTTTATGAATGCAAATAATCAAATGTTAAAGTTTTACTCCATTTTGGTTGAGCGAAAAAGTCTTGTTTTTTTTGTTACGATAATGAATGAAATGAAGGTGAGTATGTACTTTATTTATGAGGCATGGCCACATTTTAAGCACCAAAAATATTGGTTTAGAAATTTGAATTTAAAAAAAGATAAGATAACTTTTGGTTGGGACTATTAGCATAATACGCAGGCATGAATTGATAACATCAAGCTTTTTTTGAATTTTCCACTTTTTACTCAATGTTGTTACTATAGATAATTGTTGAATTTAGGTGGTCAAGATTTAATGTAGGATGAATCAACGAATAAGAATGAGTTAAGGAATTGATGCACCGGCGGCAATAGATATATAATACCTGTATATAACAACGAAATTTTTAGTGGCAAATTTTTCAGCGACAAGTTTTTTAGCGGCAAGTCTTTCAGTGACAAGTTTTTCAGCGGCAACTTTGAAATATACATCAAGTCAATAAATTCAAAAGTTCAAATATAAAAATTATTTTTATCTTGGCATATGTAATAAATCAAAAGTCAAAAGTTAATGAAAACTATTAACTGTATGAAAATTTGCGTGACTCATTAATATCTAACCAAAAAGGCGATAAAGTCAATATGAAGTTTAAGTAATTCAAGATTCAAAATATGAGATGCATGTTTTATATGTAGTATAGATAAAATCGGATATAAACATTGTATTGTCAAGGAGCTATAAATTAAAATGCGTTTTACTAGTAGTTATCACAATTTACACTATAACAAAGTAAAGTAATTCTCAATACTGTCTTGCACATATTGTGGTTCCAATACTGTCTTCCACAATGTATGGATTGAGATGTAGACAGTGTGCTTTAAGTTCTACCAAAGATAGAAAAAAAACATCCGGCCTTGCAAGGAGTAACAACGTAACATAGATGTGTTTGTGCATATTCATTTTTCTGCGCTTTTAGAGCGTATATTTATTTATTAAATTTAGCACACTTATAAGTATGTGCAAATGTGTTCTTGCATTTATAAACGTGAAAAACATATTATTCTATCCAACACTAAATAAGTGTCTAATATTGATAAAAAATATTATTTATGTTATAATAATTGATAAAAATATCAATAAAATAAAATTAAAACTAAATCCACTTGTATATTTTACATAACAAAAAAAAAAAAAAAAAAAAAAAAAAAAAGAAGTGAAAAAAATATTTCAATAAAATTAAAAGCAGAACACTTATTAAAAAGCGAGTATAAATACGGATATTTTTCATATCATAACGAATCTTTTCACGAAAGTGAAAAAATTAAGTGTGATATGAAAACAGGGCGAGCCGTAAAGTTGTGGTAAAAAAGATAAACTTTAATAATTTTTAGAAAGTAAAAGAAATCGGTTTGTTAGGAGCGCAAATTTCAAAAATAGATGAATACTTTAAGAAATTTACGCTACAAATGTTTTCGCTAAAGGTGCCCACCTTGCTTCTCATATCTCCGCATTTGCTTAAAAGTTTGAATAAATTTATATTTCATTTGCACAAACTTGAAAGTATGAAATTTTATTATTTTACAAATTTATGTGTCAAAATGTCATAATATTTCATGTTCATAAACGTTATAAACGAATAGCTAACTTTGTGTTGGTAGATGGTATATGTGTGTGTGGAAGATCGGAAGATAGAATGATCAAGAAAAAAGGAGAAAGTGGAGTTAGCGTAGCAAATCAAAATATAATATATTTTTATTGCAGAGTTATCGTAGATATTTAATTTTTTTAAGCCATCGACTTGGTCAAATGTATCTGTTGAAGCATAAATTCGTTGAGCTAGTCTTGACGACAGATTGAGCCGTTCCACGTCATTTCGAGCATGAAAGTGTGCTGCAGTACAAAAAAAGAACCGGTTAGAAGGGGTCTCGAGGCCGAAGCCCCGGAACCACCTTCCAACGGTCAAGTCAGTGTAAGTAGAGAAGTATACGTGTGTGTTTAGTGAGAGTGAAGATCATACCGTTGAGAGTGGTAAATGCACTCTACTGTCAAGTCAGTGCAGAGAGGTTCAGCTCTAGCGCGGATAGGTCCAGCTCCAACGCGGATAGGTCCAACTCCAACCCGAAGAAGTCCAGCTCAAAGTGATCCAGCTTCAGCCTGAACTCATTCTTTATGTCCTTTCCAGACCATACATCATCAGTATAACAGATAATTTATAAATATTTTGTAGGTGTGAAGAGTTTAACAAAAAAAATCACACTTATTATAAGATCACTTTTGAGCAGAAGTTACATAAGTTCAACGCTTACATTTTCTTAACGGCAATTATATTAACACCCTAATAAGGAATTAGAAAGAAAGAGGTTACAACGACAAGAAAAGGGTGTTCCAATGGTTTGAAAACCACTCAACTCAATTAAAAAATAAATAAATAAATCGATGATATATTGATACATGCCAAATTTGTTGATTGTATAAAAAGACTTATTTTATGTTCATGTTACGACTTTTTATATTTAATGTTAAATGGAAAGAATTAATTGTATATTTAAGTAGGTAAGAAGTTAACCAAAAAAAGTTATAGAGTAAATATAAGTTAAATCAGTTAGAGCGGAGGGTGTGGGCTTGCGTGGCGTTGGCCGCCACCACACCGGCCCCTTTTGTCGTGCCTCGCCGTGGGATGGCTCGCCGTCTGCACGACGAGGTTGAAGATGTACTTTTTTTTTTCTTCTCTTTTCTTTTAATAAATTGATTTTTAAGTTGAGTTTTTATAAGGTGAATTGTTTTTTTGAATAGATTGAAAGGTTCGTGGAGGAAAAAAAATGCAAACATGAACGCATAATGATGAAAAACATAAATTGAAACTTGAACAATTAGCGAAAATATGAAATACATAATACGCTTAAACATAAAAAACTACAACGCATCTTGATGGAAATAAAACTACTAAAACTTAAAAAAGCGAATCATCGAGACCCAACCTCGAACTTGAAGGGAATTAAACTCGCCATTAAAGAGCCGAGTCTCCATTATGTCAAGTAGTTGTCTTGAAGATACTGAGCTTCCCTTGCTTCTTGCTCACGACGAGCAGCTTCCTCGCGTGCTTGCTCTTCCATAATCTCCCTATCGTTTTCAATATCTTATTCTAGTTGACGAAGGGAAGCCTCACTTAACCCGTGGGGGTTGTTTTGAAGATCCACTTGTGGACTGTTCACAGGTGGAGTTAGAACAATTGGGATGTTTTCAAGACCCACCAGAAAGACATTTTCAGGTGGCGTTGAGTAAACTTCATGTTCAGGTGGAAAGCTAGTTGGAGGAAAATGTGGAAAAGTTGAAAAGCTAGTTGGAGGAAACTGTGGTGAAGTTGAAAAGCTTGTTTCCGGCAGCTTTTCTGGACTTGGGAATTGCTTAGAAAAATCTTTGCGAGACATTTTTGTGTGTGAATTGTGTGAGTTGTGTGTGTAACTTGTGACTGGTAGGGTTGTATATATAGGCTCATATAATCCCGCTCAAAACTATACCGTTTGAATTTAAAATTTGAATTTGAATTTTAAAGTACCCCGCTCCTATTTGAATTTAAATTACTCCGCTCAAAAGTATACCGTTTTGAATTTGAATTTTAAATTTGAATTTGAATTTTGAATCTGATTTTTGAATTTGAATTTGAATTTTAAATTTGAATTTTAATTTTAATTTTAAATTTGAATTTGAATTTGAATTTCAAAACCACCGTTTTTCACATCTACATCAATTAAAAAAAAAAACACAATGTCTCAAAATCCAGTAGTAGAACAAGTGGAAGAAATGTTGCTTCGCATGAAGTTTGGATAGAAATTTCATAAGCTCTAGATATGGAAAATAACCGTTCGAAAATATTTTTGGAGCGACGTTATGGAGATGTTCAATGATCGACTACCATGACCATCGTACCAAAATTCAATCACGGGTAAATGGACGAGGATTAACAAAATTCAACGCGATTTACAAACATTTGCAGCGTCGAAGTGGTCAAAATGACCACACTCATCTCGAGAATGCGAAACTAAACTTTCAGCAACAATTTGGTGGAAAGGAGTTCAAGTATGTTCATGTTTGGGAGATTTTGAAAAATTGCCCGAAGTGAGATGTCGAATATCCGATCCATTAGTATGTGTTGTATTTTTTTTTACTCGTGGCGTTTTTTTCTTTTCGTATCGTGTTTATTTTTATTATTATTATTGTGTTATGTATTGTATTTTTATTTTGAATGAAATGAATTTAGTTTATTTGAAAAATTGAATAAAAAAATAAAGTGGTAGTGGTGGTCCCCAAATGAAGAGGTTGAAGTTTGTTATGAGGGAGAGGGGTTTGTTGTGGTTAGTTGTGAAGAAGTGGATGCTGATGTGGCGCTGAGGTGACAGTGATAAAGTGGTTATGATATATCACCATACCTTCCCCTCAGTTTAATCAACTCTGCGTGTAGTACATTATTTATAATTCTAATGACGTATATTTCATACCAAAAGCATGGCTAACAAATACTACAATAATGTACATGTATAAACTTGTTAAATTCTCATAAAACAAATAATGAGCTCCACCACAATATAAATGCAAACAATGGCAAATATAAATGGGCTTAGCCCGACGTAAACTAATAAACGCCATATGTGTATATAGTAATCCTCTAATAACCCCACAGTTGAAGCGGAGACGATCGAAAGCTAAACTTACATGAAACTCATCAAATGCATATGTCCCAAATATATGGCATGTATCAATTAATAAAATCACAAATGCATGCACAACATCTCAATTACCTTGCTGCTAAAATTACTTGTTACTAGCTAGAACACAAGAAGAAAAAGTAGAACGGACAACGATACCTTCGGCGAAAACACCCATGTCTTCGCCAAAGATCGTTAAACGACAAAAAATTAACTTTTAGAGTTTGACTGTGCCATCATTTGAGGAAAGTTTAGTGAAAACCTTTTGGCGATGACATGTCTTCGCCAAAAGGTTAACTACATTTTTTTAACCCATTTTTTTAATTTTCGTTATTCGTTCCCCTCTAATTTTCCCACCAACTCTTTGGCGAGAACATGTCTTTGCTAGAAGGGTTTTTTTTTTTTTTTTTTTTTTTTTTTCGAATATTGACTAGTGTTTAATATACATTTAGTGATTATGTAACTAACCTGTTGAGGTCACTTGGCTTTTGGCAAGGACACATCCTTGCCAAAGCCTTTGTCCAAACTGTTGACCAGCGAATGATGGTAGCTAGCTTTGATACGTCTACGATAGAACTTTATAAATCACGTTTAATGATCGAACTTTATAAATCACTACTCTTAGGAAAAACTTGGTTTTATTTGGTCCGTCCGCTATCCAAAGTTACGGAGGTAACTTCTATACCTTGGTTATAGTGGATGATTACTCTAGGTATACATGGACTAAACTTTTAAAGAATAAAACTAAAACGTTTAACCACTTAGAAATCCTAAGTAGAAAAATCCAAAGACAACTAGGAATTCCTATTGTGTCGATCCGAACGGATCAGGGTCGGAAATTTGATAATGAAGTGCAATTCAGAGCCTTTTATGATGCTAATGGTATTACCCATAATTTCTCTGCTCCTCGCACTCCACAATCAAATGGGGTAGTTGAAAGGAAAAATCGAACCCTACAAGAAATGAGTCGCACCATGATTAATGAGCAATATATTCCTCAAACATTTTTGTGCAATGCCGTCGACTGATGAGTGTCTAAATACTCATCATTTTTGTACAATCTAAACTACAAAATCATCGAAAACACTCAAAATGCATCAAAATGATGAAAATATCACAAATCAGATATTTTATGTGTTTTAAATGCAAAATATCAAATCGGATGAAAACGATATCAAGTTTGCAAAATTGGCGCTTTAGTCCCCAAGTTTTAAAAGTTGTCAAATCTAGTCCACGGAATCCAAAAATGTGGAATTTTATCATTCAAGGTCCCTGAAATATTCTAAGTTGTTAAAATTGGTCCTTGAATGATTCTTTGGTCAAATAAGCGAAAAAGGTCCCTAAAGTTTGAAAAATTGCAAAATTGGTCCTTGGATATTTTAAATGGAATTTTATGCAAAAGGGTCCTTGTTCTATCAAAGTTTGTCAAGTTTGGTCCTTTTGATATCTTTGGAAAAGTGTCAAGTTCGGTCCTCAAAGTTTGGTGGAATTACAATTTTAGTCCTTGTGTTGTTAAAAGCAACCAAGCGGACCCCTTGTATTTTGAGCCCAACCAAAACAAATAGAACCCCGCCAATACCACTTGACCCCCATTGTGAACCCCTTTAATATACCCAACGGTCGAATAAGTCGAACCCACGTTCTTGTTCATCCTCCTCACGACACGCAAACCGAAACGAGTTGTTTCCATGATTTGCTCCATCCCCCCTCCTTACCTTGTCCCCCTCCACCTTCACTAACACCCAAAGATCTTTAATTGATTCAAACCACCCCATTAATATCTCAAACCTGCTAAAAGACTTTTGGCGCCAAATCTACACTTGGACGGATATGATGAGTTGGATGATTTCAATGGCTCAGATGAGGTGGGATACAATCAGAGGTCGACATAGAGTCCAAAAAGTCTATAAAGAGGAGGAGGGAAGCATTGTATCAAGATATCTAGCATAATTTAGTTTACTTAATGTCGTTTTAGCTTATTTTTAAATTTAGTGTATGTTTTAGCTTATTAAACTCGTATTTCAAGTTTTATTACATAATTAAGCTTTTGTGAAACATCAATTCGATATCAAGTTATATTTCGATTATGCAAATTTTCCTTATTTTGAAAATCTCATGAATGATCAAATATTGTTTGTAGATGTTCTTATGGATGAATAAGCCACATAAGCTCCTACATAGCTTATAAAAGCTATTAGATACCTTAAAATTCGGTTTAGAATCAAAAGGAAAAATCACCAAAAATACCAAATAATTAGTTGAAAATCAAAAATCCATGGAAATGGTGTTCACAATTGGGCGAGGTGAATTTTGGATGGCCTTGGGTTAGTGGCTTAGTGGTAAGCCTATAGGAGTGATCTTGGCCTTTGGTTCTCGGTTTTGATTGGATAGCTATTTGTAAGCACTTTGATCCATTTGGCATTTCTTGTACAAGTGTTCATTAGCTTGAATTTACGGTTCTTTATGTTCATTAGTTATAGTTAAGTGTATTTAAAATTAAAATCAGTTGGTTGTTCTTTTAAATTTGTAGTTTATAAAATCTTATTTTGACAAGTAAAATAGCATCATCATCATTCTTATGTTTCATGTTGTTAGTTACATTGGTTCATGTTTATTTAGTCTTATTTAATGATATTATAAGGTCTGTAATCATTTTCATGGTTTTAATCTGAGTTTTGCTTTGAAAATCACCATAACAGTCATTTAAAAGGGTGTTTGGATTTGCTTGTTTAAACTGTAACAGGTCTTGTTTGTGTTGTTTGTTTGTGCTTGTTACGTGTCACATACACACTTAATAACTCATATAAACAAGAAAACCGGTGGTCATTTAGTGAAATAGTCAAAATCACCTTTGATCACACTAGATAGTTCAACGTTAGGATTTTTGAATAACAACTCTCATCAAAGTAGCTTAGAATCAGTTAACCTAGCTTAAATCAGTCTTAATATAGCTTATTACAACATATTCAGTAAGTAGTATTGATCACAAGTTCATATAAGTCAACTTCTTTGGTTTTTATAAAAAGTCAAATTTTTCAATTTGATCGTTTTTTATTAAAACAGATATTTTTAGTGTGTGTTTAATATTAAGATTTAGGATATAAGCTCTTGGAATATCAAAGTTCAGTTGCTAAACTTAATTAGAAAAATATTAGTTTACTTTTAATCGACTTATTAAGTGCTTTTGTCCAACTTCTTTTGAGTACTGTTTGAAAATGGTGCCACATGCACGATGTGAGTGGTCCAATTTGATAAGCTCACAAATAGCTTATTAGTTGGCCTCAGCTTGTGATCCTTGGTTCTTTGGAAAGCCAACCAAGCCATCTAGAGGTGCCAAGCTTAAGTTTTTATTTTGAAGCTTGTTTGGTAGGGCTGCAATAAGCCTCAACCTTGTCCCATTTCTGTGTTGATCATAAGTGCTTATTATCTTTTTAGTAGCTTATCAGTATGCTTGTTTGTGTCTTTTAGCTTAATTTGAGTAGTACTAGCTTATTTACATCTTATTTGAGCTTTTGTTTCAGCTTGTGAGCTTGTTTGAGCTTATTTCTCCAAAATAAGCTCATAAGCAAATCTGTTAAGCTCATAAGCCCACAAACTGCTTATTTTTTATTTGTAAAATTTTTGTCTTTGTAAAAGTTTCATATTTTAAGTAGTTAAGTAGTTTTCAAAAGAAAATCCACAAAAACATCAATTTAAATATAGTGATAGCATTTATTTAATAGAATTAAGCTTTTGATTTTCTTTTTAGCTTATTATTAAGCAAATCTAGTTTTTATATTTTCTTAGTTTTCGTCACCTTAAGTTATTTTTAGAAAAAGTTTCATAATTTTCCTAATCATTTAGTATTTATTAGAATATTTAATAGTTAAAAGTATTAAATAATTAGTAATAAATAATTAAAAAGCATAAAAAATATCTTTTCAGTTTTAAAATTAGTTTTATCATATTCTAGATTTTTCTAAGTTAAAGTTTTATTTTTCCAGGTTTATTTTATATTTTCTAGTATTTAAGTGTATTTTAAATAATAATTAATTAATAATAAATATATAAAAAGTGTAAAAAATATATTTTTAGTTTTAAAATTAGTTTTATCATATTTTAGATTTTTCTAAGTCTTAATTTTATTTTTCTAGCCTTATTTCATATTTTCTTTTATTTTAGAGTATTATTAAATAGTTTAAAATAGTTTTTAATTAATAATAATTAAATAAATAATTATAAAAATAATTTTCTTTTATTTTAGGATTCCAAAATGTCATTTTCATATTTTTAGGTCTTTTATTTCTTAGATCTCATTTTTAATTTTGTGCGTTTACATAGTTTTTAAGCGTCGTTTTACGTTGTTTTATCGATTGTTGTGCTTATCAATTACGTGTCCAAATACATTCCAATCAATCGGTGGTGTAATAATTCATCAAAACCTTTATGATCACTATCCTTAGTGATCATTCTATCATCGATCAAGTGTTTATACACCATTGAGTCTCAGTGGGACTTAACGACCGGAATTCATTATATTCTCGGATCTTCATTGCAATTGGTTCCGGTGTTTTAAGTTTATTACGGTTGGCCATTCACAAGTGGTCACTTGTGTGATTAAACTTATTGTTTTCAACCAATCAAATTTTGGCGCCATTGCGGGAGAGCTTTAGCGTGTGTTAAACCTTTTCGGACCCATTCTTGCACATTTACCATCTTTTGTAAAAGTTTTTCGTAAAGTTATCAAAATCTCAAAAAAGTTCATTAACACTTTTCCTAAAGTGTTAACAAAAAAAATATATATAAAACAACAAAACAATCAGAACGTTTTCTACCTTGTATTTTCTTTGAGGTGATTCTTAAAGAGATACGATTTGGTTAAACGAGACGATACCAAAAATATTGTCCAAAAGTTTTTAAACCCATCGGCACAAATCTTAACCTCGTCTTTTCGGTGGTACTTAATATATACATAAAATCAACCACCGCAAATCAAGGCGGTACACCTACTAGCGGGGTGTGACCATAATAAGTTCCCGAACATCGATTTAAAACTTGCCTTTGTGTCCTTGTGATTTGGTGTACCTTTTCAAAGCCATTTCATTTGTGATTATTGGTTAAGTTCACTTGTCGCTTTGCCTCGCATTTGTTTTGAAAATTGATTTTTATACTTAGTGCATGCGCACTCGTTCTTCCAGTTCTACAAGTCCACTTTACGAGCTTGCAAATATTCCTCGTGAGCGTAGAGGGCGTTACGCTCCTTCACCGTGATCGAGGCGTCTACCACCACCACCACACTGTCGTAATGGCGGAAGATAAGCCCATGAATGAGCTTCTCCAAGCACCCATCGAGGGTTACGGAGATGCTATTGTTGTCCCGCCATCGTGGGCGATACTTTGAGCTCAAACCGGGTTGCTTAACTGTAACCCAAAGCCAATTCTATGGTTTTGGCGGGATGATCCTCATGCACACATTCGATGGTTTAACAAGATTGCATCTACCATCAAGTACAAGAATGTCCCACATGAAGCTATCAAACTTCTTGTTCCATTTTCTCTAGAGGACAAGCCCGGAATTGGCTTGAGAAACAACCCTCCTTCCATTGAGACATGGGAAGATCTAGTCACCAAGTTCGTTAACGAGTTCTATCCTCCATCCCGAACTATAAGTCTTAATAATGAGATAATGAAATTTTCTCGAGATTTGATGAATCATTCGGGAGGCATGGGATCGTTACAAAGAGTTGCTTCGCAGTGTCCGCATCATGGTTTTACCGAGTTAATGCAAATGGATACTTTCTACAATGGTGCGAACCGGACCAATCAAGACTCTTTAAATGCCTCCGGAGGTAATTTCTGAGCAAGACCACCAAAGAAGCCTTGCAAATCATTGAGAACAAGTCTCGGTCCGCCCTTTCCGAGCAAAGACATATCGGTCTAATCTTTGGACCTTCTTCATCTCTCAGTGAGTACATCTAGCACCGATGCTAAGATTGACAAACTCACGGATATTGTTCGAGCTTTGGTTCTTGCTAACTAAAAGAAAGTGACCTTCACACGAACACCAACACATGGTGAAGTGAAGAAAGTCGAGTTGTGTTACTTGTGGTGGCCCTCATGCATACTACAATGTCACCACCGATGGTAGTCCATTTGAAGCCAATGCTCTAGCCGGTGCTTCACATCGGGGAGGTAATCAATACCGTCCTCAAAATGAACCACACTACCGTGCTAACACTAATCGGGCACCACCGGTTTTAACCGAATCATAACATGCAAAACCGAATCGAAACCAACCTAGAATGAACCAAGGTTACCAAAACCAAGGTAATTTCTATCCTGCGCCAAATCAAGGTTTCCAACATCAAGGAACCTTAATCAAAACAATTTCAATCGAGGGAATCAATTTCATGGAATATGAATCCTAATCAAGGAAATTTTCAAAATCAAGGCCCTAATCCTAACATTAGAGGCCGAATTTTCCTAATCCACCTCCGCCATTGTTCCAACCGGACCATCATCGATGAGTTGTTGAAGCAATTCATGAAATCCCAAGATGAAATGAATAGGTTGTTGGTCGGTCAGTTGTCGATCTTAAGAAGTCTTTAAATGATCAACCCTCGGGCTTAGGAAAACTTCCGAGCAACACGATCGCTAACCCGAGGGCGATGCAAAGCGATCACAACCGAGTGGTGTTTCATATGATGGACCCGCTATTCCTACTACCTCTTCTTCTTCTCTCCCAAAGGTAGTAGAAAGTGAACCTAAGACACACAATGGACCTACGACTCCAATGCCTCCTCCACTAGGAGAAATGAGTCAAGTTACCAAGGATACAACGTGAATGTCAGTCTTCTCATTTCTAAAATCGAGGCTTTCAAAGAGAAACCGATTTCATCTCCTATCCCCATTAAGGGTAGTGACATGCTTTCCGATGATTCTATTCCGGAAATGAAAGCCTCCTGTTTTGATACTATGGGAGAGAAGATTAGTGGCGATACCACTTTTCATTCTCATAATTCTCTCCCGATTATGAATCATGTACATTGGAGGAGTTCATCGGTGAACCCACTCTTATCAATTCGAATATGATTCATTCACCTTCATGGAGTTCTCGGATGAACTCACTCATATCATATCTCCGCGGAGTATGATAACTTACTACTGATCTAGACACACCGAGATATGTCTAGACCAATTAAGCTTAGCGAGGAGATTCATGAAACTATGAATTCTCCTATTGAGGATGAAGAGTTAGTCATGATTGCTATCATGATTTTCTTTCTTTCTTCATATATTACATCACTTCTCTCTTCTTCACTCCTTCGGGAATGAAGACATTATCTTTGATCCCGGCATTTTCATGTACCATTATCTTAAGCCGGTTCTATGTATATCTCATCGGTGTGGAACTTTCACGTACTTCAATGTTTATCCAAACATTTTGAATGAAAGTCCGATGGAGATTGTTTCTTCCACTTTGCTTCCCATGAACCAATGAATACGGGTCGAGTCAAGCTAGCGACTGGAAATCAAAACAAGAGCACTCACCATATGGGTTTTCACCCATATTTCGACTTCTTACCCCTTTCTACCACCTAAGTGTGGGGTGATGCCCACATGTTATATAGATATATATTCCAAAAAAAAAATAAAAAAAAAAAAAAAAAATAAAAATCTTTCTAAATAATGGCCGTAATATTTCCCTTTACGTTCTTTGTTTCGGCATAACCACGGTACTTTGAATATTGAGGGCAATATTCATTTCTAAGTGGGGGAATTCTCACGAATTTTATCATATAATTATGCCAATTCCCGTTTTGGCCAAATTTTTTTTTTTTTTTTCGAGTAAGTGTTTTACACTTTCTCATTTAGTTATCGATCCGCCATGTACGTAAGACAAAAGGATTGGCTAATCCAGAGCAAACGGCTCTTGGTAAAGATATCTCAAATCCGTTTATATGGCTTGCAATTTGCCCAAAATTGTATGGTATTCAAATCACCATATCCTAAAAGTAAAGAGTTGGCTAGCCCAAGATTATGGCTTGTGGTAAAGGCGTGGAAAATCCATAATTGGTAATCACTCACCAAAGATAATATTGATAATTTATCTAAGAGTTGGCTAGTCCGTAAGGGTGCGGCTTCGGTAAAGACAAAATCAAACCGTTGAAAGTGGTGGTTTGCTCAAAATCACATGGTTATCGAGTACCATGGTTCTTACTTGAACTGAAACATTTGGCTACTCGAAGTAATGACTTTTGGTAAAGAGTTTAAAATCCATTATGTTTTCTCAAATCATTGCTAGGGACTAGCAATATCTCGATGTGGGGATTGATGAGTGTCTAAATACTCATCATTTTGTACAAAATAAACGCAAAATCATCCGAAACACTCGAAACACATCAAAATGATCAAAATATCACAAATCGAGTTTTATGTGTTTTAAATGCAAAATATCAAAATCGGATGAAAACATATCAAATTTGCAAAAATTGCGGTTTAGTCCCCAAGTTTCAAAAGTTGTCAAAAACAGTCCCTGAGCACATAATTTCAAAAGTAAAGTCACCAAAGGTCCTTTTAAAATCAAAAGTTGTCAAATTTAGTCCTTTGGTGAAAAATGTAAAAAGTTTGAGAAAATTGCAAAAATGGTCCTCCAAGTTTGAAAATTGGCAAAATTAGCCCCTGGAAAATTGCAAAATGGCAATTTTGGTCCCTATACTTTTGAAGTTTGTCATTTTCAACCCTTGGAACAAGTTTGATGAATTGGCAGTTCTGGTCCCTGGAATTTCAGGAAGTACACATTTAGTCCTTGTTATTTTAAACCCTTTCAAACCATTTTGATCCTTGAACCTGTTTTGGACCCCTGTCAAAATTGCATTTTGACCCCCCTTTTAATACACTGCCCAAGTCAAACAGTGTTTGACTAACACCCCTTGGCGCCAAAACCTTATCCCTCCCACTTGAGCCCTGCAACTCCTGCTACACTCAACCTCCCATCCCCTTATCACCAATCCTGTCCCCCCTCCTCCACTACATCCAAAATCATTAATCCTTCACCCTTACCCACACTCAATCCTTTACAACTGTCAAATGAGCAATTCCCGCCAAAATGACAATTTGGCCAAAAGTCACAAAAAGTCATCCTAAGGGTCAGAAAAGAAGTGGGATTATCTCAAGACATGAGAGAGAAGACTTTGGGTATAAAAGGAGGAAGAAAGAAGGAAGCAAAAGTTAGTTAGTTTTTTATAATTTTCCCAATGTCGTTTTTTTTAGTTTATGTTTTAAATTAAAGCAAATGTTGAAATTGTAGTTTTATTGTATCAGAATTAAGCTGAGACTTCAGTGTAATGTGTTTTTGCAAATCAATTCAACCTTTTATATAAATTGCAAGTTTCTAGTTGACTGTTGAAAGTTTCAATCTCCTAGTCTTATGTACAAGCTTTTGTTAAGCTTATTTTTAAGCTCAAACAGGTGTATGTGAGTGTATTACAACTTTGGATAAGCTTTCATTTAAGTTTTTAGCAAATTTGAACTTTGGTCAAATAAAGTCAAACAAAGTCAGTTTGGTTATGGAAGTGGATATTGGGATGATGCGACTTGGAATTGGGATTGAATAGATTAGCATAGAGTAGTTATGTGTTTGTTTTAGCCTCGCAAATAGTCGGAAACACAGAGTGCCTTTTTCATGTTTAAATTTCAAGTCATTTGTGTTCTATGCTTTATCTTGTTTCGTGATCACCACTAATTTTAACATGTTTAAATAGTTGTAATTAGTTCATTGTAACCTAATTTGATCAGTAGCTCTGCCTGGTTCAATGTTTTTATCAGTTTTAGTTTGTGCTTCAGTTTTAAAGGGTGTTTGGATCTAGGGCTTAATCTGTCTCATAGGTCTACTGAGTGTTCAATATTTGTTGGTTCAAGTCTCTTTAGCTCTAAGTAACTCACTTGAGTCAATAAAAGTGACCCTGCAACCTTCAAAGTCAAGATTACATAAATCTGTCTTGTTATGCTCTACTGTTGTGACAGTATATGATCAAACTCTCATATTGTGTTCAAAAATCAATTACAATGCTTTCAAGATACTTTTTACATCACATATCATCAATCTCGTGGTAAAATGGAATCCAAAGTTGAGAAAAGTCAAACTTTCATCTTTGTTCCAAAAGTCAAAACACGAAAAAGTGGTTTTGCGGATCTTGTAGCTGATCCACAGGATTCATTAAAGCTTTTGAGGCTCTGAATTTTTGTTTACAAGTAGTTTAATAGGTGGTATTTAAGACCTTTTATCTGGTTTTAGCTTTTGTTTGCTGAATAAGCTTCTGCAAAAGCTCAAAGTGAGCCTCAAGTGCCCTGCACCACTGTAACAGTTGGTGGTGAGCTTTTTCTCAGTTTTTGTGCAAGGTGCACAGAGCTCATAAGAGCTCATCATAGCTTGATTTTTGGTACAAATACTCTCAACCAGGTCTATAACAGGTTCCATTTGGTATTTTTCAGTTTTAGCTTGTATTGAAGCTTGTGCATTAGCTCAAACTTGGTACCCTTTCTTGTTTTAAGCAAAATCTCAAAACATCAAATCTTTGCAATTGGGAATTCAGAGGTTATAGCTAGTTGTTACTTGATGATTTTGAGTTCCTTTAGCATATCCAAGCTTACATTTAAGTGTGGTGGTTATTAGGTAGCTTTTGGCTTATTGGAAGTCTTATTTTAAGCTCATTCCACATCAGTTCTTAAATCCTCCAAACAAGCTCCTGTTTTTCCATTTTTCATAGCTCCCTAATATTATTTTAAGCATTTCCTGAATTTTTCAGATTTTTCCTAGCTTGTTTGGTATTTTTCTGCATTTTATTTAGTTTTTAAGTACTTTTAAATAGCATTTAATACATATAATTAAGAAAAGCTTCAAAAAAATAATTTTTCAATTTTCTTAAGTTTAGATAAATATAAAAAGACAAAAAAGTATTTTTCTAGATTTTTCTTAGTTAAATTTGTATTTTCTAGCATTTTAATTAGTTTTAAATAGTTTTAAATTAATAATAAATATATAAAAAGTATAAAAATATCTTTTCAGTTTTAAAATTAGTTTTATCATATTTTAGATTTTTCTAAGTTTTAATTTTATTTTTCTAGTCTTATTTCATATTTTCTTTTTTTTAGAGTATTATTTAATAGTTAAAATTAGTTTTTAATTAATAATAATTAATTAAATAGTTATAAAATCATTTTCTTTTCTAAAAGTTTCTTTTATCATTAGGTTTGTAAAATGTATTTTTCATATTTTTAGGACTTTTATTTCTTAGATTTCACTTTTTATTTTGTACGTTTACGTATTTTTATTTTAAACGTAAGTTTTTAGTTTTAATTTTTAAACGTTCATCACTTTAAATATAGTGATAGCGTTTATTTAATAGGTTTTATTTTTTAATTTCCTTTCATTTGCATTTTAGCCGTTGTATTTGTTTGATATTTCTGTAGTTATAATCACCAATTTAAAATCCTTTTCCCGTTCAAACTCCTCGATCACTAAACGTTTGATAATCCATTGCACAACTCGCTGGGACATAACGACCCGGGGGAGACCCTATACTCCTCTGATCCTCATTGATTTCGTGCTTGAGCTGTTTTAAGTTTTCTTACGCTTGCGTGAGAGAACTTGACGGTTTTGCGCGCATCACAACGGACAAGGTGCATTTTTCAAGCCCACGAAGTACCGCACACGTCCCACCTTCGGTAGTCCAACCTCAAGTTGTCCGAAACCCAAATCCAATCCGAGAGTTGTTTTGAACCTCTAGTAGCTCTGTTGAAAACCGAATCCAAATCTTCTATACCTTACCCATCACGTTTGAATGAGCAAAGCTCATGAGAAAGCCGGTCATCAAATGGACAAATTTTTCCAAATTTTCCAAGAGTTACATTTTGACATAAGCTTTGCGGATGCTATCATCTTGATGCCCAAGTTTGCATCAACTCTCAAACACATGTTAAGCAACAAGGAAAAAGCTGTTTGAGATGGCAAAACTCCTCTTAACGAGAACTCTGCGGTTATCTGAAGAAGCTTCGAAAAAGCTTGGAGATCTGGAAAATTTCTCTTACCTTGTGTATTTCCGTGAATGGTTGAATGCTTTGCCTTAGCCGATCTTGGTGCAAGCATCAATCGATGCCTTATTCGATATGGAAGAAACTTTCTCTTCGAACTTACTCTACATGCATGACTCTCGAGCTTGCGGATCGTTCCATATCCCGTCCTCTTGGCATTCTTGAGGGCGTATTTGTCAATAGGAAAGTTTCATTTCGGTGACTTCGTGGTTGTTGATTTTGATGCCGATCATCGGGTTCCTCTCATTGTTGGTCGAGGATTCACGAGAACGGGCCGTGCTCTCATTGATGTATTTGAGCAAGAAATCACATTACGTGTTGGTAATGAAGTCGCCACCTTTAACCTTGATCAAACTTTGAGGTACTCCGCAAACTATGATTACGAATCGGTTAACCGAATAGATATCATTGATGTTGCTTCAAGAGTACTCTCAAGAAGTTCTTGGTTATTCTCATAATTACGTGGTGGGATCCCACCATCCTCTCAACCTATCATAGCCAATTCTACTCCTTCTATCACTCCGTTTGAGGGAAGAGACTTCATCTTGGAAGAGATTGAAGCATACTTGGCTAGTGATTACATTCCATGGAAATTGATCATGCTCCAATTGACATTGAGGGGACATACTTATTGAGAAGTTGCTTAATGATGATCCATCATCAACCCTCACACTAGTGATTCAATTCGATAAGATTAATCAAAATGAGATTAATCGGAGGAGATATTCTTCTTGAGAAATTGTTGACTCATGACATACGCTCCTCTCCCTCCCGTCAAGATTCATAACAAGGAAGTCAAGTCGGTTGAGAAATCAAGAATTTCCGAGGTTGAACTTAAGGACTTACCACCTCATCTCGAGTATGCATTTCTTGAGGGTGATGATAAATTACTGTCATTATTGCTCGAGATTTGAGTAAAGATGAAAGATCGCTCTCATAAAAGTCTTGAAGTCACACAAGCAAGCAATTGCTTGGAAACTCTCCGACATTAAGGGTATCAACCACGAGTTTTGTACTCACAAAATCTTGATGGAGGATGACTTCAAGCCGCTAGATTCAACATCGAGAGAAGGTGAATCCAAAAATCCATGATGTTATCAAGCAGGAGGTTATCAAACTTCTTGATGCGAGGATTGATTTACCCGATCTCGAGATAGTCCTTGGGTTAGCCCAATTCATTGTGTTCTAAAAATGGTGGCATAACTGTTGTCACAATGAAGAAAACGAGTTAATTCCAACTCGATTGGTAACAGGATGGCGTGTTTGCATTGACTATCGTAAGTTGAATGACGCCACCCGTAAAGACCATTTTCCTATACCCTTCATGGACCAAATGCTTGAGAGATTAGCAGGAAACGAATACTATTGTTTCCTTGATGGTTTCTCGGGGTACTTTCAGATTCCCATTGATCCAAAGGATCAAG
Organism: Chrysanthemum lavandulifolium; assembly: GCA_022545495.1. Taxonomy (NCBI): domain Eukaryota; kingdom Viridiplantae; phylum Streptophyta; class Magnoliopsida; order Asterales; family Asteraceae; genus Chrysanthemum; species Chrysanthemum lavandulifolium. Next base: position 143,920,529 of record CM040240.1, read on the forward strand.
AAAAGACCACATTCACCTGCCCATACGGAACTTTTGCCTACAGACGTATGCCTTTTGGCTTATGTAATGCTCCTGGCACGTTCCAACGATGTATGATGGCGATTTTCCACGACATGATCGGAAACAATGGAGGTGTTTATGGATGACTTCTCGGTCATTGGGGATTCTTTTCAAACATGTCTCTCCATTTAGAAAAAATGCTTCAAAGGTGTGAAGACACCAATCTTTGTCTAAATTGGGAGAAGAGCCACTTTATGGTCAAAGAAGGCATAGTCCTTGGCCATAAGATTTCCAAAAATGGGATTGAGGTCGATAGAGCAAAAGTCGATGTTATTGCTAAACTACCTCATCCTACTACCGTCAAAGGTATTAGGAGTTTTTTAGGTCATGCCGGTTTCTATCGTAGATTCATACAAGATTTTTCTAAAATTGCCCGGCCTATGACTCATCTTCTTGAAAAGGATGCTCCTTTTATCTTCTCACCCGAGTGCATCATAGCTTTTGAAACATTAAAGAAAAAGCTTACTGAAGCACCCATTCTCGTTGCTCCCGACTGGGACTTGCCTTTTGAGCTCATGTGCGATGCAAGTGATTTTGCTATCGGTGCAGTCTTAGGGCAACGTAGAGCTAAGCATTTTCGGCCTATCCACTACGCAAGTAAGACTATGGTGAAGCTCAAACTCATTACACCACCACGGAAAAAGAGCTATTAGCCGTGGTGTATGCATTTGAGAAGTTTCGCCATACTTAATCTTAACCAAATGTGTAGTGTATACGGATCACTCGGCTCTCAAATATCTCTTTGCAAAACAAGATGCAAAGCCGAGATTGCTCTGTTGGATTCTCCTCTGCAAGAATTTGATATCATCATACGTGATAAAAAGGAGGCGAGAATCTAGTCTGCGATCATCTGTCTGATTAGAAAACCCTCACCAAGATGTTTTCGAGAAAAGGAAATAAATGAAACATTTCCTCTCGAGACACTCAATGCGGTTTCTTTTCGTGGAAATTCTCGCCCCATGGTTTGCGACTTCGAAATTACCATGCGGGTAACTTCATTGTGAAAGGGATGTCGACCCAACGAAGAACAAATTCTTCAAAGATGTTAAACATTACTACGGGACGACCCTACTTATTCAAAATCATGCGGATCAAGTCATCCGACGGTGTGTTTATGGACAAGCTCTTGACATTCTCAAAGCTTGCCATCTTTGGACCCACGGGGCCATCATAGTCCAAACTACACCGCCAAAAGGTGTTTGATTCCGGGTTTTATTGGCCCACTATCTATAAGGATGCCCATGATTTTGTCAAAACACAGACGGCTTGTCAACGTCATGGAAATATCTCTCAAAGAAATGAAATGCCGCAAAATGCCATTCAAGTGTGTGAGATATTTGACATCCGGGTATTGACTTTATGGGGCCATTTCCATCTTCTAGAGGAAACAAATACATACTCGTGGTCGTTGACTATTTGTCAAAATGGGTTGAAGCAAAGCTTTACCTACCAATGATGCCCGAGTTGTTGTGAAGTTTTGAAATCTCTTTTGCCGAGTTTGGAACTCAGGGCGATGTCGGTGATCGTGGTACACATTTACGCAATGACCAATTTTATCGTGTCATGCAAAAGTATGGTGTTACCCACCGTCTCTCTCGCATACCACCCCAAACAAGTGGGCGGTGGAAGTTTCCAACCGTGGTATTAAAAGAATTCTTGAAAGGACGATGGCGAAAATCGTGCATCCGGTCGGATAAAGCGGATGATGCACTCACGGGCCTTCCGTCTGACTTACAAAACACCCATCGGTGTACTCCATACAAGCTAGTGTACGGAAGGCATGTCATCTTCCGATTGAGTTAGAGCACAAGGCATCTTGGGCCTTAAAGCATGCAAATTCGATATTCAGACGGTGGTGATCACGAGAATAGTTCAAATGAATGAATTAAATGAACTCCGTGATCAAGCATACGAAACTCTTTGATCTACAAACAAAAGACAAAGAAGATTCATGACTCTAAAATCAAGAACCGCGTTTTCAACGTTGGTGATCGAGTCCTTCTTTTCAATTCAAGATTGAAGATTTTCTCGGAAAGCTTAAGTCCCGTTAGTGCGGTCCATTCACCATTGCTAAGGTTTATCCTTATGGTACCATTGAGTTATTTCAACTGATGGTCCAAATTTTAAAGTGAATGGTCATCGATTAAAGCACTACTTTGGAGAGGACATTCCTCTGTGGTTGTCCGGTTTACAAACTTTCCCCATGAACCAATGAATGCGGGATCGAGTCAAGCTAATGACTCGGAATCAAAAACATTAGCACACCATATGGGTTTTCACCCATATTTACATCTTCTTTCTCTGTTCTACCACCCTAGTGTGGGGAGTTGCTTGATGTTGTATATAAAATCTTTTCAAAAAAAAAAAAAAAAAGCTTTTAAATAATGGCCGTAATATTTCCTTTTATGTTCTATGTTTCGGCATAACCGCAGGTACTTTGAATATTGAGGCAATATTCATTTCTAAGTGTGGGGAATTCTCACTAATTTTATGTATTATCCACCCATTCCCGTTTTGGCCAAAATTTTTTTTGGAGTAAGTGTTTTCACTTACTCATCGGATGGTAATCGATCCGCCATGTCTAATAAACAAAAGGATTGGCTAATCCAGAGCAAACGGCTCTTGGTAAAGATATATCATATCCGTTGACGACTTGCAATTTGCCCAAAATTGTATGGTGTTCAACTCGCCATATCTGAAAAGTGAAGAGTTGGCTAGCCCGCAAGTTTATGGCTTGTGGTAAAGCGATGGAAAAACCATAATTGGTATTGACTCACCAAAGATAATTACGATAATTTATCTAAGAGTTGGCTAGTCCAGAGCAAGCGGCTTGGTAAAGACAAATCAAATCCGTTTCATACTTATGATTTGCTCAAAATCATTTGGTTATCATTGTACCAAGGTTCTTACTTGAATCAAAACAATTGGCTACTCCGAGTGATGGCTTTTGGTAAAGAGTTTTAAAATCCATTAAAGTTCAAATCATTGCTAGGGACTAGCAATATCTTAGTAATGGGAGATTGATGAGTGTCTAAATACTCATCATTTTTGTACAATCTAAACTACAAAATCATCCGAAAACACTCAAAATGCATCAAAATGATGAAAATATCACAAATCGTGTTTTATGTGTTTTAAATGCAAAATATCAAAATCGGATGAAAAAGCGATCAAGTTTGCAAAATTGGCAATTTTAGTCCCCAAGTTTTAAAAGTTGTCAAATCTAGTCCTTGGAATCCAAAAATGTGGAATTTTATCATTCAAAGTCCCTGAAATATTCTAAGTTGTTAAAATTGGTCCTTGAAGGATTCTTTGGTCAAATGGCAGAAAAGGTCCCTCAAGTTTGAAAAATTGCAAAATTGGTCCTTGGATATTTTAAAATGGAATTTTATGCAAAAAGGGTCCTTGTTCTATCAAAGTTTGTCAAGTTTGGTCCTTTTGATATCTTTGGAAAAGTGTCAAGTTCAGTCCTCAAAGTTTGGTGGAATTACAATTTTAGTCCTTGTGTTGTTAAGCTTAACCAAACGGACACCCTTGTATTTTGAGCCCAACCAAAACAAATAGAACCCCTGCCAATACCACTTGACCCCCCCCCCCATTGTGAACCCCCCTTAATATACCCAACGGTCAAATAAGTCAAACCCAGCGTTTCGCTCATCCTCCTCACGAAAGCGCCAAACCGAAACCGAGTTTTCCATGATTTGCTCCATCCCCTCCTTACCTTGTCCCCTCCACCTTCACTAACACCCAAAGATCTTTAATTGATTCAAACCACCCATTAATATCTCAAACACTGCTAAAAGACTTTTGGCGCCAAATCTACACTTGGACGGATATGATGAGTTGGATGATTTCAATGGCTCAGATGAGGTGGGATACAATCAGAGGTCGACATAGAGTCCAAAAAGTCTATAAAGAGGAGGAGGGAAGCATTGTATCAAGATATCTAGCATAATTTAGTTTACTTAATGTCGTTTTAGCTTATTTTTAAATTTAGTGTATGTTTTAGCTTATTAAACTCTGTATTTCAAGTTTTTATTACATAATTAAGCTTTTGTGAAACATCAATTCCAGTATCAAGTTATATTTCAGATTATGCAAATTTTCCTTATTTTGAAAATCTCATGAATGATCAAATATTGTTTGTAGATGTTCTTATGGACTGAATAAGCCACATAAGCTCCTACATAGCTTATAAAAGCTATTAGATACCTTAAAATTCGGTTTAGAATCAAAAGGAAAAATCACCAAAAATACCAAATAATTAGTTGAAAAATCAAAAATCCCATGGAAATGGTGTTCACAGCTGGAGCAGGGTGAATTTTGGATGGCCTTGGGTTAGTGGCTTAGTGGTAAGCCTATAGGAGTGATCTTGGCCTTTGGTTCTCAGTTTTCAGTTGGATAGCTATTTGTAAGCACTTTGATCCATTTTGGCATTTTACTGTACAAGTGTTCATTAGCTTGAATTTCTAGTTCTTTATGTTCATTAGTTATAGTTAAGTGTATTTAAGAATTAAAATCAGTTGGTTGTTCTTTTAAATTTGTAGTTTATAAAAATCTTATTTTGACAGTAAAAATAGCATCATCATCATTCTTATGTTTCATGTTGTTAGTTCTGTTGGTTCATGTTTATTTAGTCTTATTTAATGATATTATAAGGTCTGTAATCATTTTCATGGTTTTAATCTGAGTTTTGCTTTGAAAATCACCATAACAGTCATTTAAAAGGGTGTTTGGATTTGCTTGTTTAAACTGTATATGTGTCTTGTTTGTGTTGTTTGTTTGTGCTTGTTCTGTGTCACATACACACTTAATAACTCATATAAACAAGAAAACCAATGGTCATTTAGTGAAATAGTCAAAATCACCTTTGATCACACCTAGATAGTTCACTGTTAGGATTTTTGAATAACAAATCTCATCAAAGTAGCTTAGAATCTGTTAACCTAGCTTAAATCAGTCTTAATATAGCTTATTACAACATATTCAGTAAGTAGTATTGATCACAAGTTCATATAAGTCAACTTCTTTGGTTTTTATAAAAAGTCAAAATTTTCAATTTGGTCGTTTTTTATTAAAACAGATATTTTTAGTGTGTGTTTAATATTAAGATTTAGGATATAAGCTCTTGGAATATCAAAGTTCGGTTGCTAAACTTAATTAGAAAATATTAGTTTACTTTTAATCGACTTATTAAGTGCTTTTGTCCAACTTCTTTTGAGTACTTGTTTGAAAATGGTGCCACATGCACGAGTGAGTGGTCCAATTTGATAAGCTCACAAATAGCTTATTAGTTGGCCTCGACAGATCCTTGGTTCTTTGGAAAGCCAACCAAGCCATCTAGAGGTGCCAAGCTTAAGTTTTATTTTGAAGCTTGTTTGGTAGAGGTATGATAAGCCTCAACCTTGTCCCGTTTCGTGTTGATCATAAGTGCTTATTATCTTTTTAGTAGCTTATCAGTATGCTTGTTTGTGTCTTTTAGCTTAATTTGAGTAGTACTAGCTTATTTACATTTTATTTGAGCTTTTGTTTCAGCTTGTGAGCTTGTTTGAGCTTATTTCTCCAAAATAAGCTCATAAGCAAATCTGTTAAGCTCATAAGCTTAGCAAACTGCTTATTTTTTATTTGTAAAATTTTTGTCTTTGTAAAAGTTTCATATTTTAAGTAGTTAAGTAGTTTTCAAAAAGAAAATCCATAAAAACATCAATTTAAATATAGTGATAGCATTTATTTAATAGAATTAAGCTTTTTGATTTTTCTTTTTAGCTTATTATTAAGCAAATCTAGTTTTTATATTTTTCTTAGTTTTCTGTCACCTTAAGTTATTTTTAGAAAAAGTTTCATAATTTTCCTAATCATTTAGTATTTATTAGAATTTTAATAGTTAAAAGTATTAAATAATTAGTAATAAATAATTAAAAAGCATAAAAATATCTTTTCAGTTTTAAAATTAGTTTTATCATATTCTAGATTTTCTAAGTTAAAATTTTATTTTTCCGTGTTTATTTTATATTTTCTAGTATTTAAGTGTATTTTAAATAATAATTATTTAATAATAAATATATAAAAAGTGTAAAAATATATTTTTAGTTTTAAAATTAGTTTTATCATATTTTAGATTTTTCTAAGTCTTAATTTTATTTTTCTAGCTTTATTTCATATTTTCTTTTATTTTAGAGTATTATTAAATAGTTTAAAATAGTTTTTAATTAATAATAATTAAATAAATAATTATAAAAATAATTTTCTTTTTCTAATAATTTTCTTTTATTTTAGGATTCCAAAATGTCATTTCATATTTTTAGGTCTTTTATTTCTTAGATCTCATTTTTAATTTTGTACGTTTACGTAGTTTTTAAACGCGTCGTTTTACGTTTGTTTTATCGATTGTTGAGCTTATCAATTCGTGTCCAAATACATTCCAATCAATCAAGAGTGTAATAATTCATCAAAACCTTCTTGATCACTATCCTTAGTGATCATTCTATCATCGATCAGTGTTTATACACCATTGAGTCTCAATGGGACTTAACGACCCAGAATTCATTATATTCTCCGGATCTTCATTGCAATTGGTTCGGTGCTGTTTTAAGTTTGTTACGGTTGGCCATTCACAAGTGGTCGACTTGTGTGATTAAACTTGACTTTTTTCAAGAATCAATCATCGACACATCAACTTATATACTAAATCGAGTCTTAATTAGATCATTCTTAGGAAAAACTTCATACGAGTTGTTATGAGGCAAAAGCATTCGTTAGAACACTTTCGAGTTTGTTAATACAAATAAGCCGTAAAACGCTTTATTTATATTTTACGATCTTCTAATGTTTTGTCGATAACAAACGAAAATCATTTTAACGAAACAAATAAAATACGTAAACTGCTTTGAGCCAATAGTTTTCGACACACTACGTTTTCACATAAAACACTAAAACAAATATAAGTGATTTTATGATTTAGTAATACATATGTACAACTAGTGTTTACATATTTGGGTAAATATATACTTAAACTAGTATATACTAAAATGGGTAAAAACTAACAAATGGTATTGACTCCTAACCCATGGTTTTATCCAAACCATTTGACTAGGTACATTGAACCCATGAGATACATTGTATCTAATAAGAAACATGGATCAACCCATGACCCATGACCCATAACCAAAATACCCATGGGTAAAGAGGGCGTCCCACGGATCCCTAGCTTTACGCTAGCCGATCCTCAGGGAGGGATCCGGATCCGGAACGATAAGTTTTCTCCTCTATAAATAGTGAGCCATTTCTTCCTTTTGGCTCACCACTTTCACACATACTTTCTCCAAGTATTGTACCTCTCTAACCACCGATCCTAAGGGATCTTTCTATGTAGTTTGTCTTTTGTTTTTATGTGATTCTCTAGGTTCCTCTTAAAGGCGAGATCACCACTTCTTGAAGTCGAGCAAGCTCAAGTCCATGAGTTGTCATGCTTCGTCATCATCAAGACAATTGAGGTTCTCTTGTTGATAGTTCTTTTTTCCTCCGTAGAGATGTTGTGTTGAAGGCATTAGTGAAGGATGCCGAAAGAGTCAAGACAAAGCATTAGTGAAGGGTGCTTAACGTCCGTGTCAAAGCATTAGTGAAGAATGCTAAAGGTGTCAAGACCAATGCATTAGTGAAAGGTGCTGCGTTGTGTCAAAGGCATTAGTGAAGGATGCCTAGGAATCAAATCAAGTAGCATTAGTGAAGAATGCCTAGGTCGTATAATCGATGAGGCATCGATATACATATAAGTATTAGTTTATTTCAAGGATGGTGATATCCTTGATGGTGTTGTAACAAGGAGTGGATATCCTTGAAAGTAGGTGTTGTGTTGTGATGGGTAGTAGTTCCTCCATAGTAATGGAACTAGGTGCTTAGTCTAGTACCTAATAAAGGGTAGGCGACGTTGTGATAGGTGTGGTTCACCTTGGAGTGAAAGAACCCGGTGGTTAGCCTAGCACCGAAAAAGAGTAGCGACATTGTGAAGGCTTCTCGCCATAAGGAGATTGGTGTCGTGTGGTGTTTACGAACTCTCGAGTAGGTGACTCGGGGAGTGGAGTAGGGCAAGGAAGGTGTCCTTGTAGCCGAACCACTATAAATACTCGTGTCGTGGTTATGTGCTTCTTTCTCTTTATCTTTCATTACACGTTTATATAACTATCTATCAACGTCCAACATAAACAACCAAATAGATTGACATAATTCGATCTAAATATTTAAAAGGAAGTTTTAAATTGGTAAAATTATTCAACCCCCCTTCTAGTTTTCCACAATTGGCATCAGAGCTTCGTTACCAAGTTTCTTAGAGTATGTTATACTTTAAAAACTTGATACGATCCGTGTATGTTTGAAAATTACAAAGAAGGAAATATTTCAAAACATTTTCTTTTTCTCGTTCATGTTGGACATTGATAGATCATTCTAACATACTTGTTTCAAGAAATCTTCATGCTAGGATCTCTTCAAAACCTTCATTTCTAGTCAAAGAATAATGAAGTCAACCTTCGAGAAAGGATCCAAAAGTAAGCACAACCTACTTACTCTAAGTACAAAGGATTACTTTAAGAGCTCATGAAGTATTTTTGGTATTATGTCTTCATAAGCCAAACCAAGAAGCATAAAGGTATGTTTACTTTTTCATTAGAATGCTTACATAATTATGTTGATATCATTGTTCTTATTTGTTTAAATAAACTGCTAGTCTCGTGAAAAAGTCTCTCTTTCGTCACTTTCCCGACTTACTCATCATCGGGAATAGTATTCCTTTTGATTTCATCAAACTAACGCCGTCGTCACAAATGGATCCTTGATAATTAACTTATCAAATCACGTCGACCAAAACATTTTTTTTAAACCTTTAAACTAATTTTGTTCCGTAAGCTAGTTTGTAGCCTACTACAAAATTAAAGCCAAATGATGCGCAAGAAACCGTCAAGTTCTCTCACGCAAGCGTAAGAAACCTTAAAATGCCTTCAAGACGAAATCAATGAAGATCCGAGGAGTATAGGGTCTCCCGGTCGTTATGTCCCAAATGAGCTATGCAATGGATTATCGACGCTTTAGTGATCGAGAGATTTGAACGGAAAAGGAGATTGGAATTATGATTACTACAGGAAAAGGACATAAACTACAAGGGTTAAAATGAAAATTAAAGGAGATTAAAAAGATAAAATCTATTAAATAAACGCTATCACTATATTTAAAGTGATGAACGTTTAAAACCTAAAACTTAAAAACTTACGTTTAAATAAAAATATCGTAAACGTACAAAATAAAAAGTGAAACTTATACAATGTAAATCCTAAAAATATGAAAAATACATTTTTACAGTCCTAATGATAAAAGAAAATTATTAGAAAAATAAATTTATTTTTACAACTATTTATGTAATTATTATTAATTAAAAACTATTTTATACTATTTAATAATACTCAAAAATAAAAGAAAATATGAAATAAGACTAGAAAAATAAAATTAAGATTTAGAAAAATCTAAAATATGATAAAACTAATTTTAAAACAGAAAATATATTTTTAGACTTTTATGTATTTATTACTAATTTAAAACTATTTAAAACTAGTTAAAATGCTAGAAAATACTTTTAAACTAAGAAAATTATGGAAAAATACTTTTTATTACTTTTATATTTATCTTAACCTAAGAAAATAGAAAACATATTTTTTTAAGCTTTTTCTAATTTATTTGTATTAAAAGCTATTTAAAAAGGATTAAAAACTAATTTAAATTAAGAAAAATACCAAAACAACTTAGAAAAATCTGAAAATTTCAGGAAAAGTCTAAATTAATACTAGGAATATGAGAAAAATGGAAAAACAGGCACTTGTGTGGAGAAATATGAAACTGCTAAAACAAGTGCTTATTAATAAGCACTAAAATAAGCCAAATGGATACAATAAGCTACCAACTGTTTACCAAAGCCTTATTATGCTAAAATAACTCTAATACAACTTGAAACAACAGTTTATAACTACAGATTAGCAAGCTAGTACAGATTTGATGTATGAGTAATTTGCTCAAAACAGATTCTGAGTGCTTACTTTAAGCTTATGCAGAAGCTTCAAAATAAGCTCAATGTGAAAACTATGACTTGGAACTTGTAAAGGACCTGGGTGAGAGTACTTAAACCAAAAATCAGACAATGACAAGCTCTATTAAGCATCAGTAATCGATGCAAAACCGAGAAAATCTCGCTAGATCCGAGACGATGAAGCGAGGCAACTAGTCCTCAGTTAAGGAGCTTGTTTGGAGCTTATACCATATTTGTAAAAATTCACAAAAATGCTAATAATATAGAGAATCAGATGAAGTTTATGAGACTACAAATTTTATTGAATTTGACCCACAAATGAATCAATGAAAAATCTCCATCAGTTGGCTCAAAACTTGTTTTTCATATTTTGACTTTTTGATGAAATGATGAACTTTGACTTTTGCCAACTTTGGATCCAATTTTACCACTGATCTAGGTGTTATATGATGTTATAAACCTAATGCAAGTGAGATTGATGATTTCCAAACACAAATTAATGATTTGCAATTCCTAAAATCCACAACAGTGGCAGTAAGACAGATTCAAGTGCAAGTTTGACTAATGAACTAGCAGGCACCAACCTTGAGGCATCTATGAGCATATTAGAACTAAATATACCAAAGACAACAAGAGTTTCCCACTGTCTAAACCTTTAACAAGGTTTTGAAAACAAATCCAAACACCCCTTAAACAATTGATTTGAACTAAAAACTGAGACAGAAACTTAACTGGTTACTATGAATGATCACAATGCATTAAGCTAACCTAAATACATCTTGTTAAGCAGATATTAACTAGTAAAAACTACAAATACAGGTTATGCAAAGAAATTTTGTAAATCACTTACAAATGGTCCTAAGCCACTTTGGCTTCAGAATCGTGAACCAAGTACCACCAGCCTAACCACACCCCTATCCTAGCTTAATATCAACCCAACTCCACATCTGAATCACCCATTCACCATTTCCATTACCAATTTTTACCCTGTTTGACTTTTGTTGACCAAATGTCAAAATGAATGAGAACTTGAATGAGAGCTTGTACAAAGCTATGCTAAGCTTATTTAGGCTCAATAGAACTGAGAAACAAGTATGATGAAGCTTTTGAATGAGCTTTTGACTTTGAAAATTTCAACAGTGGACAAATAAGATCACATGTAAACATAAACTGAATTTTGTACTTGCACTGAGTTTCAATACCTTTAAATACTTAAAGTTGATACAATTTAACCAGAAAATACAAGTCTAATACTGAATTAACAACTTGACATAAAAAACGACATAAGAAAGAAATTAAAAACTAGAAGACTCTTCAACTTGCTTCCAAATGCTGTCTTTTATAACCCAATCTCATTTTCTCTCACTTCTGATTCTTTCCCATCAATCTAAACCATTGGATGGCTTGGAAATGATCTCAACCATTCAAATTGATTTTTTTGGCGCCAAATTCTTTTCTGCCCATTGGGGGTTGAGTGAGAGGGGGAATGCAATTAATGAGGTTTGGAGGCTTGTTATGGAGTGGGAAAGTGTTGAGTGATTGGAGAGGAGGAGGATGGGAAGGCGATTGCAGGAAGCGATTGATAATGGAGACTTTTATGGGCAAGTGGTTTTGACCGAATTGACCAACAAGATTAATAATGGGGGTTCACAATTCGATTGATGGGGTCCAAATGGTGCGAGGGTCCAAAATTAAGTTAAAGGTTTTAAACTTCAAGGACTTAATGTGTAAAATCGAAACTTGAGGGGCCTAAGTCGCCAATTCGTAAAAGTCATTCCAAGGGACCACAAGTGACAACTTTCAAAAGTATAAGGACCAAATCATCATTCTCCAATTTTCCAGGCCAATTTCGCCAATTTTCAAACTTGAGGACTATTTTGTAATTTTCTCAAACTTTTGATATTTTTCACCAAAGGACTAAATTTGACAACTTATAATTTAAAAGGACCTTTGGTGACTTTACTTTTGAAATTATGCGCTCAGGGGACTGCTTTTGACAACTTTTGAAACTTGGGGACTAAAACGCAATTTTGCAATTTTGATATGTTTTTCATCCGATTTTGATATTTTGCATTTAAAACACATAAAACACCGATTTGTGATATTTTGATCATTTTGATGTGTTTCGAGTGTTTCGATGATTTTGCGCTTTATTTTGTACAAAAATGATGAGTATATACACTCATCACCAAACAACCCTTTTTCTGCCTACGTGGAGCCGGATCCTCTAGTTGTACTAGCGGATCCCAAATACAAGGGATCCGGGGAACCAGATAATGTAACACGACTATACGCATTTCAAAACATCACGCACCGCTTCCTTCTCCCACATAACACAAAAAAAATGACCCAACAATTGATTTCATCCTCATAGGACTCCAAATCCTCAAGTATTCCTCACTTGAACACCATTGTAAGTAATTACACTAACTTTTTCTAATTTCAATCATCCTCATCCTAGGGTTTATGGTTACACAATTTCTAATCAAATTAATTCAATTAGGGTTTTTAAAATTAATCATTAAAATGGGCTTTTAACACAATTAGGATTACACCTTGTTCACAACATTGTTAATACACATCAAAACCATAAACCCATCTCAACTAATTTTACCTAATTAGAATATTTTTGTTTCTAGGACCAACCATGCCTAAAGCCACTCAACAAGACCACCATGATACCGTCCATTACCACACCCATTACTATCGGAAGAAGGGCTATCAAAACCGATCGCAAAGTCTTCAAAAGACTTGAAAAGCGACTTATTCACGAAGGTCGTGTAGTCAAGGAATGTTTCCTTGAAGATACCAACATTCGTCAAGTTTTCTCGCAATCAACTTTGATTGTCTTCTTGACATTGATGAACAAATTTGCTCGGTTTTCATCTTTGAAATCTATAAAAGCATTAGGATCATTCAAAGCGATGATAGCATTTCAATCGCCTTCATCATCAATAAACGAAACTTCATTCTACCTCTTAACACCTTTGCTCAAATTCTTCGCATTCCTTGTGAAGGAATTTGTATGTATTCTCAAGATTGGGCAATTAACGCTCAAAACCTTGCACTCGATTCTAAACCTATCTACAATACTCCTCCGATGATCCCGAAACCATTCGAGATACTATCTTCAAGGTTAGGACCGACCAATCCTGCACAACCAAAACAAAAAACTCAATCACCGAGATCCTTTTCAAATGGAACTTTTCGAAATGCATCCCATATTTAGAAAATGGGAAGAAATCCTTAGGGAAAACGTCATTAGCCTAGTTGGTAACAAGGATGATCCAAATGCATGTCTTGTGCAAATGATCTATTGTCTTATCCACCAAAAGCCATTTAATCTCGCCTATTACATGGTAAGGAGAATGGCTGGGGTATTCAAAGCTTCCAACATGGTACTTCCCTATGGTATGCTCCTAACACGACTTTGAAAGTATGTTAGTGCATTGCAACCATCTCCTATCACAAATGATCATTTCTTTGCCGATCACGTAATGGTACCTCTTACCAAAATACCCTCTAAACGATTCATGGTCAATGGAAAGAAACCTAAAGCTCTCTCGGATTCCTCGGAAGGAGAAGAAGAAGAAGATGGAGAAGAAGAAGATGTCGACCCCATAGCTAACATTGAATTAGAACCCTTTGATTACTATGAACAACTTCCAACCATTCCAAACGAGACCGCGGAATTCAAACAATTAAGGGGTATGATTCAAAATCTAGCCTATAACCTCACAAAGTCGGGAAAGAGGAAAAGAAAGAGTTGGCGAAAGAGACTATAGGATTATGATTGTCTTGAGACACTTAATTTGTGTATGAGTGATTATGTTTTTAGCACGTTTGTTTGTGTTTCTCTTGGATATTATTGTTACTACAATTATCTATGATATTTTGTATGTGATAATTTGTTTACCTTGTTGTTTAAATTACATGTTATATGTGTATATTGATTAGTGCAAAATCTGCATTAGCTACTGTAAAGGTTACGATCTGCGGAGGCGGATCCTGCATTATAACTAGCGGATCTCTCCCATAGGGAACCGTGGGATCCGTGATGCAGATGAGCTATACAGATCCCCTTACATCAAAACAAATCACTAGATCACCTCACATAAGCCTAACATAAGACCTTAGAGCCAGCTAAGTCTTGTCCTAACATGTGATAGCTTGACACTCACCTATGGCTTACCTAGGACTTAGTTCAAGATTTCTTTTGATTTATCAACACATCAAAACTCACCATATTTCCGCTTCAATACTCACAAATTGTTTTTTATTTTTCAAAACACTTAGGTGGACATATTGAACAATTTTAGGAAATTGTTTCTAGTCATCCTTATCTCAAAATGGGTCAAAATTAGTTTTTCAATTCTTTTGATTTTTAAGGATTTTTCAAATTCCATCTCAAGCTAATATCTGATCTCTAGGATCATTTATTATGACTTGACACCACCAAAACTCTTAGTGTTATCCTTGAACATCCATTGGTAGTCATTTAGTCCCATTTTCCTTCCATAAAAAGCAATCATTTGCTATAACATTCATTACTCTTGATCATTCAAGTACACACTCACCTTAGATACTTAGGAGGACTGAAACACTCAAGATGATATAGGTTTTAGCTCTTAGAAACTTCATTTCTAACCCTTCATAACTGCTGAGAGCCGGATCCCTAGGATTAGCCTAGCCGGATCCCTCAGAAGAGGGAAACGTGGGATCCGGGTGACAGATTATGTCAACCATAGCCTAAACAATCATTTCAAGCTCATATTGCTTTCTTGAACACTCCACCTCATCTTTATTAAGTTCCTAGATCAGTGAAACTCTGAACTTCAATCTTGTGCATGTTAATCATCACATTTCTAAGAATCTTAGTGGCTTAAGTCTTTAATACACTTGCCAAATTCCTCTCCTTATAAGTCATATTGATAGAACACCTTAGTCATCAAACACAACACAATTCTCAGTAATTACCAACATCTTCCTTAGTCATTTCATCATGAGAAAACCTCCTAGTGCTAACTCATCCACCCAAGAACCACCCAAGAAACTTGCTAGGGTCATACACGAAGTTTACTCAACTGAATCATCTCCGATTAAGTCCAAAAATGCTAGGATTTCCCCTACACCAAAGAAACCAATCAAACTAATCCCCAAGAGGATTGTTCCCACAAGGATATCATCACCAAACTATATTAAACCAAACATACCCTCTTCAACTCAACCAACATCATTGGTGTCTAGAGCCACCTCACAATCATCTCCACATTCCCATAACTTAGAGAACTTACCTCCTTGGCCATCTCATCTTCCACCACTACCAACAAATTCAGTCTTGTGTCCGTTTCTTTGGCTACTGGATGTTGTGTCTTTTTTGGTGTTTTCTTCGAACGATAGCCCTTTTTTTTTGCTATTTTTTTATGCGGGCCGCTGGTCTCGATTCCCTTGTTTGTGGCTTTGTCATGAGGTTTGGTTGATGGTGTTGAAACTTGAGTGCCTGCCTTCTTTACATCTTCTGCTAGTGGTGGTGTTTTGATTTCAGATAATGGTATGCTTGCAGTTGATGATCCTAATGACTCTTTTGCTGTTGGAGGAGGTACTATAAGCAGCATTGGGTTTTCATCCATGGTCTTGTCTAAGATGTAATATCGACATTTGGTTGTACTTCCCGTACCAAAGTGAAACTGAAACACATGCGTGCTATTTTACTGGAGGTGTTACGTAAGTTCTTCACTTACAGTTGGGTTATTTTCACAAGTCTTTGCCTGAAAATATTTAACAACCCAATAATATTAGTCTTGATATATAGCTAAATCAAGGAAACAAATTAAATGATCATTCACCTGCTTGCATAAATCCCGCCATCCCGCATTACTGACCTTTAAAGTGTCTATCCAATCATAATAAGGTCGTTGATATTGTTAAAAGAATCTAAGTAACGACGCTTTTAGGCCAATTCTTCATGGATGCATTTGTTAATACAAATAAGCAGTAAAACGTTTATTTATATTTTACGATCTTCTAATGTTTTGTCGATAACAAATGTAAAATCATTTTAACGAAACAAATAAAATACGTAAATGGTTTGGACTAATAGTTTTCTAACACACTTACGCTTTCACATAAAACACTAAAACAAGTATAAGTGATTTTATGACTTAGATACATATGTACAACAACTAGTGTTTACATATTGGGTTAAACATATACTTAAACTAAGTATACTAAAATGGGTAAAAACTAAGTATATGCTAAAATAGGTAAATACAAGTATATACTAAATGGGTAAATACTAGCAAATGGTTTTGACCCACAACCCATGGTTTTATATATACCACTTAACCAAGTTCATTGAATCTAGAAAGAAAACCATGGATCAACCCATAACCCATGACCCATGACCCATTACCAAAAATACCCATGGGCAAAGAGGAGCGTACCACGGATCCCGGCTTTGTGCTAGCGGATCCTTGTGGTAGGGATCCGTGGGATCCGAGAACGAAGAGAATTTTTCCTCTATAAATAGTGAGCCATGTCTTCATTATTTCTCACCCTTTCAATATACTTTCTCCCAAAAGTTAAATCTCACTAACCTTAGATCTAAGTGATCTATGTAGTTTGTCTTTTGTTTTGTGTGATCTAATAGGTTCCTCTTAAAGGAGAGATCACCACCTCTTGAAGACGTGCAAGCTCAAAGTCCATGAGTTGCCATGCTTCGTCATCATCAAGACTACTAAGGTTCTCTTGTTGATAGTTCTTCCTTTCTCCATAGATGTTGGGTTGAAGGCATTAGTGAAGAATGCCAAAAGTGTCAAGATGAAGATATTAGTGAAAGGTGCTCATCATCCGTGTCAAAGCATTAGTGAAGGATGCTAAAGGTGTCAAGACAAAGGCATTAGTGAAGGGTGCTTAGCGTTGTGTCAAAGGCATTAGTGAAGGATGCCAAAGAATCAAATCAAGTAGCATTTGGGAAGAATGCCTTAGGTCCTATAATCGATGAGGTGCATCGTTATACATATATGTATTAGTTTATATACAAGGATGGTGATATCCTTGATGGTGTTGTAACAAGGAGTAGATCTCCTTGAGATTAGGTGTTGTGTCGTGAAGGTAGTAGTTCCTCCATTGCAATGGAACTAGGTGCTTAGCCTAGTACCTAATAAAGGGTAGGCGACGTTGTGAAGGATTAGTTCTCCTAAGGTGTGAAAGAACTCGGTGGTTAGCCTAGCATCGTATAAAGGGTAGGCGACGTTGTGTTAGGTGTGGTTCACCTTGGTGTGAAAGAACTCGGTATTTAGCTTTGTACCGGAAAAGGTTAAGCGGCGTTGTGAAGGCTTCTCCGCCATAAGGAGATTGGTGTAGTGTTTACAAACTCTCGAGTAGGTGACTCGGGGGTGGAGTAGGGCAAGGAAGGTGTCCTTGTAGCCGAACCACTATAAATACTCGCGTTGTGGTTTTGTGCTTCTTACTCTTATCTTTTCATTACATATCTTTATATGCTTGTTTATCAACATCCAACACACACAACCAAATAGATTGACATAAGTCGATCTAAATAGTTTAAAAGGAAGTTTTAATTGGTAAAAGTATTCAACCCCTTCTAGTTTTCCATAATTGGCATCGAGCTTCGTTACCAAGTTTCTTGAAGTATATTGTACTTTAAAACTTGATACGATCCATGGTTAATTGAAAACTACAAAGAAGGTTTTCATAAAACAAACACCATGTCTTTTAAAACTATATGTTTGGATGTTGATTTGATAAACAACATTTCTCTTATTTATTTTTTTTATTTGCACTAATCTTCCTTGTCATGTTGATTAGTCAAAGCTCATACCCACCAAGCTTTAGGAGTCGCTTGGTAACAAGAAAACCTTCCTTAAGAAGGTATCTTAAACACAAAGGAGCGGAAATAGTCTAAGTGACATTTGCTGTGTCATTTGTAAAGACATTCCTAAGTGCGCTAAAGGTATGATTTTCTTTTTACTTTGCTTGATAATTAAGTATACCTAGTTAGGTATTTATATGATTATCTTTTGTGCAAATTACATGTTTTACATGAAGCTTCATTAGGAAGCCTTTTTCTCACATACGTGTTTTATTTCTCGTATAAAGTCGTGGTATATGAAACTTATGTTTTGTTTCTTTTAATCCAATAAAACAAAAACACGAATTTCAAAAATTCCTCCTTCCCATAAAAACTCCCACCGTCGACCATTTTATCAAACCCTCACTTTTCAAATCTTCCAATTTCAAAAATTTCTCTCTTTCAAAACTTCAT
The DNA here is from genome assembly GCA_022545495.1 of Chrysanthemum lavandulifolium. Taxonomy (NCBI): domain Eukaryota; kingdom Viridiplantae; phylum Streptophyta; class Magnoliopsida; order Asterales; family Asteraceae; genus Chrysanthemum; species Chrysanthemum lavandulifolium. The sequence continues at coordinate 143,938,942 of CM040240.1, forward strand.
CTTCCTCCTCATTTCATCTCAACCGAAACCAAGAAGATCCGTCATCAACATGGTTTACATCGCACTCGTGCTCATCGCCCTAACACTCATCGCACTTGTGTTCCCTATGATGAAGTTCACATACGGAGACATTTACTTTGTGTTGTTAATCTATATTGGAGTCATATACCCAATCCTTTGTATCATCCTTAGTATTGAAATGCAATATTATTAATAATCTAGTTTATCTAGGTTATTATTGTTATAATGTGTTTATCATCTCTTTTGATTTATATGTTTTATATTCTTTCATGATACATTAGAAGTCATGTATGCATGCTAAAAGAAAATGTAGGATAAAACATATTTCGTGGTATAAAAACTGTAAAACCTTTGTTCTTATCAAATCTGTGTCTGTTACTACAGATCCACGGATCCCGGAAGATATACTAGCCGGATCCCTTTTGTAAAGGAACCGTGGGATCCGTCCTACTGGAAAACAGTTTTCATGCAAGATTAAAAACCACTATCTTACTAAAAGTAATAATCCACTAAGAATTTCAAAACCATGAGTTAGTTAAGTATTAAATACCATTGTTAATAAAATCTAGTAAAAACATTAGATTATAATAGGTTGATCACAAACATGTTCTTTCTTTAACTTATCATTTCCATAGGTTTAATTATGACGCATGAATATGAGTTTGATTTTTCACTCACTAGCGTCTACACTCGAACATCTCTCTTGAGCCCAACACACCGCAATCATGTCCGTGGGTTCAATAATCTCGAAACCGTCACTTCCATGAAGGACGTACAGACACCTCTCTACAATTTGAAGAAGGTATCAATACCTCCTTCCGAGCCATAGGACTAGAATGTCTTCTTGAAATCAACGAGAAGATATGTCCAAGGTTCATAATGGAATTCTTCCGTCAAGTTGAACTCGTTCGTAACGAGGATCGCTCTTTATCTCTTTGGTTTTATATCAAAAACCAAAAGTTCACTTTAACCCTTGGGCATTTTGCTCACATCCTCCGGGTTCCAAATCATGGACAATGTGCCTTCACCGAAGATTGGTCTCTTGATTCTCTCTTCAACTTTCGTGAAGAAAATAGTCCATATTGTTCACACATACCCTCTCCGGAAGATTTAAATCGCATAATATGCAAACCTCGACCATATTACTCCAATCCAAACATTATCCATACACGGGATATCCGAGAAGAGTACAAGCCTCTTGCTCTCATTCTACGTGAAAATGTTTGGAGTCTTAGAAATCGAGATATTCTTCCCGCTTGTTGTGCTCACATGTTGTCTTGTTTGCTAACACAACAACCATACAATCTCGCCTACTTCTTCGCAAGGCGAATTGCAAATCTTCAAGGCTCCAAGAATAAACTCATCCCTTATGGAATGTTCTTGACACGCCTCTATCACAATGTTATGCACTTCCATCCTCAATTTCAAAGTCCGTTGTACGTACTTGTGAACAAGATGATGGAACCGCTAAACATATCTCTCATGAAGACTTTCTTCATTCTTGATTCCACCAATACCCATCAATCACATAATGATCCTCCTAGCGAAGACACTCAAGGAACCTAGTAGTAGTCAAATAGGATCAATTCTACTCTACTCGTGATTTATCAATGTAATCCTATTTCTTTCATGAAATAAAACTTCTTACATTTGATATATTAGTTTTTAGAACTCCTTTAAACAAAACTTGGAATATAATGCATTGTCAAGATCATTGCATACCTTTAGTAAAGGTTCTGTCTAGCAGATAGACGGATCCCAAATGTTGTACTAAACGGATCCCTACACCTAGGGAACCGTGGGATCCGGCAAACAGAAAATGCAATTGCAAGCATTGTATGTCAAACACATCTTTAGAACACCTCACACTAAGCTAAACATAGTGTCTTAAGATAGATAAAGTCCTTATCAAGATAGGTTGATCTTTCCTACTCATTCCAACTCACATAGATCACACTCTAAGATATTCATAGATCTATCACTTTGTTTTAATCCATCACTCTTCCGCTCTCAAAACTCACACTTCATTTTTATTTTGACCCTCACATCTAGGTTAAGAAATCTTTTATGACAAAATTGATCATAAATCAACCTCACCTCAAAATTGATCAAAGTTGATCAAATCCTAGTTTTCCCATCTCAAAACCATTAGGATATTTTCCAAAACACAATCCTAAGACACAACCTGATCTCTAGGATCATTTAGCTTCAATTGACACTCCAAATCTTTAGTGTCATCCTTGCTCATCCATTGGTACTCTTGAAAGTTCCAAATCCTTCCATAAATGACAATCATTAGCTACATCACCCATTACTTTCAAGTACTCAAGCATCCCTTCATTTAAAACACTTATGAGGACTGAAACACTCAAGATGATATAGGTCTTAGATCTTAGAAACATCATTTCCACTCTTTCATAGCTGCTGAGAGACGGATCCCTAGGATTAGCCTAGACGGATCCCTCTCGAGGAGGAACCATGGGATCCGGATGACGATATAGGTCAAATCTTGCTAAAACAATCATTTCAACTCATCTTCCTAACTCAAACACTCCATCTCATCTTAAATGAGTTCCTAGATCGAGCAACCTCTCAAGTTGACTCTTGTGCATGTCAATCATCACATTCCAATGAATCCTAGTGGCTTAAAGCTTAAATGCACTTGCCAAATCTCTTAGTTTATAAACCACCTTGTTAGGACCTCCATAGTCATCACTCTCATCTTAAACTTCAGGTCTTGCAACCTCTTGAAATTATCCCATCATGAGGAAAACCCCAAGTAGTAACTTATCCACCAAAGAACCACCCATGAAAAGAGCTCGTGTTATACACGAAATTTCTTCAACCGAATCATCTCCCTTCAAGCCAACAAATGATAGAATCCTTCATCATCCAATCAAATCAATTCCTAAAAGGATAGCACCCACAAAACTACCTTTGCCAAACACCACCATACCTCCTAGGCCAAACAATATCATCTCCACCAAACCATCACCATTGGTTCCTAGAGCTATTTCATTTACATCCCCACTATCATCACCACACCTCTACAATTTAGAGGACTTGCCTCCTAGGCCGTCTCATCCGCTTCCGCCGACAACATTCTCCTCATTAGGAGGAATAATGGTTCAAAATCAAGGTGTTGAGTCAACACTTGCTCCGGCTTCCTTCTCGGCGTTTTCATCATATAATCCCATTTGGATTATGACAAATCATCAAAGTCAACCACCCGACCATATGGAAGTTGACACTTCTCTACCACCACCATCATTCTTGGTTGAGCCATTCTTAAATGCACCTCCACCAATCCCTCCATCGTTTGAAGCTCCACAAGCCGCTTCACTTGATCCTTTGAATCAAGCCATTTCATTTCATCCACCACCACTACCTAGCCATGACAAAGATTGCTATCATTGTCAACATGTTGAAAGTTTGATACATGAAGTACGAGAAGACCAACGTTTCATGTTCTATCATCTCCTCGAACGTTTCGACGAGATTAAACCTAAACAAAACTTGAGCTAGAAGATTATAGTGGTGTCTTAGCTTCAAGCGTTAGGTGATCTTGAAATTCCTAGTCATGTATTGTCTATTTTCTTGTTTTTCAAGTCATGTATATCATAACTCTTGTTTATTAAATGGAATTACATGCTACTTGCTATATTTCTGAGTATATGAGTATACTATATAATCCATATCTCTTTTCGGTATTAACATTTCTTGTTATACCAATCTTTGCTGACTTTATTCATCAGCCAGACGGATCCCTCAGATTTGCCTAGACGGATCCCTACTAGGAGGGAACCGTGGGATCCGTGAGACAGAAAGCTTTATTTCTACTAACTTGAATCACATTTGTAGGAAATTGTGAATTATACTTGATTTCTAACCTTTGTTTTGTAGTTATTCAATTTACATATGAAGACTTTGACATCCTAAAGCTAGGGGAGCTTTATGTCAAAGCAATACATTGCAAATTACTTGCAATACTAGGTTTACATTTCATGACATCACTTTGCAATAATCAAGGGGGAGCACATTCGTCTCATAGACGATATCTTTTGCAAACTTATTTGCAAACAAACTAGATTAGTATCATTTACTTGACGCCCTTACATAGGGATGGACTCGTCAAGGGGGAGTAAAAGACGAGATCCTTTCCCGTTATTTGCTCTCTATTTCTTTTTACTTTTTCTTTCACATGTTTTTTCTTAAAAACAATGTGTTGCCTTCCTTCAAACACTTTTTGTTTCGACAAAAAGGGGGAGAAGAAAGTAAAAACTACAAATTCAAACTTTACAATTTTAGCTTTTCCTTAAAATAATTTTATGTTTTGTCATCAACAAAAGGGAGATTGTTAATACAAATAAGCCGTAAAAATGTTTATTTATATTTTACGATCTTCTAATGTTTTGTCGATAACAAACGTAAAATCATTTTAACGAAACAAATAAAATACGTAAATGGTTTGACTAATAGTTTTCTAACACACTTACGCTTTCACATAAAACACTAAAACAAGTATAAGTGATTTTATGACTTAGATACATATGTACAACAACTAGTGTTTACATATTGGGTTAAACATATACTTAAACTAAGTATACTAAAATGGGTAAAAACTAAGTATATGCTAAAATAGGTAAATACAAGTATATACTAAATGGGTAAATACTAGCAAATGGTTTTGACCCACAACCCATGGTTTTATATATACCACTTAACCAAGTTCATTGAATCTAGAAAGAAAACCATGGATCAACCCATAACCCATGACCCATGACCCATTACCAAAAATACCCATGGGCAAAGAGGAGCGTACCACGGATCCCTAGCTTTGTGCTAGCCGGATCCCTTGTGGTAGGGATCCGTGGGATCCGGGGAAACAAGAGAATTTTTCCCCTATAAATAGTGAGCCATGTCTTCATTATTTCTCACCCCCTTTCAATATACTTTCTCCCCTGAGTTAAATCTCACTAACCTTAGATCTAAGTGATCTATGTAGTTTTTATTTTGTTTTTGTGTGATCTACTAGGTTCCTCTTAAAGGAGAGATCACCACCTCTTGAAGACGTGCAAGCTCAAATTCCATGAGTTGCCATGCTTCGTCATCATCAAGACTACTAAGGTTCTCTTGTTGATAGTTCTTCCTTTCTCCATAGACGTTGGGTTGAAGGCATTAGTGAAGAATGCCGAAAGTGTCAAGATGAAAGCATTAGTGAAAGGTGCTCATCATCCGTGTCAAAGCATTAGTGAAGGATACTAAAGGTGTCAAGACGAAGGCATTAGTGAAGGGTGCCAAGCGTTGTGTCAAAGGCATTAGTGAAGGATGCCAAAGAATCAAATCAAGTAGCATTTGGGAAGAATGCCTAGGTCGTATAATCGATGAGGTGCATCGTTATACATATATGTATTTGTTTATATACAAGGATGGTGATATCCTTGATGGTGTTGTAACAAGGAGTAGATCTCCTTGAGATTAGGTGTTGTGTCGTGAAGGTAGTAGTTCCTCCATAGTAATGGAACTAGGTGCTTAGCCTAGTACCTAATAAAGGGTAGGCGACATTGTGAAGGATTAGTTCTCCTAAGGTGTGAAAGAACTCGGTGGTTAGCCTAGCACCGTATAAAGGGTAGGCGATGTTGTGTTAGGTGTAGTTCACCTTGGTGTGAAAGAACTCGGTATTTAACTTTGTACCGAAAAAGGTTAAGCGACGTTGTGAAGGCTTCTCCGCCATAAGGAGATTGGTGTTGTGTTTACAAACTCTCGAGTAGGTGACTCGGGAGTGGAGTAGGCAAGGAAGGTGTCCTTGTAGCGAACCACTATAAATACTCGCGTTGTGGTTTTGTGCTTCTTACTCTTATCTTTTCATTACATATCTTTATATGCTTGTCTATCAACATTCAACACACACAACCAAATAGATTGACATAAGTCAATCTAAATAGTTTTCCACAAAAGGAAGTTTTAATTGGTAAAACTATTCAACCCCATTATCATTTCTAGTTTTCCATGACTTATAATTTGCAATCAATCTTACAAGCATTCATGACACAATGTTTACTCACATACTTCCATATATAAGAGCTACCCTTATGGAGAAAATATGTTATACTTACCGAGTCTCGCTTTTTCTTAAATGCACCATACTTGTTTTGTATCAGATATAGATACCACATTAGTACAAAATACTACATTTCAATTAAAAAAAAAGGTTATTTGTCCGAGAATCACCTTGCAAAACTCAACGATGTCTAACATGAGCACTTGGTTTCAAACTCATGTGTGAGCCTTTGCAAACTTCGGTGATAGAACTCTAAACATAAAAGACACTAAATCAAATCGGACAACAAAGAGTTGTACACTTGAATGTAGGAAATAAATGACTTGCAATGGTCCCGAGAGTAATATGGATCTACTTGCCGGTGAAAGATCTCGATATGCTTAGAAACATCCAAATGTTTCAAATGAACAAAAGTGGCATTCGTCAATAACAATTTTGTTCGCTCACCGGCATTGGTTTTAAGAGAAAATGAAAGTGGAATGTTTAGTTTGGTACTCAAAAATGTAAACCAACAACTTTGATCAGTTTGTGTTACTAAGGGGGTGTTTGTTCTAGGATTTTAGCTTATAAAGAACCTTATTAGATTATGTAACTTAAATAAGTTGATTTGAGTGTTTGGATAGGCTTATAAATTAATATTAGGGGGTTTTCATTAGATTCTTTTTAAAAATATATATATATAAGCCTTTTTCTGTTTTTATCATAAGCTTTGTCCAAACACTTAACACGAGCTTATTAAGCTTAATCATCATGAGCCGCATTCTACATATTAAACATAAGCTCAAGCCCACATGATAAGGTTAGACAAACACCCCCATCAAAAGGTGCTTTGAGACTTGCAATAACCAAATTCTAATGTATAATATTGGCTTACTATATACACATACACAAAAAAGTTGGACTAAAAACATGAGAATCTGTTTTTTAAACACAAGCATATATTGTATTATATATGACCTCCCTTACAATAACCATAAATAAAAGACACAACATAAAACACTATGTTTGGTAAAATAAAGTAAAGTTTATTAGTGGTAACTCATATTTAGACTTCTTGTTTCTTGTTTTCATCTATGGAAAAAAATATATATGTAGATACTTAATTGGCTCAATATGCGAATTGAAAAGCATGAAATCAGACAGTTAAGTCGGGATAGATTCGGATTCAAACCACCGATTGGCTTGACACTCTTTTCCTATCTCAGAAGAATCTGCAAAGACAAAGGTCTTTGCGAGGACAATAGAGTTAAATCAGCAAATTTCTCCTAGGCAGCAGATAATACGATAATAGAATTAGAAGTAAGAAAGTTAACCCTGGGAGAAGCTTTTGGGTAGATGGCCCGCTTTGAAACCATCCGGTGGCGAAAATAACTTCGTTAATAGTGTGATTAGTCACGTTATTGCAAATGTATTTAAGATCATTTTGAACCTTTGATCTGGATATATTGATGGTGAAAGACACTTCGATGTCCTAAACAGAAGAAGACTGATCAGAATTGATGGTTTTAGATAAAGCATGATAAACCCTCATGATCATGTTGTACGCGCGTATGAGAATGTTGAGATCCTTTCCCGAGGCCTGTTCCTTTCTAGCAATTACCTTAAGTTTATCCATGAACTCAAGTGTTTGTCGGTAGTCTTCGGACTCTAGAGTAAGTTTCTTACTTTTCTCGAAGTAGGCACTAATCTCATAATCATCATGCTGCAATAATTTATAATGTGTTAGTTAGTTGAGTCGAAATTATAATTGACATAAATGTTACTTGTATTACATGTTTCTTCAAAGAATTATATATGTTTTATGTTAACAAACTACTTTTATCAACTCAAATCATGGCTAGCTCCACTGTACGCACATATGAGAATGTTGAGATCCTTTCCCGAGGCCTGTCCCTTTCTAGCAATTCCTTAAGTTTATCCATGAACTCAAGTGTTTGTCGGTAGTCTTCGGACTCTAAAGTAAGTTTCTTACTTTTCTCGAAGTAGGCACTAATCTCATCATCATCATGCTGCAATAATTTATAATGTGTTAGTTAGTTGAGTCGAAATTGTAATCGACATAAATGTTGTATTACCTGTTTCTTCAAAGAATTATGTATGTTTTATGTTAACAAACTACTTTTATCAAATCAAATCATGGCTAGCTCCACACCCGGCCTAGAGTTAAAGTTTGTGAGAATATACTATACTAACAATTGATATGATAAACAGTTAAGCTTGGAGGTGTTTGTTTAAGCTTATATAACAGGCTTATGGCTTATGCGGGAGTTTCATAAGCTCAGGGGAAACTCTATGGCTTATATAAGCTAATCATGTCATGAAAACGCCGACAAGTTTTAAAATAAGCCAAAAAAAAAAAGGTTCCAAAATAAGCCATAAGCTTTGCTTAAACAAACATCCTCCTAATGATAATAATAAAAAAGAGGAAGGTAATTAACCTGAAAAGAATCAACATAATCCTCGACATCAACTTTAATTGTGATATTAGAGACCTTATTGCACACATTTTCATCAATTTTTCAAAATTATTTTCTCCATGAATTCAACCATCTCTTCCAAGAATTTCACCTCTTCCGATACCTTCTCCATTTTTCTTTCTTTCAATAAGGGTTCGCAATCTCAATCTCAGTTTGGGGCTAATAAAAATAATAAAGGAACTGACTCTATACAACCCAAGGGAACCTTAGACCAACATCACCACCAAATTTGCAGACATCCCTTACTCCCTTAGTAACTTGTTCAAACCGATTAACATAAGTTTATTTCAACAAACTCATCAACCTGCATGATCTACAATATCGACAAGTCAGAGAACTTTCTGCACCAACAACTTAATTCAGCATAAGGTGTAAGTTTTGTCTTTGCTGGTCCAACTTTAGTAGGATCCCGTCTTTAAAATGTCATTGGTGAATTACTTAATTTTGATAAAATATCTATGTACATGCCATAAGAGATATGAATACATGAATTACTTCAGATCAAAACAAAGATAAAATAACAAACGCAAAATAAAACAACATGCATGAAATTATTTTTACACCACCATCATATCTGATCTAGCCATATGTTTTAACAATCAAAATAAAGTTCCGTGATCAATATTTTCATCATCAATATCCAAACCGGCTCCATTCCACACGAGAGAAGCCAGGATACACCACCATTCCTCAAGAGATAAACCAGGATATACAACAGGAGGCTCCCAAGGATAATTAGAATAAAAAGATTCCGTCACTCATCTCTCATTCATCCTGAAAAAAGAATAACAGGAGAAATTACGGAGGGTATTTAAGCTTACAAAAAACCACACCCAAGCCTTAAGCCAAACAAATACAGTAACAATTTACGCGTACCTATGATTTATCATCGACCTGCATGTTAAATTCTAAAACTTTGCTCAATAATACGACATATAAATATTTATATGAACAAGCCTTACCAAACATGATTTATTTATATGTCTTTACCAACGATATATGTAAACGATTTACATAAAAATATACAACACAAGCCTTACCAATACGAGAAAGTAGTAGTTCACCCATCAGAATATGTATGTAAATTATGTGAATAATATGTATGTGAATTATATATATATATATATATATATATATATATATATATATATATATATATATATATATATATATATATATATGATTTTGGTATCTTATGTTGGTTTGTTTGTTCATGCATTTTGATAAAATAATAAAAAGATCATGACCTATATAGGCGACACATCGAGCATCTTCAATGCAGGAACGATATAATTCTAAAACTATAATTAAAGAATGGATATGTGCTATATAATTTTTGGAGACAAATACATTCTTTTTTAAACTAATCTCAATAATTAGTTGTGTAGGTTTATAAATTTGGTTTTTCTAGATATATTCAAAACATATATTGGTATAGTGGTTATCATTCTTGTTAATGTTACAAACACCCTAGGTTCAATCCTTGCAAGTGGCAAATTTAAAAAAAAGTCCGAATGTTTTAGTACAATTAATTATTCCGAATTTAATTAATAAAACATAATTTTATAAATTTAACATTAAAACTGTCAGAAATTGAGATCATAATTTGTGGTAAACATATCATTCTATCAATTGCTAATGGCTATTCTAGTTGTGTTTAAGTGCGTGCTTAATTACAGGGACTATTCTTGGACAAAGTATTAATGGTTTAAAGGGTGTAGAAGTTTATCTGCTGATGGTGCTTATCTCAGAAGAGTTGAGGGGTCTTTGTGTATCTTTTCCTCCTACATAACCCTCCCCCTAATCTAGGGTTAGAGACACAACTATGTGCAGTCATTGTCACACATTCTCTCCCTTTTCTGATCATTGTTCTGATCTTGTTTCTTCTTTGTATTTGTCTGGTTATTGTCTCATTGACAAATAACCTGACCTTGTATAAATTTTGATATTATAGTTGGCTCAATCTATGCCAACTGTTGAGGCTTTGGTTTGAATAAAGTATTATTGTGGTTCTATTGTTGCTGATACTTTCGTACATGGTATCAGAGCATCAGGCTCATAATCGCGGCTGATTCTCCATCCTAGGGTTTCTTCATAGAAACTTGGGGGATATCTCTCCGGCAACAATCAAAAGCTATTCTGGGTTTCAAAAGGTGGTCAATCTCGATTACCTTATTTTTTTGGGTGCTAATTGGAAAATTAGGGTTTCTACAAAACCCTAATTTACGTGGTTCGGGGTTATTACTATTGGCATAATCATTTGGTTGTCTCCTATTCACAATTAGCCCTAGACTAAGTGAATCTAGGGTAATTGTGATTTGTTCTTTCACGCATATTACTACTGTAAGTCTACTCTCACCTTCAAAAACAAGACTTAAGTCTTTGTGGATGCAAACGGGTAGACTAACATCTTGATCGCCACCGAGTGGTATGAATACCGCTCTGTTTACCCCAAATTATGTGCTTGGTTCTTGTTGTTGTTTAATTCAAGTTTTTATTTTACTGCTTCTTATCTGTTTATCTGCTTTAGCTATTATTTTTCTGTGTTATCTGCTTTCTTTTTTGCATTATGGTTGTTGGTGATGATACTGGTGGTGGTGGTGGTGGTTCTTCTACTGAAAAAAGCTTATCTTTTGGTGATGCTTTATATTTACACCCTAATAACACTAATAGTAGTCCTATTATTTCCATCAAACTTACTGGAACAGAAAATTATAAAACATGGAATATGGCCATGACCTTTGCCTTAAGGAATCATAATAAGTTAGGATTTATTGATGGTACTTGCTTAAGAGATGACTCAATCTGTTCTTGCTAATCAATGGGATACCAGAACTCATTGTGGTCACTTGGATTCTTAACTCTCTTAGTCCTGAATTATTTGCCTGGTGCTATCTATGCTAAACTGCTTATGAAATGTGAAATGATCTTAAAGATACTTATGATAAGGTTGATGGTTCAACTATCTTTAATCTGCATAAAATATAAACTCTTTTAGTCAAAGTGGTCTTCTTCTTTGATTACTACAACAACCTTAACTTTTTGTGGAAACAATTTGATTGTATGATTAGCTTACCTCCCATACTTGTGAGGTCGCAAAACATTTTGAAAAACATAATCGACTAATCAAATTAATGCAATTTCTTATGGGTCTTGATGACACCTATGTTCCCATCAAGCAATATTTTAACGAGATCCTTTGCTAATGTCAAACTGCTTATGTTGTGTCCGGAGAAGAATCTCACGAAATGTTTCATCTGGGAATAGCTCGCTAAACCCAATGCTATCGCTTTTCTTGCAAAAACTTTTGATGGTGAAAATTTTTGATAACAAAAAGGGTTTAACAACAACAATTTCAATAAAAGTTCGGTTTTAATGCCGGTAATAACCAAACAATAGAGGACCAAACATGAATCTCAAATGTACTAACTCGCAAAAACCCGGTCACAATCGTTGATAGATGTTATGATCTTGTTGGTTATCCTGTTGGATATGTTAAAAGGAACTTTAATGCTAAATCATCACTAGTAACAATGTTTCCACCGATGCTAATCATATCACCGATAATAGAGCTAGCAACTCTCATGTCTCTTTGTCTAATGAATGCTCTCCGGACTTATGAGTCTTCTTAATGACAACAATGTGTCTTCTGCTAATGCCAACATGGCATGTAAAATTTTCGAAACTTTCTTTAATGGAAGTGTCAAGTTTAATATAAACTTCAACAAATTTTTCAATAACAACACAAAAACTTTATCCGAAACATCCGCCTTGGTTGGATTGTTGACTGGTGCAAATCATCACATGACCAGATATGCAAATTTTTTAGTCAATGTTGTAGACATTTCAAATCTTGGTCTAACTGTTGGACATCCCAATGGTACTCAAGCCTTAATTACTAAAATTGGTGATTTAAAGGTCAATAATGACCTAACTCTTTTGATGTTCGGTTGTTCCCGAGTACAATGTCGTCTATTTTGTCTGCTCATAAGATTGCTAGAGACAATAAGATGTTTGTTGGGTTTAATGAATCTAATTGCTATATACTGAGATTTACATCAAAAAGGATTGTGGGATTGGTAAACAATGCAATGGGTTATATATGTTTGATATTGATTCTACATGTAAGATTACTTCTAATAACGTATATCTGCTTGTCATGTTTCTAGAAATCTCGGCATCAAAGACTTGGTCATCCTTCCGACCAAGTCCGCATATACTTAAACCCACTCTTAAACTTGATAGTTCATCTGAATCTGACCATCTTTGTGATACTTGCAATAAAGCTAAACAAACCAGGGAACCATTCCCTCTAAGTGAACATAAATCTACTAAAATTGGTCAACTTGTTCATCTAGATGTATGGGGACAATATAAAGTCACTAGCAGAGATGGTTACAAATATTTTTTCACTATTGTTGATGACTATTCTAGGGCAGTCTGGGTGTATATGCTTAAGGGAAAGGATGATGTTTATGTTTCCATTGTTAACTTTACTCATATGCTATCAAATCAATTTGAACACAATGTTAAGATATTCGTAATGATAATGGGACGTAATTTGTCAATAACAAACTTCAACACTTCTTTCATGAAAAGGAATTTTACATCAAACCTCTCTGTGTTTATACTCCACAACAAAATGGTATTGCAGAAAGGAAACATAGGCATCTCCTTAATGTGGCTAGATCCCTTATGTTTGTGGAAATTACCTCTATATCTTTGGCCCGAATGTGTTCTAACTCGCCTATGTCATAAATAGGTTACCCTCTTCGTTGTCCGCAAGTCTCCTTTCTCCTCGTGTATGGGCATGACCCTTCACTCTCTCTCCTTAGAGTCTTTGGTCATGTTATGCCACCATTCTCAACTAAATTTAGCAAGAGGTCCGAAAAAGTGTTTTATTGGCTATTCAAATGAGAAAAAGGTTATAAGCTTTTAAGTTTAGAAACTAAAAATATCTTTTACTCCGTAGATGTCAAATTTATGAAACTGTTTTTCCTTCAAAATGAAAAATACTTTGTCAAAACCTTTGTTGAAACTTATGTGCCAAAAGATTTAAATCACAAAAATTTCTTTGACTCACAAATAAGTCCCAATGATGAAGGAGAGTGACATCCTATGATGATGGCACGTTGTTGGGTCACCCTACTAGGGATGATGAACTGCTGCAACTTCCATAGATGAAAATACACACCTCGAGGGCAATCTGATCACATGAATCACATCCCGCCGATACACCTTCCGATTCTGGCGATACATCTTCCGATTCAAATTAGAATTTCGAACAAGAAGAAGGCTTGCCGACCATTATCGCTAGAAGGTCAACCGAGTTTCTAAATTGCCCAAGAATCTTAATGACTTTATTATTGAAGGGAAAGTTAAATATGGTGTTGAAAAGGTTGTTAATTACTCTAACCTTAACAAAGATAATTCTTTCGCTTTGCCTCTAGTCTAAATAAAAGTATTGAACCTACCACATGAAGAAGCTATTCTTGACAGTAATTGGGTTGATGCTATGAACTCTGAAATTGAGGCCTTAAATGAAAATCATGCTTGGGATATAACTGATCTTCCACCTAATAGAACTCCCATTGGTTACAAATGGATCTTTAAAATCAAATATAAAGCCAATGGTGAAGTTGATAGATACAAGGCTAGATTAGTTGCTAAAGGTTATAACCAAAGGAAAGGAATAGACTATGATAGAACTTTTTCTCATGTTGTGAAAATGTCTACTGTTAGATGTCTTATTGCCTTAGCTGTGAAAAACAAATGGCCTCTTTTCCAACTTGATGTTAATAATGCTTTTCTGTATGGAGATCTTGATGAGGATGTCTATATGACCATTCCTAAGGGGTTCTGTAATGAAAATAATAAAAATAAAGTTTGTAAACTTTTTAAGTCTCTCATGGCCTTAAACAAGCTCCCAAGAAGTGGAATGAAAACTTGTTAGTGTTTTAAAAGAAAATAACTTTGTTCAATCATCAATGATCATTCTTTGTTCACCAAAACAGAGAATAACAAGTTTATTGCTCGCTTGTTTATGTGGATGACATTGTCTCTTCGAAACCGCATTGATGAAATAAAATTGTTCAAAGATTTTCTAAAATCTAAATTTCATATCAAAGACTGGGAAACTTAAAATATTTTCTTGGCATTGAGGTTTTAAAACTAGTAATGACATATGTCTCACCCAAAGAAATATTGTCTTGAACTCCTCAAAGAGTTTGGACTTCTTGGGTGCAAACCTCGTGTCCACTCCTATGGAACCCAACTCGTTCTTCCATACATTCCCACTCATCGATGATCCCTACTTATAAACATTATGGTTATCATAAATTACTTGGGAAACTTATTTATCTTACCCATACCGCACCGACATCTCATATTCGGTTCATTGTCGCACAATATATGCATTCTCCCTTGAAATCCCATTTAGAATGTGCCTCAATGTCCCGAGATATCCGAAAGGAGCTCCGTGAAAAGGTCTAAGGTATAATTTCGATGAATCGACAATCATCTTGGGGTATAGTGATGCGGTGGGCTAAATGCAAAAAGACCAGAAATCATCATGTTATTGTGTTTTCTTTAATGATTGTTTGATCTCATGGAAAAGTAAAACAAACACTCTTTCTAAATCTTCCACGAAGCGTAATATAGATCAATGTCTCATCACGCTGTGAAATTATTTGGATTCAAAAATCTTAAAAGATCTTAAAGTTGACATCAATCTTCCCGTTAATCTTTTTGTGACAATAAATTTGCCTCAACTTCTTTGTCAATCCTGCTTTTCCATGAAAGATCAAAACACTTTGAAATTGATGTTCACTTCATCAGAGAAAATTGCAAGAGGTGTTATAAGTGCCAAAAGATTGACTCTTCAAACCAAACCGCATATTCTTACCAAAAATCTTCCGTCGTGTCAAAGATAAATTCTTGTGAAAAATTGATATTGTTTGATATGTTTGCTCAACAGACAAGGGGAATGTCGAAATTGAGATCATAATCTGTGGTAAACATATCATTCTATCAATTGCTAATGGCTATTCTAGTTGTGTTTAAGTGCATGCTTAATTACAGGGACTATTCTTGGACAAAGTATTAATGGTTTAAAGGGTGTAGAAGTTTATCTGCTGATGGTGCTTATCTCAAAAGAGTTGAGGGGTCTTTGTGTATCTTTTCCTCCTACATAACCCTCCCCCTAATCTAGGGTTAGAGACAACCAAGTTTGTGCGATTGTCACACATTCTCTCCTTTTCGATCATTGTTCGATCTTGTTTCTTCAGATTTGTCCTGTTATTGTCTCATCGACAAATAACTCGACCTTGTATAACTTTTGATATTATTGTTGGCTCAATCTATGCCAACCGTTGAGGCTTTGTTTGAATAAAGTATTCTTGTGGTTCTATTGTTTGATACTTTCGCATAAAACCGAATTTATTTAAAATAAATGACATGTATTCAATGATGATACTGGATTTATGACCCTGCGACATGGGATGTCACGTAATAATATATGGCATCGCCTCTTTTACGGATATTTGTCTTTTATTTGATCTTTATCCTATATATATATATATATATATATATATATATATATATATATATATATATATATATATATATATATATATATATAAAGATCAAATAAAAAGACAAATATCCGAAAGATAAAAGATTTTTTCAAAAATGTTCTAAAAAATCCCAAAAATTCCACAAGATCGGGATGATAGTGCATGAAAAGTTGTGAAAACTTTTTCTAAAAGTGGATATTTTTTCCCAAAAAATTATGAAAAAATACGTTTATAAGATTAAATCATTTTTTGTGCATCAAAATTTTTTTTTGTGCATCAAAAATTGGTTTTGCACCCAACTTCTTTTGACTTTTTCTTCAAAATAACATCACAAGATCTAACTAAAACAGTTGAAAATTTTGTGCATCAAAATTTTTTCAACAACAATTCGTTTTGTGCAATAACAAAACGTATCAAAACTCAAAATTATACAAAAACTTATATGCACCTGTTTAAATGTTTAATGCTTGAGTCTATAAAGTTTTTGTGGAATTTTTAGAAATTTTTGAGAATTTTTTGAAAAACAAATCTTTTATTCTTTTTACCGATATTTCGTTTTTTATTTTCGACTTTACCTCTAATATATATATATATATATATATATATATATATATATATATATATATATATATATATATATATATATATATATATATATATATATATATATATATATATATATATATATATATATATATATATATATATATATATAACTTGATAGTGCTGACACAATAATGTGGGAGCAATACAAACTCAGCAAGATTTTTCGTGGTTTCTTATGATCATCACAGTTTCAAATACTTATAGACTCAAGCATTAAACATTTAAACAGGTGCATATAAGATGATCAAGCAAATGTCATCTAGAGCCCTTCAGCCAATGGTCGGACGATGCATTAACCTAGAATGAGTACAACCCTCCCTATTACCTCAAAACATGAGATGGCCAGATTTAAGCTCTTGAAAGAGGTGTATGAGTATGATATCAATATATGATGAAGACATTATTAGTCACTGCATCTCTTGTGAGAAAAAAGAGATAGTCATACAGAAGCCACTTAATTAGACAGACTTTGTGGAATATTGAACATGTACTCTGGTGAAATGGTTATGAATCTATATAGTTTGATAAACTGTGAATGCTCTAAAATGCAAAGAGTTATGGTAAGACACGATAGTGCCACGAAATGAGGTTATGTTTTCACAATAGTTAAGAACACATTGCTTAATTATAAAGATACGTAAATCAAGAATAAAGTGCATATTAATTAGAAAGGTATATTTTACATGCGAATATTAGTAGCTATGCTTTTTAAGTTTAAATTACACATGCAAACTTGCTTTACTACTGCAACGAGTTGCACAATAGGTGACTAGGTAATTAGGTATCCATCACCAAGACATTTCACTAAGGTCTTTTTTGCTAAGAAATGTCCCATGTAAACCATAAGGCACTCGTTGTGGTAGGTTCACTACTGCAACAAGCTCTAGAGTAGGTGATTGGGCATCCATCACCAAAAACCTTGATTCATTTGCACCTTCATCGTGCACATAAGACACCACATACCCATCATCCTCTTGTGCATTCGGATCCTCAGGTTCTCTTGGAATAAAACATGGTTCCCCACCGAAGCAATTATCTCCAAAAATCCGACTAGCAACTGTATGATCCTGTGCATCCTTGTTGTCTTTTGATGCTGCAATGTCAAGCTTTGCCACTCCTATCATCCTCATCATCCTTGATTTTATTAGTGTTTTCTCAAACATTGCGACATATACATACCTGTTTAGTGACAGGTTATTCTAGAAAAATGGTATTCTCTTGTATTGAAAAATTGAATAAGATTTAAAGTAAATTACATAAATTAAACCGTCTATGTGACTTGCTAAAATTAACGGGAAACCGTCGAAGCTATTTGTCAGGAATCCAGTAAGAAGAAAAACTAAAAAGAGAAAAATAAGAAGAATTTTTAGCCACACATTTTAAATCAGAGTGAGTTTTTTTAGAGAGATGCACTTAAATTCAGAGTGCGTCCCGAAATATGCTGGTGTGGTTTTCTTATCATTCTTATTTTAATTTTTCTTCTTATTTAATCTCAACTCTTGCATTTTTATACCTTGTCAGTCACCTTTTTCGGACCAAAAGTAAAATTATACCAGAGGGACCAAACCATAGCAAATAATATGAGTACTTGAGTAGGCCGGGATTGTTTTTAATACTGTAGTGTTTTTCAAACAATAAGGCTGTATTATGAATTTCTTTACTAATATATATTAGCAGTAGGTGAAATGAAACTTTGGTGACTCACCTGTTCTTTTTGGCAACATATCTTGGATTGATTACAGGAAACTCCATGTTATCAGTCGACATGGTGTGCCTCGACACAACACTAGTCCCCAAATTAATCGTAATTTTCTCCAGAGTTGGTTTGATCAGATCCACCCGCTCGAGGAAGTGTTCTACTAACAATATATTGGGTGCCACTAACACAACGACGTCATTACCATCTTCATCATTGTCATCCCATGCATTAACAGCATGAAGAATATTCAATCCGGGGACATCAAACCACTTAATGTTAGACTCATCCATGTCATAACGCGGAAGAAATCCGATTTTTGGTACTTTGATCGGGTCAGCACTTACTATCTTTCCTCCATGAACAAGATTCATAGGACTCGCTCCGAGTTGAATATCAAAGATGATTGCATACCTTTTAGTGATTGCCAAGTCATGTGTAAGAGAGTGGTGTTTCATGGAGAAAATGGGAACATCAGGTTGCTTATTTCCATATTCATCAAAGCGAAAGTAAGTCATAAATGGGCGAGTAGCCCAATAACGAAAAGCAAACGCCTCTTTTGTCTCAGGATCAATCTTTGGATGGGCCGTCATGTTTATGGAAAGGTTACCATTAAAATCTTGTTGACCGAAAGTTATTATGTCGCCATCTTCTTTGATTCTAATTTCATAAGGAAGATCAGATTCACAT
The DNA here is from genome assembly GCA_022545495.1 of Chrysanthemum lavandulifolium. Classification (NCBI taxonomy): domain Eukaryota; kingdom Viridiplantae; phylum Streptophyta; class Magnoliopsida; order Asterales; family Asteraceae; genus Chrysanthemum; species Chrysanthemum lavandulifolium. The sequence goes on from CM040240.1 coordinate 143,958,067, forward strand.
AACGCATATAGTCTGGCACCAAAAGAGGTTAAACTTGTATTTGCGACGCCAAAACCTTTACCAATATCATATTGCCTGAAAACAGCTCGTACAATAAACAATGCTACCCGAGCAACAAAAGGACCGAGCACATGCATACCTCCAATGACATTTGGGACGACGTGGGATCGAAGTTTTTTCTCAGAAAGATACTTATTTGTCTTCACATATCGGCTACAGAAAGAAGCTCGTCCATGAGATATCCTAAGGCAGTGCACCATCCCGTCCCCATCAAAGTAGTGATAGGGACCACTGGGATAGAATTGTGGGTTTGGTCCGTTACGGATGTAGGCACCATCAAGGCGTAGAGGGATGGAGCCATATACAATCTCACATTCAGTGGGGCTTATCTCGTCAACGGGTGCAAAATTATCAGCAAGTATGTGGCTAGGGTCGACTGACAGGTGAAGAGGAGAATCAAGGAACTTGACTATTGCTCGATCAAGCGTTTTAAATATATTCTCAAGAATAGACTGCTCTCGTGATGGTTTCCTTGGACCATCGGGAGCTGCTATTCCTCCAAATGATCTTCTAGATAGAATGATAGTAGGAATTTTTTGTTGATTCTGCTTTTTCAGGCTTTTGGTCATAATATAATGAGAGTCGATAAATTTGTGACACAAGAAACTTGCATGTATCGAGTGGTGCGATGTTTCCATTCTTGCGTTTAGTTGTTTACAGGAAACCTTTAGGAGCCTCTCAATGATTGTACTTGGGCCATTTATGGAGTCCATTGGGCCCGATGTACTATTTTGATGTTATTGGCTGGTTTTGGAGAAGGTGGAAAATGGTGAAAATGGCGGTAGGGTGGCGACCGTAGTGAAGAGGTTGAAAAAGATGTGTGTTTGGATTGATGCCAAATCTCATGACTCGTAATACACTATTAATTGAATGATTGGTTTTACTAGTAAATTAATCAAATGATGCAATATTTAAATTAGATATTGCAAGTTGGTTGATGTTTGTACTCCAAATTAATACGTGATATAGATTAGTATATTTGCCATGTGATATGAAATATATGCATGAATTAATGTCTACCGACTATTATAAAGTAATAGTTTAATGATTCATTTATTTATATGTATACTAAAGCAGCCATAAAGCCCTCTCTTATTGGTGGTCGTTTAGTGCTCATATTATATTCGTAAATTTACTGGGCTTTCTTCTTAGCCCTTTTACTCAACAATTTGGCCTGTTGGGTTCTTGGGGTTGCTTACCTTACAGCATCTGCATCTACCATTTAAAGACTTTTTCTTTGTTTCACATTAAATTTTCAATAAATGTCATCTTTCAAAAAGTTATTTATACAAATACTCTCCAATGCACAAAAGCTTTTTAAAAGCTTTTTACAAAAATTTTACATAAACTATCCTTATCTATTTATATCTTTACAAAATGTCTTGTGCTGAAAGTTGTTAAATGAAAGAAAATTCAACTCTTTATCTCTATTGTGCTGAAGAAGAATTCATTACTAACAAACCAACAACAAAAATTTTAAAATTGCTAAACGGTAATCATTGGTTCAAGAAATGACACTAACATAAATAAGTAACATAAATAAGATAGCGTAGAGTAGATATTTGAAAACATAAAACTAAACCTAAATTCCATATTTAGCTTTAATTTCACTACACAACATGTTATGGTATCCTAGTTGTTCGTCGGTCATGCCTTGTGTACTTTGCGATAGGATTCGTAGTTCTTCTATTCTTTTTGAAGACTTGTACGATTCCTTTATCTCTTTGATGTGTTCATTCACCTCATCTATCCGAGCCATCCGCATCGTGTTGGTATTGTTAATTAAATCTCTTAACCCGTCATTTACTTCGGCGCTTGAGGTAGTTCCTTTACCCTTTTGTTTTCTAAATGCCTTTTTTTCCCCATGGGACGAACTTGAATTTCCTCATCTTCAATATTGATGCTTGTTTGTCCGTCTGATGATGAGGTGTAACTACCCGACGCTGTAGTCTTTCTTCTCTTTGGTTGATCCTCATTTGTGTTTCCCGCGTTCCATTTAGGTTCGTCTTTGACAATTGCCATGCATGCTCATATTTGAATGCTTTATTGTGCGCGGAGTAAGACAATTTCCTTGCATCCTTTACTTGGTCATCTGACCAACCACTATGATATTGCCTTTGAATGTCAATAAATATTTGGTTAATGTCATTAATATAGGGGAGTAGTTGATACCAATGTGCCTTACTTTTGATTGTGTTCTCGGAGGAAAAGATTTTCTATATTCGTTGTAGTAGTTTGTGATTCGACGCCAATAATCTTTTTCTTGTTGCGCATTTTCGGTTACATTGTTCATGGAAATAGTTACCCATGCACTCATTAGTAATTCCTCTTCACCTTGTGACCAAAGTTCCCACTTTTTTCTGTAGTTTTATTGCTCGTTGGGGTGTCAAGATCATTATTTTGAAACTATTTTGAGAGGAGAATAAGGGTGGCAAAGTTGGGGTGTCATGATCCATATTTCAAATGTTGGTGTTGTTTGTTGTGGATTTTGAAGCTGGGCAAAACCAAGAGGTTGTGTTTGTTGATTTGTTTGTGGTATATATGTTAATGAGTTCAAGAGATTGGTAAAGAAATTTTGATAATGCTCCGTGTGTGTAGTAAAGTATACCTTTTTTGGTTGATTGTATACTTTACTTGGTGCTAATGATATTGATTGTATATTCAGTTTGTTGCTACTGATGTTGTTTGTATACTTCACATAGTGCTACTGATGATATTGTTTGTAGTCTTCACATGGTGTTATTGATATTGATTTATAACATAGTTGATTGTACAAAAGAATATATTCTTTACAATGCAACAAAACATCTATATCTACTTTACGATTGAGAAGCCAAGTGATATAAAAGAATAAGCATAGCAGAGAATATATTGCATATTTGAAAAGCAAAGACATATAAAGAGAATATTGACAGAGAATATATCAGTTGGTTAAACTATTTGATTAGAATGGCCCATGTGAAAAATACAAACAATATCAGTTGGTTAATCTATTTGATTAGAACTATTTGTCTAACGAAATAGTTAGTCTCTTTACATCCACCATACAAACAATATCGGGTTACTCGGGCTCGGGTCAATTCGGGTCGGGTCAATTGGGGTTGCTTATAATTCAAACCCATTTGTTGCATTGCTAAAACGACAAAGACATATAATACATATGAAACACATTTGCGCTTTGCTTATAATTTGATTACTTTATAATATGGAACTATTTTATAACTATTGATAACTATGAAGTCATGTATAATTATCTAATCCATCTAACTTTTTCATATCTATAAAATACAAGATTATACGTGGTGATATGGTCATTTCAGTTGCTTACAAGTTCTTTTATAAATATTTATCTAAGTCTTGGCACTTTTGATTTTATATTAGTACTAATGTGGTTCAAGTTCTCGGGTTAGTCCAATTACTCTAATTCTATCTGAACTCCCAAGTCAACTTATATAGACAGAAAAATTTTAGCAGCCCATAACCTCTTATAGGTGTTTTGCATTGCGTTTTCAACACATAATTATACTCTATCAACACAGAAAATTTTTGGCACACTAAATCTTATTGCCTTTTTTGAACACAAGACACACTTCTGAGTGTTTGGATGGAGAAACAGCTTGCTTATTCACTTATTCTATGCTGGAATAAACTTTTTATTATTAGATACCATTGGAATATTATATCGCATACTTCAGAAGCAAATGCAAAGCAAACTAAGACAAATGACACAAGTCCGATCTAGTTTATGAAAAGCAAGAAATGAAAAGAAAACTAAGACAAAGGACACTAGTTTATCAACTCTCTTCCCAAATATGTTGAACCAAGTCGATCTTAGTTGGTTATGGACTATTTTATCACGTAATTCAGCCCTCCTTTCTATATATCGATTGAAGGCTTCAATGGACCCGTTTAACGGGTATTGAGATCGCCTTCATCGTCGACCAAACACTAATTGCATTTTCTCATTCTCGACAATCATATTATGCATTATGATGCATGCATATATGATGTCATTCATTGTTTTAGTGTGCCAAAATCTTGCTTTCCAGCGTATAATTGCCCAACGAGATTGAAGAACCCCAAATGCTCGCTCCGTCTTTTCTTACGACTTCTCTTGCATTTCTTTAAATTTCTTTCTTTTGGGATCTTGAGGACATGGAAAACTTTTAACAATGGTTGCCCATTCGGGATATATACCATCACTAGATAATACCCTTTGTGTATTCCGTCCCATTGACCGTAAATCTAACTTGGAGAATGTCCTTGTAAGTAATTGATTGGCTCTGACGGTCGGGTTTATTACCTGTCAACCACTGCGAATGGTCAACCGTAATAAAAGCGAGACGACTTGAGAACGCAATGCAATTAAGTCCGGAGAGTTTAGTGTTTCCCAGTCGTTAAGTCCCAACAGTGTCTTGATGAATAACCAAACGTATAGTGATCGGGAGATATTGAACAAGAAAGGGGTTATGATTTTGAATAATTATACCTAAAGAAAAGTTTGTAAATTACAGGGGCTTAAATGCAAATTAAAGAAAATTAAAAGATAAATTATATTAAATAAACGCTATCACTATTTTTAAAATTTGATTTTCTTGATTTTTCTTTTATAAATTTAAATTAAAACTAATTTTAACTTTTGAAACTAAATTAAAATACTAAAAATTATGAAAATAAAGAAAATTTGTGAAACTATTTTTCAAAAATCTAAAATAACTAAAGAGAATTTTCAAAACTAATTTTGTATTTTTCTGATTTATATTCTAATTTCTATGATTTAAAACTATTTAAAACTAATTAAATTGCTAAAATTACTATTTAAACTAGGAAAATTATGGAAAAATATTTTTTGGCTTTTTATATTTATCTTAACCTAGGAAAATTGAAAACTTATTTTTGAAGATTTTACGATTTATTTGTAATAAAGGCTAATTAAAAGTCTAAAAGCTGCTTTTAAATAGGGAAAAATAGCAAACAAGATTGAAAAATTATGAAAAATTCAGGAAAAGTCTAAAATAATATTCTAAATCTATGAAAATATAAAACTAGGGCTTATGTGAAGGATTATGAAGTCAGTAGTGCAAACTGCTTCCTTTATGTTTACTTGAAAAAGCTAAAGAGTGTTATAAGCCACCAAAATGTTACGAAGCTAATTCATGCTAAAATGAACTAATTCTAACTTAATCCACTAGTCCTAACAAGCTACAAGCTCTAACCTATGATCCAAGCTTTAAAAGTTCTCTTGGCCAAACAGTCCTAACTACCTAAGTTTAAGCTAACCTACAAGATTATCAAATGAGCTTTATGGAAAACTGGAATTGTGATCCTTAAGAAGACCAACCAATGAGCCAATAAACCAAGTGTCGGACCCTAGTGATAAAAAACAAGACCTACACAAGGTGCGAAGTTGCACTGTAACACACTCGGTGTATCTTGAGTGTGAACAAAACAAATGGTGCCTAGTTGAGGAGGCGATTTGAAGCTTAAAGAGATTTGGAAAAATTTCACAAAATTGATTTCAAAACTTGACCAATTGAACTTGAAAATCCCAAAGTTTCAATGATTTTGAACCGAGAAAAGCTATGATAAATCTATCCGGTTTGGTGGCTTGCTTTTCCATCTTTTGACTTTTGAAGCGAAATGAAAAGTTGACTTAAGTGAGATTTGGATCAAATTTTACGATTGATTATGTTATTTAAGGATGTAATGGAACCTAATTAAGCTATATTATCTAATCTAAGCCTAAATGCAACTTCTATTCATTCTAGCCTAACGAGATGCATGTGAATTGGTCACAATGCAATTTTGACTTTAAGAAGAAAGTGGTGCAAGACTAAGTCCTAAGTGACTTAGTTGAACCTAGAGTGAGGCTGTGTTTGCGAACTTATCCTCTTGTACTAGCTTATAGCATCTATCTCGAACCTTAATCCAAACACTAGTTTGAACATTTAAATGCAAACTCCTAAACCTATTCTCAAATCTAAGCCTAGCCAACCTTCAAAACAGATTTAAGCATGCTAATTACCACTAAATGAATCATCAGGTAGCTAAATCTCAATGAACTAAAATAATCTACTTGATGCTAATGAAACAGTACTGAATGCAAACCTGAGTCAAAGAAAGCAAGTACCCATAGAATTGAAACAGTGATTGCTTATAACTAATTTAAGAGGTCTACCAAACAAACAAACTGAAAGCAACATCCACTGCTACATTAAACCTTAACAAGCAATAGTCTACAATTAAACTATTTATGAAGAACTTGAGACAGAATTTTAACTTACATTCGTTCTACCACTATAGCAAGCCTTGAAACCAATGAGACCAAAAATCTATTGCAATGCTAAACCCAATTCGAATACAATCTCAATCCTTATCCAAAGCAATTCAGAACCTTACCCTGCAATGTTGACTTTTGTTGACTGAAGCACTGATTAGTTATTGTTTGAGATTAAAATGTAGATAAGCTCACTATAAGCTATAAGCTTAAATGAGATTAGTGGGACGATGCTAGAGCTTTGGACAATTCTAACAAGCGGTTTTGAAACATAAAAGCTAAACAATAATTTAAGCATAAAAACATAATTTAATTAACTTGAAAGTGTGATTACAAAGAGAGTTTACAAAATAAATTATAAACTAATTGAAAACATTAACATTGAGTCAAAGCTACTAAAAATGAAGGATCCCTAAACCTAACTAAGCGCCCCTCTTTATACGGCTCTCTTCTCTTTATATAGTCAACAAAAAGCTTCCCCTTGTCCTCCGAGTAAATCCGCGCTTTGCGAGCCATTGGATCACTTGGGCTCTTTTGCCGCTGATGAGTTTTGGCGGGAAAATGGTATTTGCCGATTGGAGTTGATTGAGTGCAAGGAAGGAGAAGCTTTAAATGCTTCTTGTTGGTTTGTGGAGGTGGAGTGATAAGGTTGTGGAGTGTGTTTGGAGGTGAGGGATATCCGGTTTTCTTGAGGCGATTGGTGAAGAGGAAGACTTTTGGAGGGAAAAGGTGGGGTTTGACCAAGATATTGACCGGGGTGTATTATTAGTGGATGGGGTTCAAGGGTCAAGGGGTGTCAAGTGGTATTATGGCAGGGGGTTCAAGCTCAAGCAAGGGGTTCATGGTCGTGGATTTGGTATTAATACATAGGACCATTTTTGCAATTCCATAAAAACCAAGGACGAAATCGCCATTTTCCAAAGTTAATCAAGAGGACCAATTTTGACAAGTTTAATTTTCCCAAGGACCAAAATAATAATTTTCAAATTAAAATGTCCGGGGTAATTTACATCAATCTTTGAAACTCTGAGGGACCAAAGTCGCCATTTTGCAAAGCGAGCTTTGAAGGGTTTATTTGACAACTTTTGAATCCCATGGACCTTAAATGATATTTTGTTTTATTTTGATTTACAGAGGACTATTTTGACAACTTTTGAAACTTGGGGACTAAAGCGCCAATTATGCAAACTTGATATGTTTTCATCGATTTTGGTATTTTGCATTTGAAACACATAAAACACTTATTTGTGATATTTTTATCATTTTATGCATTTCGAGTGTTTCGGATGTTTTGTAGTTGATTTGACCAAAATGATGAGTATTTACACACTCATCAAGATCGTTGAACAATGTACTTTGGTTTAGTACATTGATGTCATTGTTTGAACTGCGACACCAAAAAAGGCATGCCAAATCAAAGATCTTGAGAAGCAACCGCTTAACATGATTGTTGGTTCGCCATGATCACATCGTGTGAGTGACCTTGCGAAGAGACGGACAATTTTTCCAAGGCCATGCATGCAATCAATACTACCTAACATACACGAAACCCGTGGTGTTACGAATGCAGTGAAGTATCGCTCAGCGTCCTCGACGCTTGGTCTTCATAGTAGCGGGACCAAAATTTCAACTACACCTTGACAAAATTTCTTTAGACATGCGATGGCGATTTTCACCTATTCTTACGTGTTCGTCATTATAATCATTTGGTGTTCCATATGCTAACCGTCATTATAGCGGATGCATTTTGTATCGGAGATAGACCTCTTATTCTAAGGGCATCATCTCTTTGCTTGAAATAGTCATAACGGTCGGACAATGCATCTACGATCTTCATGAATAATACTTTATTCATTCGAAACCTTCGTCTGAACTTGTACTCTGGAAAAACTGGTTCATCACAGAAATAATCCGCAAAAAGTCGACGATGTCCTTCTTCTCGACCTCGAAGTTCTTTCTCTGCAAGCATCAACAACAACTTCTCATAGGTATCGTCATTTAATTCCTCGATGATAAATTCATTTGCTTGTGCAAGCGGTTGTTCGATCCGAGTCGTCATACATAATTAGGAGTGTATAAATTTATGCGGTGAAGATGTATATATATGAATCATGCTATTATATGAATGAGCACATTATATATATATACAAGCATAAAACAAGTAAAACCAAAACTAACTTCTTGATTGTTCTTAAAGGGTAATAAGTGTTATATATATCTTTTATTGAGGGGTATAAAATGAAAAATCAACAACTATACAATTAATGGAATAGCTTCTTTTCTATCAAGCAGCTCGGCCCATGTCAAGTCTTTCTCCAAAAACTTGTTTGTAAAGCTTTTGCTCCAATGCTTCAAGTCTTCCAATAGCTTTTCTAAATAGTGAAAAGTCATTGTAAAACACTTGCATTGCGGATGCTCTTATGAGCAGACGTTCTTTCAAACCTTGACCACTTTTCCCTCTTGAAAGTTGCATTTCGTTTACCGCCTCTTCCCACCGTTCTCTTAGATCTTTATGTATTTACTCAAAAGGCGATAAATGGATTTCGTTTGTTTCCATACTTTAGTTATAGTTCTGTTTGCCTTTTTTTTTAATTCCCGTGTGTTTTTTATTGCTTTTTAGAATATCATGATAATCTGTTGTTGTCTTCTTTGCTTTAATGTGTTCCATTAAAGTCTAGCAGGATATGTTGTTTGACCGTGTCGGGTAGGTCTTTGTTACATAAACATTGGTGTCTTATTTCCATTGTTCCCAACCGGTTAATATCCTTATTTGTTATCCTTGCTTTTAAACGAAATATGAAAACTAATCGAAAATTTGTTAAGTAAAACCAATTCGGGATGTTACGAATCAACGATACATTCTTCATGAGCAGGTCTTCTAGTTACTATAGATGTGGGAATAATAGTTTTGAATTGATCGATGATCTTGAGTGCGAAATAGCGGATATACATAAGCGGTTGAAGGTAGGTATGAATCGATATATTGGTTATGATGTTGATATGACGGTGGTGTCCGGTGTGTTGGTAATATAATAATGCGAGAGTCGTGTTATCGCACGCGATTACACATAACCACAGGGTGCCTTCGATGTCAACCGGTTTTGGCCAAGGAAAGGGATAAGCGGGTCGAATATTTATACAAATCTTGACTTTATACTTCTGCCATGTCACCTTATCACAAGTTGTTTTGCCTCATGCGCTCTCCCGTCTACCGTCTCATTCGAGGCTCGCGTTCATATTAACCCGATTTTAGATAAAGGGAAAGCGTAAAGTACAATCCGATTCTTGGTCTCGTGTATGTTAGAAAGTTGGCGGTTCCTATTCTATGTTTACCGAGCACTGTTAATGTGAGCGGATGTCCCTACGATACCATGAGGGCCATCCGCCACTATGGTATTCTTTTTACTATCTCTGTAGTTTTGGCATTCTTCTCTTCCGAACTTTGTTTTTTAACATGTTTTTCTTCTCTTCCGCCGTCACTTGTTGACAACCGAGTTCTGACAAAGCGGCTTTGTCCACCACCTATGGTATTTTTTACTATCGTAGTTTTGCCATTCTTCTTTCCCCAACTTTGTTATTTTAATATGTTTTATAACCGTGTATATGAGTGGTCTACCATACAGCATCCATTCTATGACGCAAAGGGTGGGTGAAATGACACCACCATGCTTGGTGGTACGGATCTTAGATTTCTTGAAGGTGTTGCTACCATTTATTACGTTGACAACTGCTACAACAATTTAGTTTAACAAAGCAGTAGTGCATGCTAAAAAATAGTGCGCCTATTTTATTTGCGAGTTATTGGTTTTGTCTTTTTATGAATCGTCGTCGGGAGCTTGCGGTTGTAGATTTTACATACATGTCGTTCATATTTGTTTGTTTACGTATGCGTACAAAGCGCAGCGTCAGTTCAAACCGCCCATAACTACTAGGAGGCGGCGCTCGTCTGAGGTTACATGGGCCCCAACATTTTCAATTGCATTCACTATACATTTATACATCGGTCTATTGTTTATATATTTATTGCGCGTTTGAGATGCACGAGGTGTTTCGGCCGCGCGGTCGACATCGACAATCCAATGCTTGCAACACATGCATCGAACATGGGTATTACAGGTTGATGCCGCCCGTGTACTCTGCATTTTAGATTTTCTACGTTTGTTACACACTTCACTTTTTTATCGTGTAATAACTTATGGTATCGTCTGGTACAACAGATGTTCATTTATCGGCGGGAGCAACCTCCATACCCACAATATTAGGCGCCGTCGCGAGAAGGTATTCACTAGACCACTTTTTAATGATCTATTAGTGTCGTCTACAACTTTATGTTTATACATATCTATGACACCCTGTTGTAGGGCCCCCAGATGATTATGACCGTTTTGGTAGCTGTAATCGGGTTTGTAAACCTTTGTCTGGCGGTTTTGGTTTGAGAAAAGGTTGGTGAGTCGGGTGCATCGGCTGAATACCATCGTTGTTGTTTAGGAGGCAGGGCGGTTGTGTGCATGGTGCGTGAGTATCCAGTGTATATACGTCAACTGTTTTCAACTAGGCATTTCATGGACAACATTCGTACGTATAATCAAATGTTTGTGATGACGTCATTTGGTGCTCAAATAGATGAATCTATTAACATTGTCGCGACCCTTATGTGTTTAGGATTTCTGGTCAAATTTATCATCGTAATGGAAGCATGTGTCCGCTAGATTTGGACAACTCGCATTTTCTCCAGCTGTATATCTATGACCTGACACAGAAGTGGACCACGAGTTGTCTCATTTGTTCCTATTCACTATCGTATAAAACAGTTTTAAGTAAATAAAACAAACTAATAGTGAATAATGGTGAAATTAACGTAAGTAAAACACACTTATAAATTTTCAACGTTTATATTCTTATTAGAAATGAATCAAAGAATACATTACCCAGTACTTGCGGAATAGTACTTGGGATTGAAATGACAAAGTTTGGTGACTCCTCTCTAAGCTCGGGCTAAGTCGAGCACAACTCTTAGAACCCATTGAGCTATCTCAAGGATAAAGTTGTATTTGGAGGTGAAAAGATGGCTTGTGTGTGTGTGTTTTTTACAATTCACAAGCTTAAACTTTTCACTCACTCTCTTATGCTATTTATACAAGTATGGTTTTAACTTTAACCTAGAAGACAAAAACAGATCACGGTAAACACGAATATTGATATATTCGATTCTTGTTTACTTTGCTATTTGTAGTAGGCGGCGAGGCTTCTTTCATATGAGATACTTTAGCTCGGTAGCTTGCTATTCGGGAAATGTTTGACTTTAGTAGATAGGGACTTAGTTTTATACGGGTAAACATTTCCGCCTTATCCGCTCATTCTTGATCTTCTTGATCTTCAGCCTTGATCTTTATCTTGGTTTGTCTTGATGTAAATAGTTGGAGAGGTCTTAGGGATTCGGTGAGTTATTGTCATCACTCACTGAATCCACCATCTTCTTCTTGACTTAGTCTTCACCCTTTAAGTTCCGCCTTCTTGGTGGAGGCTTCTTCTTCGCCTCATCTTGAGTATCACGAAGATGGCTCCTTTGAGAGACTATGCACTCGGTGACACGATAGTGTTTAACGGATTAAACACTTAGGTTATTTTCTATTCAAATCCTAGATTAAGGGGTTTGGGTATTCTTGAACCAACGGTCTCCCCTATTTGGATATACAAATAGCCTAAGTGTTTGATCGATGTAAGTGAGCAAATGGCTTCTTCTTACAGAATGTACTAATGAATACAATATGGAACAGAGTATTTTAACAAAACATACATCTTTATTGATCACATTACATGGTTCCTATCACTAGTACAAAGGATAAATCAAAATGATGTCGGTTGAGATGGATCCCGATTGCTTCAAGCTTGGTTTCTTTTTAGGAGTGTTTCTTTGTCGGGGTGCTCTCTTATCTTGGCATTCGGTCTTGGCGAGAACACGATGTTTCTTTGGGGTTTGGATCGAGAGGCCACTTGGTATGTAGCTCGACATTGCGGCCACACCGGCTGATCAATATCACTCCATCTTTGAAATCTTGGGTTTCCATAGACATCAATGTGGAATAGCCCTCTTCGAGCTTCTCAATCACTAGACAGTTCACGAACTTAACACCTTGAGCGGTTCCTGTTGCATTCGAGTCCGAGCACTTTTATCTCGGTGGAACTCAACCCTCTTTCTTTTGCCTTTGGATGATTGAGGTTGAGATCCTTGTGGTGCGATTAAAGCGGTGAATCCCAGTTGTCTTGGTGCATCCCTCGATCTTTCATATCTCTTACTGAGCATCTTCATCAGATCCTTAACCACCGCATTCCTTTTTGTCTCAATGATTGGACCAAGCTCATCGAGTTCAGTGATCCCAAAGTCAACAAAGGTAAAGGGATCATGAATCTCGAAATGTCTCTTATCATCCCCCATATACATTCATTGCGGTGGTTTGGGTTGGGGATGATTTTGACATCGATGATCTTTTCGAGTTGCCTTGACTTGTCATAGTCCGATTGTAATGCTCAATTACGCTTTGCACGAGGGCTTGACTTTCTTGTTCTTTTGTTCCAATTGTTTTTCATTTCGACCATCTTAGCGACTGAGCCTCCTTAAACTTTTGACTGCTGACCATTTTGAAGCTTCTTTGGATCAATTCCCACATTTTAGCTTCTTGACAATCACTTTAATCGATGCTTCCTTACTCTTCTTATCCTCCTCGACTAGTTTCAATCTCCTTTCTTCTTTGGCAAGGTATTTAGTTAGTTGTTGAGGTGTGAGAGGTATTGATGTCACCGATTTTGTAGGGAATCTTCTCGGGCTCGATGGTTGTCATTATGCCTTTTCCTTTGTCTGGCACGAGGAAGATGATGCAACCGGGGTGGTGTTGTTGTCATGATAGGTGATGTATTGTCGGTGTTGTTGTTGTTGTTGTTGATGTTTGTGGTGGAAGTGATGAGATGGGTATTCTTGAGGCGGTTGTGATGATGATATTGGGCGGCGAGATCTTGGTGGTGTTGGCTCCCCTCGGTGTGAAGAGGAGTTTCTTGATATTCTCCCCTCAGCTGTTCTTGGGAGGCGTCGGTGAGGGCAAGAGTTAGTGTTGGTCTTGAAGGGGCGAGATGCTTGACCATGAAGGCTGATAAATTTCGATAATCATTGCCTTGATGTCGAAAGTATCTGCACGAATACCGGTGACTTTTGCTTCCAAGTTAGCTTGAGATTCTTCAAGCGGTCATTACGGGTCCAAGATTCCGAGCCATAGAAGGCGAGGCTGAGTCAAGCGCCACTGAGTAGTCAAAGAGCCCAATGTAGCTGAAGAGGCGGGCGAAGATTGAAGACCACGAACATTTGCGGATTTTAGGGTTTCGATCGATTCGGTGAGTGGGAGGATTGTTTCAAGTAGGCCTCGGTAGCCTCCGGCACTTTAGAGTTGAGTCTTTGGGTCTTCTTTGACATCCACCAGATTTCATCAATTGTAACCCACATATGCGAAGATGCTTGAGAAATTTACCGGTTTTCATCGATCTGTGAAGGTGTTGGTACATAAGATCTCTGTGTTCATGAACATTTTCATCAAAAGCATGTACCTCGGCCTTGGATCGCATAGCGGCACCGACCTCGGTGTGTTGTTCCCACGGTGTTTGATGACCCGGTATAACTTCCTTGAAGCTTTGGTGATCCATTGAACAAGCGCCTTCGATGAAGTGGAAGAACATTATCAAATCTTCCAAATTCATCGGTGGAGGAAGAGGTCATCATTTTCGGTTGGAATGGTGATTCGGTATGCTCCTTTGGATCGGTGAGGCTCTTGTTCGATTGAACCTCGGCGTCCACTTCTTCCCGGTGATAAAATTTCATCATCGGTGTCGACAAGCTCATCTTGAGAGAATAGTATTCCGGTAACATCGACAACGGTTAACAAGGGGTTGGTGATGGGTTCCATATCGTGGTGGTATTAATCCTCGAGAGTCTTTGTCCCCTTGACCCCTCGAGACCTTGGTGGGAGTTTCCAGTGCCTTCTCGGGAGTCGAGGATTGGTTTTGGGTTCCATATCGGTGGGTTGTTCCTTTCCTCAGAGTCTTTGTCCCCATTGACCCACGAGACAACGATGGGTTTTCCAGTGCCTTTAGCGAGTCGGTGATATGATATCCCTATCGGTGGGTTGTTTGGTTCCCTACGAGTCTTTGGGATCGATCGGTGTGCCCTCGGACAAAGGCTTGGATTTGCTAATGTCATCATTTGGGCGTTGTGGAAGCTCCCCTACCCGGTGGGTTGTTTGTTTCCTACGGATCTTGGGGAGTAGTAGTTGGGACCAAGGGCTTGGCTGTGATTTATCGGTGTCCTTCGTTGTCACGGGGTAGATGATGATTGGCCTTGGTGGGTGTCAAATCGATCTTAGGCCTTTTGTGCCTTTTGGCGGTGCTCCGAAGCCTCGGGGCCACGAGACTTGGGTTTGGTCTTAGTCGATCTGAGACTTCCCTTTCTCTTTATAGGAGCGGGGTTTGGAGACCTTGATTCCCTACAGTTGTTCTGACAACCATATGGGCCGTCAATTCAATATTTGTGACAAGGGATGGGTCTTTTGAAAGTTTGATTGGCTCGGGATGCGGGTAAAGCACCAAATTTTTCTTCACGAGGATAATTTGAACCCGATGCGTTTGCAAAGCACAAGAGACAAACCTAGGATACGAAGCGTATTTTGTCCTAGTTTTGCTCTGTAGCTTGATTCTGAGATCACTTGTAAATGATCTCCCCTATGTCGACATGACCCCATTCATCAGGCGGTATGCCATCATCAATGAATAGAGTTAACTTGTTCGGTGGATGAGTGGTTCCATAGAGGACACGAATCACAAAAGTGAATAGGATCCTCCAAGCCACGGGAATGAACTTTTAGTGGTTGGGGTCTTGTCCAAAAGTTGGATCTAAAGCGATTTGTTTTAACCCATCCTTCACTTGTGGAGGGTTCGGGATGGGCGACATAAACACCTTTGTTATAATCTAACCTGTTGAAGTGCAAAGCGTTTTATAATCCGGGGTGAATTGTTGCCCCGTTAAGGCGAACTTAATGAGATACTCCCTGAGAGGTCTAAGGTTATTCTCATCGATAGGGTGTCGGGTCAAGGCCTTGGTTGTTGCCCAAAACTCCACGAGGAGGTTTTGGTAAACAATAGAGGACACGAACAAAGGCCGTTTTCGGTGGGCGATTATACAAAATTTCATAATGTCTTTATAAGTTTGGGACGGTTGGAGGATATTCAAAATTGCCTATGACATTATTTGTTTTAAATTCAACATTTGTAAGATCACCTACCCAGCTGTGAAACAAGCGAAGAGATTGTGTTCTTGCCATTTCCATTAAAAAGTTTTAGGGTTTTGAAAAGAATAACTTGACAAGAACAATCAAAAGCTTTTGTATCTCTTAAGTTGTGATGAAAAACTTTTGTAAAGGTTTACAAAGAAGATTTTTGAAAAAGGATTTGAAGAACACAAAGATTTACGGGTTTGAAAGAGATTTTGTGAGTTTTGTTAGCAAAATCTTTTGTGTGTGTTATAAGGATTTTGTGAGGGTATTTATAGAGTGGTGAGAGGGTGGTTTGTGCATACTTGTGGATTTGTAAAGTCGGTTTTGAAAGCGTTTGAATTTCCACATTTAATGCCACCACTCCACTACCATGATAAAATCCGTTTTCAAGGTAGCGATTGCGGTGCGGTAAAAGTGCACTTTTGCGGTAATAAAATATCCACAGGATATTTTATGTGAGAGAGGCATTTAATGCCAAGTGGGATGAGGTAAGTATGAGGACCCATGTAAGATGAAGACATATATTCCTATATTAAATTGGTGTGATTTCCAACCTAGGACATTTAAGTAACTAATACTTGATGCATTTAGTTACTCATTCAATGCTTAATATCTAAAGTCGGGGTCCACAGAATGAGTCTTACTCATTCGGTGAGAGGTTGTGTTTATGGGTTTCGTTCGGTGAGGAGAAACCTTTTCAAAGAACTTCTTGAGATTGGTTTCGGATAGTTGACTTTCAATGTCAAGCATTCCCAATTCGACTTCGGTCTCACGAAGGTAGGTTCATCAAGGGTTTTGTGAAGATATCGGCAAGTTGATATTCGATAGGGATGAAGTGAAGTTCTATGTCTCCTTTCATTATGTGGTCCACGATGAAGTGATATCGATATCAATGTGTTTGGTTCTTTGATGAAGGACGGGGTTGTTGGAGATTGCAATGGCGCTTGGTGTTGTCACGGAAGATGGGTACCATTTTGTAATGGATGTCATAGTCATTTGAGTTGACTTTTCATCCATAAAACATTAACAACATCCTGCGGCGACCACATATTGACTTTGGTGAAGACATAGCCATTGATTGTTGCTTTTAGCACTCCAACAAACCGTTTTCCTCCAAGGAATTGTGGGACCACGAGGTACTTTTACATCCATGTTGCGGCCAGCATAATCGAATCGAGTACCCTTTGAGATCAAACCACGAGCACTTTGGATAATAGAGTCCAAGGCTTGTGGTTCCCTTGATACACAGTATTCTTTTAGGCTGCGGTGAGGTGGGATTCTTTAGGATTGGGTGATATCTTGCTATTAGGCAGACTAAGAATTGTATGTACAGTGCAGGCGATTAGATACATCGATGAGCCAACAATCCCTACGAAATGGGTTTGATTGGTGACTTGCCGGTGAGATCGGGTCCAAGGTTGTTAGGAGGGACCATTGGTGTCTTCAACGAGGCATAGTCGGATATCTCATATTTCTTCAAGAGATTTCTTGTGTATTTCTCTTGGTGATGGAGATTCCTTTATCGGTTTGCACGATTTGTAGTCCAAGGAAGTATGTGAGTTCACCCATCATGCTCATTTCAAACTTCTTTGTCATTAGTTTTCAAGCTGTTTGCAAAGTGTGTAGTTTGTTGAGCCAAAGATGATGTCATCAACATATACTTGGACGATGTCACATCTTGTTTTGTCCTATAGATAAACAATGTGTTGTCTATCTTTCCTCGACAAACTTGTTTTGAATCGGGAAGGTGAGAGAGTTTCATACCATGCCACAGGGAGCTTGTTTGAGTCCATAAAGGGCTTTATCAAGCTTCTGAGACATAGTCGAAATTCACTACTCTCAAAGCACGGAGGTTCTTGAACATATACATCTTCCTTGAGTTCACCATTTAGGAATGCACTTTTACATCCATTTGGTAAACTTTGAAGTTCATGTAGGTAGCATATGCAAGGAAGATCACGATGGCTTCCATTCTTGCAACAGAGCAAATGTCTCATCATAGTCAATGCCTTCTTGTTGTTGTAACCTTTGGCTACAAGTCGGCTTTGTTTTTAATAGCGGTGCCGTTTTCATCGGTTTTGTTTACGAAAACCCACTTCATTCCTATGACAATGACATCACGAGGACATTTGATCAAGGTCATGACCTTGTTTTTATCAAGCTGTTGAAGTTCTTCTTGCATGGCTGAACCCGGCTTGGGTGTTTTAGAGCTTCGGTGACACTTTTGGGTTCTATATCGATGGGTAATCGGCATATAGACATTCATTGGTGAAGCTGCGGTTAACCTAGCGACCATGCTTCTAGTGAGCATGCCTCGGTGGGTTCACCAATGATGTTTACAAGCTCAATGTCACGAGATTTTGTCCACTTACTTTGTGGTCTAGGATCGAGCTTGAAGATGTCACCGGAGATTCGGGTGAGTTCGGTGCATGAGCCACAATATCATTAGGAGCATCTGTTGAGATGTCTTGTTCGGGTTGAGTTTCATGAATCACGGGTTCTGATCATTTGGATCGATGTTACCTATCCAGTGAGGGGCGATTGATTATCAATGAATTCACGATAGTTGGTTGTGACGGGTTGTGAGGCAAGACATAATATGAGATGTCGACATCGACTTGGTATGAGGAATTGATTTGATGTTATACTCATCGGGAGGATATCTTGAAGAGTTATCAATTCCTATTTCCTCCAGAGAGGTGTTGGAGAACACGATGCTTTCGAACTTTCATCAAAGGTGACATGAAAGGTTTCCTCAACTTGTTGTCTCCTTGTGTTAAATACCACGAAGGCTTTGGAGATCGGTGAGTAACCTAGAAAGTATCCATCATCGACTTTTGCATCAAACTTGCCTAGATGATCCTTGTGGTTATGGATAAACACAGGACATCCAAACACATGAAAGTAGGCGATATTAGGAAGTCTACCTTTGAATATCTCATATGGGGTTTTGTTATGTCTTTTGACAATGATTGACTGTTTGAGTATAACAGTTTGTTTTGTGACTTGGTCGAGAAATGTTTTGAGAGGGTGAGCCATTTAACATGGTTCTTGCGGCCTCAATGAGAGTTCTGTTTTCCTTTCGGCCACCCATTTTGTTCGGGGTGTAAGGAGATGAAATTTTTGGGAAATTCCTTTTCATCACGAAAAGTCTCAAGCTCGGCATTTCTAAACTCGGTACCATTGTCGATTCGATTTGTTTCTTGTAATGTCATTACGGTTTTCAATGTTCACGATGAATGACATTATAGTATCATTACTGACTCTTTTGGAAAGAAAGTATACCCAGTGTATCTTGAAAACTCATCAACAATGACAAGTGTATACTTCTCATCTTTGGATTGATCTAGGACTGGTGGTCCAAAGAGATCCATATGCAAGAGGTGAAGCGACTTTTGATAGAGAATTTTGCTTGGTTTTGAAAGATGCTCTTTGATGTTTGCCTTTTCACAGGTGAGCATGGTTTATCTTTTGCAAAAACCGGTGATGGTAAGCCAAGGACCTTGTTTTGTTTTGCCAAGTTGTTGATGTTTTGAAGTTTAAGTGTGAGAGTCTCTTGTGCCACAACCGGTTGATAGTTTCGATGGCTTTGGCAAAGAGACAAGTTCCATCTTTAGAGAGTTGACATGTCTAAGACATAAACATCATCTCTCTAGGAGCTATCAACACAACTTCCTTGTTGGCATTGAAAATGGTACCTTGTTTGTCATTGAATTGCACAATGTACTTAGCATCACATAGGCGTGACAACGATGAGATTGTATTTGAGACCATTGACATAAGCTATCCTAGAAAACTATTCCGTTGCGGTTCTTGAACCATAACCTTGATGGGACATGATGAGTTATCACCAAATACTACCTTGGGTCTGGTTCCTTTACATACTTGTGCGAGATATTCCTTTACTCGGTCATGCTTCTTGAGCATCCTTTGTCTAGATGCGGATAGGCTCCACGGCATGCCTCTGCACAAGCGATAAAGCGAATTAGTTTCTCTTAGTGACCCACTTACTAGTGGGCTTGGGTCTCATGGTCTCTTTGAATTTGGCAATCGATTCATGGTCGGTGGTTGAGTGCATTGTGCTACCACGGGTTTTGCATTTAGAGGCGAGGATGACTCGGTGATTTTGGGTTGCTTGGAACTTCTCCTTGCATGGATGACCTTTGTCATCTTTGGGATGTCTTATGAGTAGTGTTACCGCAAATATCACGGCATGTGTTCATAAGACAATCATCGGGATGATGATCATTAAAGCCACGGTGTGGGCAAGGAGGAAAGGCTTTGCTCTCAACTTTTGAGCGAGCTTGGATGTGGAAGCATCTTGATGACCAACTTTGGTGTAGTTTGCTTTCTTGGTGAACTTACATATTGTAAGTGATCGGCGATTCTGTGATCATCCTTTTGCGGATCATACAAAAAGGATTCTATAACGATTGTCGATGGTATGGTGGTATAGTGGCACAGATCACACTTACCTTGTTTTTGGTGGTGGCTTTTGACTTTGAGGAACTAGAGAAGCGACTTTGTCTCCTTGATTGATTCGGGGACCTTTTCAATGGATTCCATCTTGTCGGTTAGCTTCCTCACAAGTTCGATCGATTCTTGAATTTGGTCGACTTCGATGGGGACCGAGGATGTGGAAGTTTCGGTGGGGTAGATTCTTGTTGAGTTGGTTTTGATGGTCTTTTCGGGATGGTTCTACCAAGTCGGACCTTTCTTTAGGAGAGTGTGGATTGTATTGTAATGGAGTAAGCTCGAGCTAGGATCGGCACCACGAAGAGGTTCCAAGGGTGGAAGTGGTGCTTGAGATTCATCTTGAGACTCGGAGATGTGTTCGGTACTCTTGGGCACATCGAGGGAGTCAAGCATGCTCTTTAGAGCTTGACTTTCGAGCTCTAGAATTCTTCGAGTCAAAGTTAGGAAGCTTACTCTCGGGATTAAGTCTTTCAATCCAATCACTGGGCTTGGGAGCAGTCAACATCTTGGTAATCATGCCACGGACACAAATGGTTTGGGACTCGGTCTTTGTTGTGAGTCGGGAGATGATTTTCACCTATGACTCTCTTTTTGCTCTTGGGGCACCCACAACATCAAAGACCACAGGATTTTTAGCGATCCAACTATTAAGGATATCTTGAACCTTTTTAGTTCATCTTGAAGAGCTGATTTCTTTTAACTAGTTCGGTGTTTTGAATTTGCAAAGTGATGACCTCAAGCTTAGCTTGTTTTAAAAAGCGGTTCATCCTACACTTGTTCAATTCAAAACTTAGCTTGTTGTATTTTGAAAAAGATTCGATCTTTGCTCTTCTACGAACTTAAGGTCAACATTAAGATAATTCATATAAGGCGCCAATCGAGTCATCATCCATAGAAAGTAGAATATTTACCTTCTTCATTGTGATGTTGACCCATTCACCATTCCTTGCATGATTTTTCCCAACAACTAGCTTGTCTTCCTCTGAGAGGGCCATCGGTGCTGTGACATGCACCATTTCATCATCGAGATGAGGCGGCTCTTCATCGATCGAAGGTTTGACAACAAGACCTTTGTTTTACCACCTGATTGAACACTTTTTGTTTACGAGGGTGGCCTCAAGCAATGCAAGCTTAGCTTTGATTTTCCTATACTTGGACTCATAATCAACCATTTTGTTTTGATCAGTTTGTTTTGAAAATTTTGATGAGGCGATAAATTTTGGTTGAAATTTGCTAAAGCACGTGGGTGATTTGACCACGATGGTTTATAAGAGGTTCATAAATTGTTTTGAAAAGCAGTCTTTTGCAAAATGACCTCTTTTGTGACACTTAAAGCATTCGGTGTCCTCATTTGCTTTAGCATTTGAAAAACCTTTGTTTCTTTTTATAAACCTTGAGAGTTTGCAAGGTGCCCTTTCACGAAATTCAACGTTCGGTCATTTAGGTACTCCTCACTTGATCTCTCATCGGGCTCATCATCGAAATTTTCTTGGAAATCTTGAACCACATTGTTAGAAAAGCGGTTGATATAGGTGAGGTAGTGGTGGGGACTTCTTGACTTCACGAGACTTCTTTAAGTCGGGGTATAAATGCATTGATGAGGTTTTCCTCATGACAAATTTCCATAAATTTCGGGAAGTTCAAGATTACGGATATGATTTGCATTTCTAAGTCCACGAGAGAAATTTAACCACTTCTCGGGAGACAATTGACAAAACCAACATTAATCTCATGTTTGGACAACTTAACACCATCATTTGACAGTTCATTTAAAGAGTTTTGTATCGGTGTAAGTTTGAGACGAGTTTACGAGTCCTTAGCCACGAAGGTATTATACTCAAGTTTGGTCCATTATCCTGTTTTCCTTGGTATCGGATGGGCCTTCATGGTATGAACTAGGTCATCCCGGTTTGTTTAGGCGTACTACGACTTATAAGCGACTCCATAATATCATCGGAAGACATGATATGATGATACTTTTGAGTCTTTGGTCTGGTTGACCACTCTTCTCTCATCCACAGTCCATTGAGCTTGAGGTTTGGGCAAACCTTGATCGATCTTTGGGATAAATGGACCTTCATTTATACACTTGATATAATAAGGTTCCATCGATCAAATAGCAAAGCATCGCTTTTCCATTTGTTGAATTTACCAACTTCAAGTCTAGGGGCAACAATTTGAAAAAGCTCCACCCTTTTATCGACTAGTTGGGGTACATCAATTTCGACCATAGAGATCTGATTTAAAAGCGATTTAGGCGGCTTAAAGTTTTATAAAAGTTTTATAATCACCTTGCTCGATACCACTTGTTGTTCCTATTCACTATCGTATAAAGCAGTTTAAGTAAATAAAACAAACTAATAGTGAATAATGGTGAAATTAACGTAAGTAAAACACACTTATAAATTTTCAACGTTTATATTCTTATTAGAAATGAATCAAAGAATACATTACCCAGTACTTGCGAATAGTACTTGGGATTGAAATGACAAAGTTTGGTGACTCTCTCTAAGCTCGGGCTAAGTCGAGCACAACTCTTAGAACCCATTGAGCTATCTCAAGGATAAAGTTGTATTTGGAGGTGAAAAGATGGCTTGTGTGTGTGTGTGTTTTACAATTCACAAGCTTAAACTTTTCACTCACTCTCTTATGCTATTTATACAAGTATGGTTTTAACTTTAACCTAGAAGACAAAAACGAGATCACGACAAACACGAATATTGATATATTCGATTCTTTGTTTACTTTGCTATTTGTAGTAGGCGGCGAGGCTTCTTTCCTTAACAGAGATCCTTTAGTACTTTAGCTATAAATGGGAAGATATAACTTTAGTAGATAGGGACTTAGTTTTATCTTTAGTATTTAGGGACTTAGTTTTAATAGCGGGTAAACATTTCCGCCTTATCCGCTCATTCTTGATCTTTAGCCTTGATCTTTATCTTCTGATTTTGTCTTGAGTGTAAATAGTTGGAGAGGTCTTAGGGATTCGGTGAGTTATTGTCATCACTCATTCTTGAACAGCGGTCTCTGAATCCACCATCTTCTTCTTGACTTAGTCTTCACCCTTTAAGTTCCGCCTTCTTGGTGGAGGCTTCTTCTTTAGCCTCATCTTGAGTATCTCGAAGATGGCTCAGCGAGAGACTATGCACTCGGTGACACGATAGTGTTTAGCGGATTAAACACTTAGGTTATTTTCTATTCAAATCCTAGATTAAGGGTTTGGGTATTCTCGGTGAATCCCTAGTTGTCTTGCGTCCTCGATCTTTCATATCTCTTCTTGAGCATCTTCATTAGATCCTTAACCACCGCATTCCTTTTTGTCTCAATGATTGTACCAAGCTCATCGAGTTGATGATCCCAAAGTCGGTGAAGGTAAATGGATCATGAATCTCGAAATGTCTCTTATCATCCCCATATACATTCATTGCGGTGGTTTGGGTTAGGAATGATTTTGACATCGATGATCTTTTCGGGTTGCCTTGACTTGTCATAGTCGATTATAATGCTCAATTACGCTTTGCTTGAGGGCTTGACTTTCTTGGTCTTTTGTTCCAGCTGTTTTCTCATTTCGCCATCTTAGCGACTGAGCTTCCTTAAACTTTTGACACCTGACCATACGAAGCTTCGTTGGATCAATTCCCAAGTTTTCGACTTCTTGACAACAATTTTATCGATGTTTGCTTTGCTCTTCTTTTCCTCCTCGACTAGTTTCAATCTCCTTTCTTCTTTGCAAGGTATTTAGTTATTTGTTGAGGTGTGAAGGTATTGATGTCACCGATTTTGTAGGGAATCTTCTCGGCTCGATGGTTGTCATTATGCCTTTCCTTTTGTCTGGCACGAGGAAGATGATGCAACCGGGGTGGTGTTGTTGTCATGATAGGTGATGTATTGTCGGTTTGTTGTTGTTGTTGTTGAGGTTTGTGGTGGAAGTGATGAGATGGGTATTGCTAAGGCGGTTGTGAATATGATATTGGGCTGCGGATCTTGGTGATGTTGGCTCCCCTCGGTGTGAAGAGGAGTTTCTTGATATTCTCCCCTCAGCTATTCTTGGGAGGCGTCGGTGAGGGCAAGAGTTAGCGTTAGTCTTGAAGGGAGGTGCTTGACCATGAAGGCTGATAAATTTGATAATCATTGTCTTGATGTACGAAGTATTTGCTTGAATGCCGGTGACTTTTGCTTCAAGTTAGCTTTGAGATTCCTCCAAGTAGTCATTACGGGTCCAAGATTCTAGGCCATAGAAGATGAGGCTGAGTCAAGGTAACCACACAGTAGTCAAAGAGCCCGATGTAGCCTAAAGAGGCATCTTGAAGATTGAAGACCACAGAACATTTGCATTTTAGGGTTTCGATCATTTCGGTGAGGCTGGAGGATTGTTTAAGTAGGCATCGGTAGCCTCTAGCACTTTGGAGTTGAGTGTTGGGTCTTCTTTGTGACATCCACGATTTCATCAATTGTAACCCACGTATGCGAAGATGCTTGAGGAATTTACCCATGTTTTCATCCGATCTATGAAGGTGTTGGTACATAAGATCTACTGTGTTCATGAACATTTTCATCAAAAGCACAGTACCTCGACCTTGAGATGCATAGCGGCACCGACCTCGGTGTGTTGTTCCAGGTGTTTGATGATCCGGTATAACTTCCTTGAAGCTTTGGTGATCCAGCTGAACAAAATTGCTTTCGATGAAGTGGAAAAACATTATCAAATCTTCCAAATTCATCGGTTGGAGGAAGAGGTCATCATTTCGGTGGAATGGTGATTCGGTATGCTCCATGGATCACGCTAAGGCTCTTGTTGATTGAACCTCGGCGTCCACTTCTTCCCGGTGATAAAATTTCATCATCGATGTCGGCAAGCTCGTATTGAGAAAATAGTATTCGATAACATCAACAACGGTTAACAAGGGTTGGTGATGGGTTCCATATCGTGGTGGTATTAATCCTACGAGTCTTTGCCCCGTTGATCCCTCGGACAGGTGGGAGTTTCCAGTGCCTTCTCGGGATTCGAGGATTGGTTTTGGGTTCCGTATCGGTGGGTTGTTCCTTTCCTCAGAGTCTTTGTCCCCAGTGACCCACAGAGACAACGATGGGTTTTCCCAATGCCTTTAGCGAGTCGATGTGATGGTATCCCTATCGGTGGGTTGTTTGGTTCCCTACGAGTCTTTGGGATCGTCGGTGTGCCCTCGAGACAAAGGCTTGGATTGCTAATGTCATCCTTGGGCGTTGTGGGCGCTCCTTACGGTAGGTTGTTTGTTTCCCTTTGGATCTTGGGAGTAGTAGTTGGGACCAAGGACCTTGTTGTGATTTATCGGTGTCCTTCGTTGTCACGGGGTAGATGATGATTGGCCTTGATGGGTGTCAAATCGGTCTTAGGCCTTTTGCCTTTTGGCGGTGCTCGAAACCTCGGGGCCACGAGACTTGGGTTTAGTCTTAGTCGATCAGAGACTTCCCTTTCTCTTTATAGGAGCGGGGTTTGGAACCGATTCCCTACAGTTGTTTACAACAACCATATGGGCCGTCAATTCAATATTTGTGACAACGGATGGGTCTTTTGAAAGTTTGATTGGCTCGGGATGCGGGTAAAGCACCAAATTTTTCTTCACGAGGATAATTTGAACCCGATGCGTTTGCAAAGCACAAGAGACAAACCTAGGATATGAAACGTATTTAGTCCTAGTTTTGCTCGTAGCTTGATTCTGAGATCATTGTAAATGATCTCCCTATGTCGACATTGACCCCATTCATCAGGCGGTATGCCATCATCAATGAATAGAGTTAACTTGTTCGGTGGATGAGTGGTTCCATCGAGGACACGAATCACAAAGTGAATAGGATCCTCGAGCCACGGGGAATGAACTTTTAGTATTTGGGGTCTTGTCCAAAAGTTGGATCTAAAGCGATTTGTTTTAACCCGTCCTTCCTTTGTGGAGGGTTTAGGATGGGCGACATAAACACCTTTGTTATAATCTAACCACATTGAAGTGCAAGCGTTTTATAATCCGGGGTGATTGTTGCCCCGTTAAAAGGCGAACACGATGAGATACTCCTTGAGAGGTCTAAGGTTATTCTCATCGATAAAAGTGTCGGTCATAGGCCTTACACCCAAAACTCCTTGAGGAGGTTTGGTGCACAATAGAGGACATTGAACAAAGACCGTTTTCGGTGGACGATTATACAAAATTTCATAATGTCTTTATAATTTGGGACGGTTGGAGGATATTCAAAATTTCCTATGACATTATTTGTTTTAAATTCAACCTTTCTAAGATCACTACCTTTGTGCAACAAGCTGAAGAGATTGTGTTCTTGCCATTTCCATTAAAAAGTTTTAGGGTTTTGAAAAGAATAACTTGACAAAAACAATCAAAGGTTTTGTATCTCTTAAGTTGTGATGAAAAACTTTTGTAAGGTTTACAATGAAGATTTTGAGAAAGGATTTGAAGAACACAAAGATTTACGGGTTTAAAAGAGATTTTGTGAGTTTAGTTTGAAGAAATCTTTTGTGTGTGTTAAGAGGATTTTGTGAGGGTATTTATAGAGTGTGTGAGGGGTGGTTTGTGCATACTTGTGGATTTGTAAAGTCGGTTTTGAAAGCGTTTTGAATTTCCACATTTAATGCCACCCTCCACTACTGTGATAAAATCCGTTTTCAAGGAAACGATTCGTATGCGGTAAAAGTGCACTTTGCGGTAATAAAATATCCATGATATTTTATGTGAGGAGGCATTTAATGCCAAGTGGGATGAGGTAAGTATGAGGGACCCATGGCGGTAAGACATATATTCCTATATTAAATTGGTGTGATTTCCAACCTAGGACATTTAAGTAACTAATACTTGATGCATTTAGTTACTCATTCAATGCTAATATCTAAAGTCGGGGTCCTAAATGAGTCTTACTCATTCGGTGAGAGATGTGTTTATGGGTTTCGTTCGGTGAGGAGAAACCTTTGAGAGAACTTCTTGAGATTGGTTTCGGATAGTGACTTTCAATGTCAAGCATTCCCAATTCGACTTTCGGTCTCTGAAGGAAGGTTCATCAAGGGTTTTGTGAAGATATCGGAAAGTTGATATTCGATAGGGATGAAGTGAGTTCTATGTCTCCTTTCATTATGTGGTCCACGATGAAGTGATATCGATATCAATGTGTTTGGTTCTTTGATGAAGGGCGGGGTTGTTGGAGATTGCAATGGCGTTGGTATTGTCACGAAGATGGGTACCATTATGTAATGGATGTCATAGTCATAGAGTTGACTTTTCATCCATAAAACATTGGCACAACATCCTGCGGCGATCACATATTGAGCGGTGAAAGACATATCCAGCGATTCTTGCTTTTAGCACTCCAACAAACAGTTTTCCTCCAAGAATTGTGGGACCCTAAGGTGCTTTTACATCCATGTTGCGGCCAGCATAATCGAATCAGTACCCTTTGAGATCGAACCACAGCACTTTGGATAATAGAGTCCAAAGCTTGTGGTTCCATTCGGTACATGAGTATTCTTTTCTTTGCGGTGGGTGGGATTCTTTAGGATTGGGCGATATCTTGCTATTAGGCAGGCGAGAATTGTATATGCAGTGCAGGCGATAAGATACATCGGTGAGCCAACAATCCCTACGAAATGGGTTTGATTGGTGACTTGCGGTGAGATCGGGTCGAGGTTGTTAGGAGGGACCATTGGTGTCTTCAGCGAGGCACGATCGGATATCTCATATTTCTTCAAGAGATTTACGGTGTATTTCTCTTGTTGATGGAATTCCTTTATCGGTTGCACGATTTGTAGTCAAGGAAGTAAGTGAGTTCACCCATCATGCTCATTTCAAACTTCTTTGTCATCAGTTTTTCAAACTGTTTGCAAAGTGTGTAGTTTGTTGAGTCAAAGATGATGTCATCAACATATACTTGGACCAGTATCACATCCTATTTTGTCCTATATATAAACAATGTGTTGTCTATCTTTCCTCTGACAAACTTGTTTTGGAGCTGATGATGCACGGCCCGTGTGGTAGAGCACACCTGAGTGCGTCATGTATGCAGAACCGTGCCACCTGTAAAAAAAAGTTTCCCAAGCCATACTCTTCCGTCACGTATATTGACAAGCAAGGATTCGTTCATTACAGGCGTAAGGACACATATATTACCACAACTAGGCAGGGAGTGGCTCTAGACAACAGATATGTGGTACCTTACAATCGACAGTTATGCATGCGATTCTATACGCATATTAATGTAGAGTACTGCGGCTGGACAATGCTCATCAAATACCTATATAAATACATCTCAAAAGGAACTGACCGCATCGTTGCGCATATTACCAGACCTATTGGGCAGCATACATCATCCGCTACTAATTATCAACCAGGTACAACAGCCATAGGTAGTGGTCGGCAAGACCCAAGCCCACCGTCTGCTCACTTTTCTACTATATGCATCGATGAAATTAAAAATTTCATCGACGCGCAATACATTGGACCATACGAAGTGTGCTGGCGGATCTTTGGGTTTAATATACATACCATAGACCCTGCCGTACAGATCCTTGCAGTCCATGATGAGAATATGCAGCGTATCAGGTTTAGAAGCAGCCAACGTTTAGCCTCTGTTTTAAACAATTCTCATTCTAGGAGAACAAGGCTAACTGAATGGTTACAATTCAACGCAACCTCGACCATAGGTCGTCATATGACGTATCTGAATTTCCCGAAAGAGTTCTTCTGGTGGTGGACACCACGTCAAAACCTAACGAAACCATCTATTAGACGGCTAACATATATACACCCAAGCTGCGGTGATCTTTTTTTATCAAAGGTTATTGCTTTGTCATCAAAAAGGTTGCACATCGTTTGCTCATATTCGAACTGTTAATAGCTGTGTTTATCCGACTAACAGGGTTGCGTGTCAGGCCTTAGGCTTATTGGCTGATGATGAAGAATGGTTTACCGCTTTGAACGAGGCATCCCTATTTGCAACTTCACCAGAATTATGCTCACTGTTTGTGCAGATATTGGTTTTCTATGATGTTACTGACCCTATAAGGAAATTGACCGTAGTAAATTAATCGTACATGTAATTCTTTGAGCCTACTTTCCAATAAAATTGGTTCCCGGTCTTAATTCAAAGTATAAGTGGGTCAAAATAGCAAAGTTCAGCAGACTGTCCAAAATTCTACATTTTTGGTACTTGCATAAAAACTTGTTTAATGGTGTGATAGTGTTATAAAGGATATATATGATTGATGAATAGTTCCTAATCTTGTTTAGAATGATCATATGATGTTTAGGTAATCAAGGAAGTTAGTGGAAGGCAATAAGCATGTCTAAACTAAACGCGAGGTGAGTTATAGAAGTAGTAATACGTTTAGTATCATTTTCATGAATAATTTCATTACGATTATGTTTAGCCACTAGCATAGCAATAATTCTGAGATTACGACATCTAACTAATGCTTATCTGTTAGTAGTGCTAAAGTGTTTAGTAAATGTACCATTAGTATGTAGTGTGCCTAAGAGATGCACAAAAATGAACTCCTATAGTAGCGTCCTTTGTGGATGACACATGCTTTACATAGTAGCATCCTATGTGGATGACCAAAGTGTCCTATGTGGATGACCAAAGTGCCCTATGTGGATGACCCATGCATTTGTGTGGATGTCCTGTACGCGCATTCATTACGTCCTTCGTGGATGACCCGTGCTTTGAATAGCACTTACATCCTTCGTGGTTGACCCTAATTAGAAAAGAACGTACGATAAATTAAAGCCCTTAGAAGAGTACTTGTTGGCTAAGGAAATCCTTATTAGTAGTATGACGATTAGATGTCGTCTAGTATTAGTAATTTGATTAGATATCACAAGATATGGAATGGCGATTAGATATCGTTTAGTATGTAGAATGTGATTAAATATCACTATATGTTAGTACGATGGTTAGACATCGTGACGATAGTAGCAATGTGATTAGAAATCACATAACAATATTATGAAGTTAGATTGTTATATATTATAGCTAGCAACGAAGTAGAATGGTGTAGTAGTAATTAGAAATTGGCTGCATAGCATTTGTAGATTATCGTACTTATGTTATGTATAATACCGTATAAAAGTATTATGACTTACGGATCCTAGTTCCTTCTTTTTGTAGGTTGAAGATCCAATATTGGGGCTTTCGTTAGAAGAAGGGGTTAAGATGGGAACGGTAATGCTCGCGAGGAATCTAGGTGACAAGCATCTCGACCTTACTCTCGTACTAGCTTGTTTACACCCCAAATGTTTTAGTAATGGTGTTTTAATGTTTACAACTGTATATGGTTAAATTTATGTTGAAATGTATGTTTTTATACTTTAATACGTATGTTAATACAAATATCGCGTAAAAATGTTATTTATATTTTACGGTCTCTTAAGGTTTTGATAATGGCAATTATAAACTTATACAACGTAAAACGCTTACGTAACCAAGTTATTAGTTGTAAGTTTACATTCCGACGTATATCACTTAAGGTATGAACAATATGATTATAACTTACGTCTAATGATCAAAGAGTTCAAGTAAACAAATAATTTTAAACATACTTAAAATTATTACATTTACTATTACGCATATACTTTTGATTTTACAAATAACTTTCATATTTAATTAAATCAAAAGTAAATTAATTAAACTCCTTCATGCCCAAGTAATTCTAGAAGGAATGAGTTTTAATTAATTTAAGTACTAAACATTGTATAATTTTTAGGCAAAAGACTGCATAAAATACGCTCCGCGGATCCGTTTTTTATAACGAACGGATCCATAATTTGTTGATCCGCAGATCCGCCGAAAGGCGGTTTTGGGGCAGAAGTTGCACCTATAAATAGTGTGTCATTCAACCATTTCCAACTAATGATTCTAAGCCATTCAAAGCACACTACTTTCATTTCTATCATTCTCTAACACAATTAAACACTCTTTGATCATTCCACTTGACTTATAACATATTCAAAGTGATCCAAAGATCTCAACTTTGAATTCAAGTGAAGAACACAAAAAGTCTTTCAAGCTTCCAAGTGTTGTAGTTAGTTTAGTGTCATTATATACTTAGTTGTTATACTTTGTATATGTTTTGTGTGTGATCATACATCACCATCATCTATCAACTTGGGTAGACATCATCATACAACATCTTAGTGAGTGTGGTTAGTACTTTAGGCCTTAAACTACATTGAGTGATATGGTTGGTCTTGCCTTGGGAAAAACTCGATATTTAGCTTAGTACCGGAAAAGAAGTGTTAGGTCACTAGTTTTACAACACAAGCTTAATAGAAAGTGATAAAGGCGATTGAACAATAAACCAAACACACACACACGATATGCTTATGACCGGTTATGCGTAGGATGTAAGTGAAAGGAATAAATTGAACAACCAACCCTCAGTGAGGTTATACAAGACTATTTATAGGCGGGGAGCTAGGGCAACACTCCCACCTTCCCTTTCCTTATTGGACATGGGCTAAGCTTATGGGCCTTCTACATAAGCTTGACCTTAAACAAACATAAAGGCCATAATAAGCTACCTATTACATATGAGTAACTAACACTTGAATTAAGGTTTAGGGTGATTCCAACAATCTCCCCTCAAGTGTTGGTGATGAAAACAGTGAAGGCGTTGATGTAATAGTAACTTTGGCGTCTTGACATTCTTCTTTCTTGTGAGAAGAAGTGACTTGATTCGAACAATCTCCCGGTGTAGAGATAGTTTTCTTTGAGCAGTTATGCTTTGGCGTCATCTTTAACTTTGTTCTTTGATCATTGTTCTTTGTGATGAAAGTGATAGTATGTTGTTATGCGCATCAAGTGCGCCTCAGTGCCTTCGTTGCTACTGTGTCTCCATGTCATTCTTCAACATGCTCACACGCTCTTTGGCGTTGGAATTGATCTTGATGAAGTTCTTTAAGTCTTTTAACTTTGTGGATTCTTTGATTTGACGAAGAATCATTCGACTATTTTGTTGCTTTTGGATAGATCTTCCATTAGTGATGATGTTGGCGTAAGCATGAGAAGAATTTGCACGATCATCCCGCTCCCGAGCTTCCATAAGAAGAAAACATTTAAAGCGGTTAGTAATAAGCGGATTCCGCGCTTACAAGTTTGAACTTGAGAGTGTTAACGACATAGTGTGAAAACACAACTATAATTCTCACAAAGGCGTTCCTAAGCGGAGTCCCACAAGTGAGATAACGCGATGTGCAAGTACATCTACAGTTTAGATAGTCGCCGAGGTACAGAAGCATCACCTCCTGACGTAGACCGTTTGAGACACACTAAGCGTAATCCACGGGGAGTTCTTGAAGTGACCTGCATCGGGCGTTTGATGTTGACCTGGCGGAGTTTCCATTCAATCACCGAGGATCACGGTTGTGAACCTCTCATAAATGTTCTCGACAGTTGCTAAGATGCATGAAGGACTCGATAACGTACCAACGATGTTCTTATTTTGAACATCGGTGATGAAATGTCAAGTGTACCTAAGAGATCTTTTGATGAATCTCGTGGCTCTAGACTCAATAGTGCGTTTGGTTTTCTGAGCGGAGACTAGGAGAGGGTCTCCTGCTTCAATACCAGCGATCTCTAAGAGAAAGCCAATAGTTTACGTCGGGTTCCTGTGAGAATGAAACAAGCTTATGATTCATTTATTTACAAGTTTGCACGCGTAACAATTCATAACGAAGGTTTGATCAAGGCTTATGCGTGGGAATAGTAGCTTATGCGTAAGCGGAGAGGTATCACGCAAGCTTATGCGTGGGATCTGTCTTCCACGCGTAAGAAATATTCAGCGTGAGAGCAGGGGACCTTATGCGTAAAGCTTACGCGTAAAGGCTTACTCATAAGAGTAGACCTTATGCATAGAGTTAACTGCTTACGCATATCCTTCACGATATCTGCGTAGTCCCATTGTAGAACCTTACGCGTAAGATTTCTCTTCGCGTAACCTTCTACGCGTAAGGTGATCCTTATGCGTGATTGCAAATGACCTTGATTACGAATTTTTTACGTGTAGCGGACACGAAATAACATCATCATATCATCAATCTTAACACATATATTCATTTTATAGCGGATCATGGCATGAAAGTATATCAAGCGATTCTGCGTAAAACGTCTTCTGCGTAGACCAAAACCCTAATTGTTCATGTATTACGCTTAAGAATTTTAGCCATAGGAATTACACCAAAGTGTTTCTGGGAGGTCTAAGAAGCATATAGAATATGTTTATCCAAGTTTTAACACCAAATATGTCATTAATCAAAAGTACCCAAACCATATGAACATAAACCCTAATTTTCAAATTATGAATCATTAGTGTTTCTGAGTAGTTTCTGGGCTTAGATATGATTAATTCTACTTGAAAACAACCTTATGCAACTATCTTTATCACCAAAAATGTTCACATATTAAAACACCCAAAACCAAGCATAAACCCTAGTTTTTCATAATCAATCAATTCGTGTTTCTGGGTAGATTTTGAGGATAAACATAGTGTCATTGATATTAAAGAAACGTTTTGACCCATTTATCTTAACCTCAAACACACAAACATGATCATGTGTTCTTACGCGTATGCGTATAACACAAAATCAACCATAAACGTAAATTTAACCGTTGGATTCGTTAGAAAATCAAAACCAATGTTTAAGCGTGTTATCAGCATAAAAACACTTACAGTTGATGATCAAAACTTGGTTGTTGAACAAATTATATCGTGAGATTATGTTGGTTAGGAGTAATAAATGTGATGGAAAAGTTAGGTGGAAGGTGTTTTTATTAAAAGTAACTTTAACATTTTGACAGTTTGGTCCCTCCACCTTTTCCATTTTCATACAAAGCCTTTTAACTTCCATTTGGTTACCAAACAAAGATTTTAGGAACTAACTTTGACGACACTCCCCTCGACTTAAGAAAATGATGAAAGGTTATAAATTTTAGTCAGGGTGTTAATGAACCATAAAATTTACCATCATTGATAAAAGAAACAACCGTTATAGAATAACATGCAAGTACACGAATGTTTTGAAACAATTTGGTATTAATTTTCTCCCCTAAACACTTGATCGGAAAAATCTTGAATTTTGAAAGATTATAGTGTTGTGGAAGAAATGTACATGCCATGTTGAAAGAAAATTAGATTAGAAGAATATTTTTGTTGTTTTATCGGGTTTTATATTTTTGTATTTTGTTTTGAAAAATTATTTACAAAAGATATTTTGGTGGGTTTTAAGGCTGTTTAAGGAGGTCATCCAATTCCTCTTGAGTCAAACACCTCATACCAATCCGTGGACCAACTCATTAAACCTAGCGGGAGGCAAGGCTTTGGTGAGAAGATCCGCCAATTGGTATTCTCGCCTATGAGTATAATTCAAGCCCACTGTTCCACGTGGTCCTTGATGAAATGATAGCGAAGATCGATATGCTTTGATTTCGAGTGTTGAGCGGGTTGCACGAGATCGCAATGGCACTCCGATTGTCGCGATACATCGGGATTACATCAAATCACGTAACCATAGTCTTTGAGTTGTGTTCTCATCCGGATGACTTGAGCACAACATGCGGACATGGATACATATTACCTTCGGTTGATGATAGCGATGTACAATCACCTTCTTTGATTGCCAAGACACGGTTTATCACCAAGAAATTGTAGTGCTCTGAAGTGCTTTTTGTGAATCTAAGCATCTTGCGTGGTCGTGTCGAAAAGCAAGCGTGCGAAAAGCAATTAGTTGAACCGAATCCTTCGGATACGGATCCCAGTTAATGGTTCCCTTGATGTATCGGAGGATTCTTTTAGCCTCGAGAGGTGGGTTTCGATTGGTCGCGACGATAGCGGGAGCATAGATAAGCGGCAAATACAATATCAGTCTGCTAGGTGTTAGATACGAGAGACCCAATAATACTTGGTATTTGGAAGGTCAACTAATTTTCCATGTAAATCGGCGTCTAGCTTCTTGGTATGAGTCATTGGTGTGGCATAAGTGTCACGGGTTTTCATTCAAATTTGTTTAACAATTCAAGGGCATATTTGGGTGACTCAAGAAAATACCAGGGGTGATTGATGAACTTGCGGTCCTAGAAAGAGCGTAAGTTCACCCATCATGGATATTTCAAAATTTTTCTTCATTAGTTTTGAAAAAGCGATTGAGTACTTTTTATGTGTAGACCCAAAATGATGTCATCCGTAAATTTGAACAATTAAGATATGTGCCCGTGATATTGTATAAAAGAGTAGGGTCAACCGAACCTTTGGTGAAATTATGTAATGAGGAAAGATGATAGCTTATCGTACCATGCAGGAGCTTGTTTGAGACCATCTGAGCTTTGTTGAGTTTGTAGACATGGTTCGGGAACTCGGGATCAACGAATCCATCTGGTTGGTCGACATAAACCGTTTCTTTAAGTTGTCCATTGAAAGCGGTTTGACATCCATCGATGAGCCGTCATATTCATATGAGCATGACGCGAGAAATATCGAAACGACCTCAAGGCGAGCAGCCGAGCAAAGATTCTTCAAAGTCTATTCCCTCTTCACGGCGATAACCCTTAGCAACTAGGCGTAACTTGTTTGGATTCGTTCCCTTGACATCAATTTGTTTTCCAAATCCATTTGAGACCAATGACGTAGACCGCTTGTTGGTCTTTCAACCGATTCCATACTTCAAGCGTTTGAATTGGTTGAGTTCTTCTTGCATGGATTCAATCCGGTATCTTTTGTCATTGCGTCTTTAATGTTTTAGGCTCAGTTAGCGACGGTGAGAGCATAAATGCGATGCTCACCATCGAGTGAAGGCGTTGTCTCGT
This sequence comes from Chrysanthemum lavandulifolium, assembly GCA_022545495.1. Taxonomy (NCBI): domain Eukaryota; kingdom Viridiplantae; phylum Streptophyta; class Magnoliopsida; order Asterales; family Asteraceae; genus Chrysanthemum; species Chrysanthemum lavandulifolium. Next base: position 143,994,019 of record CM040240.1, read on the forward strand.
AACGGTTGGTTGATTGGGTGTAATAATATTTGCGGAGGATGGTCTTTTGTCCATCGATGTGTAGAGGTTGATGTTGGTATACATTGTGCGATTCTCGAGGATTCAAATGGTTTGTTGATGATTCCGCGACATCGGTGCGGCGGTGTCATTAGCAAGCGGGTTAAAGAACGCATTTGGATTAAAATCTGCGGTGGGGTACTTCATTGAATATCATCGGTAGGTTCATCATTGTTGGAGCGGTTTGTTCAAGCTGTTGTGGTGGAGTCAATGGTGGTGCTTCTTCACTAGATGGTTGTTGTAGCGGGTGTGTCGGTATAAGAGTAGTATCGGGTTGGCGGCGAAGCAATTGGCAACAATGGATACACACAGCGCGTTCATCAATATAAATCACACCGCAGTAGACAAATAACCTTTTCATTTGTTGTGAGTGGTGGGGGCTTTGTTCGGTGATGATGGGGTTGAGGAAGTTTAAGCGGTTGTGACGGGGTTCTAGGCATTATACTCATAAGCCATATCAGTAAGTTCATCAAAATGAGCATGAATCGTTTCCATAACTTTGTTTTGTCTGACGATTCGGATCCGGTAACCTTTAGAATTCTCACAATATCCAATGAAGACTCAATGTCGACTTTGGCTTTGAGCTTTCAAAATCATCACGATCATTATTCGGATAGCAAAGGGATCCAAATACATGAAAGTGTTTGAGATTTGGTTTATGGTTGTGGAGAAGCTCAAATGGTGTTTTGTTGTGGCGTTTAGTAATCATAGAGCGGTTTTGAGTATAGCATGCGATGAATCTGACTTGACCCATAAGTGTCTGGAAGTTTAGCATTGATTAACATTGTTCTTGCGGCTTCCACTAACGTTCGATTTAGTCTTTCAACAACTCCGTTTTGTTACGGTGTACGTGCAATAGATGTCGATCTTGAATTCCACTTTCTCATAAAAGTCATGAAGGGTTTGGTTAACAAATTCGGTTCCTTTATGCATTACGATTGTCGGACGGTGTTTGGAGTGAACTCAGTATTTTCGTGAGAAGGTGATGATCATCTGTGGAGCTTGGTCTTTGCTTGAAGAAAGTAGACCCAAGTCCATTGTGAGTAGTCATCAACAATTACTAAGATGTAGCGTTTGCCATTGATCGTTTGCACGCGTCATCGCGCGACAAATCCATGTGAAGAAGATGAAGCACATCTTGAGGCGTGTTCCACCTTTGAAGGAAAATGAGCACGAGTGCTTTTCCCTTGTTCACAAGTCGAGCAAAGGTGATCTTTTGAATACCAAATCGTGGGAGACCTTGACTAGTTTGTGTCGAGCAAGGTTGGTGATGGTTTGAAAGTTTAGATGTGAGAGGCGGTGCCATAGCCGAGGATTTTGTTGATGTTGCCTTTGAAAGTAAGCGGATGGGAGATGAAGCAACCATGTCTTGCATAGAGATAGTGTAAAGACTAGAATTACGCGAGCCGGACATAAGGTCATTTCCTTGTAGATCACGAATGAAACAAGTTTTCTCCCGGAAAGCAACCTCCAATCTCCATCACAAAAGCCCGACCTCATCGAAAGCAGATTGTGACCGAGGCCTTCTACATAGTAAACCACGCTAATTTCGATGTTCCCATTGATATAGTCTCAGTAGCCCATGATAGTCTGCGAAATGATCATTCCCGAACTGACGGTGCCAATGAACTTTGCAATAAAGTTTGATAACGAGTTTAAGGTTGCATGTCATGTGTCGGGAACATCCGCTATCAACAATCCGGAGAATGATCTGTATCACTGCATAACACATGGCGACACGGATGGAATAGAAGTAGATGTGGAACCCAAATGTTAGAGGTTCCTTGATGATGATAGTAGACATACACATCAATAACTTTAGGCATCCATTTAAATCCGAGTGTGTTATATATCCATTTCGCCATCTATAACTACTATTTGCTTTAGTCTTAGTGAATGCACTAGGTGGTACTACATTCTTAGGAGGTGAAACTGAGCTACGAGGACATCAATGCTTGCCTTAGAATCTAAAGAGGCGGTCTACCAAGCCTTGGACTTAGAATGATTAGTGGGCCTAGAGGTATTCGATTCTTAGGATTAAGTAAGCGAGAGATTATAGCTTTAGCAACACATTTGTCATGACAATCGAATTCATACTTTTACGACAAATATCACAAGGTGCATCGATGAATATCAAAAGTACTTAAAGGTTTAGCATTCATTACATCACTATTTCTATTACATTTGCGGACCTTGATGTCTATAGTGGAAGCAACGTGAGTCTTATTCATAGTCCTAGGGTGTTCTTCTACTTTAGCATTCCTTATTGATCTTTTCTTGGGTCGCAACTTCCTATTCTTCGATTGAGTGCTCTAGGGCGTGAAGTGCGGACGTTTGGAAAAAGCAACTATTCTGTTTGATGAGAAGGAAGCACGTTAGCAACTTGTGATTTGGCGGTAGGGATTCTAGGTTCACGATTACTAAGTGTTACCGGTGCTATTCTCTTAATCACGGTGGCGGAAGTAGTTCATACTTTCCTAACATTTCTCTTAACTTAAAGATAGTGTGAATCAAATCTTGATTTTCGAGCGAATATTTCAAAGAAAATTCATGACTTCTCTAGTGTGTGTAAGATATTGATCAAGTTCTTTTGATGCTTCATGACGAGTCTTGTTGAGTAAATCAAATATGACACCATAATCCTGTTTAACTTTTACAAGTTCTTGTTCATATTTTGAGATTTGACTTTTCAAAGACATGTTTTGATCATCCAGTTTCTCAAATTTAGGATCAGAAGATTTTGCATGCAACTGAGCGATTTTGTTTTGAAAAACAAGTTGTTGATTGTGAATATCTTTTGACACCAATTAAGACGACGTTTTGCATTGGAAAGTTCGTTAAGCAATCGTTCATTTTCGACATTTAAAGACTCGATCCAAGCACATTATCATTGTTCTCATGATTACAATATTATCAACGATGTCGTGAGAGATATAATCGGATGCATGTGGCAAAGAATTGAATAACACAACATTATGGATATCGGCCACGGATAACATCTTTCAAGAGTCGATCAACATCTTTTCTCAACATTTTCTTTTTATGTTTAGTATTAGAAATAGATGTTTACGCTTTTCTCAAAACGACCTTCATCACTCAAGTTCTTTATGAAAGTCCGTTCCCAAGATAATGCACAATTTTTCAAATTCTTAACATTTGGTAAAGATTTTTCCGAAAATGTCTCTTTGTTCTCGTGCGGGCGATTGAAAATGTTGAACTTTGATTTCAAAATGATATTCTATCTCATGTTGTAAAGTTTTGAGGTCGACCATGAAAATGTCAAAATATCCGAGAATTTTGCGATTTTCGGTTTTGAGTTTACTTCACCGATGGAAGGTAAAGGACCATAAATTTGGGCATAATCGGTTGGGGATTAACATTAGAAGACTCGGTGTTTTATGATAACCCTTGGTGTGTTAGAATAATCTGTTGGTGTGACAAAAGTAACCGGTTTTGAATAATTAAAAGGTTTGTTGTAAACAATGTTTTAATTTTGATCGACTCTCGTCTTACGCATCTAATTCCTCTTGACGATGATATTCAACAACACTCATAATGAATTATCAATTTTATATTCGCGACCGGAAACTTCGTGATTTGGTTTGAATGCTTTGGTTGAAAGCTTAGGTTTGTAATCTGCAAGATTCATCCATATCCATTTGGATTGGGTTTTAAAGTAAACTTTTCAATAGCGATTATTGACTCACCATGTTTGTAAACAACGCTTTAAACTCTTTAAGTTTGCGTTGCAAGTCGATAATTTCTTCAAGATGATCATCTATTCGTTTCGTGGAATGCTTTTTGTATGCAGAGAATTGCTTTTGGCAAGTTAACAACTCGACCTTAGCTTTTGATTTTCCAAGGTGAGGCGTTAATTTGCTTTTTATGTTCATGTTTCAGTTGTTCTATTTCGGACAATAAAGCATTCTTGAAGCGGCTAGATCACGATCTCTCTCTAAATATTTTCGTTTTGATGAGATTTAGTAAAGGCTCCTTCAAAACCTTTTCACGTTTTTCTTGAGTTTTGAAAAGTTGAGTTGCTTTTGTAAACATTCAAAATCCTTGGTTAACGATGCATTTTACTTTTTAAGGTCCGATTTAATGCACAACATTCTTCAATTTGGGATTCTTGGTCTTTAAGTAAAAGAGCAAGATCTGGATGAGGCAAAAGTTCGACTTGTTCAACGGGAGTCACAACATGATCATTATTTAGATCCTCAAGTATAACCACGAGTCAATTTGATTATCAATGGAAACCATAAGGTCATCTTGATCGTCAAATGTAACTACAGAGGTTTATTTGAAAATCGTCGAATGAGATGTAAATGACTCATTTGAACATTCGAGCCTTGCCGGATTCGAGATGTTGGCGGAGATATTAGATCGATGATAAATATGGTTTGTTCGGTACACGAGACAAGCCATCGGTGTCATCTACTTGGGCTGTGTCACTCATGTGTAACTCATGCATATTAGCCATCAACATAACAAATGCATTGGCTGCAAGTCCTCCATATCCTCATCTCGAGTGCGAACCGCCATAAAACTCGTTCTTTGTTTGTGAGAGTTCCACCGACTTCATCTTAAGAGCCAAAAGAAGAGCCTCTTTGAAATAATCATCGCCTTAGTTCTCGGCTTTGGGCATGCATTAGCCAGTGTCTCTTCTCATTGCGCTTGTAGCATCGAAGACCATTCAACCCATTCGAGCATTTCCTGTTCCACCACTTGAGCTCGTTGTTATTCCTACCCATAGCATTAAACCCTTTACCACCGCCCATCCGACGACCATAACCACGATTACGAACTTCAACTCGTCCATTGTTCTACAACTGATTTCGTGTATTAGATGAGGAACGAATCGATTGTTGGATTTGTTGGTATAACGGCTAAAGGCATTAGCAATTATAACAAATCCTTGTGGCAATGCTTGAACGGATCGGATTCCTCATTAGTTTGACTATGAAGTGCTTGATCATTGTTGTTGTTGTAAGGAACCAATTGATTTTGTTGAGGTTCTTGTGATTGATCGTTTGGTGTGGTGAGGCGATTGGTTGAGTTGCTTGTTGAGGAGGATAACTGTTTTGAGCATACAAGGCAAGTTGTTGATTTTCCTGATTAGTCGTTGAAGCAATTTGAGCACGGAGAATCCTTTCCTATCAACTTCCTTTTCATGAGGCTTCAAGTAATCGTACAACAATCCATACGTAGAATGATGCATGTTCTTCGCAGACGGAGAAAATGACATACTTCTCCCATTCGGGACCAAGACAACTCGTGAACTTAGTATTCACGCAATTGTGGCATGATGATGTTGTGTTTATCCAAATCATTGATGATGTCGAAAATTGATGATGATAAGACTCTAGTGTCTCTCCGTGTTTAATCATGAAGTGTTCATAAGCCAAGTAAATTTTGGATTCCATATCTTCCCGATTGAGTGCGAGATCCTTCCATAAGTAGATGAATATGTTCCCACATTTTCTTTGCGTCTTTTGAGCATCAACACTTCGATGAATTGGGTTTGGTAATCCTAGAAGGATATATTGCATTGCAAGCTCATCGATTCATAGGTAGAAGTTCTTACGGATTCAAGTCCGCAATGTAGCAATGTTTGATTGTTCATCTCTTGGTGGATTAGCATTAGGATCTCCGGCACAATGACATTAGGCATCTCAAATGGACCTTCCAAGATAACCTTCTTTAAGAACTTTCCATGTGGCTTCTTCGGATCACAAAACCTAAAGAACCTTATCACCCATTGATCGTAGTTTCGGAGTGAGCATTGGAGGTCTATCAAGTGATCCGACCTCATGAATTGATTGTTGGTCGCTTAAAGCTTCACACATCTTAGCAAACCAAGTGGGTTCCTTCATAGTGTTCCTTGATGGATGTTGATTGAATTCATTTGTGTAGGGTTGAACTTGAAGACTTGGCGGTGTTTGAACCATTTGTGGTGGAGGAATTGCTCCAAGTTGTGGAGTATGTTGTTGATTAAATTGTTGTTGATAAATTGCTTGTTGTTGATTCCATTGTTGATGTTGTGGAATTAGTTGTTGTTGTCGTTGAGAATAAGTGTAAGGAAATAGTTAGAGTATGGTGGTTGTGACATGTTGAAAACTTGTGTTGGTAAAATGGATCTTTGTAGTCGAATGAACCTTTGTTGATGAAGTGTCCTTTGGCGTAGAAATCACAAGAAACCAAGTAGGACTTATGCGTAAAAACACCAAAGTTACGCGTAACAAAGAGAGTTACGCGTGGTTTAGCTTCGCGTAAGTAGGGTAAATGCACTAAAGTTATGTGTAGACACAAAGTTAGGCGTGAAAGTTAGGCGTGGGATTACCTTATGCGTAAGACTAGGCTTAGGCGTAAGATGAATCTTATCGTAGGATTCTACGCGTAAGCTTTATCTTATGCGTAAGTTTGGGTTTTGCCCAAATGATCTTTTACACTATCACAAAGGCAAAAGATATCCAAAGTCGACGATATTTTAGGCTTATCCAAGCAAGAAAACACGGAGTAAACCACGAAACGAAGATCAAACAAAGGAATAAAAACACTGGTATAAATAGTTTTGACGCTTTCGTTGTGCTGGAAACTGCAGTCTATGCCGATGTACCAGAATCTTTGGAAATGTATAAGATATTTTTTATAGATTGTTTGTTTGTTTTGATTTGTTGTATAATTTTGTGTATATAAAATTGTCATTCTTTTTTGGATTAGAGATTTTTTTGACAACGATGATAATGTTATGATATGGCAAATATTTCAATGTTCAAGTTTATAGGTTTTAGAGTTGGAGGTGTGGATTCGTTGTGATATCTCGCCGTCCGAGCTGGAGGTGATGTGGCACCTCGCCGTTTTTAGCCACCACACCGCCCCTGCTGACATTTTGTACTTTTTTTTTTATTGTGGTTGTGTGTGTGAATAAATGTGTATGTAGGACCCAAATGAGTAAGTTGAGGTTTGTTGTGAGTGAGAGAGGGGGCTAGTTGTGATTAGTTGTGGAGGTTTGTTATTGTGATGTGGGAGTGACGTGACATCTAATGCTCTTATAAATTTGTACAAAACTTATTAGTAAATTTTGTTTGAATTGGAATTTTAACTTTCAAAAGATTTGAAAGATTGAAGCTTTGAAACTTTAAAAGCATTTTAAACAATTTGTCAGAATATTGGCGTGTAGACAATCAAAAGTAAGTGGTCAGTATATTAGGCTATCCCCAGTAAGTCGATCGAGGCCCCCCTCGATCGATTAGAGGATCGATTACCCTTGTTGTGTAGCCATTCGATCGCCAAAATAAGGAGCTAACTTGGTCGCTAGGCCGATCGAATTCATAAAGCTTTTGTTTCAAAAATATTACCGTTTTTAATGCAACGGTTCAAAAAATTTTTTTAACCTTTATAAATACACAATACAAACACACTTCAATCCACAAATTTATTTCACACAATTCAAACTCAAAATACTTCTCAACACAAGAATTAATATGGCTTACCGTCTCCCCCATTCCGTTGAAGATATGCAAGTGTCCGTTAAAAATCAATGCAATAACGACGATGAGGCTCGAAAAAACGCTATTATAAGCGTCATCGAATTGTTTGACCAGGCGAAAGCGGAGAAGGAACAGATGAGACAAAACTACAAGAGTTGCAACGACATTACGCTGAGCGAAAAGTCGTGATCGACAAATTTTGAAAGATTAAGCCCTTGAAGATCGCGAGGTTCTTGACAAGTTGTGGCGGTGTGTTCGAAAGATAACGAACAACGTCGGCACCAAAATCAATTGAGCTACCGTGAGAACGAAAAGATGGTGGCGGTGTGCTGGACGAGGAAGATTTGGCTCGCTTGAGGATTTGCGGTTCTCGTACCCTGTATGACTGCATGCGGGAGCATTCAGATTAGTTTTATGATTTATGTATTTCGTGTCGTTTTATATTTAATGAAATTTTATTTTGTGTTAAAATGTTTTTTGTTTTTTATAAAAAAATAATAAAAAAAGAACTTGGTCGCCCTTCTTGGGACACCTAATCGCTCGGTCATTTGGAGAGAAAAGGCGACGTGGCGAAAAAGTAAGGGATTGAGTCCCCTCTTGGAGGCGACCTTAGGAAAATAGAGAGAATTATACTTTTGATATCCTATGTCATGGTCATAGCAGTAAAAAAGGTAGGCAATGAAAAAAAGGTCAAAACAGGATAGTGATTTGGTGTAAGACTCACTAAATATCCATAACAACTAAAGAGTTTAAAACATTGCAACTCATTTTTAAGTTTTTAACAACTCAAAACTATGTAAAATATGATTTTTTTTTATTGAACATTGTCGGAAGGTGACTTGATGACATATCAAAAGTTCATTCATATTGTGGTAATTTTTTTCTTAATATATTTTTTTTAAATGAAATTTAGGGTGCGTTTGATATGAGTATATGAAAATGGGGTCGACCAGCTATTACCTTAGCAAAACACACATTTAAAAAAGAAAAATAGCAAAAGAAAATCATACACATGAAAACATAGGTAAACCAGATTTTGTTAAATATATTTTGTCGCCAATATAAACGTGTACTCAGAAAAGACACTCTCACACACAATTTTATATTATCGGAAAAACAATGCAACCATGCCTTAAAAAGGCTATTCTTCGGAAAGGATTCCATAACACTACAAATACCATTTTGCGAAAAGAAATTATTCGTTGTTAACATTTGGTCGAAACTAGACACCGCTGCCGCTAGGCGCGTCCGCGTGAGTACTCGGCTAGTTGGACTAAAAGTGAAAAAACTACGAGGACTGAAAATGTAGTTATACATTCACAACAAGACCAAATTTAAAGGACTTAAACGTAACATTATTCAAAATAAATACCCATTTCACCTTCCTCGTCCGTTTCAAAACTCACAGCTACCCCTGTTTCACTCCAACCTGCAACTCAGGTATATAAAAAAATCAATCTATTCAATTTCTGTATAATTAAATGTAATCAATCTTCAACTTTTTTTTTTATCTATACACATTACTACTTGATCAACATGTTTTTTATGATTTAATGATTATCGATTCAATTTTTGTGTAATGTATACACATTTTTGCTTCATTTTTGTGTTTTTGATTTGAATTATTATATATGATTGTTTAATTGTTTATTTTATTTATTTATAGGTTCTGGTGTTTTTTTTGTGTGTGGATGATTGTATATACGTGTTAATCTGTATGTTTAATCGTGTAAAGTATGCGCGTTGTGACGTGGATTGTGTTTTTGATTTGGATTACTATGAATTAATTTTTATTTTGTGTGAATGATTTTATTTACATACTAACATGTATGTACGTTGTGACTTGGATTGTTAAATTAGGCGTATGATTATGTATCATTTTTTGTGTGAATTTACGTCGTGTTTTTTGTTTTGGTTACTGTCAATGATTGTTTGCGTTTATTGTGTTTATAGTCATAAGCTTTGATCCTAACTGATATTTGTGCTGTAAGAAGCGTTTTTATTTTGGTGTTGTGGAACATGTTATCTCTTGTTTCTCGATTAAGAAGCATTAATGCATGAACACTTGATGCCAGTTAAAATTTACCCATTCTTTACATACCTAACATCTTTTGAATTCATTACTTAAAATCTCATACAGGTCATACTTTGAAGAATGTCAGCACCAGTTGGAACCAAACCTGAGGTATTGCATAAACTTAGCCTCCGTCCTTTCTTCTTTATTACGTGTTCCTTTTTAATATGATTTTTCACTTAATGTTGCACTCACATGTCAGTGTTTTGTTGCTTGTTAACTGGTTTACTTTGTGAATGTTATGTAATTAATTGATCAATCTTTGAACCATAGTAAACGACTTTTTATCTCAATAAACCATTTTTTTTAATGCGAAAAAAGGGTCCTAAACTTGGCAGGAATCAGTACTTTAGATAACTTGTGGAAATAATAATTAAGATAAAAGATGTACTCCGCGCTTGTTGAAAATCAATTTGTATTTTCTTTTTTTTTTCACTCTGTTTTCAGAAAGAAAGATGCCTTATAAAATCTTTATGTTTTATGACAGCTACGTAAGACCTTTTATTATGACTATTTTTTAAAAGCATGTAAGACAGATACTATACCAAAGTGTTGGATAACAGATTTATATTCTGCATTTTGTTGTAAATGTATTTATAATGCTGGTGTCATATTCTTTCTCGTTTATTTCTACCAGTGTTTTTTGCTTTTGACTGATGGGTACTTCTGTGTCATTTCTTAATTCTTATAATGGGTTGTTATCCATACTTTCTCAGTCGATGAAGTCTTACATATGGCTTCAAACTGGTGATGGGTTAATTCAGCAAGTGGAACAAGATGTTGCTCTATTTTGTCCTTTCATCCGTCATACTCTGCCAACCAGCGGGGGATCTTCAGAAGCACGCCCAATCGTTCTTCCGGAAACAGTTACTTCCACAGTACTCAGTGCTATCCTTGACTACTGTCAATTTTACCACCTTCCTGGACGATCGAATTTGGTACTTATGCTTTTTAACGAATATATCTTCCGTTGGTTTGATAAATTTGTTTCACGTTACATCATTAATAATGTATGCTTAATTTAAAAGAATATAAAAACAATGGTTGCATAACTAGTTCTTGCTTCCAAGTTCATGCGAAACATGGTTTTGTAAATTCTATTATGTGAAACACTTGCTAAACTTTATTTGTGTCTAGGTCTAAACCAATACACACTTGCAGCACATTTATTTGAGTGTGAAGCTCAAAGTTGTTATACGATGTTAAGGCTTAAAAATTCCGTTAGGTACTAAAAACAAAGCTTGTTTCTTGCTTTCCTTGCCTGCAGGAATTAAAGTATTTTAATAAGAAGTTCATTTGGGTTCATAGGGAAAGTCTTACTGAGTTGCTGACTCCTGCCAAGAGTCTGCAAATGACACAATTGGTAGATCTTCTCTGTGGACCACTTGTAAAGTTAGTTGAACGCTGTACCGATGAAGAAATTCGTCAAGCCTTTCATCTACCTGATGATATTACTGAGGTATCATGTATTTGCAAGTAGTGTATATGTTTGGCATGTTATCATTTTGTATTGCTTTCAGGAATTTGTACTCTTCCTTGGAATTTAGTAATGATACACATTTGATTGATGCAGGAAGATAAGTGGACACCTATCCAAATAAATACTGATAATCAAGAAGTTCGATTGTTTAATAAATTATGCGCAAGAAAGAGGAAAGAGATTAAACAATACAAGAAAATGAAAGTAAGTTGTCTAGTCATCAACTTTTTTTTTTTTTTGGGAATTTGGGTTTTAGTTTGCTTGATTTTTCTTTTATGGTTTTCAGAATGCTGAGGTTGAAGCGCTACCTGTGGATAATCGATCTATTGATGAGCTAATGTCATTTATTAATGGAGAAAATGAAGGTATCTCTATAGCTCTATGACTTCATGAGCGTGCAAAATTGTTTCTCTTATCTTGTTTTTTGTTACTTCAAAGTTGTATGTTGGTTCTGTTTAATCTGTTTTAGCACAAAAAAAGAGCTTAATGCATGTGGATTTTCCTGTTAAGTTGCTCTCCAGATACATTTTTATCAAAACAGTGTTATGTCATAACGGTCAACTCTTCACTTTCTCTGCTGTTTTGAATTGTATATATGGTAGGAGTTACTAAATTTACTTTTGCAGGTCATAAGGAGACTAAATCATCCAAAAGTAAGAATAAGAACTACAAAGGAAAAGACAAACAAAAACCTTCCAACAAATGCCATCAAGGTAGCTTAAATGCACAAATTCAGTAACTTCTAGCATGATTTTTGGCATTCTCCTTAGATCATCTGCAAACAACAATTCCATTATTGTTAACTAGGGTTAATCTTGGTGTGAAAGCTTATCTGACTGTTCTTGTACTTGATACTCTACTTTTCGTTGGCGTGTGTCTTGTCGTGAAGTTAACTCATATAGGTGACCTTAAGGTTTACATGGCATTATTCTAGCACAAACTAGATGTGCAACTAAGAAATAATTTGATCTATTGTTAACTTGGTATAGAGTGTACCCCCTTGCACTTCTTGCAAGTGTTCATATGCTTGGTACTTTTACCTAAGATGAGATAATTCATTATCTTTAGCTAATATCTCGTAAGGTAAGTTCCCTCCTACACATGTAAGGAAATACACTTTGGGCCTTTGACATATACTTATGTCATGATTTCTCTCGATCTTAAGTGTATATAGGTGACAATTGCTTATTGGTAGTAAAGTAGGTTCATTTCATGTAGGGTAAATGTAAATTTTGCATATTGGCTCCTTTTAGAGATTTACTATTCCTATAGAAATAAGATAATAGTTGGTTTTAAATTGCGTGTGGAATCCGTTGCGCTCGGGGTCCAAAAGACCGATGCGCGATGCAGTTGCGAGTGCATCATGGACGCTCGACGCAAGGTAATAAATACAAAATATAAAATATTTCTACTTAAATTACTGACAAAGAAATGATTAAATATGAAATAAGTCTCGTGCATATTGAGAATATTTAATGTTATAACATCAAGTATGTTACCTACATACATATTCCTAGCGAGTAACAACAATCTCAAAAGTCAGTTACTATTTACTATGCGAGCAATACATTGTTGTGATATGATGCGTCCATTGCATTCATTGTGAGCATCACACTGATGCGTTCGCATCAGGCCGCATCCAGGAACAGCCTCGCATCAGGTTTCTTGTTGCGTTTTTTTCAAACGCATCACTTTGATGAGCAATGCGAGCGCTACGATGCATGCAATTTTAAACCAAGATGATATTATAAGATGGGTATCTTATAAGGACACAATGGTTTGTTAAATCAATTGTTTTTCGTATTTCATAACATCATCTCTTTAAATTACTTTATAATTAAAATCTCGATCAAGTTTTAATTTATTTTCACGTCTATAAGATTTTTAAGGTTTCATAGTCGTCGAAGTGTTTTGGGATATTTCTCTTGAAATAATCTACAATGTTAAGTAGAGGTCAACTATATTGGCTTGTGGTCGCAATATTATTTGAAATACCCTCATTCGTGTTCTCAACCAGCTCATATATCCGAGTCAAGTGATGAATTGGGAGTTTTAGATTTGAAAATATAACGCTTGACATTATAGTGAGATCTTAAGTGTAATTGGAGTATGGGGTTCATGATGCATACATTATAAACTGATAGGGTATCTAATTTTATCTAAATGAACGCATATGTGCCACCATACATGAAGTTTCCTCTTTAGCATACTTCAAAATTTAGGATTCAAGTTTAATTCCTACTAGGTGCAAACAATCTTAAGTGGCCACGCCAACCTCCTAACCTCCTGAAAAGGGAGGTAGGGTTTTACCTGATTTGAGTCTGTATGGCGGTGGGTTCAAACCCCGTGGATTAGTCGGCCAAAAAGGTCGGAAATCATGGTTACCAAAAAAAAATAAAAATAAAATTAGGATTATCAAGTTAGACGTTTTTAAACTCTAATTGGAACACAATTGTGTATTAATGATATCCCATTTTTACTCGAGATAGGTAATACTTTTTCAATTATTAACATAATATCGACCTTAAACCTTTTCATAATCAAGTGAAGCAAACCTTGAACCCAAACCTTGAACCAAATTATCTTAATGGGCGAATATAATCATGTTACACAATTTCTAAGTATACATAGATTCATTGCTTCATTTGAGGAGTTTGTCGGATTTTTCGATCATTAATTGATCATTAACTAGCAACAAATAAAACGCCCATCCTCATCTCTGTATATTCTTCTCCTTATAGGTAAAAAAGTATGTGTATTATGTGTATGTATATGGAACATTCATATGTGCATTAATATTGATGAAAAACTATCGATGTGAAAGGTCCAAGCAACAATGTTGAAGATACACTAAGGGTGCGTTTGGTATCCCACTATGGCAATGAGACTATGACTATGAAAGTGATTAAAGGAGTTTGTTTTATGGGCCCAGTAACGAAATGGGTATATCATAGTCATAGATTCATTACACACCAATTTGGTGTCTATGAAATTCATTCCCACGGGCCCCTCTTTTTTCCACTACAAAATTCAAATATCTATACACTTTTTCATTCCATATTTCATCAACCAAACATAAACAATCGTAATGATACACTTTTTCATATCCATCGTCATTCTACCCCATACCAAATCCGATAACCATTGTGATTCCTAGCAACAAACCAAACGACCCCTAAACGTATGTGTTTAATTAAGGGTATGGACGAAGGTATAAGAATTCCCTACCACAAACAAGCATAGTACTAGCTATAACGTACACTATTGCTTACGTACTAATGCATTTAGCTAGAAAGCAAGGTAGTTAAAGGTGAAAGTGACCTTAAGGCGATGTACCTTAACTAAGGCAAGAGGTGAAAAAAAGGGAGCGCCTGAGTGAACTTTATACCTTTTGTGCATATGATAGTGCCTAACATGATAACAATGATTAAAAAAACATTATTACCTAAATCTTCATTTTAATAAAAAAGCCCCAAAAAAGAGTAGTTTATTCATATAGTTAAAGCCTTAAAGTCTACTATTCTTAGTGCAAAATGCCTAGCTTCATCGCCTAAGCGCTCGCTTTTGACTACCTTGCTAGAAAGAAACACCAAAAATAGAGGTCACCAAGGCCTCTCACGGCACGATGTTCCGGGTTGCTACAAATGTCTACACCTCATACTTGAAAATGAAAAACCATAAAAAGTTGGTAGTGGTGTCCGAAACCTACCACCGGGGTTGAGGGATAAATGGAGCAACCCTTTACAAAAAGCCTTATAATGCCTATGGACCTTTTACCTTTTCGGAAAGATTGGGACAATCATCCATGCATAAGGTATAAGGAGAAAGAATAATTAATACCATATGTGAGCATTTGAACATTTACGCGAAAGATCCTTTTGTACTTTATAAACGTGTTACCCATATATATTTATATTAAGATAAGGCATCAAACATAACTAAGTCATCATAAAGGAGGGGTATCCAAGGCCTTTTAAGGCACGACCTTTGTGGTTACTTAGAATTGACACCTCATAAGATCTATAAATAGATTTGGCACATCAAAGTCTAAAACTCGAACCTGGCCACTCGATATTTAACGGATCAAAATAACCCCCTAATTTGGAAGAGTATAATTAGAAAGCCCGTGCCTATTGAACCAACTATTTAGGTCTAAGATAAGGACCGATTGTTGATGTATAAGATACAATCATCAATACGGAGTGAAGGAGAATCAATATGGAATGTGAAAGCATTGAAACATTTCCAATAGTCGTGAAAGATCATCTTAGATATCAACACATGCAATTCATACATACCGGCCAACCTTACACACTATTCTATTAATCTTTGATTACACAAATAACAACTTGAAAAGAAAATGAAATATTTACCGCTAGATCCTTTCTCTCCTCTTAATAACTCATAAATACAATCTTGTCTTATTCTCTCTCTACATTACATTTTGTAGATATGTAGAGGGTCCCCCTAAAAGGTATTTTTGAGCACAATCTAACTTTATGGATAAACACGATCCTTGGTACACTTTACACAAACAATTTAAAATTTTTTATTATTTTGTTATGATATACGCTATAACAACGTTAGGCACCGTGTAGTATCAATGAACTAACGTGTGCTACACTTACGTTTTGACTTACACATAAAAAAAGTCATTCGCATCTGCCGATATTTCCCTTTTTCAAGATAAGAAAAGAGTGTATGTATGCTTAATATACATGTATTAATAACGATGGAATAATAATTGGTGTGGAAGGCACAAGCCAAAATCTCGATTAAGTATGTATGTAACTAAAGGGCTATGAAGGAAGGTGTAAGGCTTCCCAATCACAAACAATTGCAATATTAGCTAAATGCCTTCGCACTTCCACTATTTCTCACGCATTAGTTGTATTATTGTGGAAAATGAGGTATCTAGCTAGAAAGAAAACACCAAACATAGGGGTTACCAAGGCCTTGGCCTTCTGGTTGCTAAGATTTTTCTTTACTTCATTCCTAACATGAAAGCTGCAATAAGTTGCGATTAACACTCTAAAGCCTACTAGTGGGGCTTGACGGTTTATTAGTGCCTTACAAAAAGCCCATATACGGACAACAATGCCTATGGACCCATTACCTTTTGGCCAACGCTTGGAAAAAAGAATTAGTACCATAGGCGATAACATTGAAACATTTAGAAGTAGTTGCGATTGTTTGTTCTTTATATCTAAGCGTGCGATCCATTTTTTTAAAGATAAGGCATCTAACGCTATTGAAACACCTTAAAAGAGGGGTCTCCAAGGTCCCTTATGGCAAGACCTTTGTGGTTTCTAAGAGTTTTTTTAAACCTCATCCATCTAGCTTTAAATAAACGCTAAAAATAGGGTCACCAAGGACTCTTCGGGCACAACCTTCTCATTTGCTTAAAACCAAAAGCTACAAAAAGCACGGAGTGACACCCTGAAAATCCCATATAATGCATAAGGTATAGACAACACAACACATGGCTATGGTGAGCCTAAGAATCAATAATGCATAAGGTAAAATGAGAAAGAAGAATTAATACCATAGGTGAAAGCATTAAAACATTTAAAAGTGATGGCGAATGATCATCTTATATTTCTAAACGTGCAATCCCTTTCTATAGAATGATACGACCTGTACACTTTGTTCCAGAGTTTCTATTTGGAAAGAAAAGATGAGAAGTGGAAAGGAAATTGAAAATACTCCTGTTACCGAGAGAAAAGAAGAGTGAAGGAAATTATGCCAAATGCCCCTCCTAATCTTCTTCCCAAATTGGGTTGATTTGGAGAGATGTGGAATTTTAGTCTTAATTTGGTTCCATCTAGGGCTGTAAACGAATCGGACGAACACGAACGAAACCTTGTTCATGTTCGTTCATTTAATTTTAACCGGACAAATAAACGAACACGAACGCTTAAACGGACGAAATTTCTTGTTCATGTTCGTTTATTAAGAAAATGAGTTGTTCGTTTATGTTCGTCTATTAAGACACTAAACGAACGCTAAACGAACATAAACGATCGAACATAAATGAACATAGACAAACAATCATAAACTTTATTAAATTATGCATCTAATATTGTTTATAAGTGTTGTTTTGTTTAAAACTAATTTAAAATTTATACAATTAAAAGATTTGATATACGAACTTAAATAAATAAATGAACATAAACGAACGTTAACGAACGCATAATCGGACGTTCACGAACATAAATAAACGGACATGACTTTTGTTCATGTTCGTTCATTTAACTAAACGATCGTAAAATATTGTTCACGTTCGTTCATTTAATAAATAAACGAACATAAACGAACTTTTTACCGAACCGTTCATGAAATGATCACTGAACGTTCAGTTCGTTTACAGCTCTAGTTCCATCTATTCTCTTTTCTTTCCAATTTGGGAACACAAAACTAAAAATCAAAAATTTTCCGTCTCTTTTCTTATCTTTATCATTTATCTTCTTTTCGTCTTACACTCGGAACCTAGTAACATTGTTGAAACACCATATAGTTGCTAAGAGTGTCTTAACCTCATAAAGAGCCATAACTAGAAGTAGCAACCCAATGTCTACAACTCAAAGAGCCTGCCACGAGGCATTTGGTGGAATAATCCAATACCCATTAAACCCTACCTTAATAAAGAATAACAATTTTTGATATATAAGGTATAATCATCAATATGGGAGGATGAAGATTTAATATAAATGTAAAAGCTTTGAATGGAACCAATAGTTGCAGAAGATCATCTTCGATATCAATACACGCAATCCGTATTTACTGGACAACCTTACACATCATTATTAATAATCCTTGATTACACAAATGAGAACTTGAAAAGCAAATGGAAAACTATCCTTCAGATCCTCTCTTTTGTTTTATTCTTTCTGTACATTCATAATGTAGAAATAGAGAGGTGCCCTTAAAAGTTGTTTTAAGCACAATTTAACTTGATTCACAAATGCCGTCCTCGATACACATTACACAAAGTGTTGAAAGGTGCGTAAAAAGTATGTATCAATTAAAGGGCAATGGAGGAAGGTGTAAAAACAAGTCTACACATCATCATACTTTCACTGTTGCTCACGTACTAGTTTTGTTATTGGTGAAAATGTGGTCAAGGATAACGCATCTTATTCGAAAGAAACAATAAAAGTAGGGGTCAAGGCTATCAACTAAAGGGCTATGGAGGAAGGTGTGAAAACAAGGCTACACGTCGTCATACTTTCACTGTTGCTCACGTACTAGTTTTGTTATTGGTGAAAATGTGGTCAAGGATAACGCATCTTATTCGAAAGAAACACTAAAAGTAGGGGTCATCAAGGCTTCTCGTGTTAAGGCCTTTCTAGTTGCAAAAAATGTCTTTACGTCATGCTTAAAATTGTAAGCCTCATTCACTAGGTCTTTCTAGTTGCAAAAAACGCGCGATCTTTTTTCTAAGGATCATTTTTTTTTGTGTCTATCTGAAATTAGCTGTTGAGAATTGATCTTATCATTCGTACTTCAATTTTTCATCTTGTTATATCCGGAGTCAATGTAATGTTGCTAATATGCCTCTGCAAGCTAACAGCGAGTAAGCCCTTTAACTTGGACCGAGGTTGATGATTGTCCATTCGGACAATGAAGCTAGGTCTAAAGTTGAGGGCAATATCTTGCAATTCTGAAATACCGATTACGGCAGTAAGATATTGTCTATTGGGAACAAGTTGCCATTGACAAAGGGAGCCATGCGGCAGATGACGACGTCTTTGGCGATCTATAGTGATGGTTAAACTTGCTGGTAGATTAGTAGATACTGTTTATGTTCATCTGTGGCAATTTACGATATGGACCCTTGAGAGACATTCGGCTAAGTTTTTTTTTATTTCTTTTCTTTTGTGTTTAGGGTTTATGGTTCTAACCGAAAACCGTAGAAAATAGTCAATGTAGGGAGAAGAAAAAGCCCCTCCTAACCGCTGCCAATACGATATGAATATGAATATAGTTACTTGCCTAGATGAATAATGAACATAACCTTCATACCTTGAACAGCCCCTGTATCTGATTATTGTTGATGGGAAATAGGGTTTACAAAGAAATGTATTGATAGGCCAGGCTTCAAGGAATGATTGTGCGAGGAGGCTTTTGAACCTTGGACCTTGTGCTTTTAGGTGAAAGTATCCAGGTTGATAACCAACTTTGGCTCCATGTAAAAGTGGGCTCCAAGTTAGAAGGATGAAGTAGTGCTTATATAATATTTTCTAATAGAAGCTATTTGTTGATTCAAATGTGTTCACCATTATCTTATTCAGTCTACTGATTTCCGATTTGATTCACACATCAAATGACTATGCCTTATAAATAGAAGGTATACAAGAAAGATAAACAATCAAACAAACATAACCTAGGAATTTTGCTTTACCCTTTTAGATATACTGTTTCTCTTAATGTCTGTCCTGGCTGTTTCTCTCTTCCTGTTCCAAGTCTTTAATACATTTCATTATGGGCTAAATGGCTCTTCTGTTTATGTGCATGATTAAAGTGTTCTTAATATTTCTGTTGACCGATGCTTCTTGACTTTTAATATCTGTAATATGGCTGAAAATCGAGGACTTATATCAAGTGCATGCATTTTCTTGATAGATTAGGGTACTCTTGCTTGTTAGTGTGTTATTTATTTATTTATTTATTTTTATTATTATTATTTTTTAAAATTTATTCATTCCATTTCTATCTGCATTTTATGGGCTCATTAAAAAGAATGCTGACAATGTTGATAAATTAAAGACGTTATGGAGTAAGCTGAACTAAAAGAAGGAAACGTTAATTTCTTGTCACTTGTTCAAAGAATATGGTGGTGGTCAATAGTTTGTTGCACTCTCTTTCTTTGATGTTAATTTTGACTCTCTGATAGATTTAGGTTTAGATAATATGTTCCTAGATTCAGATTTGATTATTGGCATGGTTTGTTTATATAGCTTTTAAAGGTTTAAAGCTACTCGTTTATTCTCTTTTTGTTCTTTTTTGGTAGAATTTTATTTATGTGGTTTCCTATATAATACGTGATAAAACTTCCAAGTTCCAAGTAAAAGAAAGGAAATGGAGGAATGAACCAAAATTACGAAGCCTTAATTTAATGTCCACTCTTTTACTTAATCCGAAAAAATGGTGAGTTTTTTATGATACAGAACCTTTCTTTGATACTCCGTATTAATTGAAATTCTCTGAAAGATTCAGCATTGGGTACTATACATATTTTAGAACACCTTAGTTTTGACTTGCATACATTTTCTTTATCATATGCATTACTTCTATAGTTCTGTATAGAGTGTCTCAAGGCATGAATTCTTTTGGTTATTTTAAACTATGTTTGTATGTTTATTAGTCGGTCCTGTTAGTTAATAGTGATGATACCAATAATTTGAAGATGGAAAATGGAGGAAACTGTACTAAAAAGATTATTGTTCTAGTTTTAAATAATGACACACACCCTTTCTTAAATGTTGCATAGGCATTCTATTTTATGCATGTTCCATCTTTTTCCTTTTCAGAAAGGTGGTCAAGCTTGTATTATGTCCAAGAAAATGATAACAAAGCTTCAATATGCGTTTCCATCAAGTTAAGAGGAAAATATCAGTTAAGAACAAACATACCAAGATCAAACGTCCATAAACATGATGTGATTGGAAATAATCAAGGATAACACTAAGTATGATGGAAACTGTTTCTGGAAAAGGATTGGGGAGGTTTATTGAATGATTTTGTGCCGGTTGGCAGAGTATGACGTATAAAAGGACAAACTACCTACTGGTTATGGCTAAAAAGATGTACACAGAGTGAATAGAAAAAATAGGATGCCAAAATTTCCCAACTTTTATCATCAAACAAGAAAAGATGACAAGTTTATACCAGGTTAACAGAGATGGTAGCAAAGGAACCCTACAGGTTCAGATACTTTTTTTTCTCTCTTATTTACATTTTCTTGTTATTGCATAAATATTCTCGTATTTTATAACATAATGGTATATACTTCAGTACTTAACCGCTTAACTCATCTAGAGTTCTCGTTGCAATTTCTAAAACATAGCTTATTGTCTATTTTTGTTTTAGGCTTTAATTTTGTAGTGTACGAGTCCATATAAAATGAGACACGTATAAGCCTATATGAACCGAGACTATACAAACTGCTTAGCTTATAAAGTTAAGTCTGACTACATGAGCTTTTTAGGCTTGACAAGCCACAAGCGGATCCCAAGCCTATATCCATGCATTGTTTTAAAATTAGGGTCAATTGCATATATACCCACTAAAACTTGCATATTTGCATATATACCCAAAACATGCTTAAAATGCATTGTACATCATGCAATAAAAACTTGTATTATGGGGAAATATGCAAGTTTTTAAGTTTTAGTGGGTATATATGCAATTCCCCCTTAAAATTATGTACAGGAAATTCAAGGCTTAAGCTGTATCCAATTTTTCTATGCTTAATTGCTTATCTATACTACTATATAAAGCATTTAAGTTGTGGGCTCCAAAAAAATCTATACTACTATATAAAGCATTTAAGTTGTGGGCTCCACAAAAATTAAGATAAGGAGTCTAATCATTGAGTGACATGTGTCACTTCTCTAACTAAAAATAACAAAAGGAGAAGTTTCAACAAACTAAAATAAAAGTTTACAATAATGGGGTGACACACGCCACTTCTTAACTAATTAATCACCTTTATTTTAAATTTAAATATCTTTTAATTCGCTTAATTTTTTATGATCTAATTTCACCATATTTTTAAAAATTTTGTGCTCTTTAATTCAACATCCATTTTGATATATTTTATGAGTTTTAGTTTTACATTTTTAGTAGGTTTATTTTTTTTGGATCCAAATTTTATAACTTTAACCTTTATTTCAATCAATACAAACTTTATTTATCAAAATCATTTACTTTTGGGGCATAATGATGTCACGGGAAAGATACGGAAAACCCAAACAAACACATACAACTAACACATATACATTTGGAGTGTTGTGAAATGAATTCACTAAGCGGGTAGGGAATTGCGAGGAGAGTTGGGTTAGCAATTCATTTACTATATTTATCGCCGCCGCTGTGCGCGGGTATCTAACTAGTATTTTATTAAGCACTATCGATGCAATTCATATTTGATGTTGGTCTAATTTAATTTTAAATCTTTGGCAATTTCGCAGGGTTGCACAAACAGCATAAGGGATCTATATCTATTGTGGTCTTGATTAAATACTTTTGGTCAATGAAATGGTAAGATTGATTAACAGCATATTGTCAGAAACATCTCTGCATAATACATGGAAACGAGTGCATACAAGGGCATCTCATCGTGATACTCAGTTTCTCACAAAACTGGTTATTCTTGGTATTTACTGCTTGCATTTTTTACATTAAGACATATCCTTCTGCATAATCTATTGAACTACACTTGGCTAGTAGTAGCAGAACTTGGAATTTTTTTAGGAGGGTGGGTGTTTTCTACCGCTCTCTTTCACAAGATTACCACCATAAATTATAATTGGCTAATTTTATGAAGAGTAATGATAGAGAGACCTAATTCATATGACTAAATTTATGCCTAACCAATTAATCATGTGACATGTGGAATGCACATTTTCTCTTTCATGATCCTCACCACTAATCTTGCCATGTGTTGTCATCTTAGAGTTAGGCATGAATTTTAGTCATGCAAATTATTTTCCTTTATGAATAACCTCAGGTAGTTTTTTTTTTTTTTTTTTTTTTTTTAGTAGTCGATACATGCTTGTATCTATTATCGTGTCGAACATTGGGGAGCCTCCCCCACGCTCACTAAGCTCCACCCCTGTTGTTGGCAAAATCATATCACATTTAGAACTCTGCCAAGTATATTTTTAAAGGATTTTTAGGTGGATATATTCTGTCTGTAGAATTACACTGTTATGGATATGTAGAAAGCCTCTCAAGACACCAACTTTCCTCATGGTTTTTTCATTAATTGATAGTTCTTAAAACTTTTGTCCATACTCCCATGTCCTTGACATTTATGTCTGATATAAAAAATTTATGTCTTTAGTCTTGATGGAATTGCAGATAAAACAGGGTTAGACATTGAGGACTTGGATTGGCGCCAATTTTGCCTCATTTTCTGGTTTACAGATGGTTTTGGGCTTTTGGCTGTATTCATTTATCGTGTGCAAACTTCATGCCGGTTTATGATATGCAATGATTCTATGTTTAGTTTTGATGGAATACAGGTGAAATAGGCTTGACATGAAAAAACTCTAAAAGGGACTCTCATGTAAAATGGTACATGGAATGATCACGAAACCACATGTTTAGTCTTGTGTCACAACCCTGAAGGTGAGTCATACTTGCACATATTTTTACTTTAGCTGTTTTCCTTGTCCATAGATATACTGTTTCAGTAGCAGCAATTTGGCCATACTTCATGCTGCAAGCAAATTCGTTATTAGTTTAGTATATTGATTCCATTTTATTTGAAATTCTAGAGTTCATATAAATTATATTTTTCATTACTCACCAAGATATTAAGGGTTTTGACTTGCTAGATTCAGTCAATTGTTATTGCAATTTATCTTTTAAAATTTTCCGAATAAATTCCATCTAAGTATTTATAATATTGCGACTAACTTAATAACAGGTGGAGTAACAAAACAATATTAATAAATAGTATGTTGCGTTTCTCAGTATACCCAACCATTTCTCAGCAAGAAATTAAGATAGAAACAAGACTACTTTAAACATATTTTTATTCTGCAAGCACGCTTAAATACCCAAAGAACATTTGCATGATCTCCTAATTAATGATAAGGAGTAACTGAAGACTAGTAAACCAAAGACTAGGACTAATTAAATGAAACATGGGAAACAATGCATGAGTGGTGGACCACTTCCTCCTAAACTAATGCAATGACTACTAACGTTCATGGCAAACATTTACATTGGTTAATTCAAATATGCATATGTAAAAATAAGGGAACTAAATGACCAAGTCTTTTAAGAAACTGGACTTAAACGACATCAGTGGGTGGGTCTTTAGGTTCGGGATCGTATCAATTTGCGTGAATATTATTCATCAAATTTTTTTGTTCATCACGTTTTAAAAATTTTCAGCGTTGTTTATTTCTTAATCTCTTATTTGTTTTACTTTTTTTTGTAATACCGGATCTAAACAGAACTTCATCATAACTTGCAACACGAGCAAAATCACAACTTACAACACATTCCGGCCTTCCATCAGCTGGTGGCCCTTCATAAACAAAATATCTTCTTACATAAACCAATGGTTCATAAACATATTATCCGTTCATAAATTCAACGTATAAGTATTACAATTCTCTCAAATTGTGACCATAGACCCACAACCCATATCTCATCCTTTCAGGATATGAGACACAGAAATACAGTTTTAAAAAATATTACTTTGTCCAGGAAAACAAATTGTAGACAATAACCATGTATGTGGCTAATTTATTGAATTTCTCAAACTAGTACTGGTTAGAAACAACGGGGCTAGAGAAGCGAAAGAATACACTAATACTTTTGAATCGAAAAAGGAAAAAGAACTGAACATTTATTGATTTCTTTTATTATGATTTGTGTTCATAGAGCCAATGAAGTACCAAACTGGAGCTTCCAAAGAAAGTTGGTCTCATAATCAACTCAGTAAGCAGGCTGTGGGCAGATTAAAAATGCTATATGGCAAAGAATGTTACTTGAAAACCTACAACCATCTGATTTGCTACTTTACCAACAAAAAAAATACTGAATTACCATTAAGGTCAAAAACATAAATACTCAACAACACGCTAATATTACATACAACATAATTTGAAGAGACAAAACGCAAACATCATAATTGAGAAGCTGATATCCCACTGCATAATTCAAAAGGACTCAGCCTAGCTCCTCTAACTGCTCTACATGCATCAACCAGGAGAATTTATAGAGTTAGGCATTTTGCACAATTTGATGAAATAAGAAAACATGTGAAAAATCATACCTTTCATTATCGAACGTCATTTCCCGATATATATGTGTCTTCTCTTCTTCTTCATCTTCTTCAAGACCAAACTCTCGGTTGCATCAGCAATTGCATTAAACCACTTGACTTTTCTTGTTGACAACATGAGATATCCCATCACCAATCCGACTAATGTTCCACATCCATATCCCAACATCACCACTTTCCATGTAAATCCACTCTCATCCACCTCCTCCTCATCTCCGTCACCATAAACGTGTGGGGAACTCAGCTGCTCACACTTGTTGGACAACGGAAACTCACAAAGTCCCAAATTTCCTCCATATGAGCTCTCATCAAATGTGCTGAATTGCTTTCCTTGCGGAATACGTCCCACGAGACGATTTTGTGATAGATTTAATACTTCAAGAGCAGTTATGTCTGCAAGGCTTTGAGGGATCTGTCCGATCAGTTGGTTCCAAGATAGGTCTAACGATTCAATCCCCAACATATTTCCCAAGGCATTTGGGATCTCACCATTTAGGTTGTTGTGGGATAAGTTGAGCACTTTCAACGACTTGAGACTACCAATGACGCTTGGAATTTCCCCTTCAAATCTGTTGTTGGATAGATCAGCAATTGTGTAGTCAACCAAAAGTTGGGTGACTGTCATTTGCACATCTTTCACCACGAAAATCATAGAGTAATCGCTGCCACCCACGGCCAAATATTCTGGGTGGGTGCTATTGCTTACCATCTTCTGCATGGCCTTGAAATTTTGAAAATATTTTGCAGGTAGTTTGCCAACAAAACAATTATGGGATAAGTCAAGGACTTGTAAACGAGAAAATGCATGTTCAATTGCAGTGGATGTTCCAATGGGACCATGGAAATTGTTTGATTTAAGTACAAGAACCTGCAGATTTGAAAGACCTCTTAACCATTCAGGGAATGTGCCGTTTAATTTGTTGTTTCCAAGATCAAGTACTTTCAAGGACCGGCATTTGGACAAGGAATGTGGCACCCCTTCTAACTGGTTTCCATTCAATATAAGCCACTCTAAATATCCGGATCCGAAACATTCTGGAATTATTCCACCAATGCTATTATTGGATATATCCAGAGAATATAGATGGCTCATATTGCAAATTGATGGAGGAAATACCTTTAGGTTGCAAGAGGCCAATCCTAAGTATCTAAAACCAGGGTTGACATAATGATTGGCATTCTCTGCTGTAACAGATAAACCGTTGTAAGAGAGATCGAGATATTCAAGTTCTGTGAGGGTTATTAACAATGTATCCAACTCCCATTCACCACTAAAATTATTATTAGAAAGGCCTAGATCAGTGAGGTTGGTGAGTTTTAGAAATGTTTGCATTTCAACATGTCCAACTAACTGATTGTGACTGAGGTAAAAATCTTTTAATGATGGAAGAGCAAATGACTCAAAAGGTACATTTCCACTCAACATGTTATGACTTAGACGAAGAGTTTCCAAAGAGGGGAAAGTAAACAGCCAAGATGGCAAAGTCCCATTAAGTTTGTTTCTTGCTACATTTAGATAAGTAAGGTGTGTTATGTCAACTGAGATTTCCGAAGGGATATTTCCTATGAAACTGTTAGCTGACAAGTCGAGTGTTTCCAAAGAATGAAGATTGAAAAAGTAATGAGGTAATTTCCCTTGCAATCCAGTGTCGTGAAGATCTAGTAATTTCAAAGGAGAAGAGATATTAAGACTTGTAGGTAAAACCGAAGAGATATAAACATCTTGGAGTGAAAGTTCTTCCCAGTTAGTAGAATTATGAATCAAATTGATGAAAACATGTGGTTTAAGCTTCAAATCAGAGTTAGCAGAGAGACCAAGCGACACCAATTTATGAAGGAGTGTGATATCAGGTGGGACTTGGCCAATAAACAAACAACCAGAGAGGTTTAGATGTGTGAGACTATTTGACAACCTTCCTATTTCACTTGGAATTTTGGAACCACCAATATCATTGAAAGCAAGGTTGAGTTTTTTGAGATGAGGAAGGTTGAAGAGGGAGCTGTTAGGATGAATGCTCCCTTTTAGCATTCCACAGCTGAGATCGATACCGATAACGTCACCAGTGTAGCGATCACAAGTAACACCATTCCAATTACAACAATCTGTTCCAGTTGAATTTCATTGGATAATAATCAGAACCAAGCCACCAATGACATGGCTCATCTACATCTACCCAACCATTTAGGTAATCATAATCTAGGTAATCAATTGTGTAATTGATGGATGAAAGGTTTTGTTTAAAGAGAAGCAAAGCTTCACTATCTTCTTTTGAGCATTTATGAATATTATTTAAATTGGAAGAAGCAAAAGTGGTGAGAAATAGGAAAACAAAAAAGATGCAAAACAATTTTGAATTACTCATTGTGTTTTGAATTTTAAGTGCTATAAACATTCACAGTAGCTACAAATATATATACCAACACTGCTATACAGCTAACAAGAATATGTGTGTAGTTGCTTTCACAATAATATGATCAAAAAATATGTGTGGTCTATATACCTTGATAAACGTATCACTCGGGTTATACACGTCTATTAATTGACGGGCAATAATCAGCCATTCTTTGTCGAATTATGTAAAAGTTTTAACTTTGGATTATTATAAAAAATAATAGTTCAATGAAATTTAAGTAGTACACAATAGTGCTTCTCATCAACAAAAAAGCTGCATAGATATTTTTGTTTTCTCTTTTAAACTTTTGGGTTCTCAACCAAAGATAGCCAACTTATGTTTATGATCGTAAATGTCGAATTGTGTGAATGTTTTGATTTGATAATCCCATAATGTTCATTTCATTTTTCATTGGGCAAAATTTATAAACTTCTAATTAACATAAGGGAAAATAACGTTCTTCATTGGAAATTAATTTTGGTTAATTATTCGTCAGGGATTTTAATATTACACTTAGAAGTTATTAAAAGTTTACAAACAAATGCTTGCATAGTGGTTTTTTAATTTGAGGTTTACTAGTTTATTGTGTCCTCGTAGACGTTGTGAATTTACATGATAAGGAATAATAAAACAAAAAAATATATACTAAAGTGTTTATCAACTAAAACAAAAATAGAACAATACGTGTATCAAATCATATAAGAAAAATCAACAAAGGGAACTGAATCAAACTCGAATATTTGTGAAACATTCTGATTACTCATATAAAACGGTACCTTAAACTCTTGAACAAAGGAACAAAGAGAATTTGAACGAAATTTAGCACATGTGATAGAGATGAACCACTTGAAACAAATGAAAATGCCATATTAACAACACATGAAGAAATGAAGATTGAAGATGCAGTGGTAGGAGAAAAATCATAATCGTATTCATATGAATATATTGTTTCTCGAAAATTGTTAGTTTTAAAAATATGGAGTTGATACCAATACCATGAGTGTTTCAGCTCAAGTCAAGACAATACTCAATTTTTCACTCTGCCAATGGTTTAGATAAATACACATTCAAATGATGCTCATAATTAACGTTGAAGAGAACTAAAAACGTTTCTTAGCCACGTGTCGTAAGGAAAAGCCAAGATATTTTAAGAAAAAATTAATTAAAAGAGGGGATAAAAACTCTATTATTTAGATACTATATATCGATAGATAGATATGTAAACTTTTTAGACGAACCAAGTCATGACTTATTAAAACCTAGATTTACAGGTTCTTTGATCTGGTAATAAACATGAACTATTAATGTGATTTTTGTAAATCAAGTTAGGGAAATATTTGCTCTACAAAACCGCTTACTTGATTTGTCACGAACGTACACACCTTTCACTTTTGTTCCAGCTGCGAATTAAATTCGCTACAAATTAATTGATGAGTTATATAACACTAGCTAGGCAAACTTATATTTACATGAAAAACCAAAAGTGATAGCTTTAGAAAAAGTTCAACTTCATACACATAAATAAGCAATTCTAATTAAGTTGGGCTAAAAAAACACTTTTTAGACGTTATGCTTGAATTGAATAAAAAGTTGAATGCATGAAACAAGTTTCACGGAGAAAAATAGATTATAAATGTCATTGTCAATGCAATGAAGAAACTTAGACGATTGAATAAATGTCAAGAAAGTTGATTGGGATAAAAATGTTTGTGACCAACAATTTTTTAAGATAAAGTTTAGAGTATGATGTTGTTTTCTACAAGTGTAAACATTGAAAGTAAACTTGTCTTGGTGTACAACTCATTAGTCGCTCCTTTTCATCTAATGGCCCTTCTACGTTTTAGGCATATACATGCGAATATCGTGTAATATAAGCTATTCGATTCAGAAACATAAATAACTTCATATTTTATTTATTTATTTATTTTTATTATTTTTTTAAAGTGACAAATTTTTACAACCTATACCACCTATCTCACATGTCTCCGACGAGACTTGAACCCACAACCTCTAGGTTGATGGGCCACTCACATACCACGGCCAAGAGGCCTTTGGTATTACTTCATAAATTTAACTCAGAAGTATATCTCTTTACAATTTTGAAAAGTATAACCATGGATCCACATCTATATTTTAAGGATATGAGGCACAACAACACTTGTCATGATCTCTGCTGAGAATAAAAATATGGACTTTTTAGTTCCATATTCATTCGAATATGTTACATGTAGTTTGGCCAAACTATTGCCTTTCCCAGACTATTATGGGCTAAAAACAAGGGGCTTGAAGCCGAAGAATACACTACTTTTGAAGGAAAATCAATAAGGATTGAACACCCAATTATTTATTTCAGTATGATTTGTCTACTATATATATGCTAATAAATTAAATGGTGTTCACATAGCCAAATTTTTATAAAACTATAGTATCCACAAGGCTACTTGCATTATGAAAAATCAGGCTTCAAGTTAAATCACCTCCAACCAAACTTGTAGCATGCTAAAGAGAGACTTTGCATGTGATAACTCTTGAACAAAGGAACAATGAGAATTAGAACGAAATTTAGCACATATGATATAGGTGAACCACTTGAAACAAATGAATATGCCCTATTAACAAAACATGAAGAATTAAAGATTGAAGAATAATCGTATTCATTTGAATATATTGTTTTTCAAAAATCTTACTTTTTAAAATGTGGAGTTGATACCATTACCATGAGTGTTACTCTCAAGTCAAGACAATACTAAATTTTTCACTGTGTCAATGGTTTAGATAAATGCACATTCAAACGATGCTCACAACTAAGGTTGAAGGAGAACTAAAAACGTTTCTCAGCCACGGTAAGGAAAAGCCAAGATATTTTAGGAAAAAACTAATTAAAATAGGGGATAAAAGTCTATTATACTAGTACTATATATCGATAGATAGATATGTAAACTTTTTAGACGAACCAAGTCATAAACTTATTAAGACCTCGATTTACATGTCCTTTGATCTGGTAACAATAAATATGAACTATTAATGGGATTTCTGTAAATCAAGTTAGGGAAATATTTGCTTTACCAAAACCACTTACTTGATTTGTCATGAACGTACACCAACCTTTCAAAACCTTTTAATCTTGTTCCAGCTGCGACTTAAATTCACAACAAATTAATTGATGAGTTATATAAGACAGGCTAGGAAAACTATACTACATATTTACTTGAAAATCAAAAGTGATAGCTTTAGAAAAGTAAAATTCAAGTTCAACTTATACACATACATAAGCAATTCTAATTAAGTTGGGCTACAAAAAACACTTTTTAGACGTTATGCTTGAATTGAATAAAAAATTGAATACATGAAATAAGTTCCACGAAAAAAATAGAGTATAAATGTCATTGTCAATGTATGAAAAAACTTAGACGATGGAATAAATGTCAAGAATATTGATTGGGATAAAAATGTATGTGACCAACAATAATTGTCAAGAAAGTTGATTCGAATAAAAATATTTGTGACCAACAATTTTTTTAAGATAAGGTTTAGAGTTTGATGTTGTTGTCTACAAGTGTAGATATTGAAAGTAAACTTGTCTTGGTGTACAAATCGTTAGTAGATCCTTTTCATCTGGTGGCCAATCTACGTCTTAGGCATATGCATGCGAATATCGTGTAATATAAGCTATTTGAATCAGAAACATAAATAACTTCATTTTATTTTTTATTTTTTATTTTTTTTAAATGGCAAATTTTTACTACCTATCTCACAAATTATATTTCAGATGTTTTTGACGAGACTTGAACCCACAACCTCTAGATTGATAGGGCACTCACATACCATTGTGAAAAGTATAACCATGGATCCACATCTCATATTTTGAGGATATGAGGTGCGACAAAACTTTCTCAAGATCTCTAATCATGGACTTTTTAGTTCAGTAGTCATTCGAATATGTTACGTGTAGTTTCGCCAAATTATTGCCTTTCCCAGACAATTATGGGCTAGAAACAAAGGGCTTGAAGCCAAAGAATGCACTACTTTTGAAGGAAAAACCAATAAGGATCGAACAACCAATGATTTATTTCGGTATGATTTGTCTTCTATATATGCTAATAAATTAAATGGCGTTCACAGAGCCAAATCTGTATGAAATTGCAGTATCCACAAGGCTACTTGCATTATGAAAAATCAGTCTTCAAGTTAAATCTCCTCCAACCAAACATGTAGCACGCTAAAGAGAGACTTTGCATGTGATAATTCTTGAACAAAAGAACAAAGAGAATTAAAACGAAATTTAGCACATGTGATAGAGGTGAACCACTTGAAACAAATGAAAACGCCCTATTAACAAAACAAGAAGAATTGAAGATTGAAGATGCAGTGATAGGAGAAATATTATAATCGTATTCATATGAATATATTGTTTCTCGAAAATTCTTAGTTTTTAAAATATGGAGCTGATACCATTACCATGAGTGTTACAACTCAAGTCAAGACAATAATTAATTTTTCACTTTGTCAATACACATTTAAACGATGCTTATAATTAAGGTTGAAGGAGAACTAAAAACATTTCTTAGCCACGTGTCATAAGGAAAAGCCAAGATATTTTAGAAAAAAAATTAATTAAAAGAAGGGTTAAATTAAAACTCTAGTATATTATTATATATACTAAAAGGCATTTTGTGAGTTAACCAAAGCAAGTTATTTAGAATGCTAATCTTCTTTTCTATTGGTTGGTTGAGTGCCATTAATGATAATTTGTATATTTGGCGAAGACGTGAGTGGCCAAGTGATTCTTGTATGGGTCCACGAACAGTATGAACAAGACACGTTCATTTTCTTTGGTTGTCTTTGGTTTCTTCCTGAAAATTCCGGATAACCTACAAACCACAAACATAAAACACACACACCTTCTATCTATGTCGGTAACCATCTCACCCACCCTCTATATATTGTACAAACTGTAACAAACATTATATATATATATATGAAGGTAACTATATATTGTACAAACTGTAACAATTTTATGCTATCATCACAACACCAAACAAATCCACATTCTAATCCTACCCACTCCTCATGACTCACGGCTTGGCCTCGCGTTACAGTTGCGAGAACAACCAACCCAAAACGAGTCCAAACAACACCACACGGTGCGCCGAGAACAACCAACCCAAAACGAGTCCAAACAACACCACACGGCCGAGAACAACCAACCCAAAACGAGTCCAAACAACACCAAATCCTACAAAAATAAGTTAAAATAGTAAAATAAGGAAAATAGAAGGAAGCGGGTTAACTCGCTTCGAGTCAACGAGTTGACTCGGTGAGCCACCGAGTCACACGAGTCGCGGCTAAACTTTTAAATCCACATAAGTTTTTATAGTTTTTAAAGTTTTATAAATAAAATCGGTTTTATTAAAACAAATAGAATTAGGGTTTCAATTAAAATTAAAAGGGAAGGGAACGCATGGTGATGTTACCTTGAGAAAAAAGAGGGAGATGATGGAGGCGGCGATCCGCTTGATAGTGGTGGTGGGTGGCGCGTGAGTGGTGGTGCGGACGAGTCACATGCCGACAAGCTCCGAAAGAAAGTAGGTGAGCCGATCTAACGATTTTGAAAAAAACCTCATGGGAAAATTTTCCCATGACGCGTGACCGGAGATGATGGAGGCCGGTGTGAGAGAGAGAGAGTGTGTGGTGTGTTTTAGTGAGAGAGTGGAGATATTATGCATATGAAAATGGTTATATAAAAATGTGAGGATCAAATTTTAGAATAAAAACTCAAAGGTTAGTATTAAAGTAGCAAACTTTTAGTAAACACTCTCCGGACTCATTCGACATACCAAACGGACTCGAAAAATTATGAAACTTGCACCATTATTCTCGAAATAATTTTCCAATAAAATGAATATAAATACGCATAACTTTATCAAGTCAATATTTAAGACGCCAAGAACAACAAACGATAAACACGGAAGAAAAAAATGTGACACTATCGATAAGGCAATCCGGATGAGTACCACCAAACACAATAACAAAAGCCCAAACATTTAGTTATAAAATTACACATTCTATCTAAAAAACATTTTAAAACATATACATTATAAAACCGAAAACACGTAATCTATAAAACAACACACTCCCGCAGCAACGCGCGGGTTAACCTGCTCGTTAGATACTATATATCGTTAGATAGATATGAAAACTTTTTAGACGAACCAAGTCATGAACTTGTTAAAACCTCGATTTACAAGTCCTTTGATCTGGTAACAATAAACATGAACTATTAATGGGATTTCTGTAAATCAAGTTAGGGAAATATTTGCTCTACCAAAATAAATTACTTGATTTGTCACGAACGTACACACCTTTTACTCTTGTTCCAGTTGCGACTTAAACTCGCAATAAATTAATTGATGAGTTATATAACGCAGGCTAGGCAAATTTATATTTACATGGAAAACCAAAAGTGATAGCTTTAGAAAAGTAAAATTCAAGTACAACTTCACACGCATACATAAGCAATTTTAATTAAGTTGGGGTAAAAAAAACACATTTTAGAGTTATGCTTGAATTGAATAAATATTTCAATGCATGAAATAAGTTCAATGGAAAAAATAGATTATAAATGTCATTGTCAATGCAATGAAGAAAATTAGACGATGGAATAAATGTCAAGAAAGTTGATTGGGATAAAAATATATGTGACCAACAATGATTGTCAAGAAAGTTGATTCGAATAAAAATATTTGTGACCAACAATTTTTTAAAGATAAGGTTTAGAGTTTGATGTTAGGTCACTAGTTTTACAAACACAAGTAATATAGAAAGAGATAAGGCGATTGAACAAGTAAAACACACACACACACACGATATAAAGCACGGTTAGGCGTAGATGTGTAATGAGAGAAATAACTTGAACAACCAACCTTCAAATGAAGGTTTACAAGAGTATTTATAGGAGGAAAGCTAGGCAACACCCTAGTTTCCATCCTTTCCTTAATGGACTAAGGCCTAGGCTTATGGGCCTTCTACATAAGCTTAAGGCTAATTGCAAACATAAAGGCCATAATAAAGCTAACTATTACATATTAATTACAAACACTTGATTATGGTTTAGAGTGATTCCAACAATCTCCCCTCAAGTGTTGGTGATGAACGGTGAAGGCGTTGATGTAATAGTAGCTCGACGCCTTCCGACATTCTTCTTTCTTGTGAGAAGAATTGCCTTGATTCGAACAATCTCCCAAAGGTAGAGATAGTTGTTCTTTGAACGGTTATGCTTTGACGCCATCTTTAACTTTGTTCTTTGATCATTGTTCTTTGTGATGAAAGTGATAGTATGTTGTTGTCTCGCATCAAGTCCGCTTCAGTCCGCTTCACGCCATGTTGTTCCACGCCATTCTTCAACATGCTCACACGCCTTTGACGTTGGAATTCAATATCGATGAAGTTCTTTAAGTCTTTAACTTTGTAGATTCTTTGATTTGACGAAGAATCATTCTGATCACTGTGTTGCTTTTGGATAGAACTTCCATTAGTGATGATGTTGGCGTGAGCATGAGAAGAATCAAGACGATCATCCCGCCCCGAGCTTCCATAAGAAGAAAACATTTCAAACGGTTAGTAATAAGCGGATTCCGCACTTACAAGTTTGAACTTCGAGAGTGTTAACAAAGATAGTGTGAAAACACAACTCTAATTTTACAAAGGCCGCTCTCGAACCGGAGTCCCACAAGTGAGATAACGCGATGTACCAAGTACATCTACAGCTCGATGAGTCGCCGAGGTACACCAAGCATCACCTCACGATCAGAGACCGCTTGAGACACACTAAGCGTAATCCACGGGAGTTACCGGTGACCGCCGCCGTGGTCGTTTGATGTTGACCCCGGCAGAGTTTCCATTCAATCACCGAGGATCACAGATGTGAACCTCTCATAAATGTTCTCGATGATTGCTAAGATCCGTGAAGGACTCGATAATGTACCACCGAAATTCTTATTGTTGAACGTCAAGTGATGAAATGTCAAGTGTACCTAAGAGATCTTTGATGAATCTCGTGGCTCTAGACTCATAGTGCGCTTTGGTTTTCCCGAGCGGAGACTAGGAGAGGGTCTCCTTCTTCAATACCAAATGATCTCTAAGAGAAAGCCAATAGTTTACGAGGGTTCCCGTGAGAATGAAACAAGCTTCGCTGAGAGAAACTTGAGTGGCTAAGAAGGTTTAGTGCATGCGCCACCGGGTCCATGACGACTTTTAATCTTCAATACCGGCCACTAAGTGACAACCAAGAGTATATGAATTGAACCCGTGTCCGCCCTAAGTTGAATAATTGAGGGCTATTTCTTTTCACCCTTTCTTTGCATTTCTTTTGATTCTTCAACTCCTTCTTTCTCCGATTCTCATTTTCTCCTTTTATAATCATACCTAAGGACTTCTAAGTACTAACTATTTGTGATGTCCTTGGTAGATCCTCCGCTCAAGGGATCATAGGACGGTTATTCCTAACCTTAGTCACCTTATAACTCCATGACTAACCTATGTTGCCATTAAAACCATCATACTGAAGAATCTCTCAAAGGGTTTGTAAATGAAAACATGTTTGAACCATCGTGAGAGTTTTATCTTTAGCATAAATACCCCTCCACATGTGCTTTAGAGTTTTGACGGAAATCAGACCGTGGGGAAGAGCGCACTTTTGAATTGATCAACTCAAGATAGACAATCTCCGCGAGACACGGTTACGTTGTATAGTTAAAGAGTTACATTGTCGCCTTTTAGGTGACAACTAGCTCTAATAACTACCTTGAAGGTGTAGACAAACCTCGAAAGGTTGTCAAACCCGCGAGTTCATGTCTACCAAGAGTTTCTCGAATGGTACTTTCTACTTGGACAAGTCCTTTCATGAGACACGCTTACATTACTAGCGAACTAGCTTGAAATTATTACCCGTCCAGACAAGTCTTTTCGAGTTACTAACGCTTTAGTACCGCAATTCGTTGGTTAAGTCTATTACACAAAGATTCATTTGCATTTACACAACATATTTCTTATCACATAATTTTCTCCCTCAAAAATGGCATATAAAATGTTATTTTGAAAAGTTGAGAATAAATATGACCATTTCGAGTGTTGCGGAAGAGTGACCACTATGAACAATTTGTGAACAAAGTTTTAATTCAAATACTCCCTCAACAAGTGATATAAACGGTTGAGGTTTTGAAAATCATACGGGAAGTACTTGTTCTTTTGAGCAAAACCTTGAAAATGAAAGGTTTGATAGGTTTTACTCAAAAGTAAGAAGCTTTCGCCCTTTTATAAGGATTGTGGCAATCAAGCGCACTACGTGGTCCTTTCTTGACAATTACGGGTTGTACATCGTTATGTGTGCACAAGCCATTCACATATATAATCACACATCCAAATTTATAATGAAAGAAACAATTCAAGGGGTACCAGAAGTCCGAGATGTCGCCAGAGTGTGAATCGGGCGCTGAAAGCCGGTGATGTTAATCCTGGTCGACCACCAACATAGCTTTCCAATCTTCCGAATCGATCCTTCTATACAACCTTTCATCAATCATTCTCGATGATCCTCCTCACATCCCTTCGATCCCGAGAATTCCATCGCTAGAGACCCAATCTTTGACGATGTCCTTCAACCTATATGCCAATCCGTCCCTAACCATCTTCAAAGTGTGATCCCCAAACTTGTGAAGTTCACTACACGCCATTAAGCAATTTCTTTGTAGTTCACTACGGTAAACGACGCCGAAAGGTTTGTCGATGAGTGTATATTGTGAGAGCCGGTTGATGTCGGGAAGATCTAGCCGAGGTGGTGTGAAGTTGACACGGTCCGATAAGATTCAACCGCCACCAAGATCTTCTACACGCTCCTTGATGACTATGCGCCTGATGAAGATGAGCAATGACTTGATGAATTCACGTTGTACTTCGTTGAAAATTGCCTCATGCGACCTTGTACTTTAGCAAGGTACATGTCTTCAATGTCGTTGATAGACAAATTCTCAAAGTCGCCTTCAGAGAAAGCATAGTCCCTTTCATCTTGTCGCTTGACCACGATATTCTTAAGGAAGGTGTAGTCCCACTTAGATGACGAACAACATGTTTGATGGCAACGATATCCTTAGTAATCGAACACCGCATGTTGAGACTTCAACCGACGACACCGTAGTAGATTCTTCTGCGCCCCGCCAATGATGAATCCCGTACATTGCATCTCGGTCGATGCTTCCACTTTGTCGAACACAAGTGATTGGCACGCCCTCGATGGCTATGCGCTTTGAGTATATGGTCACAGGAAATGGAAGTGTCAAAGATGTAGCGATTTCCTTGATCCATCGCCACCATGTAGAAGAAATTCCGTGTCTTTGTTGAAGAAATATCCGAATGGAATCCTAGGTTCATCCGTTTGGCCAATTGTTGGTAGAGGTTTTGACCACCGGTGTAATATGGAGGGTTGTCCCGCTTAGTGAAGTCGACGTTTGCTTCGGGTTGAGCCAATCCATGTTGTTAGACATGGCTCGAGCAATGTTCTCAAGGTGATATTCGACCGATGGCACTTTCGAGTCTATCTTTTAACAGCTTGAAATGCTTCATTCTTGATTCGCTTCAACTCGGATTTCGCCATCTTCTTCACATGGAACTTTTCTTGCAAAAGTTTTGCATGCTCCAATGTATTACCGCTCACCAAATCCCGACCTTCTTCGTGGTAGGGAGTGTTGTTAACAAGAGTAGAGAACCATTCAAATTCTTCGCTTTATCGTCATCTAGCCATGATACGACGCCACCATGGCGCCTTCTTCTTCTTCTTTTTTTGGCCTAGATGATGATTCCGTTTCGAACTTGTTTGGGAGAGGTGGGTTGTTGTAGGGGCTCAAGGACCTCTTCATCGTCACCACCCGTATACTCAAAGTGATCACCGGTTTTCGAGTCGGGGTGGTAACTCGAATCGCCCCGAGGTTTATCTGTAGAAGAACGAGGAGGGACCTTTGTTGAGCAGTGAGTTCGTTGAGGAGGGGTTGCATAGACGAAGATTCACCGCATCGCTTCGACGCTTAGGTGCGAGTCCTTGTCCGCATCATCGCCATCTCTTGGTCGTTTGGGTTGATCGGTGACTCTTGCAAGATGATCCGAGTTGAAAGTCAAGTAGACCTTCAAAAATTTAGCTTCATCCGGTAAACGCTCCGCATCGCTTTGACATTTGCATCACCGCTTAGCGAGTAACTCGATTCGTAAAGATCGCCTTCTTTGGCCATTATATGTTTAACCAATGCGACGATGTTTGGAGTGAGTTGTCCGAAAATACTTCTAGTCACACCGGGACAAGGTCGAGAAGAAACTTGTGAGTATATTCTCTTGCCGCCTTCTCCAATTCCTTTGTGACTTTAGCGTTGATATCCTCAAGGTACTTGTGAGTGTAGCCTTCAATCATGCCGTTCGGCCTCTCTGACGATGATTTTTCATGAATTCTCGAATAAACTTCCTTTCTCCTTTCATCTTTTCATTCTCGCCATACATGATGTCAGATGTGATCAAGAAAGAAATTCAACTTCTTGTTGAGCACGCCTTTCTTTCCGACTTGTTTGACAAAGATTCACAATTCTTTTATGAGTGTGAGAAATCCAAGAACGAGGTGGTTTCTTCACCGATTTGGATGATGATTTGGTTGATCTCTTTGATGGTGGTTGTGATGAATGAGAAGAAGAATCTGATGAGGATGAGACATGAGGAGACTCGGGGTCCTTGGGCGGTTCGTAAGTTTCCTTCTTCGTGAACGTGTAGGACTTTCCGAGCAACTTGTCATAATCAAGATCTTTATCTTTCTCGCACTTCTCGCCTGTGTTTCTCAAACTCATATTCGATAGTATCCTCCACAAGCTTTTGTTGTTGCACAAGAGTGGTGGCACCAGCATCCCTTATCGGGTCGATTAACCGCATCGAGATCTCGTGAAGAGTGGCAAGACCACTTGATCCTCCGGGCCACCCATTTGGTCTTTTGCAAATTCTTCACCTTTTGAAGGTGTCTAACAAATTTAAACTTCTTCCTGTAGGATTGATCCAAGAGCTCTTCTTCTTCTTCGTAGCTCTCATCATAGGGCACAAGTGCAGAGTCTTCCTTTCCTTTATCGCCTTGAGGACTTGAGGTTTTGCATCAAGGATTGTCATCCTTGCGCTTCGAGTAGGTAATCTCTTCATCTCGTGTCAAGACTTTCGAGCTTTCGTCCAAAAGCTTTCTTTGGTTCGGGCTTAGGGATTGGGATGGGAGTAGCTTCCTTAGAGGAACAATCCTCTTTCTTGAAGGGTTCCTCTGGGAACTTCCTTTGACTCTCTCGTGCTAACCGCACTTCCAAAGACTTCCTCTTCTAGATCTCCGAGTAGGTGTTCCGTAAGCCTTTTCATCGAGATGACCAACTTTGCCTTCTTATCGCTACTAGATACCTTTTGTACGCTTCAAGCTTCTTGAGTTCTTTAGATAGAAGGTGATCAGCAAAGACGGCACCGCTTCTTAGTTGTCGATTCCTTGATTCGATAGAAAGGATAGGTTCGGACAACAAGTCGTGATTGTCGGGGTCATTGAGCCTCTGGGGATATCGTGATTAAGCCCAAGTGCTCTCTCGGATCAAAAGCTTTGTGTATCCGACATAGGGAATCTTTGAGCCAAGCTTCTTGTGAAATAGCATCATGTCCTCCCATATCGCTGCTTCGATTTCGATGTCCTTCTTATTGATCGAGACCGTAAGATTTGCGCCCATGAGCTTTGGATGCTCATAACCACCGCCACGACCGTAAACCGACTTGGTAATGATGATGTAGAGGGTTCTCCACGGTTGAGGAATGTTCTTAAGCTCCACGTGAGAATGCTTAGTAATAATCCCTCAAGCTTCATCATAGCCAATGTCAAGAAGAAATTGCGAACTGCTCTTCAAGAGGTGTGGCAAAGAAGTCGGTTGGCTCGATTTCGAATGAGAAGAACAACCCGTAAGTCCGCATGAGTGATGGTGACTTGTTTGTGATTAAG
Source organism: Chrysanthemum lavandulifolium (assembly GCA_022545495.1). NCBI lineage: Eukaryota > Viridiplantae > Streptophyta > Magnoliopsida > Asterales > Asteraceae > Chrysanthemum > Chrysanthemum lavandulifolium. Next base: position 144,034,581 of record CM040240.1, read on the forward strand.
TGTCACCACATCGCACTTTGACCGTGATCCTCTCGCATAGAATTCCGCAATTGTCGAATGTAGATTTCCCATCAAGAGCAGAGTGTGAGAGCATGTTCGTAGGGATGATTCCTTAGAATATCCACAAAGAATGAGACAAGAAGATTCTCGAGCATGTGAGGGTTTCAAAGTCAACCCTAAGGTTATTCTTTCCAATCTTTCTAGGATAGCCATTTGGGAAGATATCGCAATAGTGAGAACCTCGTGTGCATCCACATTCATTTGAGCAACCATGTCGTGATCTCGAAATAACATTAGCCAAAAGAACCAACATATCGAAAGACATAATGTTAGTCAATGTAAGGTCTTATTGTCTAGTTATTGAATGTACAAAGGTCAATGATTGTTACGAGTCCTAAGTCACTTGTTTGTCCAATAGTCCAATGACGCCGTGAAATGTTTCATGAGTTAGTTAACTTTAAGTTTTAAAGTTTATGTTATCACTTATTGTTCACAACATATCAAACGCTTAAGTTTATTAGTGACATTATTGGTTTCGTGACGATATGATTAGTTTATTAACAAGTTTGTACACGTAACAATTCATAATGAAGGTCAATCAAGGCTTAGGCGTAGATTTGGCAAAGTTACGCGTAAATGTAAGTGACATACGCGAGACGAAAGCTTATGCGTAGGATCCTAACTTACGCGTAAGAAATGTTACGCGAGGAAAAGGGGACCTTATGCGAGGGCTTACGCCAGAGGCGATAAAAACCTTACGCGTAAGGCTTACTCGTAAGAGTAGACCTTATGCGTAGAGTCATCGCACGCATATCCTTCACAGATACGCGTAGTCCCATTGTAGAACCTTATGCGTAGTAGTTACGCGTAGGATTTCTCTTACGATAACCGCCACGCCGTAAGGTAATCCTTATGCGTAGAGTAACAATCAACCTTGATTCTCAATTTTATGCGTAGCAAGCCCGAAATAAAACATCATAACATCAATTTTGACACTTAACATTCATTCAATTACGATTTAAACATAATCACTCATTTAAACATTTAGGCGAGAAAACCTTACGAGTAACCTAAAACCCTAGTTTCAAAAATTACGCATAAGGAATCTAGCCATGGAAATTGCACCAAAGTAATTCGCAAGGTCTTAGATGTTGAGAGAGTGAAATAACCAAGTTTTAACATCTAAATACGTGGAGAATCAAAAATACCCAAACTCAAGAACATTAAACCCTAATTCCTAATTTTTAATCAATTAGTGTTTCGGGTAGTTATAGAGCTAAGATATCATCAATTCAACATGATATGAACATCACACAACAATCTTTTGACCAAATACAATCACATTTGAAAACACCCAAATCGACTCATAAACCCTAATTATCAAAATCCATCAATTCGTGTTTCGGGTGTATTTTGAGCATAGAAACGATATCATTGATGTTGTTAAAACATTTTGACACAATCTTTTAACCAAAACACACAACAAATGATTATATGTTCTAACCCTTACGCCAGAAACACAAAATTCAATGAATCTTAAGTTTTAACCGTTGGATTTTTGTGAAATTCAAAACCATTGTTTAAAATTACGTTAAGAACACAAAACCACTTACAAATTGATGATCGAAACACGATTTCTTGAATGAATTTAGGCGAGGATCTTTTAGGTTTAGAGTAATAAATGTGAAGGAAATGTTAGGTGGAAGATGTTTTATTAAAATAACTTTAACATTTTGACGCTTTGGTCCCTCCACCTTTTCCTTTTCATACAAAGCCATTTAACTTCCATTTTGGTTACCAAACAAAGATTTTAAGAAAGAAACTTGACGACACCCCCCGACTTAAGAAAATAATGAAAGGTTATAAATTTTAGTCCGAGGAGTGTCATTTAACCGTAAAAGTTTACCACCATTGATAAAAGAAACAACCGGATATGATAACATGCAAGTACACGTATGTTTTGAAACAGCTATGATATTTTTCTCCCTCAACACTTGATCGAAAAATACCGAATTTTGAAAGATTAAAGTGTTGACGGAAGAAATGTACTTGCCATGTTGAAAGAAAATTAGATTAGAAGAATATTTTTGTTGTTTTATAAGATTTTATATTTTTGTATTTTGTTTTTGAAAATTATTTACAAAAGATATTTTGGTGTTTGATGTGTTTTAAGACTGCTTTTAGAGGTCATCCAATTCCTCTTGAGTCAAACACCTCATACCAATCCGTGGACCAACTCATTAAACCTAGCGGAGGCAAGGCTTTGGTGAGAAGATCCGCCAATTGGTATTCAAGACCACGGTATAATTCAACAACTGCTCCACGTGGTCCTTGATGAAATGATAGCGAAGATCGATGTGCTTTGATTTCGAAAGTCGAATCGAGTTGCACGAGATCGCAATGGCACCGATTGTCGCAGAGACATCGGATTCTCAAACACGTAACCATAGTCTTTGAGTTGTGTTCTCATCCATATGACTTGAGCACAACACGCGACATGGCTACATATTCTCGCTTTGTTGATGACAATGATGTACAATCCTCGCTTCTTTGATTGCCAAGACACCGCTTATCACCAAGAAATTGTAGAGCTCTCAAGTACTTTTCCTCGAGTCTAAGCATCCCGCGTGGTCGTCGTCTCAAAAGCGATTAGTTCAAAACCGTAATCCTTCTGATACCGATCCCCAAGTTAATGGTTCCTTGATGTATCGGAGGATTCTTTTAGCCTCGTAGAGGTGGGTTTCAGCTTGGTCGCGATCGATAACGGAGCATAGATAAACGGCAAAGACAATATCGTCCGCTAGTCGTTAGATACATGAGAGACCCAATAATACTTCGGTATTTGGTAGGGTCCACTAATTTCCCATGTAAATCAAATATTCAGCTTCTTGGTATGAGTCATTGGTGTGGCATAAGTATCACAGTTTTCATTCCAAATTTGTTTAACAATTCAAGGGCATATTTGATCGACTCAAGAAAATACCACGGGTGATTGATGAACTTGTAATCCTAGAAAGAACGTAAGTTCACCCATCATGGACATTTCAAAATTTTTCTTCATTAGTTTTGCAAAAGCGATTGAAAACTTTTTATGTGTAGACCCAAAATGATGTCATCCACGTAAATTTGAACAATTAAGATATGTGCCCGTGATATTGTATAAAAGAGTTGGGTCAACCGAACCTTTGGTGAAATTATTAGCAATGAGGAAAGATGATAGCTTATCGCACCATGCCCGAGGGCTTGTTTGAGACCATAAAGAGCTTTGTTCGCTTTGTAGACATGGTTCGGGAACTCGATCAACGAATCCTTCGGGTTGGTCGACATAAACCGCTTTTCGCTTGTCCGCTGAGAAACGCAGCTTTGACATCCATCCGAAAGACCGCCATATTCATATGAGCCGCGAACGCGAGAAATATCCGAATGCCTCAAGACGAGCAACCGGAGCAAAAGATTCTTCAAAGTCTATTCCTCTTCCCGACGATAACCCTTAGCAACTAGACGTGACTTGTTTCGGATTACGCCCTTCAAAGATCCAATTTGTTTTTCCAAATCCATTTGAGACCAATGACGAGACCCTCGTTGGTCTTTCAACCGCCCCCATACTTCAAGACGCTTGAATTGGTTGAGTTCTTCTTGCATGGATTCAATCCAGCTTGTCTTTTGTCATTGCGCCTTTAATGTTTTTAGGCTCGATTGGCGTACAAGTGAGTGCATAAATGCAATGTTCACCATCCGTGCGAAGACGTTGTCTCGTAACGATCGGTTGATTCGGGTTGCCAATAATATTAGCCGAGGATGGTCTTTTGTCCATCGATGTGTAGAGGGTTGATGTTGGTATACATTGTGCGATTCGAGGATTCAAATGGTTTGTTGATGATTCCGCGACATCGTGCAAGCAGCCTCATTAGCAAACGGGTTAAAGAACGATTTGGATCAAAATCGCAGCGGGGTACTTCATTCGTAATATCATCACCGTTCATCATTGTTGGAAGCGGTTTGTTCAACTGCTGTGTTGGAGTCAATCGTGTAGGTGCATCTTCAACAAGTAGTTGTTGTAGCAGTGTATCGTATAGGAATATTATCGTTGAGCAATGGAAACAATGGATACACCTTGAGCACGCTCATCAATATCGCCACCGAACAAAGGAGCAAATAACCTTTCCATTTGTTGACGAGTGAGTCGGGGCTTTGTTCACCGATGATGGGGTTGAGGAAGTTTAAACGGTTGTGACCGGTTCTAAGTCATTATACTCGTAAGCCATTTCCGTGAGTTCATCAAAATGAGCATGAATCGCTTCCATCACCGCTTTGTACGACGATTCCGCATCCGTAACCTTTAGAATTCTCACAATATCCAATAAAGACCCAATGTCGCTTTGGCTTTGAGCTTTCCAAAATCATCACGATCATTATTCGGATAGCAAAGGGATCCAAATACATGAAAGTGTTTGAGATTCGGTTTATGGTTGTGGACAAGCTCGAAAGGTGTTTTGTTGTATGCTTTGTGATCATAGAACGGTTTTGAGTATAGCATGCAGAGATACACCGCCCATAAGTAATCCGGAAGTTTAGCATTGATTAACATTGTTCTTGCAGCCCACTAACGCTCGGTTTCGCCTTTCAACAACTCCGCTTTGTTCGTGTACGCAATAGATGTTTGATGTCAATTCCCACTTTCTCATAGAATTCACGAAGGGTTTGGTTAACAAATTCGGCCTTTGTCTGCTCGATTAGCCCGACGGTGTTGCGGAGTCGAACTCAGATTTTCGTGAGAAAGGTGATGATCATTTGTGGAGCTTGGTCTTTGCTTCAAGAAAGTAGACCCAAGTCCATCGTGAGTAGTCATCAACAATTACTAAGATGTAGCGCTTGCCATTGATCGCTTGCACGCCGATCGGGCCACACAAATCCATGTGAAGAAGATGAAGCACATGTCGAGAGTCGTGTTCCACCTTTGAAGGAAAATGAGCACGAGTGCTTTTCCCTTGTTCACAGTCGAGCAAAGGTGATCTTTTGAATACCGGAATCGGGAGACCTTCAACTAGTTTGTGTCGAGCAAGGTTGGTGATGGTTTGAAAGTTTAGATGTGAGAGACGACGGTGCCATAGCCGTGATTTTGTTGATGTTGCCTTTGAAAGTAAGCGATGGGAGATGAAGCAACCATGTCTTGCATAGAGATAGTGTAGAGACTAGAATTACGCGAGCCGACATAAGGTCATTTCCTTGTAGATCACGAATGAAACAAGTTTTCTCCCGAAAGCAACCTCCAAATCTCCATCACAAAACCGACCCATCGAAAAGATTATGACCGAGGCCTTCCACATAGTAAACCCCGCCGATTTCGATGTTCCCATTGACATAATCTCCGAGCCCATGATAGTCGCAAAGTGATCATTCCCGAACCCGACAAAGCCAATGAACTTTGCAATAAAGTTTGATAACAGCTTAAGGTTGCTCGTCATGTGTCGGGAACATCCGCTATCAACAATCCAGAGAATGATCTCAGATCACCGATTACACATGCATTTACACAGATGGAATAGAAGTAGATGTGGAACCCGAAATGTTAGAGGGTTCCAAGCAATATAGTAGACATACACACATTAATAATTTTAGGCATCCATTTAAATCCTAGTGTGTTATATATCCATTTCGCCATCTATAACTACTCTTTGCTTTAGTCTTAGTGAATGCACTAGGTGGTACTACATTCTTAGGAGGTGAAACCGAGCTACAGGACAACAACGCATGACTTAGAATCTAAAGAAGGCGGTCTACCAAGCACGTACTTAGAATGATTAGTGGGCCTAGAGGTATTCCGATTCTTAGGATTCCGTAAACGAGAGATTATAGCTTTAGCAACACATTTGTCATGACAATCGAATTCATACTTTTACGACAAATAACACAAGGTGCATCGATCAATATCAAAAGTACTTAACGGTTTAGCATTCGTTACATCACTATTTCTATTACATTTGCCGACGCAATATCTATAGTGGAAGCAACGTGAGTCTTATTCATAGTCCTAGGGTGTTCTTCTACTTTAGCATTCCTTATTGATCTTTTCTTAGGTCGCAACTTCCTATTCTTCGATTGAGTGCTCCTAGGTCGTGAAGTGCGGACGCTTGGAAAAGACGCAACTATTCCTGCTTCAAGAGAAGGAAGCACGTTAGCAACTTGTGATTTGGCAAGAGGGATTCTAGGTGCACGATTACTAAGTGTTACCGGTGCTAATCTCTTAATGATGGTTGGCGGAAGTTGTTCATACTTTCCTAACATTTCTCTTAACTTAGAGATAGTGTGAATCAAATCTTGATTTTCGTAATCTAATATTACCAAAGAAAATTCATGACTTCTAGTGTGAGCAAGATAGTGATCAAGTTCGTTTGATGCTTCATGACGAGTCTTATTGAGTAAATCAAATATGACACCATATTCTGCTTAACTTTACAAGTTCTTGTTCATATTTTGAGATTTGACTTTTCAAAGACACGCTTTGATCATCCAGCTTGCTCAATTTTAGGATCGAAGATTTTGCACTCAACCGAGCGATTTTCTTTTGAAAACTAAGTTGATGATTGTGAATATCTTTTCACACCAATTAAGACGACGCTTTGCATTGTAAAGTTCGTTAAGTAATCGCTTATTTTCGCTTTTAAAGACTCGATCCAAGCACATTATCAAGATTCTCAACAGCTACTACAGAGTCAACATTATCGCAGAGATATAATCGATGCATGTGGCAAAGAATAGAATAACACAACATTATGGATATCAAGACAGATAACATCTTCCAAGAGTCGATCAACATCTTTTCTCAACATTTTCTTTTACGCTTAGTATTAGAAATAGATGTTTCAGCTTTTCTCGAAACGACCTTCATCACTCCAAGTTCCTTATGAAAATCCTTTTCCCAAGCTAATGCACAACTTTTCAAATTTTTAACGTTAGGTAAAAGATTTTTCCGAAAATGTCTCTTTGTTCTCGCGCCGAGGCGATTGAAAATGATCAATTTTGATTTCGTAACGATATTCTATCTCATGTTGTAAAATTTTGAGGTCACCATGAAAATGTCAAAATATCTAAGAATTTTTCGATTTTCGTGTTTTGAGTTTACTTCACCGATGGAAGGTAAAGGACCATAAGTTTGTGCATAATCCGTTGGGATTAACATTAGAAGACTCTGTGTTTTGATGATAACCCTTGGTGTGTTAGAAGAATCCGCTGGTGTGACGAAGTGACCGGTTTTGAATAATTAAAAGGTTTGTTGTAAACAACAGCTTTTAATTTTGATCGACTCGCCTTCTCGCATCTAATTCCTCTTGACGATGATATTCAACAACACTCATAACAAGATCATTAATTTTATATTCTCGACCGAAACTTCGTGATTTGGTTTGAATGTTTTAGTGAAAGCTTTGGTTTGTAATCGCCTAGATTTGGTCCATATCCTTTTGATTGGGTTTTAAAGTAAACTTTTCAATAGTCATATCGATTCACCATGTTTGTAAACAATGCTTTAAACTCTTTAATTTTGTTTTGCAAGTCGATAATTTCTTCAAGAAGGTCATCTACCCGATTCGTTGAATGCTTTTGTATGCGGAGAACTGCTTTTGACAAGTTAACAACTCACCTTAGCTTTTTGATTTTCCAAGGTGAGAGCGTTAATTTGCTTTTTATGTTCATGTTTCAGCTTGTTCTATTTCGCATAACAAAGCATTCTTCAAGCGGCTAGATCACGATCCGCTCTCTAAATATTTTTCGCTTTGATGAGATTTAGCAAAGCGGCTTCAAAACCTTTTTCACGGTTTTCTTGAGTTTTGAAAAGTTGAGTTGCATTTGTAAGCATTCAAAATCCTTGGTTAACAAAGGCATTTTTGCTTTTAATTCCTTATTTAATGCATAACATTCCTCCATTTTGATTTGATGGTCTTGAATTAAACGAGCAAAACTGGATGAGGCAACAGCTCGCTTGTTCAACGCGAGTCACAACATGATCATTATTTAGATCCTCAAGTACAACCACGGAGTCAATTTGATTATCAAAGGAAACCATAAGGTCATCTTGATCGCCAAATGTAACTACTGTGGTTTATTTGAAAATCGCCGAATGAGATGTAGATGACTCATTTTGAATAGCCCGAGCTGCGCTTGATTCGAGATATTGGCGGAGATATTAGTTCGATATGATGATGGTTTGTTCGGCACCGAGACAAGCCATCGTTGTCATACACCGGGCCTGTTTCACTCATGTGTAACTCATGCATATTAGCCATCAACATAATAAATGCATTGGCCTCGCAAGTCCTCCATATCATCATCTCGAGTCTCGATCCGCCATAAAGCTCGTTTTGTTTTGTGAGAGATCCACCACTTCATCCTTAAGAGCCAAAAGAAGAGCCTCTTTGAAATAAGCACCGCCCTAGTCCTTGGCTTTGGGCATGCATTAGCTGTGTGTCCTTCTCATTGCGCTTGTAGCATCAAGACCATTCAACCCATTCTCGAGCATTTCCTGCTCCACCACTTGAGCTCGTTGTTATTCCTACCCATAGCATTAAACCCTTGACCACCTCCCATTTGACGACCATAACCACGATTCTCGAACTTCAACTCGTCCATTGTTCACAACAAATTGATTTCGTATTGATGAGGAACGAATACGATTGTTGGATTTGTTGGTATAACGGCTAAAAGCATTAGCAATCATAACAAACCTCGCTGTAATGCTTCGAACGGATCGGATTCCTCATTAGTTTGACTATGAAGTGCTTGATCATTGTTGTTGTTGTAAGGAACCAATTGATTTTGTTGAGGTTGTTGTGATTGATCGCTTGGTGTGACCGAGGCGCTTGGTTGAGTTGCTTGTTGAGGAGGATAACTTTGTTGAGCATATAAGGCAAGTTGTTGATTTTCCGGATGTGTAGGTGGAGCAATTTGAGCACGGAGAATCCTTTCCCGATCAACTTCCTTTTCATGAGGCTTCAAGTAATCGTACAACAATCCATATGTAGAATGATGCATATTCTTCGCTTGACGGAGAAAATGACATACTTCTCCCATTCAGACCAAGACTACTCAGAACTTAGTATTCACCGCAATTCTTGGCATGATGATGTTGTGTTTATCCAAATCATTGATGATGTCTCGAAAATCGATGATGATAAGACTCTAGTGTCTCTCCGTGTTCAATCATGAAGTGTTCATAAGCCAAGTAAATTTTGGATTCCAAATCCTCCCGATTGAGTACATGATCCTTCCATAAGAAGATGAATATGGTCCCACATTTCCTTTGCGCCTTTTGAGCATCAACACTTCAAGAATTGGGTTAGGTAATCCTAAAAGGATATATTGCATTGCAAGCTCATCGCCTTCATAGTGTAGAAGTTCTTGAGGATTTAATCCGCAACAAGAGCAATGTTTGTTTGTTCATCTCTTGTGGAATAGCATTAGGATCTCCGGCACAATGACAAGAGGCATCTCAAATGGACCTTCCAAGATAACCTTCTTTAAGAACTTTCCATGTGGCTTCTTCGCATCACAAAACCTAAAGAACCTTATCACCCATTGATCGTAGTTTCGGAGTGAGCATTGAGGTCTATCAAGTGATCCAAATTCATGAATTGATTGTTGGTCGCTTAAAGCTTCACACATCTTTGCAAACCAAGTGGGTTCCTTCATAGTGTTCCTTGATGGATGTTGATTGAAGTCATTTGTGTAGGGTTGAACTTGAAGACTTGGCGGTGTTTGAACCATTTGTGGTGGAGGAATTGCACCAAGTTGTGGAGTATGTTGTTGATTAAATTGTTGTTGATAAATTGCTTGTTGTTGATTCCATTGTTGATGTTGTGGACTTAGTTGTTGTTGTCGTTGAGGATAAGTGTAAGGGAAATAGTTAGAGTATGGTGGTTGAGACATGTTGAAAACTTGTGTTGGTAAAATGGATCTTTGTAGTCGAATGAACCTTTGATGAAGAAGTATCCTTAGGCGAGAAATCACAATAGCCAAGTAGCACTTATGCGTAAAACACCAAAGTTACGCTGAATAATAAGAAGTTACGCGAGATTTAGCTTACGCGTAAGTAGGAAAAGACGCTAAAGTTATGCGAGACAAAAGTTAGGCGAGAAAGTTAGGCGAGGATTATCTTATGCGTAAGACTAGGCTTAGCGTAAGAAAAATCTTATGCGTAGATTTCACGCCGTAAGCTTATGCTTATGCGTAATTTTAGGTTTTATCTCAAGTGATCTTTTACACTTCACAAAGGCAAAAGATATCCAAAGTCGACGATTTTCGCACTTATCCAAGTAAGAAAACACGGAGTAAACCACGAAAATGAAGATCAAACCAAGGATAACCTTACGCGTAGTTTTAGGGTTTTGCTACGCGTAGGATTACTCGTAATTTTGATTTTGCCCAAAGATGTTTCTAAACCGCTTTTGTGTGATGAAATAGCTTCAATAACACCAAAAGACACAAAAGTGTGAAACTTGATGATCCAAAGCTCTTAAAACAGCTTATGCGTAGGACTTAACCCTCGCTCAAAACTAGTAGAAAACAATGATCCACACATAAAGTTCCAAACTTTTGCCAAAAACAGAAGTTTAACACCTTATAACGTTGAAAGGACAAGAATCTTGGATTAAAAAGTGTAAAAATACGCTTTTGATCAAGCCAAAGTTATGGATACGCAAGTTAAGCGAGACCAAAACTCACTTCAAACAATACGCTCACTCAACTATTAGGCGATTGATACCATCGTTAGGTCACTAGTTTTACAAACACAAGTAATATAGAAAGAGATAAGGCGATTGAACAAGTAAACCACACACACACACACGATAATAAAGACGGTTTAGGCGAGATGTATGAATGAAAGAATAACTTGAACAACCAACCTTCAAATGAAGGTTTACATAGGTATTTATAGGAGGAAAGCTAGGCAACACCCTAGTTTCCATCCTTTCCTTAATGGACTAAGGCCTAAGCTCATGGGCCTTCTACATAAGCTTAAGGCTAATTGCAAACATAAAGGCCATAATAAAGCTAACTATTACATATTAATTACTAACACTTGATTATGGTTTAGAGTGATTCCAACACAATTTGTAGCATGTATCTTTCCACGGGTTTAAAAAAACATATAAAATGTGGGACTATGAACTTACCTTTGTTGTGGGTGTGTGTGTGTAAGCAAATATATGATATCAAATGCAACTCGGAAATGGCTCCAACAAGCAACCTGGATAATATGGGAAATCTCAGTACTTGGTAGTGTGGGTGGTTTGTGATTGTGTATAATGCTTGAAGTTCAAAATATTATGTATAATAATTATTTGCCCTTATGTGTGTTGTGCTTAACTTATAGGGATGGTTCACAATATATATAGTTGAGTGTTATGGCTGTGTGATTGCTTATCATATCTCAGTGTTTTTATTAAAGTTACTTAATAAACCTTCAAATTTCCAGAAATCTTCATTTCAAACCTTAATAAAGAAAATTTACATTTTCAGTCCTTGTACTTTGTCAAAGTGACATTTTTGGTACCAAATATCAAATGTCAACTTTTGTCATCAATATTCTCCAAATATTCATTTCTGTTCCTTATAGTTATCAAAATAAACATTTTTACATAAGTTTGGGGAAATTACAATTTTTGTCCTTTAACTTTGTAATATTTACATTTTTAGCTCATATGTTACAAAAATGACATTTTAGTACCTTGGATTCATAAGTGTTCCATTTATTACTTTAGTTTACCAAAATTACAGTTTTTGTACCCCTTTGTGGATATTTACACATTTAGTCCTTAAACTTATAAAAACTACACTTTTAGTCCCTGTAAAATAAAAGTATAGTGTTTTAGTATTCATAATATCCAAATGTTCAATAAATACCTTTTGTATACGGAATATACTATTTTGGCACATGATTTACTGTTTTTATAGTTTTGGTCCTTGTAGTTAAGTAATTTTGCAAAATTAGTCCTTTAGGAAAATAAATGTTCATTTTATGTCCAAAACCTTTCAAATTTACATATATGACTCAAAATCATTCATAGATTCTGTTTATATCCTCAAAATATAGTTTTGACAGTTTCAACCCATATATTTCATAGTTGATAGTTTTAGTCCCCTTAGTTTATATATTTTGAATATTCAGTCCAAAATACATGTTTAGCTTATGATTTCATTCTTTTTAGCTTATTATACTTCTAGAAGTTTAGGAAAGCTTGGGTGAGCTTACTTAACTGCTTATATAGCTTAAAAATGTATTTTTGTATTAATTGTGCCTTAAACAAATTGTTAGGCCCAATGATACTTGTGTGGGCCAAGTGAACTTGGGGCTTTGTGGGGTGTTTCATGGGCTTATTATGAATTTATTTTAATAATCAAACCAACTTGTGGGTGGCTTATAAGCAAACTGTTTATCTAAACTTTTTGGGCCCTAGGCCCGTTAAGGGTGCTAAGTGTATTCGTGAAACTGTGTGAGTAGCTCAAGCTTCTAGCTTGTGAGAGTGATCAAAAGTGCTTGTGTGGGTGTGTACTTTGTGTCCCCTGTTTCTTTGGTGTATAAAGAAACATGTTGTGTATTTTGTTTGGTATGTTATCCGTATGAATATGATTTTACAAAGCCAATCTAAATGGTCAAAATCATTTCTGTTTTAGTAATATACTTGGGTAGTTTTCATAAATGTCGAAGTAACATGTGAAACGTGTGATTTTAATATGATGTGTTAAGTGTAAACAAAGTGTATACTCATTTTTAGCTAGATTAGGAATTGAGTGAGTGTATTTGTGAGCGTTTAGCTTAACGAGACAAAGGAATAAATTTGTGGAAGTTTATGAGTGTAATACGATATGAAAACAACATATGTGATCCAAAAAAATAACTAAGTGTTGAAACAACTTACAACAAAGATGGGTCGTTTGGTACTGTTGAGACTAGGTGAGGGCAAGAGGATGGTGTAGCTTGTCTGAAGGCACTCCTAGGACTTGAGAGGGACTCTTGGTTGGATTGAGGGACCTTGGGATCACTTAGAACTTTTGTGCTTCCTTCTCGGTAGTGAGCAGTGAGCAAAAGTGTTTGTGAGTGACTGTTTTGAGTTATACGTGAGTACTATGTGCATGGGGGTGTTATAACATGAAGATAGTGACACAAGTGGGTGAGACAAAGGGAATATGAAAGGGATAACCGATGAGGAGGGGGTGGCTAGGCCTAGGGTGTAGGGTACTTGAATATATTGCAAATTAGACAACAAGTGTGTAAGGTTCTCGGTTTGAGGGGGTGATGAGGCTTAGGCCTTCTAGAAAGGGATTTTATTTCAAGTACTTGTGTGCTAAGGCTGTGAACGAGGTATGGTGTGTTGTAGCGAGGTCTTGGTGATCAATAGTGACCAAAGGAGCAAGTAGAAAACAATACAAGGGCACACTTGGTTTGAGAATACTCAATGGGTCCAAAATAACTTTATACGTGACCAAGTGATCACTTTGTGATCGAGTTGAGTCCAAATGAGGTTGTGGTGGTGTTGAGGCATCATATTATGATCATTAGAGTCCATTGTGAGGTTTGTGTAAGTTGAGAAACCTTCATGAGTCCAAATGAACTTGAACTTGACCAAAAGTAAACATAAGGGTCGAATTCCATGTTGTGGTGACTTGGAAGTGTAGAAATGATTTTTTTCTAGGTAATTTGTGTTAAAATGAGTAAGTATGGACTTCTAGGAGTCCCTTATGGTCTCATGCATGCGTGGGCAAGTTTTGAGATTTGTTTGTGCTCATATGAATAAATAACGAGACATAGAAAGCCATCAAAGGTGTGTTTGAGGTTTAACTGACTTGTGAGATGTCTTAGAGTACTTAGGAACTCATTTAAGAGTGTTTAGGATAGCAAGGAACCAATAAAAACTCATTTGGAATAAGTTGAGCAAATTTTAGGTGTGTTTGGAATATGCTTAAGCTCGTTAAGCTTTGGTATCATTTCACTATGCATTTGTACATATAATTCATATGTAATACTTGTTCCTGATTCTTTGGAGTATAAAGAATTGAGTTGTGTGATTTAATTGATATGTTGTGTGTATAGATTTCAAATAAAATTCCCAAAGTAAACATTCATGCGTATGTGTGTTTCGTTTAAATTAAGTGTGTTTGGGCCTTTAATGGGCTTAGGATTAGCTTAAGGCCCATTGGTGTCGAATAGGGGTCCGTTTGGTGTATATTGGATTCACTTGATGGGTTAATGTGTTATCAAGGCCCATTGGGTGTATTTGGGCTTGAATTGATGATGTAGGCCCAATGTGAGCAATGTGGGGCCCAGTGGTGTGATTTGTGAGTGTGTTGTAGGGTGTGGGTGATCATAACTACTCCAGGGTTGATTTGTACACAATTGTGAATATTGTGGTACACGTGTGAGCTCATTTCCGTAAAGGTGTGAATCACATAACATATACTGATTCATAGTTGCATAGTGTGAACAAAAGTTTTAAATTTTGCCTAAAAATGGGTGTGTGAACAGTAATACATAATTAACTTGTGATTAGGGTTTATTAATAACTGGGGATTTTCATAGGATATTACAATACCTACCCGTCATTTAAATTTCGTCCCGGAATTTAAGTTTGTGGTGGTTGGTCGGTGTTGGTTACGGGAATAGATGTGGGTATTTGGTGCGAATTTGGTCTTCACGCTTCCAAGTATATTCGGGTTCGCGCTTTGTTAGGAATTAGAAATTCCAGGTATTAAAGAGTCGGTCACCTCAAGTATATGTAATCGTTAGAAAGCTCGTAGTCGTAGTTCTTTTCGCTTAAGTAGTATTTAGTTAAGTAACACCATGGAGGACGGACGGGTCTTTACCCATCAGATGACCCGATCCACAAACCCGTTGTGTGGCGTTTTATTGTAAGACTATAAATACTCTCTACCTTCCAAGGTAGAGAGTTGGAGCTCATAATAAGATTTTTCTTTCTCTCACTAAAGTTCCCAAACCTCTAACTTTCTCCCTCTAAAACCTCTTGTACGCCTACTTTGTGTCATGGTTTGATGTGTATGTGAAATCCAATATCTTACAATTGGTATCAAGACCCATGGTTAGATCATCTCTTACATATCTTTGGATTTCTAGTGGTTTTAGATGGTTTTGAGTTTGAGAAAATTTAGTGGTTTTGCATCATTGGATCACTTCTTGTGTTAAAGTTTGAATTTTGGGTGTACTTTTGTGTTTATAATCATTGTATGTGCTCGGTGTTGATTTGGTAAGCTTGAATCAACGTGGTTGGACTTGTTTTGGATTGAAAAGTGTGTTTTGAAGTTTTCTTGTAGCGACTTGGTTCTCGTTGTGTTTTTCATCGTAGCGACTTGCTTGAAGAAAAGTTAGCGAGTTATAGTGTTAGTTGTTAGCGACTTGGTCCTAGCGACTTGTCTTTTGAGACAAGTCCGACAAATAGTACAAGTTAGTGGATTCTCCACTACAGCTAGCGACTTAGTGAGGGTAGCGACTTGCTTCAGAAAGTGTTAGCGAGTTGTAGTGTAAATTGTTAGCGACTTGTTACTAGTGACTTGGATCTTAGCGAGTTGTTCTTTAGCAACTTGACTGTGTCTTAGAGACTTGGATACTTAGCGAGTTGCTCTTTAGCGACTTGGCCGCTTAGCGACTTGGTGCTTAGCGACTTGGTTCAAGTGTTATAGCGACTTGGTATTTAGCGACTTGGTGACTTAGCGACTCTGGTTCAAGGGTTATAGCGACTTGGTTGATTGTTTACGAAGAAGAGGTTTGACCAAAGTTGACTTTTACATCAAAACTTCAAACGGCCATAACTTTTGATCCAGAATCTGCTTTTCAATAAACACCACAAAACAAGCGGAACAGTCAATATTGTGAGATTTCACCATGATGTCATGAAACGAATTTTTCGAGGCCCAAATCCCCTCCGAAAGGAAGTTATTGAGGTTTTAAGTTCTTAGACCTAAAAATTCTCCGCAAAAACGTGCATCAACCAATCCAAATCTCAACCAAACAACATTTCAGCTTTTCCTACGAACAATCTAAAGTCCTATCACACAATCTTCTTTCATTGTATCTATCCACATCATGTCTTACTCTACTGACCCAGTGATTTCTGAAGTACGTAAACTGTATGATGCTGTGAACAACCATGAGAATATTAGCTATACTGAACGATTAAAGATGTTTGAATTAAATAATGAGGATGTGAGATCTTCATGTTCGGCGTCACACCCCAAATTACTGCTTTTGCAATGGAATGGAATTCTCGGGATTGATCATAGCATCACAATCACAATTATATTGAACGACCTAAAGTGTCGTTTGGAAAATACATCGCTTGATTTAATAAAATAATCGAGTTTACAAAGTAGGTCCCAAATGTAAATCAACATGCGGAAATAAGTTTGTTACAATTCAAACGATGTTTTTAAAGTCACGTAAAACCCAGTGAGATGCGTCACCACGACTCCATGATGTGTCCAAATGCATGCCATGAAATGCCTTAGATACGAGATAAAACATGCTAAAAGTGTCAACACAAAGGTTGAGTGAGTTCATAGAGTTTGTGTTGAAATGTAAAGCCTTTCAAAATCGCTTATGAAGAAAGGCATTGTAAATCCACCCGGCCCAAGTTCCGCCCATACAAAACTTGCAACCCGTGTGTTTACAACCCAATCGCCAAAATGTGTATAGTTTATGTTCAAGCCCATCGTCAAATGAATTCACAATAGTACCTAACTCGACGAGAACAATAGCACATAATATACCAAGACCATCACCAATGAATATACCAAGACCATCATCCAATGAATATACCAAGACCATCGATCCAATGAATATACCAAGACCATCAGTCCAATGAATATACCAAGACCATCAGTCCAATGAATATACTATGGAAATACTACGTATGGTAATACTGTTACTTTGCATGACTAAACATTCAATTTGGATAAACATATAATTTGCAAATAGTCATGAATGTAATAAAAATAGTTGAGCATGTATCTCCCCCAAAACAGTTATGAAAACAAGTAAAAGTAGGGGCTATGAAACTCACTTGATGAAATGATGCGAAGACAAAAGTGAGTGCACTGAAATGTAGCGTGAATCTCGAAAATGACCTATTATGAATGATATGATACGTAATGAGTTATGATATAATGTTATGCATGCATTTCGTATGTTATTTATACCATTCATGAGTTTCGAAAATAATACTTATCGTCCGAAAATACTCTTTTGACGCCTTGACCATTCAAAATCACTTTACAAGTATTTCCGTCAAAATGTCATCCCACAATGGTTTTATAATGATTTATGGTGAAATTTTCACTTTTCGTCAGAAACAATGTCGCGGAATTTTTATAAAAGTAACAAAATGGCTTTGGAAAACTAGCAGAAAGCGGTGTACGCCGATCGTTAGAGAACGAACTCGACGAGCTTTGGAATGTTTGTATCGAAATCTAGAAGTTTCGATTCAGAGTTTTCGACATAAAGGTCTCGAACATAAAGATAATAAGGGTCAAAGATAGTGATTTTGGCTAATTGTAGTGCAAAAGTGAGTTTCGCCAAGTTTGAGCATCCGTAATTAATTTACTATAACTCCGCTATATACAAACGGCTTGTCGCTTTGAAAAATATGCTCGGTGAACTTGATTTTACTAAAAGACATTTCGCTTTCAAAAGTTTTGCATCATGGTTAAAAACACCTCAAACATGGTCATTATAGCCACCGTAACACTTTGTATCGAGAAATAATATACTTTTCGTAAAATAATAGTTACGGCAATTTTATAAAACGTGCATATCTTTGTCGCTTCAAATCCGCTTTCACGATAATATGTCCTTAGCTTCGTATCAAAGTAAACTAATATATTTTTGATAAGTCGAAATAATTTGTGAAGCTTAGGGCTCGTTTTGACCCGAACAAACTAAAAATATGTTGCGAAATTTAGAAAGTATATTTTTCGTCAAACTTGTAAAATCCATAACTTCTTCGTTATAAGTCCGTTTATTCCGTTCTGCTGCCAAGGATTCGCTTTTAAAGTATATTTTCTAAATATCAAGGCCAAAATTTCGTACTCAACTGTCGGTTTTCCGTAAAATCAAAATAAGGACATGAACATAATTTATAGTTATCGAAAATAGTTTTCCGGACAAAACCTATTCTAATCCCTTCAAATCAACTCCAAAGCTAATCTAATCCTACCATACACCTTCTTAGGGTGTCATGGGTTCCTAATCACCATCAAGACCAAGAATACCATGGGGATAATTATAGGATGACCATAAATATATATATAACTTCTTAAAATCATGAAAAAATGGTATAAATCACATATGTCTTGCATGTTGCTCCAAAAATGAAAGGATACATATGAAATGAAAAAGGAAACATGAAAATGAAAGAAACATGCTTACAAGTGAATATGATGAGGTGCAAAGAACAAGGTTAAACCTAAACACTCTTGGTTTTTATTTCAAAACCTAATAAAGAGTATAAACTAGATTGTATAAACACTTGAGAAAAATAAATGATGATCCCTTTGAGCTCTCTTGGTGAACCGGTTTTGGAAGAACAAAAAGAGAGGAAGAAAAAGTTTTGCTACTTGAATAATTGAGAGTTGAATGAAGTGAAATGGATAGAGTGTAGATTTAAGCAATCAAAGAAGAAAAAACTCACCAAACCATTAATAAAATCCCCTATGGCCGGATTTTTAGGGGCAATTGTCTCTAAAATATATATATTTTTTTTCTTTTTACTTGTATATACTTTGTAAATAAAAAATGTAAGTAAAAGGTTGTGTAGGAAAAATGTATAAGTGAAGGTAAATGGTAGATTTTTGGGTAAAAGAGATTTTTAATAGACCAAAATAGAATGTAATGAGATAATAAAAATTGTAAAAATACATTCCTTGTGAAATTTGAGTGATAAAATAATTATCGTATAGTTTTTAAGAAAAACGTCGTAATAATTTAACTTTAACGATTTATGTACCAACTAAATTCAAAACACTAGTTAAACTCAAAATATAGTTTTTATAACTAAATGTAAGTATAAAAATATGTCGGGATCATTTTTGAAAGTAACGGATTAAATATACAAAATAATAACTCACGCGATAACGTTTATTTAATATAAAAATTTACGCGTTAAATGTGACATGAAATGTCATAAATGAACTAATGAGATGCAAATGATGTCAATGAAATGTAGACTAATCTTAGTCCATATGAAATGTACGTGATGTTATGATCATGAATTCGCCGCTAAACCTTTAAGGTTACGCGAATTTGGAACAAGTAAACCAAGTTTCGATAAATGTTGAAATAATGAGGCATAAATTGTGTCAAGAAATGACCTGAAAGTACGGGTTGTCACATTCGCCCACCAAAAAGGAATTCAGTCCCTGAATTCAGTTCGTGTTGGTCTCTCGGGTTTAGGGTTTGATGTGGCAAACTTTCCCATTCTCGAGCAAAACCCTCAAAAGACTTTTTGGTAACCGATTTTTACTTAATCCCACAACTCATCAAACAAGAACTGTCATACGATTAGGCTAAATCGGTTTAGGTAACAACTTGTTTCTAGCTCGATCTTTGCAACTCATCAAACAAGAACTGTCACGCGGATCAAACTGGAAACAAGTGGTTCAAGAAAATCTTTGAAAATTTGGCTCGATTACGAATTGTTATACATATAAGCCTACTACCCCTTCATTGCATGATTCTTCCCGAATTAGACATAGGTGATCGGGCTATGTATAATTTAGGAGTAACTATGCAATGCTTGGACTAATCGACTCATATGATGTTTGGTGTTAAGTCAACCGGTGTAAAAATTGTGATAGGGAATGACAGGGCATTCTCCACATCGGAGTATGAGGAAAGGGTAATGGGATAGGTATTTAAAGGCATCCATGTGACAATCGTTATGAAATGAAAGTAATTAACTCGAAAATGCACGATAAATCGCATGCAAAGTGAACATGCACTTATGATGAAATGATGAGATGCTATGGCGATGTAGTTATAGTCTAGGTCAATGATGCAACCTAGTTCTCTATAATCAAGCTCGATGCCAATCATCACACCCCAAATTACCTGCTTTGCGTGGAATGGAATTCTCGGGATTGATCGTCATAGCATCACAATCATATTATATTGAACGACCTAAAGTGTCGCTTTGGAAAATACATCGCTTGATTTAATAAAATAATCGAGTTTACAAAGTAGGTCCCAAATGTAAATCAACTTGCGCGAAATAAGTTTGTTACAATTCAAACGATGTTTTTAAAGTACGTGAAACCCCAGTGAGACGCCGTCACCACGACTCCATGATGTGTCCAAATGCATGCCATGAAGTGAATGCCTTAGATACCGAGATAAAACATGCTAAAAGTGTCAACACAAAGGTTGAGTGAGTTCATAGAGTTTGTGTTGAAATGTAAAGCCTTTCAAAATCGCTTATGCAAAGAAAGGCATTGTAATCCACCCGCCCAAGTTCCGCCCATACAAAACTTGCAACCCGTGTGTTTACAACCCACCGCCAAAATGTGTATAGTTTATGTTCAAGCCCACATCGTCAAATGAATTCACAATAGTACCTAACTCGACGTAGAACAATAGCACATAATATACCAAGACCATCATCCAATGAATATACCAAGACCATCACCAATGAATATACCAAGACCATCACCCAATGAATATACCAAGACCATCACCAATGAATATACCAAGACCATCACCCAATGAATATACTATGGAAATACTACGATGGTAATATCACATTTTTGCATGACTAAACATTCAATTTGGATAAACATATAATTTTCAAATAGTCATGAATGTAATAAAATAGTTGAGCATGTATCTCCCCAAAACAGCTTATGAAAACAAGTAAAAGTAGGGCTATGAAACTCACTTGATGAAATGATGCGAAGACAAAAGTGAGTGCACCGAATGTAGCGTGAATCTCGAAAATGACCTATTATGAATGATATGATACGTAATGAGTTATGATATAATGTTATGCATGCATTTCAGATGTTATTTATACCATTTATGCGAGTTTCAAAATAATACTTATCATTTAAAAATACTCTTTGACGCCTTGACCATTCAAAATCACTTTACAAGTATTTCCGCCAAAATGTCATCCTACAATGGTTTTATAATGATTTATGGTGAAATTTTTACTTTTCGTCAGAAAACAATGTCGCCGAATTTTATAAAAGTAACAAAATGGCTTTGGAAAACTAGTCGTAATGGTGTACGTCGATCGTTAGAGAACGAACTCGACAGTTTTGGAATGTTTGTATCGAAATCTAGAAGTTTCAGTTCAGGAGTTTTCGACATAAAGGTCTCGAACATAAAGATAATAAGGGTCAAAGATAGTGATTTTGGCTAATTGTAGTGCAAAAAGTGAGTTTCGGCCAAGTTTGAGCATCCGTAATTAATTTACTATAACTCCGCTATACAAACGGCTTGTCGTTTTGAAAAATATGCTCGGTGAACTTGATTTTACTAGAAGACATTTCGTTTCAAAAAGTTTTGCATCATGGTTAAAAACAGCCTCAAACATGGTCATTATAAATGCACCAGTAACACTTGTATCGTAGAAATAATATAGTTTTTCGTAAAATAATAGTTACGTAATTTTATAAAACGTGCATATCTTTGTCGTTTCAAACCGCTTTCTACGATAATATGTCCTTAGCTTCGTATCAAAGTAAACTAATATATTTTTGATAAGTCGAAATAATTTGTGAAGCTTAGGGCTCGCTTTTGACCCGAACAAACTAAAAATATGTTGTGAAATTTCGAAAAGTATATTTTTCGTCGTCAAACTTGTAAAATCCATAACTTCTTCGTTATAAGTCCGCTTTATTCCGCTCAAGCGCCACGGATTCGCTTTAAAGTATATTTTCTAAATATCAAGGCCAAAATTTCGCACTAACTGTCGGTTTTTCCAAAATCAAAATAAGGACAGAACATAATTTATAGTTATCGAAAATAGTTTTTCCCGACAAAACCTATTCTAATCCCTTCAAATCAACTCCAAAGCTAATCTAATCCTACCATACACCTTCTTAGGGTGTCATGGGTTCCTAATCACCATCAAGACCAAGAATACCATGGGGATAATTATAGGATGACCATAAATATATATATAACTTCTTAAAATCATGAAAAATGGTATAAATCACATATGTCTTGCATGTTGCTCCAAAATGAAAGGATACATATGAAATGAAAAGGAAACATGAAATGAAAGAAACATGCTTACAAGTGAATATGATGAGGTGCAAAGAACAAGGTTAAACCTAAACACTCTTGGTTTTATTTCAAACCTAATAAAGAGTATAAACTAGATTGTATAAACACTTGAGAAAAATAAATGATGATCCCTTTGAGCTCTCTTGGTGAACCGGTTTTGGAAGAACAAAAAGAGAGGAAGAAAAAGTTTTGCTACTTGAATAATTGAGAGTTGAATGAAGTGAAATGGATGGAGTGTAGATTTAAGCAATCAAAGAAGAAAAAACTCACCAAACCATTAATAAAATCCCCTATGGCCGGATTTTTAGGGGCAATTGTCTCTAAAATATATATTTTTTTCTTTTACTTGTATATACTTTGTAAATAAAAATGTAAGTAAAAGGTTGTGTAGGAAAATGTATAAGTGAAGGTAAATGGTAGATTTTTGGGTAAAGAGATTTTAATAGACCAAAATAGAATGTAATGAGATAATAAAATTGTAAAATACATTCCTTGTGAAATTTGAGTGATAAAATAATTATCGATAGTTTTAAGAAAACGTCCGAATAATTTAACTTTAACGATTTATGTACCAACTAAATTCAAAACACTAGTTAAACTCAAAATATAGTTTTATAACTAAATGTAAGTATAAAATATGTCGGGATCATTTTGAAAGTAACGGATTAAATATACAAAATAATAACTCACGCGATAACGCTTATTTAATATAAAAATTTATCGCTTAAATGTGACATGAAATGTCATAAATGAACTAATGAGATGCAAATGATGTCAATGAAATGTAGACTAATCTTAGTCCATATGAAATGTACGTGATGTTATGATCATGAATTCGCCGCTAAACCTTTAAGGTTACGCTAATTTGGAACAAGTAAACCAAGTTTCGATAAATGTTGAAATAATGAGGCATAAATTGTGTCAAGAAATGACCGAAGTACGGGTTGTCACATCTCGAGTACAATGAGAATGAATTGCACTCGCTATGTAATGCCATGCAAATGGAATGCAAGATTGAGCCCTATCATCTACTTCATCTCGCACCTCATACAAATTTGTTATCCATAGTTGGGGATCGAACATGTAGTGCTCTTTTCCGCCAGACTTACCTACATTGACAAGAAGCTTGTTGTTGAACTTAGAGCATCTAAAGTTGCAACTTACCAATGAAGAGGTTCAAAAGGATGGTTCCAAAGTTCTTCAAGTAATCTACAAACAATTTCAAATTATTCATCGATGGGGAATATTCAATAGACACGATCTACACTTGACCTGAATTTCCTTCAAAAACATACTTGGAATGGAAATTCAGGCATTCATTGAGACATTTATCCAACTCATGGATAATGTGAAAAGTACATTGAGGAAACCGCACAAAAGGATGAAAAGTGAATGAGTTTCGTGCGGTTAGAGATTGTTGTGATAAGTCGGGTAATGTATCTCGTGGAAGAATCGGGTGTTCTTTGAATGTAGAAGGTTAGAAAACAAATAATGATGAGCTCTGACAATGCTAAAATAGAATCTTCATGCTCATGTTCACAAGAGAGAGAGGTGCACCACACAACCCGCAAGCTAATGCAAAGGAACGCCCATGGAAGCTTCGGATGTACCCAAGATAGAGATGCACCGCCACAACTCGCGCACGCTAATGCAGAGGAAAGTTGCATGGAAGTTTCTCATTGCACCTAGGTATGCATCTTCTACTCAAAATGATGACTATGAATTGCATGAGTACACCGTGATTTGTGCTCGATGATTCCTTGACCACCGAACTCAATACCTATAAGGAACGTGTTGCTATTTATGAACAACGTGCAAAGTTTGAACTTACCACCCGTGAGCAGGTGAGATGGATATCCAAATGCGTAAATTATTAGAAAAAGTAGGTTTAGAGAAGAAGTATTAAAACAAGAGTTAAACTCCTTACAAGAAAAGCTTTCCAAACGGCTAAGCAAAAACACGAACTTCAAGAAAATGTTAAATGCTTAAGCAAGAATTCAAGGCTAAGGAATCAAAACTTTGAATGATTTTTCCAATCTAAAACTTTGAAAACAAGCTTGAAAATAAGTTGTACGCACAAGGAAATACCATTCAAACTACTCACTTAATCACTAAGCATCGAGTCTTAAGCGATAAGCATAGCATTCCCTTGTTGAGGAACCAAATCCAGAGGTAATTAAAAGGCTAGAAATGCTCATAAGGTTCTTTATGATGGCAATGAAATCCTTAAACCTAGATAGAAACCTAGTTGCGTTGAGTGCACCGAGGAAGATAAGAAATCGATGAAGTCACTAGGAAAAGATGAACAAGAAATTAGATGATCCTAAATGTAAAAAGAATAACATAAAGATCAAACCCCATGATTACACTAAAGAAAATTGGATCTCCTTGAACAAGTTTAAGCCTCAGACTCTATTAACACCCTAACAAGTGTTCGGAAAAGGATATGGAAATGCAAAAGTGAAAATCTTGTTGAAAAGAATCCCCTTTAGGAAAATGCCTTCAAGCAATCGTGTATCCTCCTAATACACCAATGCATTTAGTTCCTAGATCTATTGCCACTAAAAGCAAGACCTTAATCACCAATATGTTATCTTTCAACTATTTGTTGATTTTGAGAAAACTTGTAAGAAAAGGATCACACCCACCGGTATAATTGAAGGGAAAGGGTTTGAGCAAACTAAAGAATGCTATTTAATCGAGGTCATTCCTTTCTTTAAACAACTAAAAGATCATTTTGAGAGTCTTAAAAAGGATGCATTATGATATTAAAGAAATGGAAAAGGAATTTGATGCAATGATTGTTGAGGTTAGTGACTATGAAAGAGAATTAAAATATAAAGAGATTGAGAGGAAGAACTTGCATACATTGAATGAGAATCTTATTTCGAATGTATTGCTCAAGATGTGTTTTATATCGCTACAAATTGTTCCATTAATGCTTCTCAATTTCATGAATTATCTGTTGCTCGAAAGTCTCCAATGATCGTGTCATTGAGCTTGAAACAACAAATTCAAAATTGCATGAGAAAATAGAACAAGATGATCATGATAACTTGGTCAAACATTATTCTAAATTAGAAGTTGAACATCTTGCTTTGCAATTAAAACATCAACATCTCAAAGAAAATGTTAAAACCTCAAATATCAAGACATCCTCGATGCTCCCGAGTTTGATGCGCTTTTGAAATTAACAAACGTGATGAACAAATTCGAGCTCATTATAACACGATCAAAAATTGAAAGACCAAATTTCACAATTAAAAGGTGAAAAGAAGGATGATGGTTCCCATATGCCTCCACCTTTAGATTCTCGAATTTCCAACTTCAAAACATAATTGATAACTTGCAAAAGGAAAATGATTGTTTTAAAGTCGAAATTTCAAAGGTTAATGATCAAAACAAAGAGTTATGTGATTCATTTAAAGTTAATCATGATAAACAAATTGAAAAGATAACTTCTTTACTTAACGATATTGAGAATCTAAAGCGAGGTGAAAGGAAAGTTGCCAATCCCTAATTCCAAATATTTTGTTCCTAAGGTTTCGCTTGAGATAAATATGCTATCGATATGTTATATATTCCCCGCCTATTAGGAATAATGAACTTGCACATAAAACATATCTCTCACACCTTAAGGAAAGTTTGAAGGGTCTCCGTGAGATTGTTGAAGATGAAAGATTAGAAAACCTTTGATAGTACTATAGCCTATGCCCGCATGGATGCCAAACGATCTCGTGAACTCTTAGAGTATGTAATTGTCACAAGTCCGAAATCTAGCGATAGGCGAGATAGAATAGTTGTGCCTTGTTCTATGCCTAAAGCCAAGCATGCGACCCTTGATATGCCTTGTTCCATGTCGAAATTCAAGCAAGCAACTTTGATGTGCCTCCTAGAATTTCGTGATCCCAAGACTTCTAGACCGTAAATGCGTGAAGTAGTGAAACCATGTAATGTTCCCATCATTACTTCTACAGATGTTAAGATTGACACTAAAGTTAGCGGTCAAAACCTAGAAGCAATGCAAAAGGATAGGATTACGCAAACTAAAAGTGCTCATGATAAGGAAGTGAAAGAACACCATAGGGACAAGAAGTTTGATTTGAACAAAAGAATCGTGTTAGTTCTAGTATTAGCTCTAAGCTTATCAAATTAATTCAAGGCCTCATGTCACCGCAAAACATGTAAAAATGTTTATTTTCTAGTAATCATGATAAATGTGATGTGTTATTTCGAGGTCTAAAATTCATAACCCGCTTAAGAAAGTTTGGAGAGCAAAACAGATTAAGCAATCTTGAAACCTATAGGAATATGTTTACAAATGTAGGATTTCAAAGGAAGCCCACAGTCGAATATTTACGAATGGCAAACCTTACCCTTAGCTAGATCCACTATGCTTAGAATAGTGCTCATAAGGTTTGGAAGCCAACTAGTAGAATAATCCCATTAAGCACAAAATGTCATTTGACTAAGTCCGATGCTTCTACTAGTTCACCTCCTAGGAATAATGCCATTACATCTAGGGTTTCTACCGATTCAAAGATTGTTTGTGCTAACCAAAAGGAACCCATCAAGACGCTGGGATCCAATGTTTCCAATTCTCTGTCTTCGCTCATTGTCCAAAGCAGTCGTATAAATCGTCCCTTGGTATTTGGATTCGGCGACTCTAAACATATGACCGGGTTCTTAACAATGACGCCTGCTCAAATCGCCAGCCTCAGATTCATCATTATGGCGCCCGCAGATAACACTTCAGCCCTGCTCCTCATAGAAAAGAAAAGTGTACGCTTTTCAGGCGCTTTATCTTCGCCTAATGAGAAATTCTCTCATGAATGGCCATACTCATCTACATTCTTCATCAACAAGCTTCATGTTTTTCCACACTCATTCACCATCAAGAGGATCTACGCTCATTGGTGTATACTCTTATTCACTTGTTAAATCAAAATGGCAACTTCGGATGCAATTTTGAGGGAAGAAGAGTGAATATACTACATGATGATGGATGTTTGAATAATGGTTATACGACTTAATTTTTGATGATGAGAGTGAATTCTTTTGATGAAGAGTGAATATACTAAGGATAACTGGATTCATTGTTTTGATTTTGATGACTCTCCTCCAACGCCTAATGCTTCACTTACTAAGGATAAATGGGAATCAATGTTTGGGATTCATTGTTTTTCAAAGATATGTTTGATGAGTACTTTCAACCTCCGACGAATGTTGATCATCCAACTTCAAGCTCATGCTCCGGTTTCTATTGACTCAACCGGTTCACCATCTAAGAAGTACTTTGGAATTCTCAAGAAACCTTATCTCCGCTATTTCACAAGGCGCTTATAATGACTATCATGATATTGTAAGTTGCACTATTGAATAATGATCCACTTTGGTATTCCTGTGCAAATCTTCACGGATTGTTGTTCATGGATAATGATCCGCTATTTGGTATTCCTTTTCCAAATCTTTACGGATTATTGTTCCTCCTATTGCACGCTATAAATCAACCACATGAACATTAAGGAAAATGACTACCTCATTCGTCAAGACATTTGTGGTGAATCTTCCGGATCAATCTCTACATGTATACCTTTAGGAAGAATGCATTAATGTCGAGTAATCATTTGTTCCAGTTCATTCAAGGATCGACGACATCCGGTTGTACGCTTATTCATGTGTTGGGCATTTGACACAAGTCGATTACTTGAGTTAATCAATTATCACTTATTTGAGATTGAAGTTAAATTTCAAAGGCGTGTTCTTATTTGATAACTTGCTCGGTCTAAGAATTTTAAGTTGAAGACTTGGTTTATCTAGTTACCACCGCGGGATGGATGGTTGAAGATCCGTTAACTATCACTTTAAGGAGTTACGTAGTTTTACTCAAGGACACATGATAATGACGTTGTGGATAATCGCAAGAGGTGTTAAAGTCTCATACTTTGGTTGAGTATTGAGTACTTAGAGATTTGCTTGAAGCATAAATTTCTACAATCGTTCTTCCAACATTAGTGCAAGCTTAAGATGCAAATGCAGGAATTCTTCTTCGCCCAAGTTTGGTATATCGTGTTTTCTTCATCGCTGGTCACTTCAAATTGTCTACATATGGGTTGATAAAGATAGTCGAGAGAGTTTCTATCGAGTGGTCCTATGGCTCCCGGACAATCCAGCCAGACCCGCACTTCAAAACAGTCTCATTGGTTCATCCTTGTACCAAAGTCTTCCAAAGAACTCCATATGTACCTCCATCCAAGATGATTTAAAGAAATTGTTTGATCCTATGTTTGATGAACTCTATGAGCCAAGTGCTAATGAACTGTCAATTCCCACAACAGAGGTCGCTCATATACCGAGAATGAATTCAATCCTTCAATACAATCAATGTCATTAAGTCAAGAAGCGTCGATCACTCGCCTCATCAACAAATCATCAATCTTCGAATGTACATCATGGAACTGCTCGCATCAATGATGAAGTTAATCCTTTGCTACTCCTCAAGATGCTCCATTTGAAAACATATTTGCTCCTCGAATCATCATTAGAACCATCTTCTTCAGAGACATCGACTGCTACCTCACCCCTCAACAACTACCACATGAACACCTCGTAGAAAATGGACTCACGATCATCCATTAGACAACATCATTGGAAATCCTCTCGCCCAAGATCCACACGGAAACAACTTGCAACCGATGCCTTATGGTGCTTCTTCAACTCCGTACTCTCTAAGATCGAACCAAAGGATGTTAAAACCGCCATGAATGAAGATAGTGGTTCAATGCTATGCAAGATGAAATTCATGAGTTTGATCGACTTGATGTATGGGAGTTAGTACCGCCCCAGATTGTGCTATGATCATTGCTCTAAAATGGATCTTCAAAGTGAAACTTGATGAGCATGGTGATGTGTCAAGAACAAGGCTCGATTAGTTGCTAAAGGATACCGCCAAGAGGAGGGTATTGACTTTGAAGAATCTTTTGCTCCAGCTTGCTCGAATCGAGGCAATCGTAATCTTTTGGCTAATGCCGCTAGTAAGAACATGGTAGTCTATCGATGAATGTAAAGACGGCATTTCTTAACGGAGATCTTAAAGAAGTCGCTCACGCCGCCCAACCGGAAGGATTTGTGAATCAAGAGCATCCTACTCACGCTTATCGCTTGAAGAAGGCTCTTTACGGTTTAAAGCAAGCTCCAAGAGCATGGTATGATACGCTATCAAAGTTCCTTCTATCTACCGGATTTAGCAAAGGAGCAGCTTGATCCAACATTGTTCACCGTGAAGTCAGCAAACATTTAATTCATGTTCAAATTTATGTTGATGATATCATCTTTGCCTCGACTAACCCCAATGAGTGTGACCGCTTTTTCAAACGAAATGAGTTCAAAATTTCAAATGTCAATGATGGGACAAATGTCATTTTTCTTGGGATTACAAATTTCACAAAGTCCCGAGGCATCTTCATAAATCAATCTAAATATGCAAATGAGATTTTAAAGAAATTTGGATTTGATTCATGACCTCGCTGACACTCCCATGATTGAACGAACTAAACTAGATGAGGACCACTCGTGGATCATGGTAGACCAAACGAAATATCGTAGTATGATTGATCCCTTATGTACCTCACAACTAGTAGACTGACATCTTGTTCATTGTTTGCATGTGTGTTAGATACCGTGCTAAGCCTACTAAAAGCACCTTGAAGCGGTTAAACGGGTCTTTCGGTATTCCAAGGAACCATCAATATGGGACTTTGGTACCAAAGACACCGGTATGTCACTAACAAAGATATGCGATGCCGATCATGCAGGTGTCAAGATACTCGTCAAGCACGCCCTGAGGTGCTCGCTTGGGTGATAAGCTTGTGAGTCTGGTCTTCAAAGAAGCAAATGAGTACTTCTATTTCCTCTGCAGAGGTTGAATACATAGCCATGTCATCTTGTTGTGCTCAATTCCTATGGATGAGATCCCAATTATCCGACTATGGCTTTGAATTTAACAAAATCCTCCAGATCGTGATAATAAAAGTGCTATTGCTCTATCATGCAACAACGTACAACACTCAAGAGCAAAGCACATCGATATTCGACATCATTTCATCGTGGAGCAAGTTGAAAATGGTGTGGTGGAACTCTATTTTGTGAGGACCGAATACCGCTAGCGTACATCTTCACCAAAGCTCTTCCAAGAGAACGCTTTGAGTTTATTCTTCCACGCCTTGGCTTAAGAGCCTTCAACCGTAAACACTCAAACGTCTTCAAGAGGAAGACGAGGAGTAAAGGTCTATCTTCATCTATCTTTTGTAAATATTTATTCGAAAAACAAAATACAAAATTATAAAACCTTCAAAAATCAAATAGAAAAATATAAAACTTTCAAAATCCATAAAATTGAAAATCTTGAAAATTCCAAAAATATTGTCTTTTGTCATGTTTTCCTCGATTCGATTATATCTATTTGCTTTGTCATTGTCATTCAAAGAATGACACGAGACTTTAGATGTTGTTCGAATGTCAAATAAAATAAAAAATAAAAATTGTCAATTTGTCATGTTTTTCTCGATTCGATAATATCTACGGTTTTGTGTTGTCATTCAAAGAATGACACGGACTTTAGATATTGTTCGAATTTTAAAAAAAAAAAAAAAAAAAAAAAAAAATATTTTTGGGAGAAAGAGAATAAATTGGTTTATTGTCATTTCGTGCAAGAACCGCTTTTCAAAGAAAGAACAGAGCCATACTTTTTCATGTTTTCAAAATTCCATGCTCGATTCTATAAACATTTATCTCATTGAAAACTAACTGCTTTGAAAAATAACTCGGACTCTATTTTTGATAATCATCTCGACTTATTTGTCAAAATATCATCTCTCAAACAACAACCTATGTCATTGTTTGAGGGGAGAATGATTTCAATTAAATTAAAAAGTTATTTGTCATTCAATTGTTTTCAAAAGATATTCATGCATGTTTAATCAATGGAGTTTTAAAGTCTTAATATCCGATCCTTATCGCTTAAAACGCTTTCATAATCAAGTCACAATTCTCCTTAAAGCTTTCAAAATCAATTTAATTCACAAGAGATCACAAATCTCAAATGATTTGATTATTGTGATCGGGGAGAATTTGTGATTTAAATTGATTTAAACCGATAATTCGAAAATGGTTTTATAAGGATGTACAAGCTCTCCTTCCCACATGTGCCAAACGATTTCAAATTTTCAAATTTTCATGCACATGTTGAGGGGAGCATTTATCTTAAACCACAAAGATCCTAAACGTGATCAATTCATATCATGTGCATGTTCCTCTAGTATGTGCAAAAATTATTTTCAAACCTTGATGCACATATTGAGGGGAGCAAAATTGTGAAAACCTCATCCTTCCCGAAAATGCTTTATCTACTTGATTTGATTAGGAAGTGATGTTGATATCTTTAGAAAATGGAATTCAAAAAGTTAACTCTTTCTCTTGCCTCCGTGCAAAACGATTTCAATCACTTGATGCACATGTTGAGGGGAGCTCTTATTCTAAAAATATCAAAACAATTCAGTGCAAAATGCTTTGATAATATATCACAAGCACTGGATTGATTTTCAAATGGTTTCAATTGGTTCCAATGGCGTATGAACAATACCAAATAGACCACCAACTTTACTTTATGTATGGTGATATAAGGATGATAAGGTTAGGTATTTGTTCCCATGATCCGCCGTAACCGGAGGGATCTACCCAGAACTATCCACTAGTTAGTGTAGAGTTCTTAGGTATGATGATAAAAGGATAAAATGAGATATGGGAAGAGTGCGATCGAGACCGAGCTAGTATCGAACAAACCCAACAAGGTTCTTGCAATGAAGTCTCGTAAACACCGAAGGGGTTGAAGAATGAAAAGAATTGAATGAGAAAAGGGTGAAAACAAATAGCCCTCCATTTATTCAACCTTAGGCGTAAACCGGTTCAATTCATATGCTACCGATGGTAACATCGGTATTGAAGACAAGACGTCATGGACCCAAAGGATGCTCGCACTACAACTTCCCAAACCACTCAAGTTCCTCTTATAAGGGCTTGTTTCATTCTCACGGAAACCGACATAATCTATCGACGCTTTCTTAGAGATTGTTGATATTGAAGTAGGAGACCTCTCCCTAGTCTCCGATATAGGATCCAAATATGCACATATTGAGTCTAGAGCCACGAGATCATCAATAAATATCATTAGGACACTTTCATTGAAGACTCTCTGCTTCACACAATGTGGAAAGAGAGATTTTATCTTGAGTCCCACGATTATCCTTGTGGTATTGCCGTAACATCCGAGTGATATGCAAACATACTCACAATGAAGATGGAAAGCCTTCGAGCCAACATCAAACAAGCTCCCGGTGGGTGGCATGTGAGATCTATCAAATAGATCAACCATGTGACAACCGAATGAAACAATGGGGTGATTCAATCTTTTGAATCAATCCTCGTTCAAAGTTATGGATTGACGGATACCTTTGAAAAACCGGTC
Source organism: Chrysanthemum lavandulifolium (assembly GCA_022545495.1). NCBI lineage: Eukaryota > Viridiplantae > Streptophyta > Magnoliopsida > Asterales > Asteraceae > Chrysanthemum > Chrysanthemum lavandulifolium. Next base: position 144,067,391 of record CM040240.1, read on the forward strand.
TTTGTGCTTAAACACTCTTTTCTTTAGCAAATCGACCGTACTAACATTTCAAATCAAAAGGTGTTTTATGATTGATAATTGATGTTCATTAAAACCTTCGTTGTATTGCAAAAACAATTTCTATTGAGCAATACACGATTGTTTTCCAAATATCTTTTCATCAATCGCTGAATTTCTATTACGGGTTCACTCACTCCGTGTTGTCTTCTTTGAGATGTTCCGGTTTGAGAACAAATAGAGTAGTCGCGAAACCTCACAAGGAAATTCTTCGAATTATACATGATCACAGCAAGACATGTATCGATCAACGGGAACCGTGGGCGTGTACTCAATTCAACGAAGTGATCAAAGACACTTTCGACGATTTATTGCTAATCGTTGTATGCGTGTACGCCCTATGTTTGCAATGATCGTAATGATGCGGTCAATCCATAGCCGCATGCTCACTTAACACATTCATCTCAAAAGAAATCATGATTAGTGCATCAATGACTCGATATTTTCACTCCATGCTTCGCTACGCCGCCAATATCATGAATCAACGAAAGCTTCCACTACTCGATGAGAAGATATCATGATCCGTAATGTGAGCATGTCGGTCCGAAAGTCACAACATCACATAATACCAACACCATAATGGATGTCTCGTAGATTTTTGTTAGTGATGATCTCAAAAGTCGGCTTAAAATTTATTATCACGTGGATCAAGAAAGACCTCCACTTGGATTAACCATTCATGAAATGAGAAGAATCAATGACTACGAGCTTGAGCAAAGTACTACATCAAGAATGCAAGATCAATTTTAATGTAATATCTATTTGTATTCAATGTAATTTTAGTACATGATTGAGGTGACCTCCTTAGGGAGATTGTTAGGAATTAGAAATTCCGGTATTAAAGAGTCGGTCACCTCAAGTATATGTAATCTTTAGAAAGCTCGAGTCGTAGTTCTTTTAAGTTAAGTAGTATTTAGTTTAGTAACACCGTGGAGGACTGACGGTCTTTACCCACTGATGCCTCGATCCACACCCGTTGTGTGGCGCTTTATTGTAAGACTATAAATACTCTACCTTCCAAGGTAGAGAGTTGAGCTCATAATAAGATTTTTCTTTCTCTCACTAAAGTTCCCAAACCTCTAACTTTCTCCTCTAAAACCTCTTGTACGCCTACTTTGTGTCATGGTTTGATGTGTATGTAAATCCAATATCTTACACGCATGGAGTTCCATCGAACTTTCACAATGGGGATGCGGTTTTGCTTTAGTTGTTTTACCTCCCTATCCATAATCTCTACTGGTTCCTCGGTGAAAGTGAGATTATCGTCGAGGTGTATCTCTTTTAGTGGAATTACGTGTAAAAATTCGCATTTTCGGGTCACTATTCATTTTTACTATTCACCGTTACTATTCACTTTTTTACTATTCACTCACGAAATTTTTATTTCACATTCTCGTAAGATAAATTATTTTAGTAATGACCTGAGAGTTCGACAATCGTTAGATCATTTTCATAAAAGTTATTAAGAAAACATCGCCTTAAAGTTTCGCTTTGGTCGAACACCATTTAAACCTCCAGCATAACGAAAATCAACTCATAATTTTCCTCACATCGATAAATTTTAGATCACTCATAATTAATTTGAGAATTTTAAGATTTTATTTTAATGCTACCATATAAACCTCCGGTCATTTAAAATAAACTTACGTTTTAAACAATTCTACTTACATCTAGACTTAACGATTCTCCTGATCGTGTTTCTAATATGTTTTTGACACTTTTACATTTTTGGAAAAGTCAAACATATTTCCTCCTCTTTGACCATAAAGAAATTAACCTTGTACGTTCTACATTTTTCTTGAAATCGCGTAATTTTTAGACTTCACGACATCGTAGTTATCCCGCTGTATGACAAAACCACATTTTGACATCTCATATCACTTTTAGACTAATTTTAGTCTACTCTAAATAAATTCACGGTCGCTTCCGAAACTTCGCTCTTTTCGATAAATTGCGAATTACGCTTTTTACCCTAATTTCAGCTTTTAAGCAATATTTTTGCACCCAATATGACTTATCACTCATTTTATATTTTTATATAGAGTATAATGATGATTTTAATCATTCCTATAAGTTTTATATTTTTACGATACCCGATTTTACGTTTCATGAATTAAATACTTACCGTTAGCGATTTTCGGGACTAAAACTCACTCCGTAAACACAAGATGAAAAAACAAAACTCTTAACCTCCTCATGAGGCTTCTCAAGGAAGCCTCCTAGACACATGGTTTGATCATGTCCATTCATTCCTAAGATCTTGCCAAGTATATAACTTAACCATGGTTAGTTTTTAACCTAATATGTAGTTAACTATTTTTCTCATCCTATAAAGACCAAGCTAAAACTACATAATTTCTTGCACCCTCCTCTATTTATCTATCAAAGTCCTAAAACCCTAAGGCATTTCTTATAGATCTTGTAAGAACATTCATGTGTTCTTGAAGAAAACTAGCGTTTAATCTTCGTTTTAGAAAGTTTTCAAGAAAAAGTCGTTATAATCTTCAAATATCTTCAAGTCTCCAAAAAGACGTCGTTATAATCTTCTTTTCTTCTTCGGGTTCTCAAGAAGGTGTTGTTATAATCTTCTAATAGACTTGGTTTTCAAAGATTGCAAATTCTACGTCGAAGCTCCGCTAATATTTTATTTTTCCATAATACTCAAGCATTCTATTTTAAGGTAAGTATTTATAAAACTCAAACTTATTTAAATACTTATAAACTTTGTTAGTTTATTTATTGTATTTATAAACTCTTAATATATCATATAATCAAGTAATTAAAATACATGTTATACGATTAAGCACTACAACACTAGGGAACTTCATGTGAGGGGTTCATTTGGGTATACGGATCGACGAGTTCTTGGATTTATGAATTAAAGTGTCCTAGTTCCTAACGCCATCGCATGACCTCGAATTGTGATGGCCCGAACGGTAGTACGAGATATCCAAACTAAAACCATTTCTATAAACAAACATACAAATACTACTTCATGATCAATATAATGGCATATATAGGCTCGTTCATGTTTTCTTAGGCATTATTCTGAACCTAAGAGTTGACATCATATTCTAAGTTATACGTAGAGACTTCCAGGCTTATCCATCAATTCCGTTATACGTTGTGATATCATTTTTAAGGTGAGTCATAGCCCCTACTCTTTTAATACTTGTTTTAAACTCTTTGGGGGAGATACATACTCAACTACTTGCTTTTACTTGTATAAATACTCAAAACATTATACTTGATTGCAATATACATGATCGCATTATACTTGATTGCATTATACTTGATTACGTTATACTTGTTTTCGTTATACATTCTTGGAAATACTTTACTCGCTTAAATACATGAATTGTATTTACAGACGTGACAATACTCTATGCTGTCAGAGAGGTATTGAGAGTACTATAGTCGGGTAGCCCCCGCCCATGTGTACCCGATTCATGACCTTGGGATTAATATAGTACTATTTGGGAAGATGCCCCCGCCCATGTGTACCCGATTCATGACCTTGGGTGAATATAATCCGGTGTATTGTCCAAACTATATTTTGGTAGTGGGTTGTGAACACACAGGTTGCAAGTTTTGTATGGACGGAACTTGGAACTGAGTGGATTTACAATGCCTTTGCTGCGTAAACATTTTTCAAGGCTTTACAACTTATTCAAAACAAACTCTATGAACTCACCAACCATTGTGTTGACACGTTTTAGCATGTTTATCTCAGGACATAAGGCGATAGCTATTGCATGGAACTTAGAGTCGCACGACATATTTTGAAGACTTACGCTTTTATCATTTACCATTCGAAACATTTTGTAAACATTTATATATTATACTTTGGGACCTCATGTTTGTAACTCTGAATTTATCAATCGAATGGTAACTTTTCAAAACGTCTCATTTAGAGGTCGTTTTCTATAACTTGTACTTTGTATTACGAAGTAGAACACCAGTAACACAATCTTCCGCTACGATATTTTGGGGGTGTTACAGATTGGTATCAGAGCATTGGTTATAGAGAACTAGGTTGCATTTAAAAGCCTAGACTATAACTGCTTTATACGTTAAGACTCTCCACTGTAGTTGCCTTACACACACTTCGAAGCATATACTTCTTGTTATTTGTTTGCTTAGATCCACGTTGTTGGATGATACGACTTTACTAATAATTTAATCGAGTCATTAAAATATGGAGCTTAGTAATAACTAATTATTTAACTTGATCTTGTGACAATTCTTGTTTGATGAGACATGAGATTTGGAGTTAAATAATATTATTACCTAGCTTTAGGATTTGATGACTTGGTTATCTTATTATCTCATAGTTTAGTTTTGTGTCGGAAATCTTAAGTAGGATGATTTATAATCTCCTTATTTGAATGGATTGGGACGCCTCTTTATTCAAATAAAGAAGTTATAAACCACCGAACCATAGGTTTATAACCCATTAATTACATAAATTTGGACGCTTTATGTAAGTAATGAATTATAAATAAGTGGGCTTATTTGCATCCGATATGATTCCCTAACCACATTATGGGTGTATTACAACGTAACCCATACACTATTCATGTTGAATAAGAGAACCCCACTGCTTTTAGAGACCCCACTATTCTTAGACACACTATAAGTAGTTAACATCAACGTAACTTGGACGAAGTTCCTTAAGGGTAGAGATCAGAACAATTCGCATTTACAGTGTCACTATTCATTTTACTATTCACCGTTACTATTAACTTTTACTATTCACTCCCAAAATTTTTATTTCACATTCTCGTAAGATAAATTATTTTAGTAATGACCGAGAGTTCGACAATCGTTAGATCATTTTCAAAAGTTATTAAGAAAACATCGTCTTAAAGTTTCGCTTTGGTGAACACCATTTAAACATCCCGCATAACGAAAATCAACTCACAATTTTTCTCACATCGATAAATTTTTAGATCACTCATAATTAATTTGAGAATTTTTAAGATTTTATTTTAATGTTACCAAATAAACCTGCGAGTAAGCATTTAAACTAAACTTACGCTTTTAAACAATTCTACTTACATCCGCACTTAACGATTCTCCCAGACTGTGTTTCTAATATGTTTTTGACACTTCTACATTTTTTAAAAATTCAAACATATTTCCTCCTCCTTTGACCATAAAGAAATTAACCTTGTACGTTCTACCTTTTTCTTAAAATCGCGTAATTTTTAGACTTCACGTATAACTGTAGAAGTTGTCCAGCAGATGACGAAAACCACATTTTGACATCTCATATCACTTTTAGACTAATTTTAGACTACTCTAAATAAATTCATCGTCGCTTCCCGAAATTTCGTTCTTTTCGATAAATTGCGAATTACGCTTTTAACCGAATTTCCGCTTTAAGAAGATTTTTGCACCCAATATGACATATCACTCATTTTATATTTTTAGATGGAGTATAATGAAGAGTTTAATCATTCCTATAAGTTTCATATTTTTACGATACCCGATTTTACGTTTCATGAATTAAATACTTACCGTTAGCGATTTTCGGACTAAAACTCACTCCGTAAACACAAGATGAAAACCAAAACTCTTAATCCTCCTCATGAGGCTTCTCAAGGAAGCCTCCTAGACACATGATTTGATCATGGCCATTCATTCCTAAGATCTTGCCAAGTATATAACTTAACCATGGTTAGTTTTAACCTAATATGTAGTTAACTATTTTTCTCATCCTATAAATACCAAGCTAAAACTACATAATTTCTTGCACCCTCCTCTCTTTATCTATCAAAGTACTAAAACCCTAAGGAATTTCTTATAGATCTTGTAAGAACATTCACGTGTTCTTGAAGAAAACTAGCGTTTGATCTTCGTTCTAGAAAGATTTCAAGAAAAAGTCGTTATAATCTTCAAATATCTTCAAGTCTCCAAAAAGACGTCGTTATAATCTTATTTTCTTCTTTGGGTTCTCAAGAAGGCGTTGTTATAATCTTCTAATAGACTTGGGTTTTCAAAGATTTCAAATTCTACGTCGAAGCTCCGCTAATATTTTATTTTTCTATAATACTCAAGCATTCTATTTTAAGGTAAGTATTTATAAAACTCAAACTTATTTAAATACTTATAAACTTTGTTAGTTTATTTATTGTATTTATAAACTCTTAATATATCATATAATCAAGTAATTAAAATACATGTTTTACGTATTAAGCACTACAACACTAGGGAACTTCATGTGAGGGGTTCATTTGGGTAAACGGATAGACTAGTTGTTGGATTTACGAATTAAAGTGTCCTAGCTCCTCGAACGTTTACTGCATGACCTCTGAATTGTGATGGCCCAAACGGTAGTACGAGATATCCAAACTAAAACCATTTCTATAACCAAACATACAAATACAACTTCATGATCAATATAATGGCATATATAGGCTCGTTCATGTTTTCTTAGGCATTATTCCGAACCTAAGAGTTGACATCATATTCTAGGTTATACGTAGAGACTTCCAGGCTTATCCATCAATTCCGTTATACGTTGTGATATCATTTTTAAGGTGAGTCATAGCCCCTACTCTTTTAATACTTGTTTTAAACTCTTTGGGGGAGATACATGCTCAACTACTTGCTTTTACTTGTATAAATATTCAAAACATTATACTTGATTGCATTATACATGATTGCATTATACTTGATTGCATTATACTTGATTACGTTATACTTGATTTCGTTATACATGCTTGGAAATACTTAACTCGCTTAAATACATGAATTGTATTTACAAACGTGCCAATACTCTATGCTATCGGAGAGGTATTGATAGTACTATAAGTCGGGTAGCCCCCGCCCATGTGTACCCGATTCATGACCTTGGGATTAATATGGTACTATTTGGGAAGATGCCCCCGCCCATGTGTACCCGATTCATGACCTTGGGTGAATATAATCCGATGTATTGTGCAAACTATATTTTGGCAGTGGGTTGTGAACACACAGGTTGCAAGTTTTGTATGGACGGAACTTGGAACTGAGTGGATTTACAATGCCTTTGCTGCGTAAACATTTTTCAAGGCTTTACAACTTATTCAAAACAAACTCTATGAACTCACCAACCATTGTGTTGACACTTTTTAGCATGTTTATCTCAGGACATAAGGCGATAGCTATTGCATGGAACTTAGAGTCGCACGACATATTTTGAAGACTTATGCTTTTATCATTTACCATTCGAAACATTTTGTAAACATTTATATATTATACTTTGGGACCTCATGTTTGAAACTATGAATTTATCAATCGAATGGTAACTTTTCAAAACGTCTCATTTAGAGGTCGTTTTCTATAACTTGTACTTTGTATTATGAAGTAGCACACCAGTAACACAATCTTCCGCTGCGATATTTTGGGGGTGTTAAATTACGAGAGATTCGTCAGATAAGCACTTCTTTAAGTTTGACACGTTAAAGACATTGTGCACTCTACTGAGCTATTTGGGAAGTTCTAGTCGGTAAGGTTTTGGGCCAATCCTTTCCAGGATCTTGAATGGTCCAATATATCAGGGATTTAACTTTCCACGCTTTCCAAAGCACAATTTCCCTTTCCAGGGGGATACCTTCAACATAACCATGTCTCCTATTTGGAATTCCATGGGTTTCCGTCTTACATCAGCCTAACTCTTTTGTCTGTCCCTAGCAGCTTTCAGTCATTTCGTGAATCAATTCGGGTCCAGTGAGTTGTATTTCTCCTACTTCAATCCAACAAACAGGTGATCTGCATTGTCGTCCATACAGTGCTTCAAATGGGGCTGCCTTAATACTAGCATGATAGCTGTTGTTGTATGAGAATTCTGCCAATGGCAAGTTTTTATCCCAACCTTTTCCAAAGTCAATCACACATGCTCTCAGCATATCTTCTAGGGTTTGAATCGTTATCTTGCTCTGCCCATCAGTTTGAGGGTGATATGCGGTGCTTATATCTAGGCATGTGCCCACGGATTTTTGCAATGACTGCCAAAACCTGGAGGTAAATCTAGCATCTCTATCTGAAATAATGGATATGGGTACTCCGTGTCGGGTCACTACTTCTTGCAGATACAATTATGCGAGTGTGTTTCTATCGTCCGTTTCCCGGATGGGTAGAAAATACCCAAACTGCGTGAGTTGATCTAGAATAACCCATATAGTGTCCAATCCGATGGATGTTCTTGGGAGTATGGTGATGAAACCCATTGTAATTCGTTCTTATTTCCATACTAGAAGATCAGGTTGGGTAAGTAATGTCACACCCCAAATTACTGCTTTGCAATGAATGGAATTCACGGAGTTGATCGTCATAGCATCACAATCACAGTTATATTGAACGACCTAAAGTGTCGCTTGGAAAATACATCGTTTGATTTAATAAAATAATCGAGTTTACAAAGTATAGGTCCCAAATGAAAATCAACTTGTGCGGAAAATAAGTTTAGTACAACAAACGATGTTTTTAAAGTGTATAAATCCCATGTGAGACGCGTCGTCACCGCGAATCTATGCTATGTCCACATGCATGCCATGAAGTGAATGCTTTAGTTACCCGAAAATACATTGCTAAAAGTGTCAACACAATGGTTGAGCGAGTTCATAGAGTTTATGTAAATGTTTAATACGACTACCACAAGTATAAATTATGTATGACAATGTCGCCACAAATGATACAATTGCTTAAGCACATGACACCAAGCTTGACCGATGTTCGCCCAATGAGTGTTTTGCCAAACAACTCAATAATGATAATGAAGTGAAATGCATCCGTCCGGTTGAATCCGCCAACCGGATGGAGGTGTCACCGATAGATCTATCCACTCACCCTCGCTTCTATGAAATTAACGGTTCATGATTATGAAATGGGGACATTTAATCGGCAATGAGGTAACTTAAGCAATGTAATGAATTTGAATATACTTGGTATCGTAATAAAATGATGTGCAATGTATTCTCCCGTAGGTTTGAAATAAGTAAAACTTGAATAAATCGGGCTATGAAAACTCACCCGTTGTAATGATAATGATGATGTAATGGCAAAAGTGGATACACTGAAATGTAGCGTGAATCTCAAACCGACCTATTATGAATGATATGATATGTAATAAGTCATGATGTAATGTTATGCATGCAATTGGATGATATTTATACCACTTATGAGTTTT